>CM077115.1:189080105-190280105 GCA_039619475.1 Icerya purchasi | reverse complement strand
GAGAAACCGGATGAAGCGTGTTCCACATCAAATCCAGAATCATCTGTTCTCCATGTAATAGTGGCTACCGGTCAGTGTATTTCCAAATTAGGAAATAGTTGCTATACAATAAGAAAACTTAAACCCTTTAGATATCAATGGAAAATCGCTAAACCATCTCTAATCCCATGGAAATTATACTGACCGATTTGAAGATTAATATTTATTACTATTGAAGTTTAGGTCTAGAATGAAAAATATAATTGTGACCATGTGGTTAAGAAGAACCGGCTACCACAGGGAGCACTAATTCTACAAATAAGTAATCAACCCTATTCAGTTACATTACAACGAATAGCTGAAAAGCTGGTTAATACAAGATGACAGTTATTTATGAGATATATAATGGAAAAATCCCCCGAATTCAAGAAGCCAGTAATTATATGTTTTATATATTATTTCAGAGTCTTAAAGATTTACATTTGACAGATTATTCAGATGGTTTTTCATTTTTTTCTTCACTTGTTTTTGATTTTTATTTAAAAATACCGTCCAACATGTTTTAACCAAAGGACTAGATTTCGATTATCTTCTATGTTAATTTTGTTTATGTTTCGCCGTATAAAAACCTCATCATATCATCATCGGCTCCTACGCGGTATTTTTCATTAATTTTTAGTTCGCCTCCGTTTCATACTGCCATTTAGTATTATTATGAGTTTTTATAACCTTGGTTTCAGCATTAAATTTCAATGCGGCTTTTCATACTCTACTCCTACAACTTCTGAAGGTAAACTTTTTGACCGTGCTCAGTAATTATATTCAGCGTACTCTCTTTCCTACATTTTTGCAGAAGCTCATAGTCAGTTTTAATAAATTCCCTCCTCTACGGGTGGGCCTTCAGGGATTGAATATACTTGCGATAATGTTTGAAATTTATAATAATCGCTTCCTATTTGAATCTTTAGGAAATCTATGCGGAATGTATTTTTTGCATTTATCGTATGAACTCGCATCTCTTTGCAATTAAATGAAATATTCCTCATCATCGATTACTTTGTACCCGTTTCTTTGTATTTTCTAGTACGTACATTGGCGTTCAAAGACAATAATTAAAAAAATGAAATCTTTACGTTTCCACCTGGAAATCTTTGCGGAGATTATTGTAGTTTTTTTAAAATTTCTAAGCATAATTTTGAATTGTGGCACATGAGTAAATTGGACCAGCGAATTTTTCGTTAACACAACAAGTTTTCAACAACTGCCTATCATGAAACTACCGAAAACTTGCAAAATAATTCATTCAATAATGGTAAAATGTATTCTATAACAAAATTGGGCTCATTTAATGCGATATAAAAAGCAAACGTTTGTCTAACTCGTATCTTGTTACATTTATTTTGCTAGATAATCGATGGAAATGCAAAAACAAACTTAAGTAACCGCAAAGATCAAGGAATCTTTTGTGGCGAAATTGAACAGATGCAAACATTTATTTCAGAGACGAGTTTTGTTAAAATCTTATTTCACACGGACAATTTCACGGACCAAACGTACTATAATTTCGAAACAAGAGCGGAGCAGGAATTTAATTTATATCATCGTTTCGGTAAACATCCGGAACTGTATCCAAATAGAAGAGGTTATGTTGTTGTCGGGTAATTATTAAAAAGTTTACTTATCAGAAAATGCGTCAATTATCATATTTTCTTCTGTTTAACATAAAAAAATGACTCCCGATGATTCTTCTACATCTTCCATCTTGAAAGTTAATTTTCTCCATCGATTGCTGAATAATCATCTTCCCATCATCGCGCGAGTCTCTATCCTCTCGCGGCTTGTAATTTACAATTTTTCCCATCGACCTTTATTCCATTTCCATATTATATTCAATCCAGTGACAGTTCACTTCTTTTATACATTACATCCTCCATTTTGATTTTCTTTCTTATCTAGTCTGTTATTTTATAACTCTGCGTGTGCAACATGATTGTTTCCATGTTTCTTTGTGTTTTAATCTGTCTTTACAGCTTAGGCCCATATTACATATCTCTAAGAACTGCGCATTAAAACTGACAGAATTAAACTCTTTGATGTTAGGTATGTATCAGGTTTTATCATTATTAAGCACCCTATTTATTTACAAAACACTGCCTACGTTGAATTTCGCCCTATTTTGCCTGTAATGTCTCCTTGCGGTATTACAACTTGTTTAGATAGAGTTAGTTTTACTCTACATAAACGTTATATCCATAGATACATGTTTCAGTTTTGTAAATTGAGTTTTCATCATTTCTATTTTTTTCTCTGTTTTACTTTTAAAAAATCTGCTCACTTGCTCTTTCTATTAAGTTTTGCAACATCTCTGATGATATATTTTTCGATATTGCAACGATATCATCCGTATAAATATTTTTTCTCTATTTATTTCTATGCCTTTTTTTCCACTGTAGATCTCTAAATAGTGATTATAGAACTGCAGTAGAGGTCACATTTAGACTTATTATTTGCGATATTTTTCACATTTCTTTTTTTTCATAACACTTTTTCGCTAAAATAAAATCTCTTTAGGTGTTAGTAATTAACAATCGGACTTCGTTTTAACCCTATTCAGTCACATTGAGTAAAGTACACAAGAGCGGTTTTTTGACCTCGAAAACGACCCAGTAAATCAGTGAAAATGGGTCTTTTGACGACATCTCTAACAATAAGTAGTTAGGACCTTCAACTATCGATCCCCACCAATGGTATATTTTTCGGCCCGACAGTACTGTTTTGGGCGGCTATTCAAAGTGGGCGTCTCGGAGTTGTGGGGTGTATTTAACCCTTTGTCACTAATACGTTATTTTTTGAGTTTTTCGAGTAATTTGTTTTTTCGTTTCTCGGTGTTTCAAAGTGGAAAGGCAAATACACAGTTGTGTTTTTTGTTGATTAGAATTTTCAGAGAAATTTTACCGTATAATTATTCATGCAAATTAGATGGCATATAACTTGTGCTCCCGCACAATTCGCGAGGAATTGCTCGACGAAAGCGAAGAAAAGCCAACCGTTGACAGCGGTGATAGTGATGGTGTCGAAGACCACCTGTTAGAGCAAATGGAGACATCTTCCAGTGATAGTGTTGAAAGCAAGAGGGTCGTCCGAAATTAGAGAAGCAAAAACGATGTCAGTTGTGTGCAAGAGGAAATGACAAAAAGACAAACTTCATGTGTCCTACTTGCCTTCGGCCGATCTGTGATAAGCATCACGCATATATATATATATATATAATGAATGTGCCTATGGCATCCAATAACATTTTGAAACTTTTTTTTTTATTTTAATTATATAATTTGAAATATTATATATACATATATATTTTTCATATTTTTAAACTATTTTCCATGAATATATTGCATTTTTTTCATAAAAATATCTTTTTCATTTTTTCGCAAAAACTCACCTTCGTACCTCAAAATGAATATATGGTTTTTGGAACGGCCACATAAACTGCAATAATCACTTAAAAGTGCATCATCTGAGGATTAAAAACTCGTTTGAAAAATTGTGATATCTTGAAAATGGTAAAAGTTACACTAGTTTTTGTTAAAAAAGACCCTTTTTAGACTTTTTTTTTTATCAATTTCTTTTTGTTATGCTAAATTAATTTTTACAAATCTAACCTATTCAGTCTCTTTAAAACAGGATTTTTTTTTTTTTTTTTGCGAAGTTTACAATTATTTATACTTGTGCAAAGACGCTGGGGCGAAATACATTCCGTGTGACCGGTACGGGATTCTCACGAAGTGTGACTGAATAGCGTTAAAGAAAATCATCATTTTTATTTTAATTATTTTCCACATTGTAACATTGTCCGAATAGGATAAAAATGATCGATAGTAAGAAATTTATAAATATTTTATAAGAAAAAGAGAAAAACAATCATGGGTCAAACACCATTTTACGAAAAGTACACAAAGTGTCATATTTTTTGTGCAAGTAGGTTTACCAAATTGTAATATCGCATGATAATGTACTAAAAGTATTCAAATTTTTTTTTAAATCCTCAATATTTTAAGAGGAAAAAGGAACAAAACCCTGTTTTTGAAAAAACCGAACACTACGGCCAAAACGAATCATGATTATTATGTGTAACTTCATGCGAATATAATGTACATACTGAAGATATCAAATAAGAACGCTTTTTTGAAAATTAGAACTTGAAGGCGTAAAAAGGGATAAAAACCGTTTCCCAAAAAATACATAAATTGTTATATTTGCAGTAGAAATGGGTTATCAAATTATAGTTTTGCATTAAGATTCCTTTTATTGGGTATAGCAAAAGTGTACACGATTTATTTTACATCCTCTAAAGCTAAATTGTATCTAAAGATTTCAGCCCGTTTTTAAAAATAGTGATCGCCGTACAACCGAAACCAATTCCACCGGTTATCTGAAAGTTCATATGAATATACTATGTATCGAAAATATTAAATGAGAAGTTTTTTTGAAAAATTGCATTTTATCGGCTAAAAAATGGTTAGAAACTGTTTCCAGAAAATAACTAAAGTGTTATATCTTCGTAATAAGTAGGTTTATAATATTATAGTTTTTATCAAGATTGTTTCATTTTTTTTAGATCTTGGAAATTTTATGGGTGGGGAAGGGTTATAATCTACTTTTAGGAAAACTTAATTTCTAAAGAGCAAATCAAAAGATGATAACAGTGGTCAAAACAAAATGTATTCAAGCGCTCAGTTAATACCTAGTATATATATATATATATATATATATATATATATATATATATATATATATATATATATATATATATATATATATATATATATATACATGTAAATATGTGTGCGTGCGTGTGTATTCCCTTAAGTAGCAAAATATAAAAATGAAGCTTGCAAGCCAATATATGTATAAACACACATGTGTGCTAACAACTGACGTGTATCAAAGAATCTTAAAATGGCTTATTTTACAATAATGGGCAACTGTTGTTTGTAGTAAGATGATGATATTTAATAATCGCGACTGACTTTATCAATCGAGATGGTGTGCTCGATTTGTCTTTTTTCAGACCTATTCGTTGTTCTTTTGTAATGTGCGTGCGCAAGGTTGCTTCATATTTTTAATGACATCTGTGAATTGATGTTTTTTTATTTGTTTTTTTTCTTGAAAAGTTATATATTCTGTAACTTTCCGCCGTTTTTATAACATTTTTTATTTTTAAAAAACTAAATAAAATTATTTAAAAGTTGGAATAAATAAATTGTCAGAAAAAAATAAATTTCAAAATTCACTATTAAAACGATCTTAATATATTTCTATGACCTTGAAGGAACTGTGCAAAAAGAGTTTGCATCGCCGGCAAATCAAAATCGTTAGTGCCCCATTTTATCAGTAAATTTTGGATCGTCTGTATGAACAAATTGCATGCATTACGTCCGTGTTAACCATCGTTTTTCCCTAAGTTGACGCGCCCAAAGAAAAAGGAAAAAAAACTATCGCTTTTTTTTTTTTTTTTTTTGTTCAATGGCGATGTTCTAAACTGTAGCATGGCAATCAATGTTCGATTTTTAACTCGAAAAATTATTCCATTCTTTAATCATTCGTCATACAATATTCCAAATTATTATTACCAGAGTTAAAGTTGCATTTTAAGGGAGACCGGTTTGAAACATTGAATAAATCGAAACAACTGTGTAATTATTAAGTTGTAGAGTATTTTGAAAAACAATTTTAATAAAAGGCTAGAATATCACATCAAACATTAATTAAATTCAAATAGGTCTATTTCAAGTAAAAAATATACCAGTTTAATTTTTAAAACATTTTTTGCAGTTCCGTAAAGATAATATCCTCGTT
The DNA here is from genome assembly GCA_039619475.1 of Icerya purchasi. NCBI lineage: Eukaryota > Metazoa > Arthropoda > Insecta > Hemiptera > Monophlebidae > Icerya > Icerya purchasi. Next base: position 190,274,267 of record CM077115.1, on the reverse strand, counting down.
ACCAATTAAAGGAGCAATAGCGTGAAAATAGGATTATGCTTTGTTCAAGTTAAAATAATTATATCTTTAACACGTTCGCGTATTGCCTACAAAATAGAGACTGCATATTTTAAAAAATAAAACTGCAGTTTCAAAACTTTCGCGGCTAAATTATACGTATGGGTATATACATATGCATACACACACACATGCATATATGTGTGTGTATATATATATATATATATATATATTGAAACGAAAGAGTTTTATGTTATTTTGTATGAAAATAAAGATTTTTTTTGTTGTTAAATTAGAACATACTGTGAACGAATATTCAAAGACTGCCGTTTACAAACATGTTATGTGCAAAGTCCTGCCTATCCGGGAATATATCCGAGGGGGATGCATTGCGTTTATCACTTGAATACTAAACTGCCTTTCATAAAACTTTATATGGAAAACCAAGATTTTAATATAGACGGTCAGAGGTGTGAAAACATTATTTCCTGTCCGATGCGGCCAGTGTCTACAGGTAAAGCCATTTATGTTATTCAAATTTACTATTAACATTTGAGGCATTTTAAATATACAGCTAAATTATTATAAGATTTTTTCTTTATATAATTTTCGGGATAACTTCTTATGTAATTATAAAAATTAAATATTTCATATATTTTTTTTTTATTATTATTATTTATTTGTTAAACTTTTCTACCTTCTCTCGATATTTTGTATTTATTTTTTTAACGAATTTAACATAATATATGTCGCTTGTCAAATCATTTACTATCAAATTTACATAATATAAGGCAAAATAATTTTAAAGATTTATAGAAAATTAAAGAATTATTTCGGAATTTGCTCAGCTCTTTCGTAAACAGGACTATTTAGATATGAAATATATTTTCAAAAGCTAATGATATACGCTTCAGAGATGAAAGACACGGAAAACATTTTTTTTTCACTATTTAAATTAACCTTTAGCGCTTCAAATGTAGCCAATGTTTCACTATATAAACCATTGTTTATGCTTGAAACGGATTTAATGATTTTTCAACAGACCTGCGCCTACGAAATAGCTTCTACGCTTTATTTACGTAAGAAATAAGAAAATCATTTTAATTTGTCGTTGTTACCCAGATTATTTTATTGTTTTTAGAATTTTTAGAAAATAAAATATTATTATACTTATTTAAGCAACAAATAAAGAATTCCTGCAATTTTTGATTAGGAATAGAAAATTGTCCGAACGACTACATACGAATATATGACGGTAAGAATACATCAGCAGTAGAAATTGGAACATTTTGCGGAATGGGGAAATTTCCGTATTCTATTATAGGAACTAGTCAGGATTTATTTGTTGAATTTGTTACTTCTCGAGCCGGTAATTATAAAGAAAAATTTTCGATATTCAACTTTTTTAATTATGTAGAATTATTTATTACTTAATAGAAGTAGTATAGTAATCTTTACTAAAAAAAAAAAAAAAAAAAAAAAGAAAAAATAATTAATATTTTGATTATCGCGAAGAATATGATTGGATTTTGGAAGGAGTGCGCACTAATTTACATATAAATTAACTGATTTTTTTACAAAAAGTTTCAGTTAAAACTGATTAAAATATAATATTCGATTCATTTCTAAAAACAAATATAACATTAATTTAAAAAGTGATTATTTCTGAAATTTTTGCCTATCCAACTAGGAAACACCGTATATTAAGCTGGGAATTTTGTGATAAAATCGGGAAAAATGTAAAAACAGACAGAAAATATTTTCGGTGAGATAAAATCATTTAAAGTGAAAAATATTGTTTTTGGGGAAAGTATTTACATTTGAAAGAAGTTACTTAATTTTATATACATGGGTACTTGAAAATAAACAATTTTTATAATTGCTGCAGTGTAAAATAATAAAAGACGTGAATTTTTATTTACCTATGTGAATAACAGCGATACCTTTTAAAGTCATACATTAGGAACACTGGTTTTAAAGAATATTGGAAAGAGAGCTGAAATTTCTGCCCCCCCCCTCTTTCTTGAAACTTAAAATTATACTTTACGTTATGATTTCAGCTGTAAATTTTAAATAGAATTCCTATTATTTTTAACAACATTATAATGTTACTAGGGGATTGGTCTCGTTGTTTCTTCGGACTTTAAATTGTATTACTTTGTAAATTTTCATGAAGACTGCAGCGTTCAAATATATTTATTCTTTTTTTAAAGAAAAGAAGTACACCATTAGTCAATTAAAAAGTGAAATTTAGATTAAAATATCTGAAAAACTGAAACCGCTAGCAGGGTTGTTATGTATGTGAGAGGAATATGAAGTAAGTAAAAGTAAAGTAAAGTAAGTCTCATGAACAGGGCGTCGGGGATTGTGATACATTAAATTCTTTTTGGAGACGTTAGTACGCTAGTTAAAAAGAAAATCAATACCGTAACTCACATAGAACCGGCTGTAAAAGTTTTTAAACATTTTTTGCTTAAAACTTTATTTTCACATTTTTCAAAATTTGGGCCCTTTAATTTAAAATTTTTGGGGGTCTCGTATTTTTCTTATATCGAGTGATTGATATACATCATATTTTTAAAAAAATGACCTTCCAACTACTATGGAAAGGGCTGTGGACATTTTTTACCGCTTTAAGGGAGGGTGTATTTTCCCAAATTTTGGTCCCTAAATATCAAAATTTTTCAAATTTTATATTTTTCCTGTATTATCGAGACTTTAGTATGCAGGTTAAATAGAAAATCAAAACTGCAACTCATATAGAACTGACGGTGGAATTTTTTGAAAATTTTTGTCTTAAAAATTGATTTTTACATTTTTCTAAATTCGGGTCCTTTAATTTGAAAATTTTTGAAGTCTCGTGTTTTTCCTATATTCTAGCGATTGATATACATCATTTTAAAAAACGAGGGACCCTCCAGCTACCACGGAAAGGGCTGTGGACTTTTTTTTAGTTTCCAGTCTTAACGGTTTATGCGTGTATTTTCTCAATTTTGTTAACTAAACATCAATATTTTTCGAATTTTATATGTTTCCTGTATTCTGAAAACTTTAATATGTAGATTAAAAAAAATAATCAATACCGTAACTCATATAGAATTAACAGTGGAATTTTTTGAAATTTTTTTTCTTAAAACTTGATTTTCATATTTTTCTAAATTTGGGCCCTTTAACTTTAAAATTTTAAGGGTTTTATCATTTTTTTATGGTCCCCCGAAAAAAATACGTCGATTAAAAAAATTATAATACCTCTCTAGCTACTATAGAACGGGCTGTACAATTTTTTTTTTTTTTCAGCTTTATAATATAAATATTGATCAGTTTTCTTTTTTTACATAAAACAAGCAGCTGCCCATAACTACCATTACTTATTCTTTACAGATATGAATGAAATTCAGTTTAATGTAACACGTGAATATTTTTTATATTCTATATTTTAGGGGTATGAGTCTGACCAAAACCTATAATGGAATTTTTTAGATAATGCAAATAAATTATTAGCAGTGAACTTATTAATGGGGAGTCCATTAACAGCTGCACCACGAGACAACTGATCAATTCTTTCATTTCCTTCTATACCAACATGGCCTGGAATCCAAAGGAACTCAATCTGAATATGGTAAATTCGGAAAAGGTTATGGATAATCGAGCGAATACGAAGAATGATAGGATCACAAGAAGATTTTGTGAAAACACTTTTAGCATCAGAGATAATTAGGAATTTATTATTGTCTCGTACTAAGAATATGTAAAGAATGGCTCTTAAAATCGAAACCGACTCTGCAAAGAAAATAGAGCAAGTTGGAGGAAGTCTATAACTTTCAAAGTAGTTGTGAACAGAATATAGGAAGGATGCTCGAACGCCGTGAGGACCCTTCGATCCGTCAGTATAAAAAAGAGAATGAATGGGAAATAGAGAGTTGATAGTGTTAAGGAAATCTTGATTAGGTTGCGGAAGGGATTTAGAGTAAGGGGACAGCAAAGATAAATTAGGAAGAAAGATAAAATCTGTAAAATGAAAGGTAAAGTAAGGAAGTTTGTTGTGGGTTATAATTTGTGGAAGAAATTTAGCAAATCGATTTGAGATATGGAAAGAAGGGGAATTTTTTTTGGAAGTAAATCTCCAGTTCTGAAGTACGGTGAAGTAGGATGAAATAAGTTTTGAAGAAGAAACCGGAAGACGCTTTAAAACGATGTCCCAAGTGAGATCTATGGATTGGTAAAGGGGGAACATTACATTCAGCATGTATTGCAGGAATGGGAGTTGATTTAAGGGCTCCTAGACATAAACGAAGGAAGCAATTCTGAACCCGATCCAGTTTACAAAGGAGAGATCTGGAGGAGTTACCATAGATAAATGCTAGTTTGGAACGAACTAGAGATTTATATAACACAATTAAGGTATTAGGATCTCCTCTTCACTTTGTTGATGAAATAGATTTAAAGAGATTTAGTCTTTTATTTACCGACGTGTGGAGATAGTTAATGTGCTCGAAAAAGGAGGTTCGACTATTTAGGAACAAACCAAGATAACAAAAATTTTTAACTAAGGGAATGAAAATGATATTTACAGAAGGGTTTATTAAAGAAAGATTAAAAGGTCGAAAAGTAAAATTAATACAAGCGGATTTAGACGGTGAAATAAAAAGATGTAGACCTGAGAGTGAGTCATTTAATCTTGACAAGGAATTATTCGTTTCTTCGTTTGCAGATCTAAGATTGTGAGAAGTGGGATATAGAAGGATGTCATCAGCAAAGAAAAGGGAAGACGACCCTATTGGGAAGGAGGCTATATTAAGAATATATGTATATTGAAAAGCGTAAGACTTAAACAGGAGCCCTGTGGAAGACCATTGTACACGGTTCTGGAAGTAGAATCAGGAGGTGTAGAAAGATGAATCGCACGATTCTGGAACAACCGAATAACAATTGAAATAAATTGGGATGGAAGATTAATGGAAAGCATTTTATTTTGTAAGGTAGGAAGATGCACATTATTCAAAGCATTAGAAATGTCAAGAAATGCAGCTAAAGTATAATTTTTATTTAAGAATGACTTATAAATGTCCGAAATAAAGAAACGAATCGAGTCGGAGGGACCAAGGTCAGAACGGAAATCGAACACGTTACTAGGAAGTAAATCATTACTTTCCAATCTCCAAATAAAACGTCTATTTAGGATATTTTCGAAAAATTTCCTTAGACACGGAGCAAGAGATATTGGACGGAGGAAGAAGGATCTTTTTTAGGGACTGGAATAATCACAAAGGAGTTCCAAGAGGGAGGAAGGGAGCCAGTGGATAAAATAAAATTAAAAATATTGAGAAGAATTTGAAGAGATTGGTTGGACAAATTTTTAAGAACTCGATAAGGTATACCGTCTAATCCTGGGGAAGACTCATTAGCATTGTTTAATGAATAACGCAGTTCGTTAATGTTGAAGAGTAAGATGAGGAAATGAGGAGAGGAGTCAATGGAAAATAAAGGTGGGAAAAGTTCTTCATAGCTGGGTACATACGAAGGAGAAATCGAGTCTAAAAAAGGAATTAACTTTTGCAATGATTCGAAGATATAGGATGGTTAGAACGGGAGGCTTTAAAAGCTCTAGCCATCCTTCAAATTTGAGAAAAGGGAGTGTTTCGAGAGAAAGAGGAACAAAATTTTTTCAGGACTCTTTTTTGGCCGATTTAAAACCAAATCTAACCTTCGCATTCATCTGTTTATAGATTAGAAGATTGGAGGTCGAAGGACAAACTCGGAAAGTTTTTAAAGCAGATATACTGGCATCATAAGCGGCTTTGCATTCACTATTCCACCATATAGATGAAGCAGTGACGTGCTTAGGATTTTTACTAAATTTGGTTGATGAAGACGTGGAGGACGAACTTGAATTAATTAACTGTGTAAATGAGTTAGAAGAATGTACAAATAGGTAATCACGACGTTCGGAATCGTGCGATACGACTCAGATGATGATGAAAGAGATGAGTCCAGTGTGTTACGAAATTTGAGCCAGTTGGTTTTGTTAAGATTTCAACGACAAGCTTAAAGGAGTTTATGGAATAGAGGTAAAGAAAAATTATTGAGGGATAGAAGTGTAGGAATATGATCGCTGCCAAAAGTGTTGTCCAAGGTTTTCCAGGAAGAATTAAGCCCGATGTTGAGAGAAGTGAAAGTTAGATCAATGGAGTTATAGGTCGGTTGATTTTTAAAATAAATGGAAGAAAGGTCGTTTAAGAGTTCAACATTAAAGTCAACAATTATATCTTCAATGACCAGACCATTAGAGTTACTAAGAGGATAGTGAGCGTTCCAATCTCCTCCAACTATAAAAGGATGTGGGCTGGGAGTTAAAAAAAAAAAGATAATGGAAAACTGCGAAGATTATAATTAGGAGGAATGTAAACAGGTACAAGGTGTGGGGAGTGAGCATCTTAGTAGTAATTGAGACGTAAACAAAGTTAGGATTGGATGGATCAGATGGAAAAGAAGGAACAGCGCCATGTGAATAAAAAGAAACCTATATAAACAAAGTTTTTTCTTTCTTTTGTTTGAAATTAGTATTTTTTCTAAAAACCGAATTAGCCGAATTTTTCCTTTTAATTGTACCACACCAATCTTTAACAAATGGTTCCTTTCTGTTTTATTTGTTTTTTTTCAAAACTTTACCGACGATAGTTTTATTTTAACTTCTTTAGATGTGTCGATAAACAGCGTTTGTGTCGTGCGACTTTATATAATGCCGCGCCAAAGTCAAACTGCTCTGTCACTGATTGATAAGTTCGAACTGTTAGATAAAATAAAAAGTTAGTAAAATGGTATGTTGTTTAATAGCTGGAAAAAGTTTTAGATGTTCCTAAATCTTCCATCTCTTAGTTAAAAAGTAAGAAAATAATTGTGGAGAAAGTGGATAAAAGATGAAAAACGTAAAGGTGAATATGAACGAATTTTGCGCCAATGATGACAACTCACCTTGCTGTGGTGAACATATAGATTGTGACGATGAAATTCTAGAGCATCTGACAACAAAAAATGAAGCAGTTCCCTGTACAAAAAGTGATGAAGATGACAAAACTTCTGAAATTCGAATTACTACGCAGTAAGCAAAAATTTGTTTGGTTAAACTGTGGTTATACTTTTCGCGGAAAGAAGGTCAAATATTGTCATTAGTTGACTGACTTTATGCAGCAGTGTAAAATGAAAATAACCCGGGACATTTTTTTAATTTCACTTTTCAATTCTCTATTTTCAACTGATTTTGTCAATTTTTAGAAACTTTTTCTGTAGATTTTTTTTTCTCGCTCAAGTTGGACAGTCGCTTAATCGGGACAAATAAGCAGCTTCTACTACTACATATATAACATATATACGTACATTTATACATTAATGACGAAGTCATTTTTACGCTGAGGGTAACATGAAAAGTGATGTAATGTTTTTATGTAACGAAAGTGTTTCGTGGAAGGTATTAATGAAATCCGCGAATTGTGGCGCCAAGCGTGGTTAACAAACGAAAATTTAAAAATTTCTATATAAATCATAGATTGAAAAATAATACAGTTAATTTAAGCGATTCTTCTGTAAGAATTATAGAGGGCTGTCATTTGGGAGTCAGGGGGTTGATAATTTTTTCTCCTTGTCTAATATTTCTAAATTTCCTCGATTTTTATTTATTTCTCAGATTTTTTTTATACACTAATCTAAAACATGTGTGTGTACTTATATACAGGGTGCGGCAGCATAACTTCCTTTTTAAAATGCGCCACTTTTTTTCTAGTAAATTTTTTTGAAGAAATAATAATAGAAAATCAAAATAAAACTGCAAGGGAAAAAGCATACATATTGCCCCAATGGGGGATCTAGAGTATTCGTTATTTCGATTTTCTGTTATTATTTCTCTTTAACAAAATGTAGTAGAAAACAAGTGGCACATTTTAAAAAAGGAAGTTATGCTGCCGCACCCTGTATATAAATACACACACATATTTTAGATTACTGTGCCCAAAAAGTAAGACCAGTTTTCAATTTAAATTGTGCAGGTATATTTGAATTAAAAAAATATTTTTTTTCTAAGTTGGCAGCATTGTGACAAACATCTGTGCCAAATTTCACATCATAAACGTTATTAGTGTTTGAGCTACACTTGGTTTTGTATGACGCAAAGAGCGAGTTCGACGATTTTTGTAATGTCTGATTTTGTTGAACAAAAAGTTGCATTAAATTCTGTTTAAGAAACGGAATTTTTGCTGCGCAAACATTTGGAATGTTGTAAAAGGCCTTCGGTAAAGAGAATTTGTCAAAAAAAAAAAAAATGTTTACAAGTGGCATAAACAGTTCATTAAAGGCTGACAACGAGTTGAAGATGAACAGCACCCCCGGACGCCATCAACCACTGCCGATGACAGTCACATCCGACAAATCCTAGATTTGGTTCCCGAAAACCGTCGATTAACAATTAGAGGTCTTTCTGATAACGTTGGCATTTCAAAAGGATCCATTTTAAGAGATATTCTAGGCCTCAGACTCGTCAAATCTCGATTGGTACCAATGAACACTTTCCATTTTTTCAAGAAAGACCGTCCCGTTAAAATCTGAAGAGATGAATTCTGACTACCAGCACGTTATAAAATGCATTATTACGGAAGATGAGACTTGGATCTATGCTTATGATCCGGAAACAACCGACCAATCGAGTGAATACCACGTCAAAGGTGAAGCAAGACTAAAAAGATCGCGTCAAAGTCGCTCAAAAATCAAGATAATGCTAAAATTGTAAATGTTTTTCTACCGTAAACCGCTCTATATATTATAAATGTAAATAATTGAAAATATAAAAAATAGATACTTTAATTTAATACTGTATTTTAATTTTATAAAGTTTTGATATTAAATAAAATGTTCTTTGATATTGTTTGTTGTATGTTTAATGTTATGTCCTTGTATTTATTAATACACGTACAGTAATTTTCTGCTGAGTTTAAAAGTTTATTGTTGGTAACTATTTTTTTTTAAATTGTCACATCTGTTTGTATATTATATGTTATTGTATGGTTTTCTTTGATTATGTGATCAGCAAATGTTGATTTTTTAAGAATATTAGTAACCGCATATTAAGAGTCATTTTCAATTATTTACGTTTATAATAATGCTGACAGTTTTTTTCGATTATCGTGGTGTTATGCATTATGAGTTCCTTCAGCCGGACAAAGTGTCAACAAAGAATATTATTATTTGAGCGTTATGCGTCGTTTACATAAAGCTATTCGCAAAAAAAGATGCCGAATTTATAGGCAGGCAACTCTGTTGCTTTTTACACCATGATAATGCGCGCCTCACACTGCATTGGTTATTCGTGAGTTTTTTACCCCAAAAATCAACTAATATCGTTCCACAACTACTGTATACGCCTGGTTTAGCACCATGTGACTTCTGGCTATTTCCTAAATTCAAAATATCGCTCAGGAGACATCATTTTGAGTCGATTAAAGAAGTTCAACGTAAATCACAGCGCGTTCTGAAGGCCATACCGGAAGGTGACTATTTGGTATGTTTCGAAGATTGAAAAATACGTTGGCATAGGTGTATTATATCCGGAGATGATCATTTTGAAGGCGAAGAAATATATTTGGAAGAATAAATAAAAAATTTTGAAAAAAATCAAAACTGGTCTTATTTTTTGAACACGGTGTGGTATATATGTTTGTAAGGTAGAATAGAGGTGTGCGTATGTATGTACGTATTTGTATTTCATAAATATAAGTATCTACAAAAACTGTGACTAACGTCGTAATATAGCATATAATAAAATTAGCGAAAATATACTTTTAGGACCGTTTCTTAATACTGGTTTTCATTTTAATGTGGGAAGTTGGCCCGGTCGTACGGAAACGGCTGGAATTCGCAACGGATCGTGTAGTTGGATAATGACTGATAGTGACTTAAAATCGTCCTCTTCGCCGGAAGGAATATTTCTGTCCGTTGTACACTGGTATCCACCGAACACAGTTTGTACTTACCTAATACGAGGCTCGGAGGATCATATTGTAAGAATTTATTTTCCGAGGTATATGATTACGATCTTAATCGCACTTAACATTTTACTAGCGGTACTTATTTTTATTCTTGCCCTGCTTGTTACTGATAAACCAGAAAAGACACCAACCTGGAGAGTGCACATAATTATAAACGGACAGGAAGTATCAGATAATCCGTTTAGTTATTCACTATAAACTAGTGTATATTTCGAAAAATAATAATGAAGTTACCGATGATTTTCCGTACCATTTCGTTCAATTTGAATGAATCGCATGCCATCCTTACAGTAATGTTGGACGGGTCGCTTATACGCAACATATAATATTTCATTATTTCAGGAATACACGAGAATTATAAGGAAAGAAAAAAATTAAAATAACCGTGTTTAGAATACATGTTCTACACGCTGTCAATAAAACGGCAAACATTTTTAGAATAAAAATGTGTACTATGGGTTGAACAAGTGTTAGCCCCAGTAGCTCTGTGTTAAGGACAAAAACGAAGAGGAGATGTATAAAAAAAGGTCGGTACCATTCTTACCCGGTTTTTAAAAAAGGCGTACAATAAAAATAGAAAAATTGAAGAAAAAAAAAGAAACTGTTATATATAATATCGACGGAAGAATTTGTAATTTTAATATTTGCATTGCCTAGTTTTGATTATAGAATTTTGCGCGCTTCTAAATGAGACAATTTAATGTACCGCGATGAAAAGCGTTCAGACGATTGTGTTTTGTAGAATGCTTACACAGTAGTCAGGCTGCAAAAAATTAAAGAATAGAAGATATTTTTATAAGGTAATGTATCCAGCCTGATGCTGCATGGCTGCACATTATTAAAACTGTTATTGTGTCATCGTGCTTCACAACAGTATGTGTTTTTAAAGCGTGTTTTTTTTTCCCCAGCAAAACTGTAATTGACCAAAAGTTATTTTTAATGGTTTTTTTTTGTTTTGTGCGAGTGTTTGTATGTTGTTTTGCGTTGCAAGCTTAATTTCTAACACCTATATTTTAATATATACATTCCGTTTGCTTCGGGTTAGGACGGTGCTTTAATGTATATTTTTTTTCTTTTTGGAACGAAGTTCTTTTACGCGGCTTGTCGGTAGGAGTAAACTGGCAGAAATCGTCCGGTCACAAAAAAGCGTTATGCGTCGTCCTCCAGGCGACCTTCACTCTCTTTCTCTTTAACCCTGTCTCTTTCTATTTACGAGTGACTTTATAGCTACTATCTATCAAAAAGCGAAAGGAACTTCGTTCCTACCGGGTGTCCCTAGACACCAACTCTCTTTTTTTTTTTTTGGTGATCGCGTGTGAATGTGTGTGTATCTTTTTAATAGTCACTTACTCGTTTTATTATTATTTTTTACTGACATTCACCGTTTATACACAATTAAAATATACATTTTTTCGCATTTAAATGACAACTTCACATATTAATTAAACTGTTAATGTAAAAACGTTTTTAAACTCAATATGCAAATCAAACTTGTGAGAGTATGCTATATGATAATGCTGTCTACTTGTACATTCGCATTATTTACTTTTTAATGCATGAAATTTACGGTCATTTGTAAATGTACACTCACAAGATTGGGTGACATCAAATTATATGGTTATTTTAAAACATAAAGATGGTTTTATTAGTTTAATGCTGTATTCAGCATTTTAAGTTAACATAAAATGTAGTTTTTTTGAATAAGAATAAAATTACAGTAAATATCGAAACCTCTCTCTCTCTCTCTATATATATATATATATGTATATGTATATGTATATGTACATATATATTAATTACAACGTAATTCTTAAGCTACCCCCCATTAGAAAAAATGTCCCAATTTTATGTAACGATAAAATGTCTTAATTTTATATAATGAAAGTTAAATGTTAGGATAGGATTTTTGCGATTATGTTTTTTTTTTGTGTTGATGCCAGTAAGATTTACGTTGTAAATTTTGATCATTTTATACAAAGTATAGAAAAGAAAGAGATAGAAATGCAAGCGAGGGGGATCAAGAGGCATAGCCCCTTTCGAGGCCAAAATGACCGAGTTTATATATATATATATATGTATGTATATGTGTATATGTATATATATGTGTATATTATATAAACCTTTTTAACCATAAACAGTCAAATGTAAATAACTTGTAATCCATAGAAATATACAAATATGTATTCAAATTTCGTCATAGTTGCGCGTGTTGCCAACTAATCGTTGTAATTTGTTTTATTTTATGCGATTTTTTAAAAGTATGCATTATATTCCAGTTATTATTGTAAATAAAATATATACAAAAATATTTAATAATAAATTGACGATAATCTAAAGTTAAATCATTATCAGTTTACATTTTTTTTCTTCTCCCAAAATACGTGACATGTTACTTTTGTTTAGAAAAATGTACTCGCATAGAAATAAATTAATTAAACAGCGATGCATCAAAATAGAGATCTCGATAGAGGAAAAAATTACATTAACCGTAATCAGTGTTGTCGATTGTAATTTGAACACCATAGTTTTCGGGTTAAACATGGATTTAATTCCGAAAAAATAACATATTCTCTTATATTCTATAGTTCTTTATTTAAGATATCTTGAATAGAATATTATCATAGTATTACATGTAACGACAAACACATTGACAAGAATGAATATTACTATAACCTCGTGAGGCATGTTCTTAAATTATTTTCAATTTTCCATGGTAACACTGACACTCGCGATAAACGTTATAATGTAAGGGAAAGGTCTATGATAATTTCCTGTTAGCTACGCAGTGAGAAACGAGTGAGCAACAGTATAAATGAAATAACCAGTACTGTGTACCACCAAATATGAAATAGTAAATACCAAGTACAATAAATAGTGAAACTCCACTCATTATTATTCGTTCTAAACTCATTAAGGGCGAACGCATTCAGCAATGAAAAGGTAAAAATATGGGTCCGTTTGTTTAAAAAAAAAAAAGAAAGAAAAGACATATTCGAGATTATGAACATAGTAGATACCTGTCGGATACCATAAAAACGAAAACTCAGTCCGTGCTGTATAGACGGTTTGAAGAACCATGCTTGTGCTTTGATCACACGAATTTTAATTTTACTGCATGAAAAAAAAACGTTTACCGAGATATCAGATGGCACACTGCGCATTATTCTCTACCATGAACTCGGTTTATGGAAAGGCCGATACAACTAAGTCTTCAACCCGTGTCTTTTTTGTCTTATTTCCATGCCATTTTATTGTTTAAAACGTTCATCATGTACACTTTTATGAGTTGAATAGAAAACGGAGTAACCTTTCACTCTAAAAAACAAATTTGGCACCGCCTTCTCCGGTCGTTTTATCTCCGTTATACTTACTTACTCATTTCCCCCTGTACAGTTGCGTTCTTCACGGGCTATGTTACATGTCTTGTTTCTCTACATGTTTTGCCAAAAAAAAAAAAAAAACACACTTTTTTACGCTATCTCCGATCGGAGTTGGACGATTATCACAGCCACTCTGGCTTTGTCTTCGGACGCCTGTACTAATTTTGTAGAGGACTAGTTGTGCTACCGACGCATGTCTGCTCTCCATGACATCTTTCTTCTCCCGGGCTTTCGATGTTCCACGATGGTGCCATTCAGGACGAGTTGAAGTAAATGATACTTCTCTGGATGTTTATTTATGTAACCGTAATATTTTAATTTCCTGGAACGTATAGTGCACAGGGGAGTGTCGCAGTACTTCTGAATTGGTTATATAATCTCTGTATGAAATCGTCAACATACGGCGATATATGTACATCTCCAGTGCTTCGATCTTTTTCTCAAACGTAGATGTGAGAATCCAACTTTCCATACCGTAGAATAGTACCGACTATACGTAACATTGCACCAGCCGCAGTTTTAGCTGCAGGCTAATGTCTTTCCGGGTCATTACGTGATCTTATCTCAATCTACTGATCTGTCTCCTCGTGGAACTAGGTTCCAAGGTACTAGAACTTAGGAACTCTGCCAATGATCTGATCATTTACTGTTCTTCGTTTTTGAAATGGTTCTGGTCTCACTCTTTCTGTGTACTGCTAGCCATTTCGTTTTGTTGATATTTATTCTAGGCCATATTCTTTACTTATTGTAGTGACTCGATCAAGCATTTCTTATAACTCAATGTTATCACAGATTAGGATTGAATCATCTACATACCTATATTTGAAATATGACTGTTGCCAATGTTAATACTATCATCGTCTATGGGAGTTTGCTTGAAAATATCTTCTGAATATATATTGAAAAGTAACGGTGGCAATGTGCAACCCTGTCATACTCCTTTCTTAATTGGTATTTCTTCTGATTTCATGTTCTACTTTTGATTTTCGCGATTTAGTTCCAGTAAAGTTTCCTAATAATCTTCTGATTTTCTCCAGTAAAGCCTTGTGGTAGTCAATGAATCAACAGTAAAGTCTGTGATTCACCAAAAAAAAAAAAAAGGAAGCCATATCTTACTTTTTTGAATAACATAAGTTAGGGCGCTGTGAATATTTGACTTACCTGTGCGTATTTCTTTGTTAAATTTCTAAACATTTTCTACTCTCCTTCTACTAGCTCATTTGCCGTTGGAAATTTTGGTGGTGTCTGATGATTGAATTATTTTGTGTATACTTTAAGTTCGCGATAGCCTAGTTGCTAGAGCGCTTAACTTCCGTTACGGAGGTCACGGGTTCGATCCCGAGCGACGACGAACTTATTACAAGAATTAAATAAAATAAATAATCGCTAATAATCACGTGGAAGGCAATGGCAAACCACCACGTACAATATCATCACATGCGCGCTAGGTCAGTACACAGCAGACCTACACGGGACTGCACTTGTATATCGATAAATCAAACGATCACTAATCGGTTCCGAATGTAGTCTTGCGTGTGTACACCTGCGTTGCATATAACAATTGCCCAGTACACTATGCCTATGTCTATACAGCTGAGATGTACGAATAGTTAGTGGCCGACGCTCAGAAGCTGAGTATGGCACTATAAAGAAGATACTTTAAGTACATCTTAGTTGAACTGTATACGGTTATCTGATTCTAGAGCTACTGAGCTCAAATGTAATGGAAACTATTTCTTAGTATTCGGATATATTCTTCACAAGTTGCATTTGTTATTTTCTGGAATCAGTAAAATCCGAATAATTGTTTATCATTTAAGGATATTCAGCTTTTTCCTATTATAGGAGTATCCGTAGTGACCCTTTCAATTCATACTCTTGAATGTCTTTGTGCAATTTTTACTTAGAAGTACTACTCTATCACTGTCGAAAATAGTTTCGTTATACTACCAGTTGATCTTTGAAATGATAATAATATTTTAATCGACCTGTTATTTCTTTTAAATCTAGTCACCCGTGCAAAATATATTGTTCAGCTGGCAGAGATGAATACCCTCTTCGGTACTTTTAGTACCTTCTCCAACTTATTCATAAAATGATAAGATTGTTTTGTACTTCTTTTTCGTTGTCATACTTATTTGAATCCAGTTGTGCCCCTCAATATGTTCAAAATTGGAATAACTTTATCTCTTTTGTTTTGCAATTTTAAATTATATTTTGTAATGCAAAGAAAGTCGTCACGATAGCTTGGTTGCTAGAGCGCTCGACTTCCGTCACGGAAGTGCTGAGTTCGATCCTAGGTGACAACAAAAAATGATTACAAGTAATAATAAATAATCGATAATGGTCACGTGGAAGGCGGAGTGGTAAACCACCACGTATACTATCATATGCGTGCTAGTTAGTATACAAGCAGACCACACTTGGGGCTGCAATTGTATATCGCTAAATCAAACATTTTCTAACAATTGCCATGAGCACTATGCCTATGTGTGTACAGCTAAAATATACAAATAGGTAGTAACGACGCTCGGCATCGAGCAATACAACTTAAAAAAGAGAGAGAGAAAATGCAAAAAACAAACGTTGTAATCTAACAGTTGTTACACTCAACTTTTTCTTTAATATCATCTCTAAATGTGATCATTCGCCGTATTTGATCAGCTGGCGGGTTGTTCATCTACGGCTAGTTCAACCTAGGGCAAAATGATAATGATCCTACATTATCAAATCCCGTTGCTCTTTCAAGCTATTTATTAATTTTAAACATTTAATAAACTATTTATGTTAATACAACCACTACTTTCAACTTTGAATCGTATCGTTCGTCGTCTGTGGTTCGAACAGGTTCTTAAATTCGCGTTTACTGCTTTAATGTGAAAATCGTTTTTTTTTTGTTTTTTTTCTGCGAGATTTACATTTTATTATTTTTCGAAGGATACTATTCCGATTTTGACATTATGTAATGTTAATGTTGACGTGTTTATATTTTATAATTCTTTATTTAAAATATCTTACGAATTTTACACGTACACATATATGCATGTATGCATTTGTTGCCACTTTTCCGAGACCGAATGTTACTAAAATAATACTGTACTGCGGAAATTATTATATCTTAACAGAAGTGATGGTTTTTATTGTTACGCCGATATTTTCAATGTGCTTATTTCTATCTTTGAGGTGATATGATAAAAGAAAAATTAATGACTAAAAACATATACTTTCGTCATTAATAATACTCTCGCTATTTCTCGTTCACTGATATGAAAATTAGTATAAGCTTGCATATGAAAAGTGTAAATTAAATAAAAGTAATAGGACAATTTTGGCGACTTGCGCGCGCAACAATATTTTGTATTTAGTAAAATGTCTTTAAGTGTAAGAAATTTACAGTAAATATTTCAATTTTAATTCGAGTTCCTTAATCATTTAAGTGACACGATCGTAAGATAGGAGTTCATTATTATTTTTACGATAGTCGATTATTAAACAAAAATTACGGAAATAATACATGAAAACATTAGCAATTCAGTGCACTTATACTGCAAGTTAAGTAGTATAAAAAACAATTTAAAAATATATTTAACCTATCACGTTTTTTTTTTTTTTTAATTAATCACATATTTTCGATCGAAGTCACGCTGTTATAAATTATTATTCGTTTAGCTTTTGCATGTTAAAAATATTTATTCGTTTATTGTCGTCGGAATGATTAATATATGTATAAAATATTCATAATTTTCTTATTTAAATTTAAAAAATAAAAATTTCAATTAAAATAAAATACGTTGATGAAGTAAAATGGAAAGTAATAAAGAAGTAAAAATAAAATGAGACAATGAAATACTACAACATGTAAAAAGGACACAGATACCTTAGTTCAGTAATAACAGAAAATGGAAGGTGTGATGAAGAAATAAGGTCTAGGATAACGCAGGCGAAAGCGGCCTTCATTACAAAGAGATCATTACTAACATCCAAAAGCATAAATGTGGAACTACGGAAAAGATTGATAGAAGAACACGTTTGGAGTGTGCTTTTCTGTGGTGCAGAAATTTGGACACCATAAATAAAGAAAGACAAAAACAATTAGAAGTGTTTAAAATTTGGCGTCGGAGGAAAATGCAAAAAGTTAAGTGGTTGGATAAAATTAAAAATACAGAAGTACTCAAGAATATTAATGAAGATCATAAGTGAAAGGAGATGCAATTGGATAGGACATGTAATAAGAAATAACAGATATTTAACATCAAATAATTGAAGAACTAGTAAATAATAAAAGAACACGGGGAAAATCGCGGCAAAAATTGATTTCACAAGTAATGGAAGCGATACAAAGATGAACAAATACCAGCTAATGAAAGAGAATGCCCGACAATTAGAGATGCTTAAAGGCAAAGTAATTCTAACAAGGAAAGTACACGATTTGTCAAACGCCGATTTTAATGAAATTTTGATGTGTTGTAAAAAAAAATATTAGACACGCGTTTTTTTTTTTTTATCGGCTCATATGCAGTTTCAAGGGGTGAAAACCACCCCTAAAGTTCACCCCCAAAAATCATTTTTCCTAAATATCTCGTGTTCAACTCTATATTTTTTTATGAAACAAAATGGAAATTATTTCTCGTGCAAAGGACAAGTAAACAAGTAATCCACAGTGATTTAAGCGGTTGAGTTGTATCTCCTATTTTCTAGGGTATAAAAACATCTTTTTTTGGTCATAATTATAGAATAAAAAATTATAAAATAACATAAAAAAATAAGAAATACATTTTTTAATACACGCAATTAAAAGATAAAGTTGACGTGTTTCGCAATTTTCATGAATTTCACCCTTAAAGGGAGTAAAGCACCCTTTACGAGAAACATCAATAAATACATGTATCGAGTAATTCAATTTCGTAAAAAATTTGTATGTAAGGGTTTTTGAGATCGATGATTACGAATCCGTCATCAGATTTTGTCAATTCAAAATGGAGGATCCAATATGACGGACAAAAAAGTCGAATAGTTTTAATTTTAATGACAAATTGTATATGAGGATTTTTGAGGTTGCTGATTACGAATCTGTTATCAATTTTTGAAAATTCAAATTATCCTGTGCTTTATAACCATACAGCCCCAAAACCCCTAAAACCCAGACAGATATTCAGTTTGTGTTTTTTTAAACCAACAAATTCCAAACTCCTAAATCCCAGTCAGGCTGAAGGCCCGTATTTTTAAACCGATAAACCCCAAATTCCCAAACCCCAGACAGGTTGTTTTGACTAAAGTTATAACGAGCAAAATGAACACCGCCTTCCTGGACGAGCCAATGTTAAAAGTTAAAGATGATTTGTTTTAAAAATGTTGATTATTATATTTCAGATTCTCGCAGATTTATTGAACATGATAGCAATATGAATTATATCTATAATAGTATTAATATACTGTTCACTGTTTATTGATTGTGAGAATTAGTTATAAATGTTTTGATTTACTAATTGAATGTAATTTCCCTAATGTGTAAGCCTTCATTCTAAAAAAAAATGATTATATTACTAATTAACTTTGGCCACTTCTTTATTTATTTTTGTTATTATTTTCGTAAGAAGAGAGTAATTCCCGTTAATAAATAGATAAAGAAATAAATAAATACATAAGTTGAACCGTACCGTTAATTTTTTAAATAAGTAAATTATAAGAACGGTTTTCCAGTATACCACAATGAATAGGCCTTTCGTCTGCCTGCAGTTTAGGAGTTGTGCGGTTTTAGTCATAGGCAATCGGCCTATCTGATGTTTAGAGGTTTAAAGCTGTATGGTTATAACGCACAGGACTCTGGCTTGTCTGAGGTTTAGGAGTTTGGGGTGTGTTGGTTTAAAAAAACACAGACTGAATGCCTATCTGGGTTTTAGGGGTTTGGGGCTGTATGGTTATAAAGCACAGGATAATTTGAATTTTCAAAAATTGATAACAGATTCGTAATCAGCAACCTCAAAAATCCTCATATATAATTTGTCATTAAAATTAAAACTATTTGACTTTTTTGTCCGTCATATTGGATCCTCCATTTTGAATTGACAAAATCTGATGACGGATTCGTAATCATCGACCTCAAAAACCCTTACATACAAATTTTTTACGAAATTGAATTACTCGATACATGTATTTATTGATGTTTCTCGTAAAGGGTGCTTTACTCCCTTTAAGGGTGAAATTCATGAAAATTGCGAAACATGTCAACTTTATCTTTTAATTGCGTGTATTAAAAAATGTATTTCTTATTTTTTTATGTTATTTTATAATTTTTTATTCTATAATTATGACCAAAAAAAAGATGTTTTCGCACCCCAGAAAATAGGAGATGCAACTCAACCGTTTAAATCACTGTGGATTACTTGTCCTTTGCACGAGAAATAATTTCCGTTTTGTTTCATAAAAAAATATAGAGTTGAAGACGAGATATTTAGGAAAAATGAATTTTGGGTTCACCCCTTGAAACTGCATATGGGCCGATAAAAAAAAAAAAACACGTGTCTAATATTTTTTATACTCTACAACATATCAAAATATGCATCTGACAACTCGTGTACTTTTCTTGTAAGTAATGTACTTTCCAAATGATTGGCGGCCATCAATCGAAAAATTGGGGAATAAAAAAAGAGAAAATACATTGATAATGATATAAAAAAACATTATTTCTGCTTTATCTCTCTCTATCTATCTGTTTGTCTATTTATATATTTACCTATTTGTCTTTCTCTATTTTATGCTCATCTCTTTGTTCATGCATGCGTATGTGTATTATGCTCGCTTTGCACTTATTCAGTTTATATTCGATTCATTTTCGGTTGTACCGAACAATTTTGAATCGATGATTCGGTCGCTATTCGGAGCGAATTAGAACCTGATTGAAATCGCATAGCCATCGAATGCCCCCACGACCGAATCGGTTGCTAACCACTTTTAAACAGGCGTGAATTCGTGTCTAGGGCGCACAAGGTCAATGAGGCGTTCACACGTGTACGGTTTCTATCAGATTCAGTTTCGGTTTACGCGATCAATAATTATTTATTGAAAATATAAAGTCATAATTACTTTTTTATTAAAAATAAGCAATTTACCAAACGTCGATGTGATAGATCATCTGATTTCATTACAGCCACGACCAGTACTGTGGAACAAAACTCTAGAGAAATATAAGGACAAATTTAATAGTGTAAAATGCTCCAAATTTCAATCTTTTGGCTATAATCGGGTGGTGCTCCCAATGACATATACCGAATGAAATCGAACAAGTGTAAAGCGAACCTTACGCGCTAAGTATACACATATGTATTATGTATTTTCTGTTTAAATAGCAATCTTGTATTGGTGTTCGAAATTTTAAATTAACAATCTGTAAAAATAATAATTTCACGATAAAATGAACGTATTTATGGTTGGCATAACAATCTTTAATTATTATGTCAATGGTAGTACTCTATTTCTGTTCGACAACTCATATCTACGTACTAATGCATTTAATTATTAACTTATATGTTTGTAAAAATATTGTAAACACAAAATTTTTAATAGACACATTTTTAAGTAGCGTAAATTCAATCCTATTATGAAGGTGCATAATAAAATCTATTTTTGGGAAGAAAATATAAAAAGAAAAATAAATAAAAATAAGGTCGGTCAAGCATGATGTTTCATACACGGAGGATTCCCTAAATGTTAAGTTTAAGACAACTATAATTTGTACTTATGTAGTACTAAATTCAAAGCAAATAGGTTGAATTTTAAATTTATAATATCGCACATTTTTTTATTCCCGCGAATGTGTACTTTTATGTGTTTAAAAGTTTTTATAACTTTATTGTTCTTTTTAGAAATTTTTTAAAATCTGGAAAGCTTCGTAGATGATTTCAGAACCTCCAAATTTGATTATTTTATTACATTATAATGAAGAGAAAAAAAACATATTATGCGTGCTACTGTAATATGATACGTTCGACTAAAATTGGCGGCTGATTTTGATCAATTAGCTTCAAATCTCGAAATAGTTGAAAAATTGCTTAAAAATAAAAAAAGAAAATAATGGAAAAATGGAAAAGTAAAAATAATAGATGAGATGATAAATAAACAAAAATCGTATTGAATTCACAAAATGCGTTTAAAATAGAAAAGCCTATTATATACAAAATGTAAAGTTTCAGAAAATAAATGATAAAGTGCGTCCTTTAAACTGTTCTTTTATGTGACTTAAACGATGGTAAAGATTGAAACGGAATATAAAAAATTGATTCTTTTTAAAATATGAGCATAGTGGTGAACATTTTGATTGCAAGAGGATAGTAAATGTTACAACTGAGCTTACACGGAAATAAATTAAGAGCAAATATTGATAATGAAAATGTGAAAATCTATTAAAAGCATTTTTGGAAAGGATTTTGAATGGAAAAAAGAAGTAAAAGTTTCAGATAATTTGAAAGAAAAGAAAAATACGATTATAAGTGATTATTGGATAAAAAAATAAAGGTACGGAAGGAATGAGGTAGCGATAAATTTAAATTTACATTCCATCTAATGGTTGAAATAATTAGTAAAAATTGAAGTAGGCTATAAAAGGAAAAAAACTTCCGTATAATATATATATATATATATATATATATATATATATATATCTGGAAGATGATTAATTAACACAATAAAAACGCGCAAAATATTAAATAAGATTTTTAATTAAAAATAAGGTTGCCTCAAAAAAGCGACCTAGAAAAAGATAGATATTATTACTGAATAATTTTATCATGACCGTTAAGTTTTTAACGGTGATTTCTCTTCTTTAACTTAATTTTTTATTTTTATTGTGACATTGATTTTATTTCACTCTATTTTCCCGTTTATCTTTTATTCATTCATTTCTCTTTAACCACTCATTAGATTCTTATTCCCTAGGATATCTTCCTTCCAGTCGCTCAGTTTTGCTTGTTTTCCTTTTCATTATATTGATATATTTAATTGCGTTTTCGGTCGTGTTTATTTTTCTTTTTACCTTTTAATTTCCTTTCTTCTACGATTTTTTTTTGCGACTTGTTTCAAAATATTTCCTTCTCTCGTCACATGTACCTACCATTAATTTTTGAGAAATTATCCCTTTCTTCTATTTGAGGTTAAATAGTCGTTAACAGTAAGAACTATTTATTCGGCGAAAAAAAAAAAAGGCAAACATCTTTTGATGTGTTTACATTATTATAAATTTATGTTGTATTATATTTTTGTTTCAATTTAATTTTGATCTTAATGATTTGCAAATTAGTTTTTTAGGTTATGCGCTAATTTATAGAGTATACAAACTTTCGTATCCTTGCTTTTATAGGAAATTAGTAAAATTTGTTTTTGTAATAGTAATGTTCTAAAACAGAAATAACGCTTTTTGCGGCCAACTAACACATTATTTCTATAATTGCTCGCTAACTTCGCTGATCATGAAAAAATTACTGCTTATTTCCTACTGTTGCTTACTTTTTCTTTCTGATTAAAATGACTGTAGACCGTTTGACACTTGGCACAGGCTCCGAATATTTTTAAAACATCCTAACACTTTTATTCAATTAATACCAAAAAATATTTTTCCATTAAACGATTATTATATTATACTCAAAACCCGTTTTAGTTGTAATATTATTTTAATTATCGTATAATATTACTGTTATTACTCATACTTCTTATTAATTTAAAGCCTATAATATGTTTAGGAAAATTATTATTAAATAAAAAAGAAAGCATTTATTACTATGTTAAAATTTGCGAATAAAAATAATACTGCACGGTATAAAAAAATTGTTTATTGACCTAAATTCAACAAACGCGTAAAAAATTAAGGGGAAAAAACTATTTTATTTTTGTTAATTTTAACGATTTTTATATAAATATACAAATACCCTTAATCAGTATGTTAAAAAAGAAATTATAAATCATTTTGTTCGCTGCATTTATTAATTTATATCATTTCCCGATTACCGTGAATTGCTTTTATTTTGGATAAGTTGATTTATTTATATATTATTAATAATTTATAACGATAGAACTTTTTTAATCGCATTATTCTCATTGTAATGTTAATGAGAGATGAAGTGTCTATCGTGTAATAAACAAATTATAATTTTTAAATTGTGTAAAATTTTCTTACTTACATGCGCGCAGTTATATTGTAAATTAATACAAACATTTTTCTTTAACGATATATATATACATATTATTATTATTATTATTATTTTCGTTAGTTTGAACAAATGCGGAAAATTATTTTCCCAAGGTATCTTTTGATGAACTATCCAAATAAATTAAAATTTAGCTACAGCACTATTACGCAAATGGATGATCCCCAACGCAACAGAGAAAAAACAAACTTCCGAAATTGGCGGAAAACAAAAATCGCGCTTTGAATGATATTACAAATGGGAAAATTAGAAAATTCAAAAAAGAGATGGAAAGACAGAAGTTAAATGTCGGATACACGTTAACGTGAAACGGGAGAATTTGTATGGGAAAACTATAAAGCAGTTATACATACTAAAAGCGATAAAAGTAGAATGGACTAGGATTAGTACTCAGTCATACGTCACCTAAAGCCTTACAATCGATAAAAAAACAAAACATGTAGCGTTTTGGAACCAAAAAATTTAGTGATAACACAAACATACTTGACACTAACAAACAGCGAGAAAAAAAAGTAGAAGAAATTTGTGAACAACCTGAAAATTCGTACAAAAAATAACAAAGCAGGTAGCAACGTTATAATCATAGTTGATAGGAATTTGCGATGTTCAGTGAAAGGAAGAATAGAGCAAAAACAGAATAGAAGAGAACATCGCCTCATTATTTTTTTATAAACAAGGGTAACTTAAAATTAGTAATACGTGGTTTACAACAGAAAAAAGAAACAAAAAAAAAAAAAAAAACAGACATACTTGGTAAATGTGGAAACTACAAATACTAAACAAAGATATAGAAATCAGGTGAAGAAAATCATGGTCTCTCGAGAGTGAATACTGTACCATTCGACAATAATTATGAATAGGACATTTAAATATTGAAAAGTTCAAAAAAAATTAAAAAAAAAAAGTAAATATTTAAAACGTAATAATATTAAAATAACCTAAATAATATTTAGGTTTTCGGAAAAAAATATCAATACTTAGTGCTGCTGGATCGGTAAGATGCCTTCGAAAAAGAATGATAAACATTAGCCAGGACTCTTTATATGTACGTATAATAATGTTAAATGAAAAGAAATTTTCTCCTTCTTGAAAAAGTTAGATGTACGGAATTCAATTAATTTTGAACACTTACATAAAAATCAAATGCATTATTTAAATTAAATAATAAACTAATAAAATAAGTAAAGATATGTAAAAGTGCGAGATTGTAGATTTATTCAGCGTAGTTGCAAAATATATTTTATATCAACTATAAAAAACATTCCAGTTTGTTATAATCGTGTAAATATTGACGGTAAACTCTTGTGTAAAAACCATTTAATTTGAAGATGAAACAGTCGCGTGGAAATAAAGTAATACCAACCGTCGGAATAATAAATGAGAATAAATTTTCAAAAATTAACGATTACTATGGAAAACAGACAAAAAAAAATTAAAAAAGTTAAATGTCTCGATTAATGGAGAAAAAAATACAACAAATTAAACATTTAAAATTTCTAAGATAAATTATAACTTACGATCATTAAAATTAAAAGTTGCATTATGCTACCACAGTATTTAAATTTATGGAAATAAATAGTTAAGATAATATGTTGACAAAACGTTGGCGTTAAATAAATGTAACGCTGTAAGATTAATAGCTTTCGGAATAAAGCGTTGGTTCGATTAGAAAAAGTGAGAAATAGACATCGGTATGATTTCGAATAAATGGGTTTGTAACAAGCAGAATGAAAAATGAAAAAGCAAATTTGCGAAACAAATGAAAAAAAAGGAAAATAACGTGGATAGAACATGAAAAATATAGAGATATGATAGTTGATGTAACTGAAGCTAAAATAAAGCATAGGTAAACTACGGAATACATTCATAAGAAATTTTTTGAATGAAATAAAAATTAACGATTTCGCATGTATAGTCGATGATAAATTCTCACGGGGAAAATTTATTGTTGGATTAAACCAGTAGTCCGACGACTTTATAACGCAATGATAAATTTAAACATATTCTTCGAATTACTTGAAAAAATTTAACAAACAGTATTACAGCAATGTAAAATGTTAATGCTATTTTAATGTAGAGATATTTTACAAGTCAAAAAAGCTGAGAAAGGAAAAAATTTCAATCTGTTCCATTAGTGCTTGTGATTAAACTGAATGATATTTGAAAAACCAGGTTGATCAATTAAAACTAATAGCCTTCGAGAAACTATAAAAAATTTAATATTACATCGATACATCTACGTATTAAAAGGTTTTTCTTTGCAGCCATACGAGTTTAATGTGTAGGGGTAAGTTTGATGATGTAATTAAATAAAATTTTTTAAGTAGTTGAATTTTAAATTTTCTCGACTAAATAAAATTCATGATCGAAATGGCTGCGTTCGAGAGGAAATCAAGATAAGTGCCGATCTACCATTAAGTCATATTTGAAACTGCTAAATCACAACTTCGGAAACGAGTGAAAATGGAACCGATTAATTATTTGAAAATATTTCACTGCAGGTGTTTCTGTCGCAGTGTAAAATAGAAAAGATACTGAAACAGTGTAAGCTCTACCTTTCTGCTTTATATTTGTCCTTTAAATCAACACACTTGCTGGAGTAATCGATTTTTTGCTTTACCATTTTCTCGGAACAAAACTGGTACAGAAGTTACAAAAAATCATATAATCCATTGATTTAAAACGAATACTGAAATGCAATAATTTCCTAATTTTTGTTTCTTTCAACTGCCTTATATAAATTATTAAATTATTTATATTTCTAAAGTTGAGTATAATTAATCATGTTAATCTTGTCTGATGGATGTTGAAATGCGATTTTCATATCCGGTATCCTCTCTCGCTAGAATAGATGTATGTAATAGAATTTTAACTTGCGATAACCGTGCTGTTTATCAATAACGATTAAGCAAAAACGTACAAAATTTTTAACGATAAATAAATCTGATGTTTGTATACTGCTTCAAACCCCATTTTAGTTCTTCCTATACTTTATTTGAACTTTAACTAATAATTTAATAAACTACGATTATTATTGCTATACTGTTAATTGTATTCAGAGAGCAATCATTATTATCAGTCGGCCAATGTATGCGCGACGAATTAAAAACGTTCGTTTAAGATTATTTTTCAGTTGCTAATTACAAATTTTACGTTTGCACATATATATATGTATATACATATTCATAGATCGTTTATGAATTATTTTAAAATTCTCAGAATGTGTCTCATGATTGTCATTAAATTTTTAGTTTTGATTTTAATGTGTAGTGCGGTAAAATCCAAAGCAAAAAAAAAAACACAAAAACAATGGAAAATAAACTTCAGATAAAACAAAAATCTAATAAAATTAATTTCTGTGAATATTTGTAACTTTAATAAATAAATTTAATAATTCGAAACATCGAAAAGTTTCATTTATCTGCCAAGTGTTCATGAACTGAAAATTCAGCTTTTTTGCGCCCAGTAACGTCCGACTTTGTATTTAATAAAACAAAATAATTCTAACGTATTAATTTAAATATCCAAGACCGGTTAAGTGTTATTTAAAAGCCTACGGTTATGTGCAAGTTTTTCCTTGTACATCACATGTAACTAGTGTACGAGCCCGACACTTATTTTTATCGCTTGTACGTCAGTTAATTTTTATGCGTAAATTATAATTATATTAAAAAAATATTGGAAGATACGTTGAAAGATTTATACGTGTTTAAATACAGTATACTACTTATTTTAATGTTTATACACGCAGCGCTTCGGTTATTAACGACATGAAGAGTCGTCGTAAGAGCCATTTTAAGTTCTAGGTTATGGAACCGTTACAAGTCTTCATCATTCGTCGAAGAATTGTTCAAGCTTTTTTTGTTACCTCTGAATGTTTTAAAATAGCTTTTCTTCGGATTATAATACAATTTTAGAATTCCGATTATTAAAAATACATAAGTTATTAAAATTTCATAATTTTACTTTTTATCGTATATTATTGTATCTTTGGTATTTAAAAAATACTGAAATGTAACATATTCATACAGTATTTTATGATCATAACTGTATATAGTACGAATGTAATACAAATATATTAAATATTAAATTTTTGTATATTCTGTGTGTTAGTAATCAATAAATTAATACTATAAAACGTAATAACGCTGAAATTAAAAAAATATGATAATTATTTAGTTTTGGAAACGTTTTATATCTCATCGTCAGCTAAAGAATGTGTGTGAAGGCAACGAAGGTTTGAAATAATATTATCGAATATAATTGTTTTGTAGCTTTATCCAACATTTACGATCTTAAACTACTCTCATAAATTATTTTTACCATTTTTATTTCAATGGTTTCTAGAAACACTTTTCTCTTGAATTTTAATCTAATAGATTTACCAGTTATCTGTTTTTTTTACCTTTTTTTACGTTTTTTTTTTCTTTTTTTATTTGTTTGCACCATTGGTATTTTAACGTTACAATTCCGAATTAAGTCTTTAATTTTATTTTTTTTCTCGCATAAGTATTTGTTATCCGCTTTGGTTTTAATATGAAGCTTTTTCGTAATTCTTGGAAATTTCGAAAATTCTGAATTAGCAGAATACATATATACATATATATATATATATATATATATATATATTAATCGCTCACTTTTAATTTCTACAGATATTAATTTAAACTCTGACCAGAATAAATTAATAATTATTTTAAAAAAATGAATAACAAACGATCAAGACAATATGAATTTTTAATTTAAAAATGAGCTGTCGAAAACGTTCCAAAACAAAATATGTATGATATATACTCAACGCTATTTAAGTTTTGAACTAATTATTAATTTACTATTGATTTAAAATATGACGAAGTAATACTCTTGAATACACATAAAGAAAAAATTGCTAATATGAAATGCAGTGTTCTTAATAGTGAACCAAAATCGTTTATTATAGAGGGAAGGATATTATTAAATTTAAATTTTATAATAGTATTAAAAATACCGGTTGAAATGTAATGTGAGAATTTTAAAAGGTACGACTTATATCTGTTGCTAATAATTGATGAAAAGAAAATTAAAAAAGAATCTAGGATACAGTAAAACCATTTGTTAAAATGATACTTATCTTTTTTGTAAACGGAATAACTAACAACGTCTAATGTTATAAGTGATGATCGGGCATTTTTAGATTTCTACGTACGCGAATTTAGGAGTACCCAAAATCCAGCTATTCGAATAGGGATAAAAAATTTCGAATATAATTAAATTTTATATCAATAAACTTGTTAATTATCGTTTTATTTTCTTATTCGGTTAAAAAAAATAAAGATGTCGCGGTATAAATTTTGCGTAATACACATGAAAAGTTTTAATTTAATTACTAGGAAAATATAAGGTAAAATGTGTGTTATTTTAATTGCTATTTTTATTATTATTAGTTAAATGTAGATTTTTGAAAGTGTTTTTATAATTTTTTCTTTTCATGCAAATAAAAATGATTTAATAAATAGACAGTATACAGACTTCAGGGTGGCCACTTTCTAAAAAACCGAAAAAAATCAGAAAATTTCGTTAATCAGGGAGAAGTTAGACAGAAGTCGTGGGAAATTACTTGGAAATTTGAGGAAGATGCAGAAATACTACTTTTTAGTGTAGCACGGTAGCCTAGTGGTTAAGGCGCTTTGTTACTAAACCAGAGATGTGTCATAGTTTGGAAACTTGTCCCGTTCCGAATGTAAATCGCTCCCAAGTATCCAGGGCCGTATCTAGACCAAAATTTCGGGGGGCGGACGAAAATATTTTTATAAATATACACACGCACAAATATACATGTATATATATATATATATATATATATATATATATGTGTGTGTGTGTGTGTGTGTATGTGTGTGCGCGCGCGCACGAGTGTTTATGTGTTATCATGAAATATATTTATTTATAAATGGTAAACTAAAGCCTTGTGGTCAATTATTGTATATGCAATATTTGAAAACTACAATAAAAACAAATAAAAAATAGTTGTTTCCATAGAATTCATAAAAATTTTGATTTTCTTTTCTTTTGTCAAAAAATGAAAAGAAATAAATTTATTCTGAATTTCGGTCCATTTAATTCAAGCAGTTATTATTTCGCAGATATTTCGTGGGAGGGTGAACCCGGAATCCCCCCTCAGATACGGTCCTGTAAGTATCTCTAATATAAAATTGAATTGCATACCAGAGAAATCTATGAAAGTAAAGGTGGATCCAAATAGGAAGGAACTGGCTCACAATTTCAGATCTATTTAGAACATTGTGGACATTAACTTCATAATCCATGATACCTTATTACGGATATGGGACTTATTTATTCCTGCTTTTTACGTAACGTATAGAACTAGAAAGTATTAATAATGGTTGCAAAAACTCTGGTGTAGGTACATTTACTCTATATAGTTAATAAAAAATCTCATTGGAATAATTAAAACAGTGAAACAATGCATATATTAACGAAAAGTGAAAGTTGCATTTAATGATGCGAAATTTTATTATTAGGATTTTTTCTCTGTTGGAGTATGATAAAAAACATATTGTCATATATAGAAATTATATACGGATTTTCTGTATAGGTATTGTTTTCTGAGTCGTAGAAAAAGCTGAAAAAATCTAAAAAACTGAAAAAAATCAGAAAAACTTATTTAAAAGAAACAAAAAGTGGCTTCCCTAAATGTTCTTTTGTAGAACTGAGTTGTAAAAGTTGATTTGTCTTGTTTTTATTTTTACGAGAAGAATTTTTTTTTCTTTTTTTTTAACGTTGATGCTTTTTTATGAAAATGCTATTAGTACTATCGAAGCAAAGCTATTTGTATTTGTAGTTGTAGTAATAGTCGAAATTTTATGGCTATTCGAATGGCATACTTAGAAAACGAAGCATAGCTTTACCGAAATTCAAATTAGTTTTAAGAGCGAATTGTCGTTTCAGTTTCAAGCATGTTAAAAAAATCTTAAATATCATGATTAAAAAACATGTAATTTATAAACTAATATCATATTCAGAACGCCAGTGAAGTCCGTTTTCCCGTTAAGGTATGAAATCATACAACTACCTTTAAATATATATTTATACAATAAAGATTTTAAAGCCAAAACTTTTGTATTAATCGGGCTTATGGGAAGAACGTGATTTGTGGGACAGTCTCATCTTTCAACTATTTTGATCACACCACATTTCGACGTTTTCCTCTTATTCAAAAATAATTTCAGTTCAACTTCGGTAGATTTCAAGGTGTATAAAATTTATATATATATATATATATATATATATATATATATATTAATTGCAACGTAATTCTTAGGCCAGCCCCCATTAGAAAAAATGTCCCAATTTTATGTAACGAAATTATGTTCCAAAAAAAGGTCCCACAAAATATCCGAATTTTATGTAACGTTTGTTATATTTTAATTTTTACTGACTTCCAAAAAAAAAAAAGGAAGTTATACGTTCATCGCGTATTTTTTTTTTATGTTTGTTCACGCATAACTCATATTTATATAAACCGATTTTACTGATTCTTTGCCCATTAGAAAGAGTACCATTCAACCGAGGTACCATGTGAATAATTATGAAAATCGGTGAACATAAATTGAGTATTAGTCAAAAAACGTAAAAAAATGCGATCCCTTTGGATAATTTTTTTTTTTTTATTATTTTATATCAGTATAACAGAGGCGGCTGATTTAAAATGCTATCAATTTGCAAAATTACCATGGAAATATAGCTTTGTTATCGACTTCCAAAATGTAGTTTTTTTTGTTTTTTTTTTTAGATTTGTTCGCGCATAGCTTATATTCATATGAACCAATTTAGAATTACGTTATAAATTTTGATCATTCTGTACAAAGCATAGAAGAGAAAGAGACAAAAATGTAAGCAAGTGCGGAGCCAAAATTACCGATTTTTATATATATATATTTGTGTGTATATTGTTATGATGTTCCCT
Organism: Icerya purchasi; assembly: GCA_039619475.1. Classification (NCBI taxonomy): domain Eukaryota; kingdom Metazoa; phylum Arthropoda; class Insecta; order Hemiptera; family Monophlebidae; genus Icerya; species Icerya purchasi. The sequence goes on along the minus strand of CM077115.1, from coordinate 190,242,697 downwards.
GGTCAGACGAATATTTCGAGCGATTCGAATGTAATAGAATGTCCAGATCCAAAAGCTCTGGCTAAGTTTAAGAGAAACCTTAAATTGATCATAAAGAAGTTAAAAGAACCAAAAAAACAAAATTAAGATCCATTTTTATTAGATTTTTATAGAACGGAGTTTTCTTTTACTATTCTGCAAAAAAAATATAATATGAACAAAAAAGAAATACCGGACACAAATCACACGGGTACAGCAATTCAAAAAGAATAATGGTAACGCGCGAAAAAAAGTTAAAAATGAGAAATTATCACAAAAAAAAGAAAAAAAAACTAGAACAATTAATTCTTTACCCGAACTACTGACTTGGACAAAGTTTACCTCTTCCGACTTCTCTCTCATTTTCTTTCATTACTCTAATTCACGTCGACTTGCTGTGGGTTCCTGGTGTCACAGAGGCATTGAAGGTAACGAAATGGCGTATGCTTTAGTTTTTAGCTCAAGTTACTGCTCGTTCCCGCTTTTACTTTAAGAAAATCCCAAGTACTAATCTACTATCCTTAAGTAAGAAATTTCACTTTAAATTTTGGTCCGATATGTGCCCTTCCTTTTTCACCAATAATCGTTCCTTCTACAATTCCACCTAACCTTCCTGCTAATTCTTGGTTCTCAGAATTCCCTTCTCTACACTTTAATCACACTTTATTGCCCTCTTCCCGCTATCGTCACACTTTGGTTTCCTCTTCTTATTGCCTGTCCTCTTCATTCTAATGAAGCGGTTGTCTGTAATACTAATCACATTTTCTTTGAGTATTCTGATCTCTTTCTACAGAACGTCTTCTCTTTATTTACTTCTAAAGTTAAGGCTTTCTGCTCCTCATTGTGCTTCCTATATTCTGTCTTTTCTCTCTCAGTCTGTTGTTCCTGCCACTTTCAGCTATTTCCTATCGAATCAAGTTTTAATCGGTTAACCTTCTTTCTATCGTTTCTGGGTGAGGTCACTAGTTGACCCCCCCCCCCCACCCCCACCTCAAAGTTCTTTATTATGTAAAAATAAATATAAAACTATACCATAAACTTAGACGCTTACAGACGGCCTAAATGTTACTGCGACTTTGATCGGACGATGAGAAAAAAACTCGTCTTCAAAGGATACACATACTCATAACTTAATAATTTTCGTAGTTGAACAATTGTCTGTTTATACGAAATTTTCCATCAAAACGCTCGGCGCCGATGTCCGATACCATTTAATCATTTATTACTATCAATATTTAATTTATCTTGAGTTTATGTGTGTTTTTCTTTTTTCTATTATTAGAAATAAGTTGTGGGTCTCACAGGGCAACTATGCTCGTTGTGTGAGTGTCCAACACACTTATCAGCAGGGTTTATTACGAAAGATAGCAATTACAAAAATTTCAACTATTGGGAAACACAGCTCCCAAATTTATTAGTAAGCCTCGACAATTCATACTCGCTTTTATCACAAACACAAACATACACACAACGGCTCTCATCTTAACGGTTTTGTTGAATTGCTCAGTATTATTTTCTGACGTAACGTCAACTATGTTGCCAAAAAACTCCACATATTCGATCTTGGTACACTTGTCTTTCTTTATGAAAATCTAACTTTATTTTATTTTAATTTTATTATGAAATTACAGTACCTGAATTATGTATAACATAAACTATTCAGATTTTTTCATTTTTTTCTTCTTTGAATTAATTAATTCATTTTTTTTTTATTATATAATATTTAAATCAAAAAGACCACACCATCTGGTTCGGTACAATGTATTCACGCACATTTTTTTAAACTTTATATCTATTTAGAATAGGTATAATACCATTGATGATACTCTGCGAAATTAATTACTTAAATTCCTTTGTAAAATAATGAATTAATTATTTCTAGACCAACGGTTTTCAATATTTCTTTATCATATATTGCTTAAAAAAAGGAAACAAATGTTAATTGCATTCGGTGAGGATTTTTAGAAAAATTAACTGATCTGAGGAATAATTTCTCATTATAACATGTTTCATAAAAAAAAAAAGGAACGGTAATAAAAAGTCTATAACCCCTTATTATAAATTTTTACTTCTATACAAAATCATAATTTTAAAGAAACAATATAATAACTTCCTGAGAATTTAAAATTACAGCGGACATTTGAAGTTGAAATTAATTTTGCCGATTTATATTCATTAAAAAGTTTTATTACATTAGAGTATCAAGGTTTGTGGGCAAACTTTTATATTTATTTTTAAAGCACGTGTAAAAGTAAAAAATAAATTTCAACAACAGGATCAAGCTTTTTTTTTTTCTTGTATATAATATTTTCAAAAATTAGTTCTGAGCAACTTAAATTGTCGAAAACCCTAACTTGCTCTCAAAAAAAATGCTATTTTTTCGAACTTTTCAAACAAAATTAAAGATAGGAATCTATACTACTGTTGCCTGGAAATTTTAGATAAACTCGCTTTTGGCTTAGTATATTGTTCAGTTAGTTTTAATGAATCCTTAAATCTGTTATGTCGTAATTAATAAGGCTCTACATAATCAAACATATCTAAAGCGTTTATGTAATTCAAAATAACTGTATACAACCGCTTAAATTTCAAACTTTCCCCCTTAATGGAAAGACTGGTTAAAAAAATTAAATAGCCGCTTGATAAGCCATTAGACATGAACTTCGAAAGCCCTAATTCGGGGTTCGACGAAGAAAAAATTTTTAGTAGTATTTCCTGCTTGTAAATTTAAAAAACGCTCGTAAAGAATTAAATGACTTTTTATTTTATTTACAAACCTGATTTTCTTTCGTAATAATGAATCAGATCTAAAGGAAAAACAAATTGAATTCATTCAACGTGTAGTAATCGAAAATTTTTTTCTTTCTGCAGAGAGTGTAAAAATATTTTTTTTGTTGAGACTCATTACGGGTTTTAGGTATTGCTACGAGCGTTGAATGATATACTAAGCAAACTGTCTGTGTCTGGAAATTTAAAAAGTAAATACAACAGAAGAGATAACTGTAAAAAATTTATGAAACAACAGGCACAAGATAATTAGTGAGAACTTCTGGGGAATAGCTTGTCTTTTAAAATAAAAACAGCATTTTAGAATACACACAAATGTTCAGTACGTGCATAAACATTGGGCGTAATGATTTATTATTATTAGCGGAACTCTGTGATGACACCATTTTGGATTTTGCCCCCAGGGATGTCAATCACAAAGATTTAACATTTTAGATTTTATTGATTAATTTATTATTATTATTATTATTACTAAAAAAATAGGTTAATTAAATTTTTATATGGATTGTATTGAAAGTATCCCTACACCAATATTTCTGTGACGGCCGCCCGCTGAAAAACATAATTATTATCTGTATACAGCGCAAAACAACAATTATCAAAATTAAAAACAAAATGGTACGTATCACTGATGGCGACGGGATACGATGGAATCTGAATCCGTTGCTGTTGCGATGTCTAGGATCTCCTCGGTGTTGGAAAAGACACTCTTCAATTTTTTAGTTCAATTTAAGCAAACCGAACTTTTACTAATCCGGACTTTTTAAATAACCGCGATTTAAAAGCATTCCTGTATTCGACAATAAATTCGGGAAAACGTCGACTTATGGACAATTATCTAGAAACAAAGCAAAAACAAGCGACTTGATAAGAACGGAGATACTTCTTCGATGGTAAACTGGGACATATATATATATATATATGATTATAGTCGTTTCCACTTTTTTCAAATATCAAATTATTCTCGATTTCATGAGTACCCTCAGGTTATCTATACACTTTTTCCTTATCATTCCTTTGATTTTTTCATTCTTCACATTCTATCATCCATGAACTTTCCATCACCGTATTCACATAAATTTGTTATGGATTTCTAGTCATCATTAAGGGTAATGAAATAGCTGATTTGTTGGTTAAAGTTGCTACTTGTTCGCGCATTTAGAAAACTCCAGGTTTCAGTCTTCTATTCTTATGCAAAAAATTCTACTCTAAATTTTAGCACCAAAAATTTACTCTCTCTGTATGAATAATTGTTCCTCTTATTTTTCCATTCAAACTAGTCTTCCCTCTAATCACTTACAGTTTCCTCCCCTTTGCTGTTTTATTATTGTCCATATCGTGCGCCTACGCTTTGATCATATACTGTTTCTTTCGTTTCGCTATCGTGTTCCCCTGAGAGTATTTTCTGTCCATATTGTTCTCGCCACGCCAATAATGCAATTAATACCCGTGGTAGTGAAAAACGAAATAATAAAGTTTGTTACGAGATATTGTGAAAGAATAAAATTTGTCAGGACAATGGAAGATGAGAAAAAGGATGGGCGTTTTGCTTGGGGAGAAGCGGGAATTTCGAAGAATAGAGATGTAAGAAAGATTGAGTCTACAGGAAGAAATCGGAAAATGTTTGATGAGCAAACAGTAACCTAAATAGGATCGGCGGTTGACAAAAAACGGAAGTTGGATTCAGCAAAAGTGGGTGGTATAAGAGTGAATCTAATAATTCCAAAGAAAAGATGGAGATGGAAATTCTGAATGATGTCTAATTTGGAGAGAATGGATCTGGATGCGCCACCATATAGAAAAAAACAAGTTAACAGAAGATGATAGATTTATATAACAATATAATATTTAAGTGTGAAAGAGCTTTTGGTGGGTTAATTGTTTTACAGGCCGAAATGCAAAGAAAGTTGAGGTGTTCGAAGAAAGGTAATCGACTGTTTAAGAATACTCCTATAAAACAAAATTACTTAGCTAGAAGAATGGAACAATTATCTAAAGTTTTGTTGACCAGTGACGGATTGTATAGACGAAGGGTGAAGACAACGCAAGAAGATTTAGAAAGCAAGAAAGAAGGATGCATAAGAGAAAGTGCTTGTTCTAATTTGGTTAGTGAACAATTAAGTTAATCGTTGGCAGCTGAAACATCTACATCTGCCGAATAAAAAAGAATCTCATCCGCGAAGAATAATGTCGCAGAGTTGATGAGCGTGAGAATGTAAATATTAAAAAGAGTGGGTCTGAAACACGAGTCATGAAGGAAACCCCAAAACATTCTTCTTTTAGAGCAGAGTAGGCTGGTGAAGAAAAATATATAGAACGATTTAGCATCGTTTGTGAAAAGATGAACAAAGAGGAGAGGAATTTTAGCACGCAACACCTTAGGTTTTAACATAGAAACATGAATCAAAAACTACGGTAACGTCAATGCAGGCCGACAGCATGCATTTTTTACTGATGAAGAATTTGTAAATATTCCCGAGATAAAAAGGCTTATACAGTCAGCCGGGTTAACGCCCGGACGGCAACCAGCATATTGTTTAGAGAAATGTTGTTATCTTCCAACCACCAAACGAGACGCCTATTATACTCTCAACGGTTTTTATTATACAGGAAGTGAAGGAAATAGGTCGATAGAAAGATGAGTTTTTCTTAGGAATTGGAATAATCAAAAAATTACATGTACATTATTAGTTCCGAGTAGAGTTATCCAAGCTTGTAATTATAGGAGGGAGGATTGTGGTAAATCTTCAATAATCACGATTTAATCGATCAACTAGTACAGGTATATCTGCTCAGAAATTATACGAAAGCGGAGTTCTTTTGTTTCGACGAAATTTATATGTGAAATATTTTAAAAGATATTTAACCAGAAGTTCTGCGCATTCAACACATTAATGACATGAAATGGCATGGATTTCATAGCTTTTTCAACAGAATCGGGGAGAGCTCTATTTCGTGTTATTTGTACTTTTTTTTATTTTTGTATTATTTAATATTGCGCCAGTGTTTTGTAGATGAGTCCGTATTATCGACCCTTTTCATTGGTATATCCGTTTTATGCTATCGATTCCTTTCTCTAGACGTCCTTCAGGCGTATTTTTTCCTTTATCTCCATTTTACAAAACTGACGCTTTACTCCTAAGGAAATTTCTATCCTATCTCATATTTCATTGCGTCTTAGTTCTTTTCGGTCTTTTTCGACTAATAATCTTCCTTACTTTTCCTTCGACTTCGCCGCTTTGTCCTATCCTCCCAATGTAATCTTCTTTCCTCTTTCTGCTAAATCTCTCCCCAAATCTGTCATCAGCAGGAATTCCACCGTACCATCAGGTCCTTATTTCTCTGCCACAAGGCCATATTTACGGATAGTTTGAGAGGCCGTGCTGGATTTAGAACCTCATTTATTTTTCCTGACATTAATCACTTTGTTGAGTCTTTTCGTCTTCCTTCCTTCTGTGCTATCTTTACGCTGAACTTATCGCCATTTTGCATTCCATCGTGTCTATATTATATTCTCATCGCTTCTTTTCCAACTATTCGATTATCTCCGACTCCATAAGTGCCCTCCAAACTGTTTTCTCTCCCTTTCTCACTCACCCCTGCGATCTTCTCGTTCACCATTCCAACCACGTTGATTTACTCTGGATCTCTAGTCTCATATGGGTATTGAAGGAAATGAAATAACGGATTCCTTGGCTATGGTTGCTTCTTCCTCATGTCTTCATTTCAATAAAATTCCTGCTTCCAACTTGCTACCTCTATGGTTAAACTTCCATACTAGATTCTGGTCAGATATTCATGTTTCTTCCTTCTGTAACAATCATTCCTTCTATCTATTCATCCAGCCAAATTTATTTTCTTACCTATCCTCGGTTTTATGACTTTTTTATTCTACAAAATTCCGTTGCAATCTCTATTATTCATTTGCACCTTAATCGTATTACCTCCCTCGCGTTTTCGTTTTCATTTAACTCCCTCTCCTAACTGTGTCGTTTTCATCCGAATACTCGAGCTGATCCCAACCATTTCTTTTTCAAATGTCTTTCCCTCTCATCTGAACGTACTATTTTTCATTTTAATTTATTATCCATCGGGTTTCCTGGTCCTTATTATGCCTATTACATTCTGCCTCTTCCCTTCCGGTCCATAATGCTCGGTTCCTTTATTCTGGTTATTTCTGCCAAATCAATATTTAACTGATTCTCTTCTTTCTTACTGCTGCTGGGTGAAGGTCCTTTGCTGGTGTGCTCAAGAACAAAAAAAAAAAAAACAAAAAAAAACCTTTTCGCATTTCGTAAGTAAGTGTTGGATTTCTTCTTTCAATCAAGTTTAATTTTACTGCAAAGTATTTAGCTGAATCTTTGAAAGCCACCTATTTTTCATTTATTCTTTCAATGATTATATAACCGTGTATCGTCTTTCTAGACACTATTATTCTTTGTTTCTTTTTGTGTACCTTTCACCTCCTTACTCGCATTAATAACAGCACAGAATTTTCTGTTCTTTGTGCTTGTTACCTATAATTAAATAAATGAAAACTTCACGTACTCACTGCATTTTTCTGTTTTAAACTTCTTCCTCGCTGCTGTTCTGTATTTACTGCTGAATCTGCTGCCATACTTCATGCAATTCTTTTTATCTCTTCCTCTTCTATCCTTTAAGTAGCTAACTCTGAAGGTGTCTTGCAGGCGATTTCTTCTCCCCTACCGTTGTCCTCTTTTGAACAACCTTTCATTCTTCTTATTCGTAATCTAATTCACGAATTATTCCTGTTCCGTTCTATCCAAATAGACTGCTATGGATTCCAAGCCATGCTGGAATTTAATGGGGTAGGTGATTCTTTGGCTCGCTTAGGGGTTTTCAATAGACATGCTCTTCATAAATTTTTTGCTCGCAACATTAATCATATGTCCGGACACAGTTTCATATTACATTACGGAATAATATTTATTTTTCCCTTTTTTCCGATCCGAATTCCTTTTATTTTTCGTTCAGCCTTTAACTTTTCTCACCAGTTGGTTTGACAATTTTCCTTCTCCTTGTTGTCCCCTGATTACTGCTATATGTTGTCTTCGTTTCGGTCTCATTTGTCCCTTTTTCGTTTTTCCTTCGTCTCTTCCCCCCGCGGTGTCCTCTTCACCGTGAAGATATTCTTTTTTTTTTTAGGATGTCAATCACGTCTTCTTCGAATGTTCCTCGCTTTCTTCAGAACGTTCTCTCTTCTCGTTCTCAGCTTTTTAGTCTTCCTACTCCATACAATGAATGTTCTCTCTTTTCCTTCTTTGTCAGTTCCTCCTATTCTAGCTTCTTTCATTCATTCAATCTCGCACCAGATTTAAATCTAATATATGTCATGCTTCTTTTGAGCTATTACTCAGATTCCTTGGTTGGTTCGTTAGCGTACCCATAAAAAAAAAAAAAAAAAACAAAAAAAAATTCCAAACACTTTTTGAAAAGATTTCGGAGAATCCCCCTCTATTGAATTTAGAACGATACTAAATATACTAAATTGGCCTCGTATATCTTATCGTTTCCGTCGATCTCAGTTGTTCCTATCCTCAATTCCTTTATCTTATCAATAGCTGACCGAATCTACATCTAACTGATCCTTCTCCTTCCTTTCGTTTCTGGGCGAAGATCCTTTGTTGACGTGCCCAAAGGGGGGGAAAGAAAAAAAAAATATATTATTATCGGACTCATGAACACTTGCAAAATTTTAAAGTTCCTATTTTATTAAAGGCTATTAAAATTTTGATGACAAGATTTTGAATAAACATACTAACGTACTAATGCGTGAAATTAAATAAAAGCTGGTAAATGTAATTACAAATGGAGAGCAAACAATAGAAAATATATAGAACAATATACAAGTGTAGTACTACTTATACTTAGTAACGTTATCAAGTTCGACCCATTATCACGGGAAATAAGTAGATTGTTCGATACATTTCTTGTTACTCGGCCTCTCAATCGAGATTCGACTTATTTCAACAGAAGTTGCCTTTATTCTATACAAAAATACGTGAAGAAATTTCATCATCGCATACCTATAGATACCGCGTAAAGCATTTTATTTTCAATAAATAAATGAAATACTACGTATTACACAACAAGAATACAATTTTCAATCTGTGGCAAATATTTATAATAATTTATATTGATGGCATAAAAAATTCCTTCTTTCCGCTCGATCTCAATTCTTCGTGCAATTCAATTCATATCCTCTACGAGTGGGGTTCACAAATTCCTGATTGTTTCTGATTCCAAAGGCGTTCTTCAAACCATCTCCTCTCCTCCTTCTCATACTTCTGACGGTATCATCCTCTCCATTCGATCTCTTGTCTCCTCTTTGTTCTCGTTCCGCTCCATTCTCATAGAGTTTATATGGGTCCCTAGTCATTCCAATATTGAGGGCAATGACTCAACTGACTCTTTAGCTCGCTCAGCCGCCCGCATTGGTCCTTTCCTCGACTCTTTCCCTTCCTCAGACATTCTTTCTCTATCACGCTCTAATCATTCTAGACTTTGATCCGACATGTATCCTTCTTTATTTTCTAATCATTAGTCTTATTCAATCGATTCCTCGTTGACTGCCTTGGTTTCATTCTATTCCTATCTGTCGTCGTTCCACTGTTGTTTCCTCAATAAGGCTTAGAATCAATCATTCTCTACTCCCCTCTTCTCGCTTTCGATTCGCTATGTCCCCTTCTCCTTTCTGCTCTCTTCACGCTTCTGAGCCTTCTTGTATTTGTGATTCAAATCATATCCTATTCGAATGTTCTGCACTCTCTAACGAATGCTCTTTTCTTTACGCCCAACTTTTAGTTTTGGGTCTTCCTACTCCCTTTAACGCTACCTGTATCCTTTCCTTCCCATTGCCTTCAGTTATTCCGTTGCTGCTGTCCTTTGTCTTTTCCATTTCTAACCGCCTGGCTATTTAGTTATAACTCCTAATTTTTCATGTTGTTGGGTCAAGGCCGCTGGCGCGCCCAGGGTAGGAAAAAAAAAATAATAATTTCACCAGATTGAAAAATACCCTCTTCGACAGTTTTAGTATTGACTTATTATTCTACACGTCGTTCACCCCTACGGGGTATTGTGATCATGTAGAAATCCAATTGTTGCATGCTATACCCGGCGATCTTTTGCTCGTTGTATATGTACATCGGTGCAAAGGTAATCCAGTTTGTTTTCTTATTATATCTGCGCTAGCGCTGTAGCGAGCGGCCTTTTGGTCTTCTCTCTTGAATCTTCGCTTACATCACCGGTGTTTCTAATTTCCGCTCGCTGCGAATAACACGACCGAAATATTTCATTACGCGAAGAACAGCCGTATCAGCCAACCGTTGTGTGAGATTCAATCATTTGTTCGTTTCGCGGTTCATGGTATGCGGAATAATCTTCTCCAACAACACATTTCAAAACTGTTAAGTCGGACCATGCATTGACTTATAGCAAGCGAAAATATTCAATAACTGAATCTTGTGAACAACGTCTTGTACACTTAATTAGTAGGTATAATATTCAACGCATACTTAAATGTGTCTATCGATTCTGCTGGTACAGGCAAATCAACATTCTCTTCTACTTTTCTATTGATTTTTTCTTGCGGCATAAACATTTCTATTACAATGTCGTTCAGTACATTACGTTAATCGAGTACAGTTAGGCATTTACTACTGTCAAAAAAGGTACAAAAAAAATGCGATCAACACTACGAAACATAAATCAACCCATTCCAAAAACAAAACGAAGCCGAGGCATTTCGACGTGAAAAGCAGTGAAATATATCGGCGCAAATCAGTAGGGAGCAATAAAATTCTGAAAAAAGTAAATTAAATTATAAGCATATGCAAAAACAGTTTTAATATTACGTCATTAAGCAAAAAAAAATGTTGTAAATTTATTTAAAGAACAAAAACCACTCACATTGGACATAAGCTTCAGCTTTAAATACGGAAAAAAATTTACGAAATTCCTTCGTCTAAAGTGTAAATAAACAATAAAGAGTACGACATTTTACGTAGCCGGAAAAGTTTAAATGATTAAAAACAAAACTTACCAAAAATCTAAACGAATAAACAAAACAAAAAAATAATTACATTCTGCACTACTCCATCTACCGTTCAAAAAAATTTCATTCAAACTAGTTAACAAACAGAAGAGACGCTTAATCATTGACCATAGTAAATATTTCATTCAATTTTTTTATCGAGTTATTTTACCATTTTATTATTTTTGAACCAATAGCGTGCGAGCATTGAGCCACGTAATACATATATCAGCTATTGTAATACACTATGGGAATAAAACCGATTTTACCTGAGACAATGTATTCATGTGAATTTTAAACATCCTCTTATATTTAGGGTAAGAATAAAAAAAAAATAATAATTTAATATGTTAATTAGGTATAGGTATGTAACTTAGCGTATTTATATATATATATATATATATATATAGATCTAATACATTTGCAGTTATAGTTATTTTAATAGTTTATAATGTCAGAAAAAAAAAGGATAGTACAATATGTCGGTTAAGTTTCGAAATCACAATTTGCTTACAGAAAATAAAATTACATTTATAACATAAAATAGTTATTTAAGGTGAGGAAAAAATCCACAAAGAGCTAATCAATCTTCCTTCATTTATGTCTAGGAGCCCTTAAAACATGCTGAATATAATGTTCCTCCTTTACCAATCCGTAGATCCCAGTTTCTTCTTTAAAACTTATTTCATCCTATTCCATCGTACTTCAGAATTAGAGATTCACTTCCAAAGAAATTCCCCTTCTTTTTCATATCTCAAATCGATTTGCTAAATTTCATCCACAAATTATAACCCATAACAAACTTCCTTACTTTACCTTTCATTTTACAGATTTTCTCTTTCTTCCTAATTTATCTTTGCTGTCCCCTTACTCTAAATCCCTTCCGCAACCCAATCAAGATTTCCTTAACACTATCAACTCTTTATTTCCTTTTCATTCTCTTCTTTATACTGACGGATCGAAGGGTCCTCCCTCATGGCGTTGGAGTATCCTTCCTATTTTCTGTTCACAACTACTTTGATAGACTTCCTCAAATTTGCACTATTTTCTTTGCAGAGTCGGTTGCGGTTTTAAGAGCCATTCTTCACATATCCTTTTAGCACGAGACAATAATAAATTCCTAATTATCTCTGATGCTAAAAGTGTTTTCACAAAATCTTCTTGTGATCCTATCATTCTTCGTATTCGCTCGATTATCCATAACCTTTTCCGAATTTACCACATTCAGATTGAGTTCCTTTGGATTCCAGGCCATGTTGTTATAGAAGGAAATGAAAGAGTTCTGATCAGTTGTCTCGTGGTGCAGCTGTTAATGGACTTCCCATTAATAATAAGTTCACTGCTAATAATTTACTCGCATTATCTGAAAAATTCCATTATAGGTTTTGGTCAGACTCATACCCTTCCTCCTTTTCTAACCAATTTTCCTCTTAAATTTTTCTATTCTGCCGTATCTTCCAGTTAATCTCCTTGGTTTCATGAATTTCCGTCTTTGCAGCGCTATATTTATTATTTCCTCTTTATGTCGGTCACGTTTCGATCACAGCTAAGCTTCATCTCGCTATCGATTTTCAGACTCTCCTTACTGTTATGTATCCTCCCAATGATATCCACGAATGTAACTCTAACGACATCCTTTTCGAATGTTCTGTCGTCTGAACGTTTACTTCTCTACTCTCAACTTTTGAGACACTTAATATTCCTGCTCCCTAGAGTGCTGCATCGGTTCTCTCCTTTCCTTCGTTAACTGTTGTCGCTCCCTTTATATCCTTCACTGATGCGATATCTGACCGCGTACGAATCTAAATAATTAATTCAGCAATACTTTTCTTTCTTGTCGAACATGGGTCAATGCTCTTTATCAGCGAGCCCAAAATAATAATAATAATAATAATAATAATAATAATAATAATAATAATAATAATAAATCCTCTTTCCTTAAACGTTTAAGAATACAACTTTATTTTCTTCTTCTTCCCATTTCTTAGACTAATGCCCGTGTTGACGAACCTATTAATATATATGTATATGTATATATACGTCTGAGGAACAAAAAAACAAAAAAAAAGTATTCCGTTCGTGATTTTTGGCAACATTATTTTCTTACAAACCTCCGGCATTTCATCATATTCGCGGAAGAATTTTCTTAACGTATAAATCAAAAAATGTGTAATTAAAAAACCTGCAGTAGAAACTATTTTGTTTGCTTAATTTAAAACAACAATTCCTAAACATTGCGAAAAAAAGCTACATTAAAAAACGACATTGTACTAGGCACCAACATCGATTCTTATCGCTGCTTAAGAGAATAGACCCACTAAAGCAACGTAATAAGCCCATAGCGGTAGCAAAACGGCTGTGATACAACTTTTTAAAACCTCAAAAGCAATTCAGTTTTTACTGTGCAATCTCGTAGTTTATAGTAAAGTTACGTAATAAATGTAAATTGCTGGGAACAACCACGTTGGGTGCATGATTCAAAACGCAAACAAAAAATGGATATTTATTGTTTGCAGTGAGCTAAGTAAGTATTGTTTTAGCGGATAGGTTTCTAGTGAAATTACGAAATTTCCAATTTTTCTATTCACCGTCAATTATTTTTAGAGTTAATACCGGGTGAAGATTTGTTGATTGCAAAAAGCCTTTACTGTCAACTAAAATATAAGCTTTATATTATAAGTATAATCGAGCGCTTGTATATCCATCGCTTTACTTTACATTTCATTATGATATCAATTTTTTTCAGCTAGATATTGACACGAGCTTGTTTAAAGATCTGAAAAATCGAAACCTTCCGCCTCATATCATTAATTTGCCATTTAATTATCTAATCAATAACCATTATTACGACTATTCTGTTAAAATTTTTACTGACGGTTCTAAAATCGAGGAACGTGGTAGCCCAAAAAAGGTGCAGCTTTTTTTATCAAAGGAATAACGTTACAGAAGTTTAAGGTGTCGCCTAAGGTGACGGTTTATACTGCTGAACTATTGGCTATATTTAAGGCTTCGGAATTTTTAACAATCACACTTGATGTCGACAAAAGATACGCCTAATTATCAGTGACAATTCACTGTCAGCGATAAAATGTGATACATTTAACTATAAATTACACCCGCTGGTATATGAAATAAGAAATAATTGTCTTAAGGTAATTAATAGAGGAATGAATTTGAAATTTCGTTGGATTCCGAATAAATTTAGAATAGGGAGAAATGATAATGTCGATCTGTTTGCCAAAGAAGCTGCTTCTGGAATCATATCCTTTCATCCCCTCTACCGATTTATTTCGAAAAATTAAAAGAAACAATCGACAAAATTGGATGAAATAAAGAACAATTCAAACCTAGGTATAGGTATTATAACATTATACAACCAACTATCTCGTCAAGACCATGGTATTATCATGTGCCGTTAACTATCCCCTGAAAGGCTTATGTTTTGCTTCAATCTTCGTATGTGACATTACAAAATTTTCAAAGTCAAACGTCAAATTTGATTTGCAGCGATCACGAGATGATCAGCCACTCGGAGGGCATCTGTTATTTTCGCTGCAAATTATTCGACAGATGCAGAAATAATATTATTTTCAGGTACTTAATTTCCTTATCGGTTTTTTCTTCTTATAATATTCAGTATTTGGCTATGAGCACCAGACTTTGGTTGCCTTATTCAGGTTCGTAGTCGATTGCAGCATTGTGACATAGATGGCAGTTGTTCAGAGTTATTTATTTTCTATTTCGTTTATTTATTAATTTTTATTCTATTTTGTTTTATCTATTTATTCATTTTTATTTTTATTTTTTTTTATATTTTATTCGTATATTTAAAATAAGATTCTGTTTAGAGTAAATTTATGTTGAAAGTGGTCAAATGGTTTACATGCCAGGCCAAAAAAGAAAGTAAATATTTAGAAAAATGTCAAAAAAGTTTTATAAGATGAAACGAAGGATCCGGCTAATTTAATATAATAAAAAAAAAAAAAAAATATGAAAAGAAAACACACCAGAGGTCGTGGATAAAGAAACGAATTTCAGAATATCTGCAAAGCGAAAAAAAGAAGTTTTTTTAAATTAAATTAAAAAGTATGTACACTTTTATTCATTAGATTTAATTTGTTTACAGAATTTTATTAACCATCTTTGTAGAACATGCTCCATTTTGAATTTCTGCATATACACATTTCACTTCGCAGATATTTCTGTTGAAACCTATTCCCACATGGTCTTCGTAGCAATTGCATAAGCATAAAGCATAGCGATAATTTTCCGCAGTTAACTAGATCAATTTTATATATATATATATCGGGTGTTTCGCACCCGTATTATAAATATGTACAATGCAAACAAACAGTTCCCGTGGCTCAGAGCAGTATGAAACAAGCTCACTTTGCTAATCGACTGCCCATCGATAAACGTTGATTTATTATATGGTAATGTAGATTAGTTTCTGGACTACACTTCATCACTATTGTATCAAAATCACATTGCTTTGATGGATGATACATACTGCAGATCGCGTTCTAGTAACCCGAGGGGGGCATTCGAAGTAGAATAAGTGATATTCGACTGAATATTTTCGTATTTTTCATTTTTATAGTGCGATAATTCGTATTTCGAAAAAAATAAATTGTATAGTGCGGCTTTATCATTTTTGATTTTTGTTTTTTTTTTTTTTTTGAACCATTTCCTTTCAGCTTAAGAATTAATAAAATTCAATCGCCGATAGTTCCTTTTCCGGGAGATTGCGGAGAATCATTGACGATATACGATTCATCGTGGTCAGACGATTCGAAAATCGTTAAAACATTTTGCGATACTTTTTCGAAAGCTGTAGAGAAATTTGATTACGTTTCAACCGGACCGGCGCTATTTGTGCGATTTGAAAGTAAAACGGGTAGCTATTCCGGGTAAGTTATATCTAATTCACAAACTAAATTTAATGTAGGCAGTGATAACGAAGAAGTGATTTTCAAAGGTAAATTTCGTTCTTTTTCTAAAAATAGTCAAGAACAAGAAATATAAAACGATTTTACATTTAAATTACAAGAGTATTTATAAACATAGTAAATGAACTCCCACGCAGATTTACATGATCATGCACAACATCATCCAGCAACCCTAAAATCATGTGAGTATCGGAGAGTAACGAGCAGTTATCAACTGTCCATTATCGGTACCTTGTGCGTACTGTTAAAATCCTGTAAAAATGAACTATTTATAAAATTTTTCTAATAGATATCGCCATTCTATCCGATCTCCCTATGAAATATTTAATTTTTTTTTTTTTAGTCTTTGAACAATTTATAACAAACATTAGCAAAAAAAATGAAACACAGTAGTATAAAATCACAGATAGAATACGAAATGTTTATTATTAAATTTATAAAATGTAAAAGAAACAAAAATGGGCAAAGTCACTTCATTGCGTTCTTAGAGAATTAAGTTGAATTAACTGATTGTAATCGATCAACAAAAGTCAAATATGACTTGAACTTTTTATTCTCACATTTCAGTTTTAAAAAGATGTCCAGTAATAGAGCTGCGCGTGAAAGTGTAAGTAATAAATTTATTAACAGACGGATTAGAATAGGATGGGGCAATGGATTTTAAGGAAAAATCAATGGAGCTGAAGGAACTGGCATTGAAGGATGAAAAATATTAGTACTATTATCAACGGCATCACCAGCCGATGAGCCAGGGGCGCGGGGAGGGGGGCAAGATGATAGAAAGAGGATACGAGTTATAGGGAAAATAAAATTTATAAGTTTTAAAGGCTTAATATTTTATTAAATAAGAATAAAATCTTAATTAAAACATAATTTTCGTGGGTTTCTGGCAAATTGTTCTACTACTTTATTATAAAAGTCTTCCAAATTGTCCATGATTACACGCCTATGAATACTCATCATGGAAAATTGATTAAAAAGTTTCAAGGCTCCAGGGGGCAGCTGTCCCCTGTTCTCCGCTGGCTACGCCCATGTATATATGTATATATATATATATATGTACATATGTGCTCCCAAGTTTATCCAGCCTGAAATAATTGGGTACCAGAGAAATCTGGGAAAGTAAAGGCGGCCGAGAGAAAGGAACTGGCCCCCCTATTCTCATTAGTATCGTTGGGCTTAGTACATTGTGAACCTTAACTTCACAATCCCCCATGCCCTGTCAAGGGTATGGGACCTACTTTACTTTACTTACATATGTATGTATATAAACGGTATATTAAATCATTTTTAGTTCGTCGCTGTATTACTGGGCTCATTACGATTTCTTCAACAACACTAAATTCGGTGATCCGGTTAGCGGGACTGCTTGCGATGAAGAATTTTTCAGTTGGAAACAGGAACGCGGTTGGTTCCGTTCACCGATTAATACGCTGATTTATAAAAAGAAAGATTTCTATTTTGACAGCGATACAATTCGCTGCCGGTATAAATTTTTCACCGACCAGCGCATATTCGCCAGGATAATTCTTACCGTGAAACTGATTGCTTTCAAGGTATTTTTGTTTTTGTAATATATTATAACCATTTGCAACATATAAACGGTTTCAGATGATTGACGTAATTTTTTTTGCGAATCTGTTTTATTTGAAGATCCGTTCGAAAATTTAAGAACTACTATTTTTTTATAATATATATCGCCTGATGATATGGTGAAATTTTTGTTCATGGGCGTTACTAATGAAATAATGGGGGGTTATTAATTACTGCCTCCGAAAATAAGCAAAGTAATAAATATGCCACCTCACCTTTACAACTACTCACACATGTATTCACATATACGTATAGAAATATACATATACACGTAAATACAAACATATACAATCATACGTACATTCACGCGAGCAAAAAAATAACAATAAAAAATAAAAAAAAAACATTATTTCGCAAAAATTTTTTATAGCACAAAATAAAATAGAAGAAAAGAAAACAAAATTATGCGACAAATAACTGTAAAGTACACTGTTAGGGTAGAATTGGACACCTCCTTCTTTTGGGCAGAGGGGAGCTCCGACAACATAACTCATCGACTAAATCGAACACCGCATTTATATAAACAATTCAAAGAATGATTAATTGTATACTACTAATTATACATATCAGTATGGAACGATCCCATTTAAACAAACAATTCAAGACACAATTAATTGTGGACTATTTCGTCTCACACATCATAGCTGTGCTCCATCAAAATGAGCACTGAGCCTTGGCGGCCACCGATATCCATTTATCGCAGAGAGTTTTTGCAGCATTGACTAAACTCCGCATAGGGCACACAGCAATATCCCACAACTATTTTCTGGAAGGAACATTTCCTCCTTCTGCCTGTTCCATATGCAATTCCCCCATTTCACCAACTGTTGAACACATTCTGAAACATTGCCTGCCTACAGGCATTTCCAACTTACCGTCCCCTGCCCCCCCGCTGGCGACGCCCATGAATTACGTTGTAAATTTTGATCATTTTATACAAAGTATAGAAGAGAAAGAGACATAAATAAAAGCAAGAGGGGTCAAGGAACACAGCCCCTTGCGAGGCCAAAATGACCGAGTTTATATATATATATATATATATATATATAAATACTTTATAATTGCGAAGCCCACTAGGAAAAAATAATAATAATAATAATAATAATAGGGGAGACTGAGGACAATTGAAACACACACTCCGAAATAGGACTACCAATGGTTTTTTTTACTCATGTGAACACTGACATGAATTTTTTCAAACATGTAGTCTCGATTAAAACTGGTACTAACTGCGTGCAAAATAATTTAAACAATTTAAGTATTGTGTTTGAAAAATTTTGTACTGTGATTATGATTGTGATACATCGGAAAAAAAGTAAATATCCGATTATTTAAATATGTATTTTATTTTTTGAAAGTTTGATCTATGTTGATAGTGCTATTAGTAAAAATTTTAGCCAGTTTCGGAAATATAACCGATATTTCTAAATTATCTATTATGTATGGGGGCAACTGAAAACCAAATGTAAAATTATACGCTTGTATAAATATAACTTTTTTTGTTGTTTTAGGTTCCTCCGTCTGGGATATTGTGCAAATCGTGTTTGGAAGATAAAGTGGATAAGATAATAATATGGGAAGAACAAGCTTCGACAGCAGCTGGTTACAATAACAAAACGATTATAAGAGCCAAAAGAACTGCCACCAATGCGCATCATGACAACCGTACCAATTACAACAATAATGTTAACGTCAACAATAACAATAATTATAACATTAACAGTAATAATAATAATAACAATAGTAATAATACTGTTAATTATTATTATTATAATAATTTTAATAACAACGTCGGATCGTCCATGACAATTCCACCCATGTCCACTTGGTCGATACTGGACGAGCACGAATACAGCGCGATATCTCAGAAAAAGGTCATCTCGAGGACAATTTGCTTATGCGAAAATCGTACCGACCCGGTGACCATCGTTTCAGCTAGCGATAACATCAATCTGGAACTGATTGTCGACTCAAACCATACGTCGGCCAGCTACTTCAAGCACGATTCTTCACTATTCGAAGCGGAATATAAGTTTGTCCACGAGCCGATTTGCGGTTCAACCGTATTCAAGGACGCGCACGAAGGCCAGATGCAGTTTCCCAGTTATCAGACGATGGCTTTTATCAATATGCCGCGCACCGTCCACTGCATATGGGATATTCGGGTGAAACGAAATCGTGACATTTCGTTACATTTTGACCGTATCCAGTTTGCGTCGAACGATTGCGCCGACGGTAGACTAGAAATTTACCTGCCGTCAATGCCGAGTAAACCGTTCATACGAGTTTGCGGTCACAACGTCAGCGTGCTGAACAGTCAGCTGGTTAAATTGTCAGACCTAGACTCAGCTTTCAAAAGTGATCCGTACCGATACGTTCAGCTGCACTTTGTCGGCGTAACCGTACCGTCCAAAACACTGCTCAAAGTCAGTTGGACCGAACTGTATCACGTACGCGCAAACCGTACGGTCGGCGGTCCGGACGGTGACGACAGCGGTACAAATCGAATGGAACGTCTTCGCGCAACGAATAACGATTGCAATTTCATTTTTCGCTTGCTCTGCCACTGCGACGAGAACGAGGATAGCAGCTGGTCGAACGACCAGGAAATCGACCAAAGCAACTCATTCGCGATAAACCGTCTGTTCAGTTTCTGCTATTCAAATACCGCCTCGGCAAGGGAACCCTCGTCACCGTATGAGTTGTTGATCACGGCGATAATCAGAGTCGGTGGGATTTTCATTTTTATCAGTGTATTCATAATAATTGGCCGACACATGTATTCGCGCTGTTTTCTGTAATAGTAACGGCGAAATTTATACACTATGTTTACTTTCGTTGGGTTTCTAAAAAATGTTTACTTTTGTCGTTGCAGCGGGGTCGTTATTACACACACACACACCCTTTAATTGAATAAAATCGTATAAGTATAAGTTGAGGAATTCAATCTTTACACACAACACATTCGATAAGCCGTCAACACTGATGAGCAAATAAGATTTCGATAATAATAAGAATAATCGAAAGAGATTAAATCGACTTAAACCGAAGCAATTTTTTAACAAAACAAAATGTTAATTTCATCGACTTCTTTGAGAAGATAAAAAATGTTTTCTATTAATGAAAAATCGAATAACTTCTTAAAGAAAACAAAATGATAATCATTTCTCGAAACTTGTAAACGTTAATTAAACAAAACAAAGCATAACGATTTACACGAATAGATAGCACGTTATCATAATCGCAATAAAACTTTGAAAAAGAAGCAAAACATTTACAATGTGAAGCTTAAATATTAAATAATGCGATAACATATTACGTTTGGCAATACAGCAATAATAATAATATGTAGTAGTAATATTGAAATCAAAAATACTAAAAATGCAAAAAGATTATCAGAACGATCAACATAACCAAAGAAAACCATAGAACGTATAACAGGAGACCGTTGTCTGATTGCAATTATGTAGAAAAATATAATAATGTAGGAAAAATAATTCGTTAACCGATAGCGGAAAAAAGAAAAAAAAATTCAGTAATATCGCCAGCAGGTATATTAGAAATATAAAATCTCGCCAGAAATAGAACAAATTATATTGCTTGATGCATATCAATGTTAACAGATCGTGCTGAGTATTTTTTTTCTTTTTTTTTTTTATAACCCTACACTGGACGCGCCAGTGACCCAACAAGATGATAATTCAATAGATAGAGCTAAATAGTTAGGTGGTCAGAAATGGAACTCAAAAAGGACAGCAGCAGCGAAACAATTGAAGACAATGGAAATGATGGGATATAGGTTGCGTTATAGGAACTAGGATGATGCAAAGTTAAAAGTTGGGCGTATAGAAGGGAGTGTTCGTTAAGGGAGCAAAACATCCGAAGAAGATACGATTAGAATCGTAAATACAAGAAGACTCAGAAACATGAGAAGAGAGCAGAAAGGAGAAGGCGACAAAACGAATCGAAAACGAGAAGAAGGGAGTAGAGAATAATTGATCCTGAGTCTAATTTAGGAAACAAAAGTGAAACAATGACGGACAGGAATAGAATGAAACCAAGGCAGGAAAAACCGGTTGAATAAGACAGTAGTATGAATAATGATTAGAGAATAAAAATGGATACATGTCCAACCTAATTAATACTCCACTTTTAAACGTTTATTCGAGATATATTTACAAACAGTTTCCGTGAGAATTTCCCTGATAGAATTTTCAAGTTATCGCACCTTCGATAAAAATCGGTTTAATAATCGCTTGAAACGGGTATTACTTGGATGGTGGATATTTTGAAAACCTTAAAGTAATGTGTAAAAAAAATTTCAGTTTGTTGTTCGTTTTGTATATATATATATATATATATATATATATGTATACACACATAAGTATTTACTTTGTAAACGTATTCTTCTGAGTAAACATTTGAAAGTAGAGCATTAATTAAAAATAGCTCAGGTACGATGGAATCAAATAAACGGGATATAACATTAATCGATAAGCTAACCAGAAATACAAAGGGTGGACCAAAATACTGCAATTACTCTCCGTAAGGAGTGCGCACGTTATCTAATAGACAAAAAACGAGTGAAACATGAAGTTCATTCTTTTTCCGACAGCAGAACAAGCGCAGAACGGGCGCCATTATATGAACCGAGATACAGCTGTTTTGAATGAAGTGCAGTTAGAGTTTCCCTTACAGACTGATGAGAACTTCTTAACTGAAATTGTTTATTCGCTGTCTTATTCGTCGTCAGCATCTGCAGCCTCTTTCTCGAAATATCGACTGTTCTTCGCAATACGCCTGTGCATCGTTTCGAGCGGCGCTATGACGCCAAAACATGTCGTTTTGAATAATTTTTTTAACGTATAAATATATTTCCTTAAAAACAAGTTGTGTTTTCTATTACGAAGACAATTTTTTTTTTTTTTTTTGCTTTTTTGGCCATGTCGGCTAAGGTCATTTACCCAATCCAAAGATATGAGACAGCGTTAATGATTATATAGGAAAAATATTAGAAGTGGAGGAATTGTTTTTTTTTACTTGTTTTTTCCACAGGCTTGTCAGCAACGGACGATTACCCATCAACCCGTGTAAATAGTAACAATTCGGAGTCACAAGGAATGGAATCTGACTAAAAACCCTATACAACAAAGGAATAACCGACGGAGAAGAAAAAGAAAGGATGCTGTGAGCAGCGCCGTAAGGCGTAGGATAAAATGCAAAAAACCGGAATAGTTCTGAAGAAATGAAAGGACATTCACGTAAAATGCGATTCGCTCGAAAATTAATTTTCCTTCCGACGGATCAAACGGACAAAAAAAGGAGATTGGATAATGGAAAAATGGAAGAGCGAAACAGGAAGCAAGCTGTGATTTAACCGAAGTGTCTAATTATAGATGAGATAGTTGACCGCTTCATGTTTTAGCGAAATTCTGGAACCAAGGGAAAAGAGGAGGAATAGGCTGTATGGCTAAATAAAAAGGAGTAGGATTAGAAAATGAAGAAGGATAAAGATTAGACCAACAGTCGCGTTGTGAACGAAAAGAAAGAGGAAGAAGACTTTGGGCTGGAAAATGACTAATAAAGCGACCTTCTGAAGCAGCCGAACGTGCCAACGAGTCAACTAACTCGTTGCCCGAAATTCCACAATGACTAGGAAATCTACAGACATTAAAAAGTGCTAATTTGACAAGAACGAATCTCCATTTCCAGTACGTTTCACATTTAATAATCTATCGATAAAAAAATAAAAAAAAAAAAAAAAAAGGATTCATTAGCATATGACACGAAATCAGCCAGGATTTTTCTTAAAACATAAAGTAAAATTAGTTTCAATAGAGGAAAGAGTTTTAGAGAAAATCAACGATCAATCGAACAGAAGTCTATTCCAACTTATCATACAAAGAGGCACAGATATCTCTTCCGAAAATCATATAAACTCCCTCTTTCTAAATTCATACAAAATTAGCCTTGGTTTTTTCAAATTTAAAAGTGATAAAAACAAAATAAGTAGAAATGATATCTCATATAACAGTAATTTAATTTTTGCTAGGCAATACTGTTTGTGTTATATGTAATTAAAGTTTAATTGTAAAGCATGGACGCTAAAGGCTACAATGGTAAACATAGTAGAAGCATTTGAGATGTATTTATCAAAATTACTTATGACAAACAGTTTTTTACATTGGTTCTCTTTTTTTATTTCATTCTTGGTGTAAGAATGACATAGTCATTAATATACATGTATTAATTGTTCAAATAATGTTTCCGGGAAAATGGGCAATCTTAAATGTGAAAAATGTGGCGAATTTTTCTCGATTGTAAAAAATGAGTAATATCGGTTTAATGTGTGTTCATAAAAAGGGACCTGAATTTAAATCTTGTAATAACGAAAAGTTCACTGCTCTGGATGCAATGTGACATTTAGCAGTGAATATAATTTACAAAGAAATATAGAGATAAAACACATTATTGTTTGTCGACATTATAATAAAGATGTAGAAAACAAGTTTAATTTAATTCATGATGTTGAATTATTCGTCAAAAAAATTTAAGTACATAAATCAAATTTTGGAATTTACCAATTTGATGAGTGAACCATATTCACAATCACATTATCAACGCATGAATAATGTTTCTCTGCATTGTGTGTCACTTAAAGACATATTTTATTCTCTTCTTAGATTAGAAAAGTTAAAAATCATTTAAGTGCACCATATATTTATAAGGATAACATTTTAGATCTGAAGCCACTTATGAAAGAACTCAGACTCCATATCAAAGTTTGCAGTTAAGTTTAATGTAGTGCTAGTTAATGTATCATTTAACTTTTGTTAGATTTAGATTCACGTTTCAAAATTACTGACGTTTTTAGAAAAGTTCATTACTTATTACAATTGCATGTTATATTGTTGTTTAAAAGATAAGACTATTTTCCAAAGCCCAAAAAATATTAAACATTATTTTCCTTTTGACTCCAGTTTTAATTTTGTTTTATCAACTTTATTTTGGAAATGGCGGTGAGGGTGGCGGAGGTGCATGCTACTAGGTAGTATGAGAAACCTTAATTTTCTTTTTTAGTTGCGCATCACATGAGTAAATAGAAGAATGTTGGCCCTGTATATTATTGAATATATATATTTATAAAATAGTGCGGGCAACCTTACATGAGCCTAAGTATAGAATCTCCCTCCCCCGACTTTAAAATTTGTCTGCGCCGCTGTCCTTAAGTGAAACCTTAAATACCTGTAAACTTTAAAATTTGGTAAATAATCATATCACAGTTATCAAAGAACTGTTTACAAGCATTTTTATTAAAACTGAGTGCGTATTTCAAATACAATTTAAGATAGGAGCTAATAACAACAGAAACTATGTAATATAAAAAGCAAATTCGTATGGAATTAAGTCCATATACTTATACAGTATTTTATTTTGATAAAACAAAAACAAAAATGAACAAAGTTCGTTTAATACCAAAAATGTAATATTTTATGGAACAAAAAATATTTACGTTTTTTACTAAATTAAATGGATTCCTGTCAGTTTCGTTTATTAAATGAATATCTTAATATCGATGAAAATAATGCAACTGTTACTTTTAACAACAATGAAATTGTGATGATATGTACAAGAAAACATTGAAATGTATAACAACGAAGTAGATGATAAAAAAAAAAAAAAATACACAAATCAGGAAGTTAATATGTGCGTCAAACGTTGCAGAAATGTTTTCTTTGTAAACAAATATTTGAATTTTTGATGCTAATTCAAATACTGAAACTTTTACCAACAATATAAACCAATTGGAATAATCTGTAGATAATAAGTTTTGTACAGAACACTGTGCAAAATAGAAAAAAAAATGTATTCTGTAATGTAGATAATTATAATTCTTTCTTTTTTTTTTTTTTTTATATTTCATTACAAACCTCTTTACTAACTGTATTATTCATTTGCAGGAAACATTACTTTTAGAACAAAATTACTTTTAAGATAAAATCTAGTTAACACAAAAAACATTTTTAATCCCTACAATTTTGCCTTAAATTTTAATCATGTTTAGTATGTCTTTTTTTTTCGCATTTTTTTAAACAACGTATTTGATGTCGGTTGTAAACATTTATTTATAGATAACAAATTATGTACATTATATATATTTCTCCGTGCCTTTTAATGTTTACAAATCATCTTGATGGCACCGCACATGAGGACACTGGTGTAATGATAAAGAGTAACATAAAACATTATGTACTAGGGAAATATGAATCACACCACTTACAGGCAACCAGCGTTGTAATTGAACTGAAGTCAGATAAAAAAACTACTGTCTCAGCAATCTACTGCCCACCTCGCCATAATATAACGAAAGAAACGTTTATACATTTTCTAAAAACTCTAGGTGATAGGTATATTATCATCGGTGGTGATTGTAACGCAAAAAACATTTACTTTGGCTCAAGACTTTCCGTTCCAAAAGGTAAAGAACTCAAATTAACTATTGACGAAACCCAAAGTAATATCTGTTCCCCAAACAGTTCCGTCTTTTCAAAATCAGCACACGAGCCCAGTTATGATCCCGTTTATTTATAGCGCAAACAGATGGCTTTAGTCCTTTAAAGTTCCGCGCAGCTTTCCACAAAGAGAAATTTTGTCACGCTAAAGGTGATAAATTGGTCAGTTGCTCATTGAGTGATTTATTCTTTAAATCTTGCAACAAACGTTTATCGAGTTTTGTCTGTTTGTTCAATACAGTTTTATGCGCAGGATTTCTGAATATTTGCCACTGCTTCCTTAATTTTCTTCATAGATTTACCTCTGCTTTGATGTGTTGTGGATAATATAGCACCGGTTGGCATTTGTTAATTATTGTTGTAGCCTTCCAAGCTGACTGTTGAGTGATCTTAATGAAGCAATCCACTGCATTATCGATATCATCGGCAGTCTTAAGTGATATTCTTAAATTGATATAATTTCCGACATATTCTCTGAATAATTCCCAGTTCGTAGATCTGTTGTATAATATTGGTTTGGGCACTTTTTTTACTATCTGGTCACTTATAGACAGTATAACTGACGAGTGATCTGATGGTAACTCATTATCTGCTCTAATATCAGTGGAAATTGTTGGAATACCTTTAATAATACAAAAGTCCAATAAATCTGGAACTTTATTCAGATCTTTAGGCAAAGTCATAACAGTTGCAAGATGGGACGTTAAAACTAACTACATAATGTAATTTTGGATTTTCTTCACTTTTAACATAGAAAATATCATTGTCTTTCTTTTTTTTGATTTTGTCAGTAGTATATGCATTTTCAGCAGATGAGTATCTTTGGTAAACGTGTTTTACATACGCCGTAGGTCACTGATGTAAAAAAGCAGGTATATGGGGATCAATTTTTTTCCATTTCGAACTTAACTTGCTGTTTTTTGGTAATATTTTTGATATGAATCCGGTAAAAATTTTTCTAGAATAATATTTAAAGCACCACTTAATGATTTGTTACCAGGGCCGTATCTGGACCAATGGGGGGGGGGGGGTATTTTCATAATTATACACCCCCATATATATATATATATATATATATATGTATGTGTGTGTGTGTGTGTGTATTTATCATGAAATATATTTATTTATAAATGGTACACTAAAGTCTTGTAGTCAATTATTGTATATGCAATATTTGAACACTATAATAAAAACAAGTAAAAAGCAGTCGTTTCCATAGAATTCATAAAAATTTTAATTTTCCTTTCTTTTGTCAAAAATTGAAAAGAAATATTTATTTTGAATTTCGGTCCATTTAATTCAAGCAATTATGATTTCGCAGACATTTCAGGGGGGTTTAACCCAGAAAACCTCTCCTCAGATACGGCCCTATTTGCCACTTGCCTGTTTCAAAAAAGCAGTACTTTTTAACATACGATTTTGTTTCTCAATAACATTGTTATTAGTTACTTTAATTAAATAGTAGTTATCAAAAAAAAGCTCCCGTCCATTTGTGTTTAATTTTTAACCACTGGTTGGTGAAATAATCCTGAGTTCGAACATTATTTTTTCATGCAGAACTTCCTTTTAGAATCTGAACACGTTCTTTATTAATTTATCAGAATTTTTAATTGAAGTTAAGAACTTATCGTCATCATTAACATTAACTGTCATTCTATTTGAATTATTAATTAATAACGTAGTTAAAAATTTGATAATGTCAACAAGTAGAGCATAACAAACAACACTTGGTAGCAGCTGGCAATTTGACATTCAAATTTGATGCACAACTAAATCTATTGCATATATTAGATCTTAATTTTGCAGAGCGTTTGTTGATTGAGTGAAGAATACCATGATTATTATTACACCATCAGATGGCAGTTTAGAAAGTTATTAATGCTCATACTTTAATGATTTATTACATATTCACATGAATTTATATTTGTTTACATATCAAACTTCACTTAATTTTTTCATTGATTATGGGCCGGAAGTAATACTTTTGCTTCTGAAACATGTAAGGTTTTAAATAACTAAAAAACAAGTACTTCTAACTTCAACACGTAGAAGTAAAATTAAGAAGAAAACTTATAACGCTATAAACTAAAGATCAGTTATAATAAAGTTTTTTCTTCTAATCGTATATATAAACACCTTTTTACTTCGATAATGCGCTTATTTGATGTTATCTTTTTAAATTACGAATATTATATGCTAAGTTTACAAAGAAATAAACGTTCATGTTTTGTTTTCTTCATTTACAATTTCAAACCTCGATGTTACTTTCTGATGCGATGTATTTAATGTGACAATCGTCTAAAACGATGGAAGTGAGCAGCCGAAATGAAAGAAAAACCTCTTACGTCATTATTTGATAATATTCCTAAATTTTATAGGCTTTTAATGAAAATTTACAAAAAATTAGTTTTTTTTCATCATAATAAGTGTTAAATATTTAAAAAATACTTAAAATGTAATAAAAAATATTATTTTTACAATTAGTAATTAATATTTTATATTTACTAATTATTTTTATATATGTATGTATATATATATATATATACAATTTAATGTTTTTAACAGTTATTAGATGCAATAAAATTGGTAATCAAATAAATGTTTTAAATTGATTTTGTTTTTAAAAAACATAAAAGCTGACGGCAAAATATTAATCCATAAAATAAATTTTAGTTTTTTGAATATGTATATGGATTTTCGTACACTGTAAAAAATTTTAAAATAATTAACAGTAATGTGTAGAATAAATTAAAAAAATATATTATTTATTGTATAATGAAACTATAATGCGGGATTTTATTTTATGCAGTACTATTTAGAAAAATTATCTATTAAATGGGAATAGAAAATGAAATGAAATTTTTAAAGAAAATTATGTATCTATATTATTGGATAATTTTGAACATAAGTTCCCCAATGCTGTGTAAATTTTTTAAAAGCATTGATTTCAATTAAATATATTATGAATTACTTAAAGTAGTAAGACTGAAAATGACATAACTTAATAAAATAATACTAAATGAAAAATACCCCGAAATATACATAATAAACTATTTTCAATACCAAATGTTTTAGGTAGAAAAAGGAATTATATAAAATAAAAAAGTGAAGTAATAATTTTATTATGCCGAATACAAATTTTACAAGTAATTTTTAAACATGTAATGAATTTATATTTAATGTAAAATATCAAATTCAGTAATGTTATATTATTTTTAAAAAGAAAACTATGTAGAGATAAATAAAAGTTTTGTACAACAAGAAATAATTATAATCTACTGAATTATTATTTTGTTTCTAAGACTGAATTGTTTCTGCATAACATTTCAAAATAAACTGAGCCCGAACACTAATGAGTTTTCTAAATTTTCATTCAAAAAATTAAGTGCTTCTGCAACGGTTTTTGAAGATGCAGTACAATGGCAATCACAAAACTGCTGTATTTATGAAGATGGATACTAAAAATTATGTACACTAAGTTTTTCAGCAAATTTGTTGGTTTGTTCTATAAAATTTGGTTCACTAATATGAACATTAATGTTTTATTGAAATTTAAACCATGTCAAATTTTTTTAAAATTTAGTACATTTACTTCAACCATTTTTCCTTTATTCTGTTTTTCTTTTCCTTTTCAATTTTAAAATTGTTGTATGAAAAACACTAAACTATTTTGTTAACTTTTAATGGACTTCCCATTTTCTTAACATAAAGTAATATAAGTTTTTCTCTTTAATGAATAATTATCTTACATTTATAAATATTGCAAAAATATTTTTTATAGAACAAACTTACTGATTCATGCTAAAAATTCGCCTTAATGATGGAATAGAAATAAAATATGTTTATGACCTTCATACTAGCCATATATGTATATATAAAATAAAAAATACTAATATAGGTGAAATTACTTAATATGAAATGCAAATTAAATCTGGAATTGAATCAGTCTATTCATGTATTTTATTATAATAGTAAGAAAGATATAACAATCTAAGTTAATCTAATAAAAAAATTTAATGATTTTTAAGAGAAGAAAGATTCCATATACTGTCAGCCACCTGAAACCATTTATCCAGTATTCGTGTAAGGCTGTTACTAATTTCTGAACACTTACTTTTCTATCTGTTGATACTAGTCGTTTAATAAACTATACATCAAGAGCGCCCATTTTTTTTCGGCTTCTTTTTTTGCAGAATGAAATGAATTCAACTTCCTTTTGATACTGCCGAAAAATTACATTTACAGTGATTCATAAATATATTTAGTAATCAACTTATCTCACTGTCCAGTACATTATTTTTTGTTATGAAAAATTACAAATTCACAAGTCTCAATTGAGCTTTTTTTGATCTCACACAACACTTTTTCCACTACAACTGTACTTACATTATTTGCATAGTAACTGCAACTTAATATTTATTAATGACTGATATGCAGGCAATGTACTGCCCTCCCTGCATTAATGTAATTTCTCATGTTGGGGAAAACCCAGGACTGCTGCTCATGCGTTGGTCCGTCATTGACTAAATATTATTGTGGCACACTAATTTTAACTTTTTGTGTTTGCTGTTACCAGAGCTGTGGTACTTTTTCCTTTATGATTTTTTTTTGCATGTATATATTTAGGCGGGTTTTCTTTGTGTTATTCCATTAAAAAAGTTTGGTGCGTTAATTTATTTCACAATGCTGTGACGAAATATTAATATGGCTGACTATATTTCAACAAAAACTGACTAGTGACTTATTTGATACTAGTAGCAGTCTTTTGTCATCTTTTTTATTTTTTAAGAAAAAAACATATCGAGTGACAATGTTAGTTAAATTCATCTATAAAAACTTTTAAAACTATATATTCAGCTATCATTATAAGCCATAATTCATTACATGAATAACAAATTTTGGTTGCAATATTGCATAAAAATTATGCATTTCTTCCACTTACAGCAATACTCATTTCTATAACCTGCATGCTGCTATTATTCACTGTAACTGTTCACTGTAACACCAAATTTTTGAGGCAATATATCAAACAATTTTTTTTTTTTTCTCTAATCATATGTGTATGTAACAGATAGAATTTATAATTGCACATAATACATGGGCATTTTATACTATAAAAATATTAACCATTATATAAAAATGAATTCCTACACATTATTATAAATGATTTCAAGGACTGAGAACAATTATTTTGCTTAAGAAAATGCAGAACAGAGGACATACATCAGAAAGTCTTGTTTTAACTTTGTGTAGGGACTAATATATGAAATGGAATGAGTCTTAATTGCAGATTTCTTATTTTACACTATAAATCGATATTTTAAAATCATATTATACCCAATGAAGATACATAGCTTTGCAAAATAAATACATGAAAGTAATTAACATTTTCTATCAAAAAATAGACTGTGAAATATAAAAAAAGATTTAACTTTTAACATTTTATTTACTTTTCTCTTATTTCTGAGTTCCATTTTTGTAACATTTATTTAAGTATCTGTTAGGCAAACTGCACAAATTGTCCATTAAAAAAAAAAAAAGCAATGGCATAATTTTATTTATATCAATTTGTGTGCTAGTTTCTTCACTTTAAGATTCATTTCTTACACATTGATTACCAAAATTTAAGTGTGTTTCGATTCAAAATAATTAAAGGATTGTAAATATTTAGGATCATTGTTCAGAACACTAATGGAACAAATTAGAGTAGTTATTGTCAATCTGACAACTTCTTATTTAAGGAATAATGTCTTACAATACATTGCATGAAGTTTTATGGTTATTACTTAAAACAGTGTACAAAAAAATTTCAGATATTTATATTTAGATTAAATCTGTTATTAAATATTACCTCCCCATCCTTCAAATGTTCAATTATTTTAGATTGTTTTTTTATTTACTCATCTGCTCAAGAATTAATTTGAATTTGAAGGAAGTAAAAATTCACTGGTCAGTATCTGAATTACAGGAATTTTTTTTATTCATGTTCTGTAATAATCGTTCAATTCATTATGCATGCTTCGTTGTAAGTTGAATTCAGTAGCAACCCCTTGGAATTTTTTTTTTTATTTTAACTTCCAAAACTAAAACTCCAAAGTCAGCAAGTAAATTATTCTGCAGTGAATTGAAAATGGCCATTCTGTTACAGGGACATCATTGTGAAGAAAAATATAAATCACAACTTTTTCGTTTAGACCAGTGTTTTCTTCCTATTTATCATATTCATAATAAATAGACAGGTGAAAATTCAGATGATTTTTATATATCATACTAAACATTCCCAATATGGCTAAGATTTATTTATATTTGTGAAATAAATTTGAAAGAAATTATTACTAAAATTAATTCAGAGATGTTAGTTATACATTTTGTAGTAACATTTCAATTATTAGATCAAAATAAAATATAATTTGCTCTTAAAGATTGTAATCAGAATTAGTTTTAAATAGTTTATAAAATTTTAAAAACACACCAACAATTAATTTGTTTTATGTCAATAAATTTGAATATCAGTAATAATTGTATTAAAAATTGTAATAGATAATTTTTGTTGAGACTGTTCAATTTTTAGAATTCTATACACATATGATGTTTTTGGAACCCTAATAAAATGGTTCAGAAACAATAAAAATATCAAATAAAAATCAATACCTCACAAACGTTGGATCAAAAATTACAATTAAAATATTCTTTAGACAATCTACAATTTCAAGGTAATTGATTACTCCAGATAGCAAAAAACTCAATGAAATTCAAAATATAAAATGAAGCGCAAAAGTTTCTTCATAAAACCAAAAAGTTATGGCTAAAAAATAATTTAAACCCCTTCTATTTGGAGAAAAAACAACAAACAAACAAAAAGGATGTTCCCCTAAGTAATAGTTAAAATATAATAGTTAGGGAAACCAAAACATATCTCAAATATATGCAATAAAAGCCTGCCTTATAAGAAAACTATAGCCGAGCTTACAGCTTTATATTTATGCCTTCCAGGCACTTAAACTTGAATTTTCAAAAAAAAATATCCTTCCATTCCTTGCATGTGAAATATTGATGGGAAGATTGCTACTTGTTAAGAATGAAACTATATTCCATTTTCTTACTGAAACTTTCAAAATTAGAAAAAAGTTCAAAAAAGCACCAAAAATAGTTTCTCCCCTTTTGCAGTACAAAAAATCAGAGATTTCTTTTTTTCGAATTTAATTTTATATAAATGTAAATTATCTTTAACTTAATATACAGAATCCTCAGCCCACAGAGCATCATGCTTGATTGACCTTGTTTTAAATATATATAATACGCAGTTGAATCACATGAATAAACTGGAGATTTGTAGTACACACATCTTTTCTATTAAAAAATATAGCAGACTTATAAAAAATATTAACAAAATATGGAATAAATTTAAATAACACATTCTGAAATTTAATAAAATTAAAAGATCTACACTATGAAATTAATCAAAGAATAAGAATTTTCAAAAGTGAATAAAATATGTATTGTAAAAAAGTTTTTGTAATACTTTCAGTTGTTACAATAATGTAAATTACAGTACATAAATAATTCTTTTAGTAAAAATCTGCAGAAAAAATAAATCACAATAAATCACACATTCAGCAAATGTAAGATGTTTGGGTTATAGTAAATTACAACTGTGACTTAAAATTAAAATAACATACAATATAATGTCTAATTTAACTATAAACAACAGCAATTCAAATCACAAAAATTTATTTTATATGTTGATCCAAATAAGTGTGGTCAGACCATATGAAATCTGCAAATGAAACATAAATGTAAATAAATAGAAAAAAATATATTAAACAATGCACTTTAAATTATATTTTGAATCATATTTACTAAATAAAATATATATTATGTTAATAAATAGAAATAGATAATTTCATCAATTAACAATAAAATCAAAGTTGAAAGTTACCAAAATATATTCCTCTACATTTAGGGTAGTGATTTATAATATATTCTGAATTACTTTTTTATAGTTTTTCTATATATTAATTTAACTTTAATAATAAAATTTTTCATAATTTTTAAATAAAAAAGGAATCTAAATGTATTTTATAAAATATATTCCCTCCCTTTTGTTCCAAAACATTCATAAGTTTACATTTATAGGATATTTTGTAATTGTTCCTTAATTATACAAAAATTATTAATAGTTTTATATATTAATTTTATTGAGTATTTTAAAATAACGTTTTTTAAAAATATACTTTGAATGTTTTTTTCAGTTTCTCTTAATCAAAGCGTTAAAAACTGGTTGCAACCTGCATCTTAAAAAACAAGAGCAGTTGAGATAAAATTTTCATGAAACACCTATAATTTCATCTATGAATAAATATTAATTTTTTAAAACTGAATAAAATGTGTGAACGAAAGCAATAAAAACAAATAAACAAACATGAAATGTACATAAATTAACATCTATATAATTTTTTTCCACCTTAGTATTTAAATACATGTCCACTTTCGCTTATTTCAAATTTGTCTTAAATAATATATTCTTAATATTTTCTATATTCAGAAATTGTTACACCATCCACCATATTAATTTTTTAAAACCAATACACTTTTACAAATACCATTCTATTTAATTTCAACAAGATTTATTTTTATATGTTTTTAGAACTGCAAAAAACTCAATTATATTGTTTAAAAAGGATTTACAATAAAATTTTAGTTAAGTTCAGTGGGTTTTTAAATATTGAAAAGTTTATGTTTTATTAGATACCATATTCATCATAAATACTTTGCATCACATATGAATATATGCCGAATGAAGTTTTACAAAACAATATCAACATATGAATTTTAGTTATTGCAATCTTTCATTTCCGGAATATATATATATACTTATAATAAATATTTGAAAGGTATAAATGTTAATGTGAATATCCTATTGAAAACTATGTAATGGTTACCAGATATTTCCTTTTTTCTTCCGTGTTCATTGGTATACAGCTTAACTATTTTTTACAAATCCAGTGTTGCAAAATTTTCAATAAAAACTTTTCCATCCACAATTACTACTATGATATGGTCTCGACACACATTACACCTATTTATAATTGTGCAGTACAATCTATTAATTATATATCAAAAGCACTCTTTTCATTTTACTAAATCTTTTAGTTATTAACAATACAGATTATATATAACTCACCAATCCTATAAAGCTTCTTTCTACGATAAATACGACGTCTGTGTATTTTATTTTTTACTTGGCCAACAAAATTACAAATAAACAGCTCCATTCTTTTTTTTTCCTTTACTGCATCGCACGGTTCACTGTTCTATTTTACTTAATTCCTGTTTTCGTTTCCACACATTAAATTCTAAAAAAGTTTTATGTAAATCGTTGAGTATTAACATTTTCACATAATTTTCTTCTCAAAATGTATTATAATATCCGACGATAAGAAAAAGATAAATTATATTTTTCTTAATTCATCTACTGACCATGATTACCACTTATACTTTCTTTTCCACCATTACATTTTTCCGTAATAAAAATTTAAAATTACTATATACACAAAGTGTTCTAAACACGCATTTCATCACTTCATGAATTATTATTCTTTTATGTTGAATAATTACAATTTATGTATAAATAAATGCATAAAATTCATGAAAAGAGCAGAACAGCAAAAACCGATAATAGGACTAAATGGCATCTGAGAATTGATTTAATTGCTGAAGATAGCATTAAAAATTCAAAAAAGTCGATAATTGTTATAAGAAATCGATATAGTTTAACAATTTTGCAATCATATTATACAACGATGACATAGGAGGAGATTTTTCCATTTTGGCTGCTCACTTCCAGCGTTTTAGTTGCTTTTATTTAATGTGATACACGGTATGTGACGTCATGGTTGCTGAAGCCGTCTGTATTTAGCATCTTCCTGTTAATTTTGGCAGAAAACAAAATTTAAACTATGTCGTCTAACTAAACACAATTTCTGCTAATTTTATTTTAAAGCATTCCGAATAGTC
The DNA here is from genome assembly GCA_039619475.1 of Icerya purchasi. Taxonomy (NCBI): domain Eukaryota; kingdom Metazoa; phylum Arthropoda; class Insecta; order Hemiptera; family Monophlebidae; genus Icerya; species Icerya purchasi. The sequence continues at coordinate 190,206,767 of CM077115.1, read as the reverse complement.
TTAATCGTATGCGCGTTATTATTTTAATTTTGTTTATATTATTAAGCTTTTAATTTTGAATTTATTTGTCATACAAAATGTTTTTACGTGTTTTAATAAATACATAAATTGATATATTTATATGGTTATTCTAAATGGTATGGTTTAAATGCTTTAGTACAATCAATACTGGAATGAAAATTATTCTCTATTTTATGACGAGAAAAATTATTATACAAAAGTTTTCATCATTTTATGTATATAAATATTAAATAATTTCAAACTGTTTAAAATTATTAAAAGAAAATAACTAAAAGCCTGTTGCTTCGAAATTTTTACTCACGCTTACTTGTAAGTTGCAAATAATTTTAAGTATATGGTAAAACATAATATAATTCGAAAATTGTATGTACAAAATGTTTAAACTAATAACTTTTAAAATTTTAATTGTAAGTTCTATTACTTGAATTAGTCATACATAAATGAAGTTTGCGCATGCGCTTAAAATTGTCCCTATGTTGTGTCTAGGCTTTTCTCAAAAATCTGGATATATTCAGCTGTATTAAACCTAATCGATATAAACCAAAATTTATTTGGGACAAATTTTTGATTTTCTAACACACATCGTTTTGTTAACCGGTATATTTTAAAATATTGTATAGTGACTCCGCAAACCGGTACGTTTTAATTTGTTTCTACGTTAATCATGGATATTCTTGTGAATCACTAAAAAAGTAAAATAAAGTGAAGAAAAAGTTAAATTGTAAATAGTCAATTTACGTTGACAAATAATTTCTTTTTTGATTACTGTTTTGGATAAATTTTGATTTGAAACAGTTATAATATTAGCAAAATGAAGTTTTGACAGCTGACCATGTATTTATCTATTCGAAAAAAGGTAAATATGCCCATTGTTTTGTGATGTTACATTTATTATCAATACTATTTAATGGGGTTTTTTCAAGAACCTTGTTAATGTTAATATGCTTATTTGGAAATTAGTACGCATAATAATCCTTTACAATATTCATTGAAATTTTAGTGTAATTTTCATTTGTAATTCTCGTGTAGTATACAATGGTATTTTCAACTTTTGATTGCAATTTCAACCGTTGTTTAGATTTGCTATTAAAGGTATTGTTTAGTTCATTTTGCAAAATTTTTAATTCGTTAGTTTATCAAAATATATATATATATTGGTGGTGTGAACACCTTAAATTTTGTGTATAGTAGGTATAAATTTTTCTTATATATTAAAATCATTAGGAAAGTTTTCTTGAATAATATCAACATTTTATAAATTACAGAAATATTGACAAATTTTTTCGGAGCTCATTTTTAAAAGTATATATAAGTGACACCCTAATTCATCGAAATCATTAAAATTTCTTCAAATAGAGCCATTTTGTTTATATTTTGGTTTCTTATACTTGTGTATGTCTGCGTTGTGTATATATTTCTCGACTTTCCACGTATTCTTATCGCTTCTTTTTATCTTGCACATAAATCACGTTAACATGTTTTTAAAGATTCGTGAAAATATTTAGAAAAAGAGAAATTAAATTAAATTATATAAGTTAAACTATTAAGCATTAAGCTCATCTATTCGATTTATCGCACTTGTGCAATAGCTACATATTTTCATAATTTATAAGCATATTTACGTTTATGTTATTTTGTTAATTCCTTTGACTTTTCTGTATCCGATATACAAAGAATGTTATTTAAGAAATAGTCTTCCAGTTAATAAGATTTTTATTAATATATTTGTTTTAATTAATAGCTGGGTATTTATTTTTTTCAACTTTATGTTAAGATTTAATTTTATGTATTTATTCAGGTGTAGTGTACCCCTGTACGAAACCTAGCAAAACATCCAATAAATTATTTAAAGTAAGTTTAAAACTGATTTCTTGTTATACTTTACACACTTTTATTACCATTTTTGTTTTTATGGCGGAAAATTTACATTCCAAAAATTTATTCATATACTAAACAGTTGTTGCTATATATTTAAAAGCAACTGAAGTTTATACCCGTTGAAATTCTTCCAAACCGACTATTTTTTAACCAATTTATGGAAAACATATGAAAACAGACGTAGTTACGTACGATATTTATAAATTTGAGTAGTGTGTGTTTTGTTCTATTTTAAAGCCAAGTAGCCTACTATAATAATAAAACAGGTCAAAATCATGAAAATAAATGCATAGGTTTACTAGTTATTTCCGGATTTTTTAATAGGAAGTAAAACATGTCAGAAAGAGAGCAAAAAGAAATAGGTTGGAGAATTAAAAAGAGGGATTTGCCGTTAAACGGATTCCGCGATGAACACTTAATGTGTTTGGAATGGAATTGATGAAATTAAGAGAGGAAATTTTAAGAATGCGAAAAACTTAATTATTCGAAATTATGGGTATGTGATAAGGAAAAAGAATTATGAAACATTTTATCAGGAGTATTTTTTGTAAAAAATTTAAATATTGCAACTGAAGTAATACAATTAAAAACTTTTAAGATATTAGTGTAAAAATGAATCTTACAGATCAAGCGAACTGAAAAAATTAAATATGAGGAAATGTTGAAAAAAGAATAACTAAGTAACGGAGACTGATAAAGAAAAAAAAAAAGAAAGTACAACTGTATAGGTTTTATAAAATAGGTGGTAACAGTCTTCCAATAATAATTATGCAAAACGGTGAAAAATAAATAGGAGAGAAGAGCAGTCGAGTCAGTATGAAAAAAATAGAATAACAGGGAATTATGGTCCTTCACTAAAGAAGAATAAGAAAATAGTAAGTAGATAAACAATTGAAAGAGTAAAATTCATTTGTAGTGTTATAATTATATGCAATTTTTGGGTACAACGAAATAAAAACTCTCTGCCCTATTACAATTGTATCATGGACATTAAAAAAATAAATAAAAATAAAAAATAAAATACAAACATAAAAATTTAAATAAAACAAATGTAAAAGTGTTTTATATCTTATTTTTCTTCAATTCTCCCAACGCGTTGTTCTAAATTAAGAAAACATGTTCGGTAGCTAAAAGCAAAACGGAATATAGTTTAGATACGGAATAAGATCACTAATCTAATAACCGCGTGTGTCTAAGTGCATTTGTGGATTTTTTTTTTAATGTACCCGTAATATAATAAACGATTTTTTTAAATACTTTTTTTGACTAATTAATTTTTTTGTTTTTAAAAAAGTTTTATTCATCCACCTTTGTGTAATATAGGTTGTCTATTGTTTTGTTTTTGTTTTACCAGCCATAATGTTATTATTTTATGATAAATTGTAATCTATAGATTGATGGACTAGCAGTAACAACCTATTGTTCTACTTTTATTTATTTTGGGGTCATAAATTTTGATTGTCTTTGTAAAACATAAAAATAAATAAAAAAGAAGAAAAAAAGGGGGTTCGGGAATCTGATTTAAAATTTTTCACGCGGTCAGAGTTGCCAAAAATCTGGAATGTCCACCCTGCTGTAAAGTGAAAATACTCGACCACCATTTGATATTTAAAAAAAACCTCCAAAGCTACTCTAATTAACGCGAATATTTAATTTTAAAGAAAAACGTGTTTTATTACCTAAAATTGTAAACTATTTATTTTTTCTAAAAATTTAGAAGCTTAGTGAGAAATTGCACTTTTTTAAAAATTTACAATGCCAGTCTCGTTTTTTAAATCACATCATAGTCCTTTTAGTGCGACATTGGACTTTGGGATGAAAAACAGTTTACTGGTAACATTTTTGGTGAATTTGGTGTATGATCAATTACAGTGACGCTTTTTTTTACTCGGAATTGCAAACCACTGAATGATGCATATGCGAACATTGTGGAGCAATATGCAGTCTAAAGGCCTCTGTTCTAAATCCTAAAGTCATTTCAATACTCCTTTTTATTACTTGAATTATGGGATAAAAACATAAATGACATTTTGACTTTTTTAATTTTGTTTTGTTTTGGTTTTTGCTTTGATTTCACCATTTTTTAGCTGTTCAAGAGTACTTTTTCGCCGTTTTATTACTACTTGAATAATAATTATTTTTTTGTTCGATTTTAACCGTTTCCATCATTTTATTTTATATAAAAAAATTAAGAAGAGTTATTTTTTTTAATTATGTCGGATACATTGTGAGGCACGAAAAAAAAAAAGAAACCGCTTAATGCAGTATATTTACTTTACAAAGGAAGACATCCAAAAAAAAAAAAATAGCTTTTACATTCGTGGATGAGTATTTGTTGTCGCGAATTTCGTTAGTCTCTGTTCACGGGCGCTAGTGTTATGAATTGTAGTCCTTTATGGTGTTTTAACTGTGTTATTGAGAATTCTTTCTGTTCAGCTTGGGTTCTTTGCAAATGTGACCTCGCGCGAATAATAAAAATATTTGACTAAATCTGCTTAAAGTCCATTAAGCTTTTCTTTTCTTTTTTTCAAGTCGAAGGATTTACTGACTTGCGAAACAATTTATAATTCAAATTTCTCTGAAGGGAAACGCACAGCGGACACGGACCTTCAGTTTCTTTCGCCAGTTTCGACGTAATTGTAAAAAGAGCTCAAATAATGACGGATCCTCACTTTTCTCGCATATGGAAAACGAATAAATAACAATATAATAAAATTATTTAAAAAAATATATATATATATATATTATTTAAAACAAAATGAATAGCGCTTTCCTTTGACGACTAAACAGGGGAGTTGACTTAATTAGATAAGAAAAATCGTGCCGTTTCAAACGATACGGCACGAATAACAACTGCTTGACCGTACGGTATAAAATTTGACGAACCAAATAGTATATTTGCTGAGATACGATTACAACGATCGGCAAGGATTGAGCATAAAAGTCTAAACTCGGCAATGATTCAGAGAAGACTAGGAAGCACAATTAGCCACTATTAAGTGAAAGTGAACGTTAATTCTTGTGAATTACTCGAAAAATGTGGAAAATTACAGAATTCCACACTTTTGGGCACCCAAAAAATACCGAATTATTGCATTACACACGTGAGTACATTAGCCTACTCTAAACTGCAATATATCGATCTGTCATTTTCTGCAGCATATAGAAAGAGAGATACTCTTGTATGGTATAATTTTTATGTCAGATCGCATATCGAACTATTGAATTTACCGATCACCGACCGCGAGTGTCAATATTTATCCGAGACAAAGCGTATGCGCGATATACACAATAAATCGGTGAACAGTAGTATCATCTAGATATGTTTCTAAATGAAGATGTTAATCATCAACACTAAACGAGCAAAATTAAATCGTCCAAAGATAATCGCCAGAATTCTTCATTTAAGCTAAAAATAATGGTTTTGAATTTCTAAAGAACGCGTTGCATGTGTGTTGTGTCGGAAAAAGATTGCCAGATTTATTTATTTGTATTTTCTTAGTATTCTGATAGTTCTCAAAAACAAAAATGTTTAAGTGATTTTTAAAATGAAAATATATATATATATATATATATATATATGTGGGTATGTGTGCGTGTGTGTGTATATATATATATAACGTAAAGATTAAGATAGTTTCATTGCTATTTTTATATAGACATTTAATTATTCAACAGTTACTGAAAGAATTTTTTTTTTAAAAAAGCCTCCAATTCGCTGTAACCTAAAATGATATTTATTCATACAATTATCTAAAGTTCGTATACTATTATATATACAGTGTTAAGTTCAATACACGTAGCATTTGTTGATGTTTTCATTTTTATATTGGTACACCGACTTATTTTACTGAGAAACCCTTCATTTTATTTTATTTTAATCTAAAATCGTTAGGACGTGTCATTATTTTGAAGTAACCTATATTTATCTCGTCCGGTATGTCATATGTTTATTAATATTCATTATTGGAACGTTGTTTTAATAATGTTTTTTGCTTAGAAGGATACTTTGTATAAAAAGGTTATTATTCATCGCTTTTCTTCTTGAACCAGTAATAAACGTTTATTTTATTTATTTATTTTTCATTCATTTGTTTATTTATTTTGTACGCGTAAAACTAAATATTCAAGAATTGTTATTTAATATTGATAATTGTGTTTGGATACTGGTTTCGAGATATATTAATTTCAAGAAAAATAAATAAATAAATTGAAACAGTAATAAAATAAATACATCGAGGGTTTTCCTCTCCGAGAATCTAAAAACAGAACAATTAACCAAAGTTAAAATAAATCCTTTTTTTTTTTTCTGTTTGGTATTAGCACAATGTATTGCTGGCAAGGCCATTTACTATTTTGATTTTTTGAATGGTGCATTCGTGTGTGCTATTTACTTTAACGTAATTAATCGCTGTCCAAAAAAGAAATCGAAATTTTGCTCCATTCCAATTTTCAAGAGTGCGTATTCTTTTAATCGTCTTTTCTGTTCGCCTCGAAATTCCGAAAATTTTATACAGATCTGCGTAAAAGATACGCAGTTTTTCTGCGTTATTGTGAGGGTTTGCCGTGAAGATGATAAATCCGTTGCCGTTTTCATTAAGATAAATATACTTTTGATTTATTCTGAATAATTTTGTGAAATATTTATAAAATTTTAGAATTATTAAAATTTGATTTAATTACTGTAACTGGCTGTGTTTAAATTTTTAACAATGAGAAGAGTTCATTTCAGCATTCTCCCCCGTCTATGAATATAAATTATATAATTATTATTCTCAGTTTGATGGAAGATTTTTTTAGAATTAGAATTATTGTATAATGATAAATAAATCATTGCATTAAAAATATTATTCAAAAGTCGTATAGTTTAATTAAAATTACTAACGCAAAAATGTTTTTTTTTTTTTTTAACAAAAAATAAAAATACCGACTACAAGATTTATTATAAAATTTTAATAAAAGTGCACCGAAAAGAGTAAAAAGCAATTATTCGATAGTAAAAATTTAGTAAAATTGCATTAAAAAGTGAAAAATAATACATTTCCGAGCGATATACCTTAAAATAATTCTTATAACACATTAATTTTTTCGAATAGGCACCAAATAAAACTGCAATATCTAAAAACAACTTGGTGAATATTAAATGCAGTTTTTAATTATTTCAATTTGAACTTGGTGCCGTTTGCAAAAAGTTAATATTACTTTTTATCGAATAATTATTTTTTACTTTTTAGTGCATTTTTATTAAATTTTTATAATAAATCTTGAGGTTTTTTTTTTTTTTTTTTTTAAAAAAAAACATTTTATTTCACAATTTTTGTCTAATACTTAAATTTGTTGTCTTGCTAAACATCATCTTTTTTAAAGATGGCAAGCTTATACGCTATGGCGATTTAAAATTCGTTTTCTTTTTTTGAATCTATCCGTTGGTAATTAATATTGATAATACTTTAATTTTTAAAAATTACAATTCTATTGATAATATTTTAAGTCAATCGCGTCTATTATATTAATAAATAAAAAAAAATTATCGAAAGGGAGGATTGTGTTTTTTCGCGCTTTTTGAAAACTATTAAGTATCTGTGGTTACCGATATTTTCGTCAGTACCTACACGGTACCATTACGTACGCTTTCGAATGAACGAAGAATGATTAAAATTAGCCCGCGTGGTTGTACGTTATGCACAAACAAATATAAAAATAAAAAATCAATTTCTTTTTCTAAGTCATATTTCTATGATAATTAACATTTCAACTTTTTTTTTAATTGCATTTCTCGCGTAATTTTGTAGCTATTCTTATATATAATCGAAAAATATTTTGTTTTTCATTGTAACTTATGGTCCGGTCGCATGCTTTTCAAAAAAAAAAAAAAAAAAAAGCTAAGCCAAAGAAAAGCGGTACAGCCGTTAAGCCGTTATTTGTTTTTTGTATTACGTTTAAAAAAATTAATTTTTTCAGTTCATTAGTTTTACAATAAAGGACCTTTTTCGGAAGTTCGATTTATTTCATTATCCGCTGGAAAAAAATTCCTAAAATATGTTTATTTTTTTCCATTGCTACTGCGGCTTAACTTGGCTTTTGTTTAACTAAATCAAATTGTTATTTCGCACTTGGACGACAAAAGACAAATGGAGGCGTCATCGATGTTTCAGGAATGTTACAAATTTTGCTTTTAAGATGATATCTTCATCGATTTCGGTGCTTGGCGGCTGGAATCGATTATGAAGTTGTCGTATTTTTACTACCCTTCTTATTATGCACTGTCCGTTGCATATCCAACCAGAAGTTTCGCATTGGACGCATCTATTGATAAGCCAGCAGAAATTTCCTATGTACGTTGTCCGAGATACGTTATCAGTCCTAAACACAGCCCAAAACTGTAGTGTTAACACCGTACCAAATATACGAAAGGTATTCGGTGAAAATAAATTAAAAGAATATTTAAACGAAGAAATTAAATGAACGCAGAAGAAATCAACTGAATTATAACATATTAACATTTTTCATGAAGGCGATAGTTCCATTATATGTATATATATATTTATTCATTTGTTAATTTATTTATTAATAACTACGTAATTTGTACACACGGGAGTAATAAAAAAATCTTATAATGAAATCTGCAACCATTTTTCGTAGGGGGTTGCAGGTCATTTGTTTCATTGTGTTGAGAATAATGTGGTCAACAGACCCTTCTATTAGAATTATAGAAGAGTAACGCGCGGAGTACCGGGCGGATCCCCTATATAAAGTGTGTGGAGGATAGAATTTATTTGTTGTTTTTTAAAACTTTTTTTTCTAATCTTCCTACAACCTGATGAAATATGTAATAGTTTGCAAGGATTGCGATGAAACGTTTAATAATTTTTCTGGCAGATTAGAAATTATTTTCATACATCATTTTATTACGTAGTAAAATTAATTAATCATATTGGTGTTTTGTTTACTTTTTAGTACCATTCGGCTCCATGAAATACGTCGGTAAATTATAAATGTTGCGACCTATTTCCATTAATTAAATACTTAACTAATTATTTTTGTATTTATTTATTACTATTTTTGTTGTGCAGCATGAATTCAAAAATATTTAAAGTTTGATTCAGAATTTATTTTGTCGGCAGAAGTTGCGAGCGAGGATGTTTAATTCGATTTTCCTTAATGTTTAATAATTTTTAATAAAACACATATCTTCCTCGAAATTTAAAGCTAATCTACGAATTAACAAACCGGATATATAGGTACATAGGTGTTTGTCAAAAGAACGGAATCGAAATTCCAGCTAATAAACATGAATAATGACGATATATATATATATATATATATATATATAAATAATTGTATAAAACTTTAATATTTATATATCTGGAAAATAGTACCTTTCATTAGTATGCTTCGATTAATAGTAGATTTACTTTTTTTTCGCTTTCTTTTTTTTTAACTTTACTTACGTGTTACTTATCTTTTATGTATGCATAATTTTGTACGCGGAATGTACACCAACACTATTAATGAATTAAAACTATTATCCAAATATTTGAATATTAAGTCCGTATTGTTTGATAGTATGATTTCTTTGCCAAATCCCTGATTACTAAATCGCAATTATCACTGATTATGATTGCTAAAGTGCAATCGATTATGTTCAATTCTGGCTGAAAATAGATATTACATACAGTCTTGTAGTCTCGTAAATAATTACAAAATGTATTTGCAGTAAAAAATGTTTAAAAAGGGAGAACAACAGTTGTGTTCCGCTTACCGACCGTTGACCAAAACATTGATGGGCGAACACGGACGGGAATCGATGGCAAATAGTGTTGCCGGTTTATCTGAGCTACATTTAATTAGCTGAGCACGTAACCAGAGGTCATATTATACGGTTCCACGTTGGTCCTTGTACTCTGAAATCAGACTGATCGACTACCAATTTTTCATGTCCGCTACATGTAAAATTTCATTTTTACCGCTAAATTTAACTATAAGTACATTTCATCTACAAAAAAAATTATGTTATCGAGTGGATTTTTTTTTTTGAATTTCTTTTTCTTGCCGTCTCGATTTCCGCGGTATCATTATAATTTTCAGCGTCGTGGAGAGCAATAAATAATGTAGATGCATATTTTTTTTACTAACACTATATAGTATCGTGGTATTTAACAGTCGCTGCCAGGCAGAGCATATGCATCGATGATAGCGTCGCGTCCCGGCTTCCTAATGCTGACCAAACACTACATAGACACACTAATGAAGAACCTCTCTAGATTCTGAGGACCGCCAAGCTGTTGTATTATTGTACTCTCTATTGTACGTACCCGAACGGTATGAGTCAAAAAAAAAAAAAAAGTAAATAAAAATATAACTGGTGTATAGACGATCGTGCAATGTATAGGACAAGCAGTTTTGCTTTTGTAACGTTAACTCATTCTCTTTCTGTCTTGTGTATGTATTTACACACACACACATATATATATATATATATATTCCAGTGGTTTTGCAGATAGACCAGAACAATACTCACGAGTAGTGCCCCCTTAGATAAGGCGGGAGAAGGAGGTCGATTTTTTTTCTCCTTTTCTTATCTTTACACATCTTATTACTTTGTTCGGAGAGGTGGGCTCTTTTAATGACCAAGCCAAACTGGGAGTGGTCCCGCATATTTGTAATCACTCCGTTCCATCGTCGCGCGTTGTAGATTATATGTGCAATAACCATCTTCTTCGCTATCCACGACCCTATCTGTCCATTACTGCTCGGAGCCACAGCTCTACCTTAGCGGTTTCGCCGTCTTGCTATCCCTTTTGTTGTTGTTTTTGTTACCTATTATATCTACACGTTTTCTTGTAACACTTCTCCGCCGCCATGTGCTCTACTACTTTCCCAGTCACCCCGATAAAAAAAAAAAATAAAAAAACAAAAAAAAACCTATATTAATAAATCTAGTCGTCGGGCTCTCCTGCAGTTCTTCGAATGTAATTGTTCTTGTAGAGGGAATTTTGCGCGTTGTTCAGAGGCTTTGTATTTTCTTTTTGAAATCTCTATCGGTCTTGGTGAATTTTTTTTGTTAATTTTTTGCACGTGCATTTTTATGTCCACGGTTCAGCAACCTCGCGGGGCAAAATTACCGAATAAAAATCTAGTTTTACCCAAGTTTCGTCTCCAGCGTTGACGATAATACGCGCATCGTTAGAATTTCGTTTTGTGTGTATACGTTTTGTTAGTATGGTGCGATTACGGATTTCTTTCGCAAACGTTTGAAAAGATATTGGTGATCAATCGGTTAATTCGTTTCGTTTGACGTCTTTCGATGATGCCGCGATAGTTTCAACGATATGATCAATCTAGTCGTTTTTCGTCATCTCAAAATCGGGGTGGTGATGATTATCGCGGCATTATTTCGCATCAAGATCCGAAATTCATCGCAGTCGGCCGCTAATGTTACGTTTCCGTGATATGTATACGTATTCGACTGCGATTAACGCTGCTACAGTGCCTGGCGTCATCGGATCTGCGCCGCCCGCAGTTGAATCGTCAGCGGCCGTAGCATCTCCGTCGACCGGGTCCTACCTGTCCGAACATCATCCGCAAATGGTTGTCGTATCTCCCGGTCCACCGCATCACTTATTCTTGTCATCGACCGAACCGTTTCCGATAGCGGGCGTTATGCCGGTTGTCGCAGCGTCAGCGTCTAACGTAGCAGTCACACCTACGTTATCCTCGTCAGCGACGGCGTTTAAAGTGGCCAATGCATCGTCGTCTCTATCTCCTCGGTCAAAAAAGCAAAAGTAAATTCACTAAAATTTGCCGCACTATAGTGCACTTGCGTACATGAGTGTTTTTCTTTTTTTCTATACGTTTCCTATAGCAATAATGCAATTGTGTTAGACGAGGAAAATTTAAAGATAGACTCCAACTCGGAATTTCACCTTCCCCGGTACAATACTATTTTACTATTGCACCGATAAAGTATAAATTGGCTCTTTTTGCACTGAATAAATTTTATGTTCTGTCGCGTTCGTTCGATTTTCTTCGCTTATTTATCCTTTTTCTTATATATGAATGAGAGATTTTTCTAACTTCAAATATGTAAACTGCGTATATTGATCGCTAGAGTGCGTATATTCCTATGTATCGCGTCTATTATTGAAACACCAGTACGGGTCGTGAACTTTATCGCAGACAGAAGATAAGTCTCCAAAAGTAAGACAATTATACGTCTTATTTTTCCCTATTAAAATTATATAAGCCGGAGAAAGTCAATTGAAAAAAAAGAAAAAAATAGCACAAATGTTTTTTGTGTTTTAACATTTTTTCACTTTTACTATACCACTTCAACGGTATCGTCAAAGCACCGTGTAAGGCGCCCCACAACTCTTAGTGAAATTGTTTTTAGGAACTTTCTTTCATAGTCTATTTCTTTTCCTTTTGCAATCTACTTATGTTAAAAGTTCACGTGAGTAGTGGAGATTTAGTGAAGACTATGGGGAAAAAGCGCAAAAGTTTTTATCTACTATATAATGTGTATTACTGATAATCGGCCACAAAAATTAATGAGAATTTTCTATTGCCATTATGTAACCAGTTTTGATGAATCGATACAACTAAAAATGAAACGTCAAAGAAAACAAAAAAGTGAAAAATTATATACATACAACGGTTGATTTTTGTTTTTTGTTTGTTTTTTTTGGGGGGGGGGTTCTTAGAAAACCAATTCTGTGACAATTAATTACCTGTACTTTAATGTTTTGACTAACGGTGAAAAATGAGCTATTGTTTTTCTGTTTTTTTTTTTTTAAGTTATTACATATTATAATTTTGTCAATTACATTACAAAAAATCAGTTTTTATTTAGAATTCTTACCTGGTATAGTAAAATGTAGCCTACTACTAGATTTATATTATATTTATAAATATAAAATAAATAAATACCTCAATAACGAACAAAGATAAGTGTAAAATAATTTACTTTAATAAATTAAAATAAATATCTCAATTTGAGGAAACGTTTTCACGCATAGCCCGTCACCAACTAACAACGTAGAGTGCAATCAATGTTACTTTATCTTTACACGGTTCGCTATGTGGTCAATTGCAAATCAGTGTGTATGCGTGAAGGATGGTGTATATGTGCAAATAAGTGTGTCAAGCTTGTCGATTTCGTTATATGTAGCAGCGGCTTGAGTATGGGTGATATTTGATTCTCTGGGCACGTGCATGTGTAAGTGAGTTAGTGTGATATATGTGCGAATGTAGAAGTGTACATATACATATAAACCGGCGGAAATCTAAGTTAAATAGCGTTTTGGTAAATCAATGTGTGTGGAATATAGTCAATTCTCTACTATTGCACCAGTAGTGATTAAGGCCCTAAAATAAAATGTCGGCCTTCGATTCAATTTCGTAAGAAAATTAACTGCGCTAATTACGCAACAATTGGTGAATGGGAGATGGGATGTATGGGACCGTTTAGCATAGACAAAGGGGGTTTGCAAAAATTGATAAAGAGCTATTTCATGTATTACATCTAAATGTTAGTAGGAGCCTAAGAAGGAACTTGTACAAATTTTTGGCATACATTTATAAGTCACCTGTCAGTGCGATTATTATGACGGAAACAAATGTGAGAGAAAACGAAATAAATTTATACAATACCCCGCCGGGGTTCACCAGGTATGGTAACAAAAAATCAGATAAATTTAATGGATGAGTTGCCATATTTGTCAATAACAGTTTTAAATCCAACGTCTATGCTGAATATAATAATAAGGTGTTCGAATGCTTAGCTACTGACTTCGTAATAAATAATAAGAAAACAACTCGGTGTGGGTGTATAAGATTGATTGATGATGTACCCTGAGAATAATTTAGGGATGCTAATTTGACTAAATCGTGTATAAATATTATTTTTATTAGGAGATCAATGGAAAAAATGTATGTAGGAATTATCAATTCAAAAATATCTGATCATTATTTTAGTGGTTGCGTATTTCGCATTAATAGGTGTTCTTATTAAAACGTGAAAGGACAAACGAAATATGGTTGAACCGTAAAATTAAAAAAAATTATGACTGGTATAGTCTTGAAAAGATTGACTGGGCTGAAAATATCTGCTCGCAAATACAATCTAAATTTAATAATTTAAATAAGGAATTTAGAAAGCAGGTGACGTACACAAAGGAAAACAATTTTTCATTTAAAAATTACTGGATGAATATAAAAAATTTAAACTTGATAAAAATTACGGAAAATTAATTATAAGCGCTGTAAAAATAATACAACAAACGCGAGGTATAAAAAACACTATAAAACATTCAGAAATATGACTAAAACTGAAATTAGGAAAGCGAAATTAGAATATTACAATAAACAAATGCAGCGTGTTAATAACAATACCAAAAAAATATAGCAGATAATTAATAATATTGCGTACACAATAAAAACAAATTTTCAATTGATGAGGTCGTCTTGAAACATTTTGCAAGCGCAAGACATGCGGCGAATAAATATATCGGATCACTTTTCCCAACCAAAACAGCATTGTGCTCAAGTGTGTAATACACAATTATTGAATAGCGTTAATTTAGAGCTGATACGTCATTTTACATTCCAATAGTGACAAACAAACAAGTAGAACAAATAATTAACAGATTACACAAAGTCCCAGGATCGGGTGGTATTACAAAAATAATTAACTGTTCGATTAAAGAAGGTAGAGGATTCCCGATGGACTAAAAACTGGTGTTATTAGACCTATATATAAAAACGGCTTAGCGAGTGCCTGTGACAATTATAGACCAATTACTATAATCTCAGTTTTAACAAAAATTTTGGAACAATACCTTACGTTTCATCAAAGAAATTATTTGTAGAGAAACGAGTTGTTGCATAATAATCAGTTTGGTTTTCGAGAAGGAAAATCAACAGTCTCTCTTTGTTAAGAGTACTAACAAATAGGATAAATAAGGGGTTGGCAAACGGTAAACAATTTATTATAATATTTTTATAGACATTAGTAAAGCATTTGATGCGGTAAACCATCAAATATTGTTGCGAGATATGAAAGGAATAGGAATCACAGGTAGGCAAAATAAATGGTTTGAAAGTTATTTGTATAATAGAAAGAGGCGTAGTAAAAATCGATGAAGAATTAAGTAGAGAGGGAATTACATCAACAGTGGTGGGGCGAGGAATTATTTTAGCTCCGTTGTTATTTTTGACTTATACCAACTCCCTTCATAAATTCGTTGAAAACACGACAGTCTTTGCTTATACGGATGATGTAGCACTCGTTATCGAGCACTGCAACATCCATGAGGCCGCAAATAGTGCCTACGCCACTCTTGCAATTCCCTCTCTCAATATAGTTCCTTTGTTAGCCTCCTTTATCTTCTCAATTTCTAATCGTTTCCTTATATAATGTACAATTTTCTGTGTGCTCGGTAAATTCCACCGTTGACGTGCCCAAAAAATTAAATTAAAAAAAAATTTAAAAATTAAATTTGCAAGAGGATGTGAATAGTATGTGTAGGTGAATGCATGCTAAACATCTAACTATTAATATTAAAAAAAATCGAAGGTCTTGTGTATAAGAACGTCCAGTAGATATAGAACATGTAAACCATCTATTACAATGCATAACAATAATTGTTTACATAACTGCTTAACTTCTACTTCGAACTGCGGCTGTACACAACTGGAAACGACGGAAGAGGTTAAATATTTTGTAGGATTAATCATCGACAGAACATTATCTCGGGATAAGAATATTATAAATTTATCTAATAAAATTAGGCAAATGCTACCGGCACTTTATAATTTGGTTTTTTCAATACCATATGGTAGTTTGCGTGTATATTATAACGCTATAGTATTGTCAAGAGTCATGTACGGAATATCAATTTGGGGGAAGCGAAAAGGATGATAATCAAAAAGATTAGTAGTCAGCAAAAGAAATGCTTAAAGGCAATAGTCCCCCTGATAAAGATTAGGTTAATAGTATAATATTAGCTGGTGGAGAGAGAGAAACGAAATGTCTCAAAGGATGTGCTACTTTTATCACCGGTTGCTTGAATATAAGACCACAAGTATATCAATAGCTACGATAGTGAGGTATATTTTATTCGATCGAAAGGCATAAATAGTAAAATTAATAATACCGATGAAATAGTTTTAATTAAGCTGCTAGAACGAATCCGAGAAGATATAATGCAAAACGAGATAGGAACTTGGAAAGAATTAATTAAGCAATGGTTGATTGGTAACATTAATGAGTGACATTAAATTAGATAAATTGGAAACTGGCTGTGGCGGAGAATCGACCATTCGTATTCGTCGAACATGTAGAATGAAATTGTTTGTATGATGACAAGTAGTTCTTTTTTGTTTTTTTCTTACCTTTTATAACTATGAAAACTAGTTGCAATGAAATACTGTAACATATTTTTTGAATAAACGATGACAAGCGTGTTGGGCACCCATAGACATACGCCTTGTGGAACCTACAACTTATTTTTTTTAGTAATAATAATAATAACAATAATAATAAAAAAACAACTAAAAACACAATCTGCTATTCAAAAATTACCAACTGATGACCAAACAATTATTAGAACTGATGCGCTCATGCTATTCGTAATATTTTAAAGAAAAATGAAATAAATATTGAACGTTTAAAAATACATAAAACAATTAAAAATATCCATAATAAATTAGAACCAAATTACACAGTTATTGTAAAAGCAGATAAGGAGGGAATAGTCCTGTAATTATCGATAAAAATGAAATTATTCAAAAAACAGAAAATTTCTTAAAAGAAAATGATATAAAATTAATAAAAACAGAACCACCACAAACAAATATCAAACTAAAATAAGAAAATCAATAAAAGAATCAGAGATATAATAAATAGCACTAAAGCAAAATATTTAATAAATGAATCCCTAATTCGTTCAAATTCGAATTATTTAAAGTTTTCTTATTTAATGTTCGGTCGTTATTTACTTAAATGTTGTATAGGGAGGAAACGCAAGTCTACTGGTTGAAACGAAATTAAAAACTTTATTTAAAAGATTGTTCCGAAAAATATTTACATTCATTAGGCGACGATATTTAACATTTCACGAAGAAAAGAAAAAAAAAAAAAGACTCATTTTTAGCCGGAGTACACTACATTTTTTGTTTCATTATTTTATATAAGATAACAAAGGTTGAATGATGCGTTGTACAAATGCTAAGATTTTTTAAAATAAGAGGCGGGAAAGAATGGCGTTAATTAAAAACAATTTTTCTAAAAGAATTTTCGAAGTTCGAAAGGCAGAGTATATATATATATATATATATATATATATATATATATATATATATATTAATTACAACGTAATTCTTAGGCTATCCCCCATTAGAAAAAATGCTCTAATTTTATGTAACGTTTGTTATATTTTATAGGATTTTTGTGATTATGTTATTATATTCAAATGGGTCTATTTAGAATTACGTTGTAAATTTTAAGAATTTTATACAAAGTACAGAAGAGTAAGAGACAGAAATGTAAGCAAAAGGGGTCAAGGGGCACTGCCCCTTATAAGACCAAAATGGCCGAGTTATGCAGGGTGCGGCAGCATAATTTCCTTTTTTAAAATGCGCCACTTTTTTCTACTAAATTTTTGAACGAAATAATAACAGAAAATCGAAATAACACACTCTAGATCCCCCATTGGGGCAATATGTATGCTTCTAGTTTTATTTCGATTTTCTGTTATTATTTCTTTAAAAAATTTAGTAGAAAAAAAGTGGCGCATTTTAAAAAAGGAAGTTATGCTGCCGCACCCTGCGTATGTGAGTATCTACACACTTTTATTCATTTCACAGCGCTGTTACATACCGATGACATGAGGGAATAACGATTATACTTCCATGCCACTTTTCGTCCAATTAGAAGCCAGTTGAAGATAATATTAAAACACATTTAATGGTTAATATTCGAATGACCGGCCGGTGTTCGGGTAGTGTGAAAAAATCTAAAAACGAGCCTATTTTTGTACAAACCCCGAAATAACATTTAGGAATGCAAAAAACTATTACTATTTTTGAAAAGTACGATGCCCTATTAAAAGTTCCATCAGCTTTTAACATTTATAGCCTCTCCGTAATAAGGCAATATAGAATGGCGTACAGTCTGTTGATCTCTAACGAAAATTTAAAGTTAGAAAACATTAATGACTACACGAAAGGATATATCGTTAATTTATTAATATTTTCGTGCACTTCATTTGTAGAAGAAATTCCAGCTGTAGTAAACGTATCTTTTTATTTATTTATTCGTTTATTTTTTATAAAGATAAAAATGCTCGCGTTTGATGCTATACTTCGTCAAAATAGCACACGATTAAAGTGACAACTGAATCAGCGATAATATATCAAATTACTTAACACTGAAATTCCCGCCCAGTTCGATTACTCGCTAGAATAGGGTTAAGCAGTCGCGTTTCACAATCGGCATCAGTCCGTGGGGTGCAACCGAGATGTACTATGGTACACCACATGTTGAGAGAATGTAAAAAATAAAGAAGTTTTTTTTTTTTTAATATAATCAATCTAAATCTATTATATTTAATGTCGTTTATAAAGCATGCAGAGAGGATATGATTAGAAAACAGAAAACATAATGATATATGCTGTATGAGAATTTTGCCAAAAACAAGCAAATTCGATCATCGATTTCAAAGTATTATCTCGAGGGTAAATAAAAACGCTAGGCGCGATTATAAAAGCAAATGCAAAGTTCATGATTCGAAGAAACCGGTTTAGACAGCAAAGATAAAAAAAGATGGAACGCGAATCAATCGGAGTTTAATGAACCTAATAAATAATAATGAAACAAACGGTCAGTGTCAAGCTGATGTGTCATACGCTCAGAATTAGTCCATATGCCACAAAGACTACCGTAATTTACATCATTTTTATATAGCATTCCAAGCACGTATATATTTCCAATTTTGAAATTTTTGCTTTTTCCACGTGACATTATCCTTTCGTATATGTGTGTATACATATCTATAAAAGTGCCTAACAATTTTTAAGACGCGCGCCCACAACGAGGAAGAGATGCATTGAATATTGAAACTTTTCGAAAATTCTGACAATGAAAGTAGAAATATGGTTTCGTTATTATCAGTAACTAGTGTGAGCTTTTCTCTGTACTATAAAAGTATATTGTTTTTGCGGAACACCTTGAAGTTTGCAGCATCCCGAAGGTAGTCACAATTTCGGGGTCTAATATTGACTAAGTTTTCTTCTTCTGTTGTACTTTGTTTTTTAAATTTTCTATTATTATCACAAAAACCATTTTTTTATTATTATTATTATTATTATTATTATTATTATGATTTTTTTGTCCAAAACGATTAGTTATCGAAAAATATTTTTGTTATAATTTTTTTTTTTTTTCTATTTACATCACAAGCTGGCCAACAAAGGTATTCAGCGAAATTTTTAATTTTGAACTGTCATGAAAGGAAGGGCACCTAAAGTTTTTAATTTTTGTTGTATAATTCAAATTTCGCATTTAATGAGTTGATAAATTTTTAAACTGATTTTTGAGGTACATTGTTTAAAATTTTCCATTATATAAATTGGACGCCCCCCACCCCATCCACCTCTTTTCTTTTGTTCCGATTTTTCACATTTTGACTAATAAGTGTATTTCTTAAAGAACGTTTTAATTTGCATTATTTGTTATCACACACACACACACACACACACACAATTTCGAGCTTATAAGTCAAGTCGTTCCTCAGCTATCGCATATTTTAATGTAACTTTTTCTACACGTTTGCATCGTTTTAAGCTTTGATCACAGCAGAACCGTATACGGACTTGTGTTAACTGTTTTTAAATACACATAAATATTAGCGTACGTGTGTGAGGTCACACTAGCACTGACCTATTCCGGATAATTAATTCGATTTTATCCCAAGTTGGATAAATTCGTTTTTTTTTTTTTTTTGAATGATTTGTCCAATTTGATATCGCTGTTTCGTATTCGGTATGTGTTTTGCGAGGCGTTATTATGACAGTTCGTATATTGTGTTTGCATTTTTATTTCTAACAATGATCGAGGCTGAAAAACTAATTGATTTATTACAAAAGTTGGGAATTTGTGGCATATTAGTTTCAAAATGCATCTTGATTAAAAATAAATTTGCCCACCATGAGAAAGAAGATGCATTTAATTGCTCTCAAATATACGCAATTATTTAGTGAACGTTTGAAATGTCGAACGAATAATTTTTGATCATTTGCTTTTTGCGCAATTTTTGACCTTTTATTTTATTTTATTTTTTTCTTTAAAAAAAAAAAGAACGCGCATAATTGCACAATGTACCTACGTGAAGCCCTTCTTCATCGTGTTTTTAAGTATTCATATAATTAAAGTGTATTTAGGGCGCACAGACAATCCTAAATATTCTGGAACACGTAAAACATTACAGAGAGATTTAAAAATATGCATATTTAAGAGCAGTAATAATTTTAAAACTGAATACTACGAGACATTAATCTCTGAAATAAAATAATTTTTATCATCGAATTAAAATTCCGGTGATTACTCACATTCGTAAACCCCGATTGTGTTCTCATCCGTATTCAGCTGAAAAATTAATATTAGACAAATACGCGGTTCCATTGTGAAAAGCCTTCTTTTCAGCATTATTTCCTACACATATTACGCTAATCAATGAAATCCTAAAAATGTCTGAATGTAAAACGCATTCTGGTAATATTAAATTTAAAAAAAAAAATACGCGCGTTTAAAGATAAGTCGTCACTCTTTTGACCAAATATTAAGAATTGTATAATTTTCGATTTTGTCCCAAAAATTTCATCTCATAACTGTCGAGTAAAATTTATGAAAAACTACGGGGCCGTAATGAAAATAAATAAGATAACGTATAATTAATTGCGAGTGAAATTACTCTGGTCCGTACACATTTGAGGAAACGAATTACAGTAAAAATATTGCGTTGTACTCAGATAGAGAATTAGACTTTGTTGCTGGAGTATCCTCCACGTTTCATCGCCAGCGTGATTTCTAAAAATCACATTTCGCTACCGGAACGAACGGGTGTTTATTTTTACAAGTTAAGAAAAAATTTTTCAATTTTGCTGATTTGTTGGCCTCCTGGTTTTCCTTTTTTCATCCGATTAGAATTGAACTGAGAGAGAAAAAAGATTTACGATAAAATTGTTACACACAAAGTTGGATTAGAATGCAAATGCATATTTCCGCTGGGAAATTTAACAGTTTCTCTTAATCGCTATTGAATTATATTGCACAGATTTAGAAATAACTAAAAGAAATTTTTTATAACTTGTTTTATTTAAGAACCGTGTGTGTGTGTATGTATGTGTTTTTCAAAACAAAATTGTGTTCATATAAAATTTTTTCGTTCTTTATCGAACATAATAGAGACCACAATGATCAATATCGATCTCGAACGTTTTGAAAACTAATATCTTTAGAATTTTCCATCAACTATTGCGACAGTAGTTGTGATTTGAAATACGGAGGTAAGCCGACAACATCCGAAAGTGCAACTTGCGGAACGACAAACATGTGCGCAAAAAACACGGAAACAATTATCGGTCGTGGCCACTTACTTTTAACCTGTTCGTTTGTTGAGTATATTCCTCTTCTTCAAAGCATAATTTCGCCAGAGTAGTTGCCGGTTACATAACGTTCGGGGACTGTTAGAATGTTTTGTTTCGCCGCGATCAGAATGTTTTGCATATCATCGCCATGAACTATGTTGTTATTAAGCTCTGTTCGAAATTCGTTATTGTATTCGCGCGTTCGGCTGATAATGAACATATCGCTATGGCATCTAGGCTGCTTATGTAATTTAAACTTCGTTGTTTGGCTGTATTTTTCTTCACCGGCGCATATACATAATTTTGTTATGCATCTGTGTGGGGTAATAGTTGTGCCGTTAGCGATAGTTTCTGTTGTCGTGTATGTCACGTTTCATATTTATAACCATAGCAATTTCGTTTGCAGCGGGAGGCGTGGAAAAAGTGAGGAGCCAGGTTTTATTTATTACCATTAACCGAGCAATTATGCGATTTTTATTTTCATTTTATCGCGCTGGTTGTGCCATATACGGCAGATTTAAGAAACGACTTTTAGATGTATAGTTTCTGCTGTGGCGGTTAATAATGTATACCGCTCAGCTTTTGAGTTTTGATAATATTAAACAATTTCAACTGCTCTAAACGCGGTGTTATAGTTGTTTAAAAATCCGTCCATAATAATACCGCATTTGATCAGAGTGCGTGTTCAAATTATTTTATTTCATTACTATTATTATTATTATTACTATGGCGCGTAATTAGAAGTTTTAACGAATAAATAAAAAAAAAAAAAAAAAAAAAAAAAAAAAAATAGTTCAGTCAAGTATGATATTTCATGCGCTGAGGATTTCGTGTGTTAACTTAAAGATAACTGTAATTTACATTTAACTAAACCTAAAAAAAAAAAAAAATCCTAATTTTTTGCGCTTTTTTGAACTTTTTGGCAACTTTGAAAGTTTCGTTAAGAAAATGAAATACGATTTCGTTCTCGATTTTTTCACCGATATACCATATGCCCGAAAGAAGAAAAAAAATTAATTTCCAAAAATTTCAGAGCCTAAATATAAAGTTTTAGAAGCTCGACTATAGTTTTCCTATAAAGCGGTCCTTTTTCTCAACTTTTTTTACTATGACTATTACTTACGTGAACATCCTTTTTTTTTTTGTTGTTGTTGTTGTTTTTGGCCCAAAGGGGTGGGGGAGTTAAATAATTTTTTAACCGTAATTTTTTGATTTTCTAAAAAAACTTCCGCGTTTTGTTGTATATTTTGACTTTTAAAGAAGTTAAATAATTCGTTGTCCCTCCTTTGCAATTCCCTCTTTTATCTCCACCTTACTCTTTCCCTTCCAAGTCTTCTTACGTCATTTTTTCTCCCCGCCCCTATAACCTCGCTATAATAAACATAGAGTATATATCTGGTATTCCTATTTCGATTGTTAATTTCAATGAGCATAATATCTATAATTCTTCTCTTAAAATACTTAATCTCTTCGAATCTTTATCTTCCCTCAGATGGGACGCCGATCTTTTTTTATTCTTTTAATTCTTTACAAATCAATTACTCAGTCCAAACTTGACTGCTGTTCCTTCATTTAGGGCAATACTTCTAAATCTCTCCTTTCCAAACTCCACTCAGTTCAAAATTCCTATCTGTGTCTGTGCAATGGCGCTTTAAAATCTCCCATTCCTGCAAGTTTAACCGAATCAACCGCGCAGCCTCTTGTTTATTCGCCGTTCATTGTTCGGTTATCGCTTTTTAATAAAACTCCCCCCCCCCTTCCCTTCATCTAATCTCATCCCTTCCTATCTTTATATCAAAAACCACTGGCGCTTTTTGCGCCCCATAAAATCTCGATTCTGTCGCATACAGCTGCTCCCGTTTCTAAATTTTCTCCTTACATTTTCCCTTATAACAATCTTCCTTACTTTTTCCACGATTTTGATAGCATATGATAAATTCTCCTCTCTCCCGATCCGAGCTAATTCTTCCTTTCACAATGTGGTCAATTTCGAATTCCTTCATCTACTAAACTCCTTTTTTTCTTCCCATGTTGATGGTTCCAAGACTGATGGTAGCGTCAATGGTGCGTTTACGTCCGCTTATTCCATCACTCTGAGTCCTCAAACTTTCTTCCTTCTGCTCTATTTTCTCAGCCGAATCGATCTTCATTCTTCGTGCCAACTATTTTATTTCCTCTACAAGTGGGTTTTGCAAATTTCTGATTGTTTCTGACTCTAAAGACATTCTTCAAGGCATCTTCTCTCCTCCTTCTCATTCCTCTGACAGCATCGTTCTCTCAATTCGATCTCTCGTCGCCACTTTGTTCTCGTCCCGTTCCATCCTCATAGATTTTCTATGGGTTCTTAGCCATTCCGATTTAGAGAGCAATGACTCAGCAGACTCTTTAGCTTGCTCAGCCGCCTGCAATGGTTTATTCCTCGACTCTTTTCCTTCTTCAAACATCCTTTTCCTATCCATCTCCAATCATTCCAAACTTTGGCTGGACATTTATCCATCTTTATTCTCTAATCTTTATTCGCAGTACCGTCTTATTCAACCGGTTCCCTCATTCCCTGTCGCAGTTTCATTCTATTCATGTTTGTCATCATCCCACTGTTGTTTCCTTAATTGGACGCGGGATCAATCATTCTTATTCGCTCTGTCGCGTTCTCCTTACTACTCTCTTCGCGTTACTGATCCTCCTTGTTCTTGTGGTTCTATTAACAACTTTTTCGAATATTCTGCTTTTCTCAACGAACGCTCCCTTCTATACGCCCAACTTTTAGCTTTCGGTCTTCCTACTTCTTACAACGCCCCTACCTTTCCTTCCGTTGCCTTCTGTTGTTTCCTTGCTAATGTGCTTTGTGTCTTCTATCTCTGAACGCATGACTATTTAATTTTCTGATTTAGTTTATCATATTATTAGGTCAAGGCCGTTGGCGCGCCCAAGGTAAAAAAAGGAAAGGTTACCTGCTGGTTAGTTATGAATTTTTAAGTGATTTTTGAAATCGTTTTAAATTTCGTATTCGATATTCTTGACAGTTTTTTAGGTTCTTTGATGTCCAGGATAATCGATTAGCTTGAAGTTATAGATCGTCTTAAAGAGGATTTTAATAGTAATTTTATGATCCACTTTTTAAGTTTATAAGTCAAATCATTCGTGAGTTATTGATTTTTATTTAATATTTTTGTCGTTTCTAAACCATCTTATTAGAATTGCGTTCATTATGTGCGTACGGAATCCTAAAAATTGTAGTACAAAACCAGTTTATTCAATGAAATTATCCATATATGTGTATATATATATATATATATATATATATATATATATATATTAATTACAACGTAATTCTTAGGCTACCCCCGTCACAATTTTATGTAACGAAAAATGTAATGAAACAATATCTTAATTTCATGTAATGAAAGTTAAATGTAAGGATAGGATTTTTGTAATTATGTTTTGTTTTTCTTTTTGTGTTGATGCCATTTTTTAATTACGTTGTAAATTTTGATAATTTTATACAAAGTATAGAAGAGAAAGAGACATAAATAAAAGCAAGAGGGGTCAAGGGGAATGGCCGAGTTTATATATATATATGTATATATATATATTAGAAGGAAAAATAATGCTCAGTTAATATTAGGATATGTTGCGGGTTAGTGGTGGGCAATTTGGAAATGTTTTAATGGAGTATTTCGATTATTGAATTACCCACCACTATTGTGGGATCTGTGCTTGAAGTGCTAAAGATATTTCGTCTAATTAATCTGCGTCAGGGATCAACTCAATGTTATTAGTCGGAGGGCATCGTGTGTTACATAAAGGCGAACCAGACAAGTTGGTTGTACTTCGGATGCAAATCGTAGTTCGGAAGAAAAACTTCGTGCATAGATAGAACTGGTATTATGAAAGGAAACCAACAATGCATATCGTGATTTTGTGAGTTTTTCTTTTCTGGTGTGGTTTTCTTTGGGAGGGGGGGGGCTGACGTTAACTCTGCTTGGCACCCATGTATGTTTTTAGTACTTACAATTAGTGAAGACGTGTACTTTTTGAGTGTTCATCTCTTTTTGTGGAACGTTCTGCTCTATATTTAAATTTACTAGAAACTTGAGCTCATGTTCCTTATTCATAGTCTTTTCCTTCCCCGTACATTATTTCTACCATATTGATTACTCCTTATTAACAATACGTAATGGAATTAAGATATAATCAAAAGTTTTCTTTTAATTAATTCTGGGTAAAGCTTATTGGCAAATCCGAAAAAGAAAAAAAAACGCATTAAAATTTTTTTTGAACATGGGTCGACGATCTTTGTTGTTGTTCGACCTTAAAAAAATGGATAATATTAAAATATTTTTTACGATCTTCTTAAGCTTTGAAGAAACTGTACATTCTACATATTACATAGACTGGCAGAATACGTAGCAGAGGAAAAATATTTTTGTAATATCACCCGGTTCGTTGGGAAAAATGCATTAATAGCGTCAATTTATCAGGTAGTCCCTCTTTTCGAACAATTACCGCCGAGAAATAATTGTAAACTAATTCATTTTTTAAGTATTATTAAATTACTTATATTATACCTAATAAGAAAGCTGAATACATTAGTGTCTGATGGATAGGTAAAGTGTAACAACTCCCTTCCGTGTACATGATGAGTAATAAACTAGGAGAGTCGAGCGAAAAATGGAAACTAAAGATAGCCCTGGAAATTTTCTTTCGTATAAATTAGTGTTACTTCCTGTTGTCCAAATTTATAATGGGGATGTAATTCTAAATTTCGTACGCGTTCTTACGTCCTTCTTATAATATTTGTTGCAAAAATCTCTCATATACATCTTTTACGTTGATAAATAAAGGTCTATTGATACAGCGAGGAAAAAAACATAATCTGCATACATCCTTATATACATTATAATTTTTTTTTTTTTTTTTTTTGGTTATTTAACCGTTGTAGTTAATAATGCCTCCCTGACATCTTTCTATATAGCGTAAAATGATGAAATTTCAATTTAAAAAATCAAACGGATATATTTACAGCACTGAGTTTGAATTTTCTTAAAATGAAAGGGTCGTAATCGCGTCAGTATGTAATTGTTTTTTGTTTGTTTTTTTTTTTTTTTTTTTAATTTTTTAAATAATTTTAAGACCATTTCGGAGTCAGCGATATCACTTTTGTGCCCCCTATCCTTGTCGGTACCTACTTTCTAATTTTATTATTCAGTTTCATCAATAAAAGATTATTTTTTCATGCAATGGTCTCTATTGACAAAACCCGTAAAAGAATGAAGTTTAAATTGTCTAGACGAGAAAATAAAACTTTGCTTTCTATAGTACTACGTTGAAGTTACCTTACATTTGCAGACATTGTAAAATCGTTTCCACCTTATTTATTGATTGCCCTCTTTTCTTACTTCTTTCGATTACATCCGGTGTTAGTACGGCAGTAATGAAAGATAGTCGCATTTGTGGAATTTTCGACGAATAAATAAACGAGGAGGTAACCTAATGTCAGCAGTGTTGTGAAGAAGGTCAGAAATACTTGTAAAATTATTTCCGTTTTCAGCAGTAACTTTAAAAACCGGAATAATTCTGGTTGTCGTTCCCATCGAAATTGGGTCTTTTTCGGTTCAGTTCCGGTTCAGTTCCGGTTCGAAGCCCCGCTTAGACGTAAACAATCATACCATATTTCACTGTTCAGCTTTTAAAAATCAATCAATATTTTCATTATCCTATTTTACGATGGCTTTACGCACGCACCACCTACGAAACAACATTTTTCAGGCATACTCTAGTTCAAAAATCGCTAATTTGTTCATATATATGTTTTTTTTGTTTTTTTTTTTTTTTTTCGAAATTCTTAAAATCATGTAAGAGAAATGTATTTATCTGCCGGTTTGCAATTTTTAAAAAAATATATGTATTTTTGCATGCAGTAGATTTTTCAGAGTTTTAAATAAAAATTCTGGAAAATTCCATAAAATTTCGGAAAAATTTTTAAAAACACTTATATGACTTAAATTTTTCAGTGTAATTCCTTTGTCGGATGTCTCATACGTGGATTCACTGCCCTGTTTCGCCATTAATTTTCGTGTAAACTTTTTTTATTGAATTGAGTTTTTTTTTTTTTTTTTTTTATTTATTTTATATATACTTTTTTTTTTTGTTTGTTTGTTTGTTTTTTTTGTGGGCACGCCAGCGGCATTGACCCAACAACAGGAAAACTAAGCTAAAAAACTAAATACCTAGGCGGTCCAAAATGGACGCAATAAAAGACAGCATTGCGGACACCACAGAAGATGAAGGAAAGAAGAGGATAAAGGAAGAGTTATAGGGAGTAGGGAGACCTAATGACAAGAGCTGACTGTATAAAGGGGGGAAGCGTTAGTTACGAAGAGCAGGACACTCGAAGAAAATGTAATCAGCACATCACATATACTTGGAGGATCACAATCGTGAAGAGAACAATAAGGAGAAAGCGACAGAGCAAATCGAAAGCGGGAATAGAGAAGTAGAGAATGATTGATCCGGAGACGAATTAGGGAGACAATAGAAGAGCGACGACTGCGAAGAATAGAACGGAACCTTGAAGAGGAACTCTGGATTTATATTGCATTTAAAGCTGCTCATTGAGCAGGTACCAGGTGACGGCAGCGCGGCAATGTTAGATCGGACGTTAGAACGGGTTTAATTTCGTTTGTTGAATTGCGCGACCATAAGTAATCGAAAAAAGTACAATGTCAATCTGAAAATACAACCCGCGCCCACACCGGAAATATCGAACATAAGAGATGTCAGGAAATCATCAATTCAACCTGCATCGAATCACCGCCACAACAAATACCTACAATTTTTTTTTTTTTTCTGTCAACCATTTTAATATTTATATGTACATATAGTATTTGTTTATTATTTTTTTAGCGGCCGGCTAATGTATAAAAATCGATATGTAAGGATATTTCGCAATGTAAACTTTAAAATATCCACATTCTCGAATATAAATTTAATGATAATCATAATAGAACTCAAATAACTATAATAATAATAATTTACAATAACAGTTTAAATTAAAATGAATAACTATAAATCGACGAATATCAAAAGATATTGCGGTTGGTGTCCCTGTGGTATGAATAAAAATTAATGCATTCAGATAATACAAATTTAAAATAACGTATTCCAAAAAAAGCTGCAGACGAAATGTAATTTTTAAAGAATATTACAATAACACAGTAACTTCCGACTCTGCTTTAATACGTAATAATATCAGTTATTGATGGCTATGTTTTGTCTGTTTTTTGTTTTTTTTTCTTATCGCTTTTGAGTAAACTTAATTTTTAACTACAGCTGACCGTTTTTATCCGGATTAATTGAGCGGCCAGCCGGTCCGGATAGCAAAAAATCCGGATACGCCGGAGTTCAAGGTTAAATACTACAAATTAAATGAAAAAATGAAAAATTATTTATCCCATAATAAAAAAGTAAACATGAAAATTAACTTACAGTGTACATTAACTAATTTTTAAAGAAGTCTGTGATTAAGGTCTCTGTGTCTTTCGCGTGCTCTTCCTTGCCGATATATCTCGCCACTTGCGTAAACAAATGATATCAGCCGGTGACGCTTCTTCCTGTTTTGAGTTACTCCAGCGCTACTTCGATCGCCTTCAGTCTTTCATCGTGTGCGGTATAACAGTTTGAAGAGGGGCTCGTTATCCATATTTTCTTCAACTGGCTGATCCTCGTTGGGTACCATGATATCCTCATCTGTCGTTTCTTCAATCTCGCCGCTGTCCATCCATTTTGTAATTACTACTACCCGTTTTACATGCTGGACTATTTTTTGTTAGAGAAACAAGCTTCCCTCGTTGTCTTTTGAACTATCCAAATAATCACATTCTTTGTCAATTTCATCCTATATTTATCGCTAACTTTATAATCTAATAATATTTTCCACGACCAGAGTACTAATGTTATGGAACTAATCTCTCCCCATCCCCCTCAGATAACCCCAAGTATGATAACATCAAGCGTATCAACTGATTTTAAAGCAACCTGACCAGTTCTCATCATTCTTAACGCTTGATATATTAGTGTTGTGAGAAGGCGGCGTCGATATTTTTTTTTAAATGCCTCTAGGATGATCCCTTGATCAATAAGTTGACAAACCGATGCAATGCCTTTATATCACCATCTTGTAACTGCTCAGTTGCCGGATTGGAGCATTGTCGAGAATAAGGATTTTTCTCGGTAACTGTTCGTGTCGGACAAATGTTTCGCAACTGCGAGCACAAAATCTTTGTGAAGCCAAGTTTTAAAAATTTCACAGCATCTTCATTTGCAGCGAATGTAAACAAATATTCAGATATAGCTGTGGATTTTATAAAAGCTCTGGCTTTTTTTTTTTTTTTTTTGAAAAATCGATCCGGATAATCGCGAGTTGACTGTACTTTGTAACTTTTGCTTAGTTTTATCTATCGTATAATGGGGAATGTATTTCGCTTAATTCGCGCATTATATGTAATTAGTTAAACAAATTGCTGTTTATTCGTAAATTTATACCAGTAACATTAGTTACTAGTGTAATTTTATGGATTTTAAGAGACATTTAAAGTTGAAAAAATTACGTAACGTCTTTAAGCTTCTTAATTTAACTTTTTTTTTTTTTGTGCGTTATCAATAGTCTAATTATATGGTTAATACGTTGAATTTGTAATGCTGTATCAATAGGTCGGGACATGATAAACTTAGCTATACAGACTGTGACAAATTCTATTAATATATTTTGTAAAAGGGAATAAACATTCTCCATCGCCTCTAGTACATCAATTAGAAAACAAAAACTGAACTATAATATGTTCAAAATTATTAGTTAGTTCTATTTTTAATCTTTATATTAGTTTTTAATTTTCTATACTGTGTCTAATGTGTTCAATTGTGCTACGGAGTCAGGAGATGTGAAATTTACGTTTTTGAGCTTTTTTTTTTCGGAAAAATTTTAATGTTCGAAATGAAATTATATTAAACTGTCTTCTTTTTATAATTTTCATTGAATTCAACTTTGACGTTATCGTATTTGATTCTTTAAAATTCGCAAAGACGTCAACTTATAAAATTAAGATAATCATTACCGGTGAATTCAATGCGAGCGGTTAAACTTTATGTGCGCTGTTATTAAAAAGACGCAACTGTAATGAAAAAATGAAAGACGAGGGAATTTAATTACAACTGGATAACGATTGTAGAACCGACCCACGAACTTTCTTCCCGGGCCTCCCCTGTATCTATAAATTATTTGTCCCTCCGCTGTAACTTTAGAAAAAACTTATCCAAAAGACAGCATTTAATAAGCGGAGATAAATTCGAAATCTATTGATGTTTTCTGCCGCTTAGAGTAATCTGTAAAAATATCACCCAATAAACCACCGAGTTAATAGCGCAGCCGTAAAATTATACTAAACGCTATTTGTGGCAAAAAAAAAAAAAAACAAAAAAACAACACAATATTGTGAAAAACAATATTTCATATTTTTTGCACCTTTAAATAATAATTTTTGTGATTTTTCCATCATTGTAAAGTTGACTAATATGGTGCTTTTTACTGCTTATTTTGCATTCCAGGTCTGATGAAGAAGATCGAAACACTTCTGACAGATATACACGGATGGAAGACGAAGGATTGCAGGATAAAGAGCGGTTTGCTAGGTGACTATCTACAACGATAATTCATATTCTTCTCTATTTTTGAATTTTTCAGCTACGTTTTCTTCTTAGTGTCCTTGACATTAATAATTTTTGTTTACAAATATCGTTCCGAAATAAGCACAGAAATATGAATAATAAATCTCTTTGTTCGTTGTATTAGTAATAGTGGTCATGTACAGTTTATCGAATTTTTCCAACACTTTTATTCAAATCAAAAAATAATAATAATAATAATAAAAAAACATCCAAATCGGTTTAGCCGTTCTGAAGTGTGATGCACTTACCAACGAACAGCATTTCATTTAAGATTTTCTTTTTTATTTATTACTTTTAAAAAAAGAAAATCTTAAATATTTCATTTAAGATTTTCTTTTTTTAAAAGTAATAAATAAAAAAGAAAATAAATGAAATGCTGTTCGTTGGTAAGCGCATCACACTTCAGAACGGCTAAACCGATTTGGATGTTTTTTTATTTATTTATTTTTTTGATTATCGTAATAGTCCGAATAAGGTTTTTTCTCAAAAAAGCTCGGAAAATTGAAAAATTCGGGAAAAGCTGAAATTCCTTTTCGTGATCATAACTTACGATTTAAACGACGGATTTGCGTGTTTTTTTTTTGTTTTTTTTTTTTTGTTTTCTTCGTTATAGACCCGGAAAAATTTTCAACCAAAAAAAATTTGATAAAATTAACCGGCGGAAAAGTCGCAAAGAGTGGTACAGAAATTCATATGAGACGAATAAAAAAATAATATTTTTTATACAATTTTAAATAAAATAATTATGGTAAATTTAAAACGTAAAAATTTAGACAAATGATTATTATAGTAAAAAATAAACTCTAGATAACATTTTCATTCATTTCTAGCGTAAGTAAGTACACCGCACGTTCTGCTACTTCACTTTTTGCATTCCCAAAATCATGAAACCTGCATGGCGTGATCGCGCTCCTAGCCTAGCTGTCGTGATAGTGTTCTCGATTATTTTTTACAGAGAATGCGACAGAATTTTTAATATCTGCTATCGGGGGGAATGTTTATTTATGCGTTCAAATTTGAAATTTTTACTCAACTACTATTGTTTACTGTTTTGTTAATAAATTAATTTTAATTAAGTGCTCGAGACGAAGAATTCGAAAGATATGAGTGTAATTGTGAGTGGTCACCGTGTAAATAACTCGGCCCCTTCGAAATGATGGCTGTGCGTGTGTGCTGTTTAGTTGAGTGAAACTTTTTGTTATACGTGAAATGTGAAGCCCACTTTTTTGTGTTACACGACGATAAACATGTTTCCCCGAAAGAGACAAAAGAATCTTTACTTAATTCCAGATAAAACAAAAACAATTTTTTTATAAATTTCCAAGTACAGATTTAAACGGGTATTAATGCCATGGGCGAAGTCGTGGGTAACAGGAATCAAGATTGGAAACCATTCGAGTGCACGCACCTGGATGTGCAATAATTTAGTAACTATGCAACGTATATTGGTAATGTTCTACAAAAACAAATATGTTAAAGTTTGCAGAGAAATTAATAAAGAATTCTACAACGGCAATTTCTAAATAAGTTGACAGCGGGAATATTATTTACTTTCACATCTAACCCTATTATTGGTGTTTTTGGCTGTTGTAGAATGTTGTATTTAAGGTTTGTTTTAATTATTAGTAATATTCACACAAAAAAAGTAAGAATAAAAACTGAACAGAAGAAATAAATTTTTAATAAAAATTCAGATATTACCGCGTAAAAAAAAGAGAAAAAATTGAAGACTTATATTAAATTCATGCGGGAAGCAACTAGCGGATAACTAAATGGGCGTTTATGAAATAAGAAAATTATGTGATCAAAGCGGTGAATAAGGAATAAAAAACAGAGATAATTACAATGATGAAAGCTACGAGACCTTCAGAAATGTCACTACGTGTTGATTCTAATGAATATTTTACAAAAGATGTACAAATTCAAAAAAATGGACTAAAATAAATTAAATATTTAAAAAATGTTAACTATATAGGTGTATAATTTCAGACAAAACAAAAACTTTTATATTAATTTCGGAGTACAGATTCAAACGGGTATTATAATGCACTCGCGAAGCCGTGGGTAACGCAGCTAGTAATGTTATAAAAATATAATTACAAATTCATTATGTATTATAAACATTTACTTCAGTATACACAAGGAAACTTGCATAATGTTGACTAGATTTAAAGTTATAAGTGAGGAGAAAGTGCAAGACAGATTCTTCTACAAAAAAAAACAAAAAAAAAACAAACAAAAAAAACAAAAAAAAACGCGTCTGTATCTTGTGAATATATTTATCGAAAAGATTAAAAATGTTTTGGTTATCTTCGATTCTGATATTGATATAAGAAACGTTATATAAATATGTTGAAGCATTTATTTTGTTTTTTTTTGTATTTAAGCATCAATGTTTTTCAGTACGAATAAAAAGGAACATTTTGAGAATCGGAAATTGATTGTTCAAATTTTGTTCCGGGTGTACGATATATTTCTAGTACTAAACCGATTAAACCAAACTAATACGTTATGTACTTCTCGAGATCAATCAGCTGATATTTAATTCGCCTAAAATTTTAATTCTGCCCGGATATTATTTTCGTGAATTCCGTTTGCATTTTGTCAATAATTAACCGAGAATACTATATAAACGCATTCTGCTTCCAAGGTGATAGACACACTCATTATTCATTAATAATGACGACGATAAGATGGTATATAAGAAAATATGAATAATACGCACTGCGTATGGTTGCGCTATACGTCATTTATTTTTTGTTCCCGTTACCACACACATACTGTCTTTTGTATCTGTGAAAGCAAAATGCAACGTTGTTGATAGAATTTTATACTCAAAAGAAGAGGGTACGTGTTTTGAATAAATTTTCGTTCTCAACTTTTTTGTTCTAACCGCGATACTATCTTGCCTACTGTGTTCTTCCATTATTCATCGTAGAGCATAGCGGTACGGACTTTATCGTATTATCATATCAAGCGGACATTAAATTTTTCCCTTCTCTCTCTCTCTCTCTCTCTCTCTCTCTCTCTCTCTGCTCTTCACTGCGCTATAAAGGAGAGAAAATTCATAATTTATTCGTCATTCATTTGTGTAGTAGACGTTTTATATGAAGGGGAAAAAGATTGAAACGAACGAAAACTCGCTCGTAAAAAGAATAATGTTAAAATTTTACTATGTTAACCATTACCAATAATAGGGTCGTTTAAGATTACATGTTTATTTACTTTTATTTTTATTTTCGTTCTTTCGAAAAAGCTGTTTTTTCATTTATTATCATTTTATTTTATTCTATTCTCGTTGCTCTGCTCCCGCTGTAAATTTTAAATAATGAAATATAGAAATAAAATAACCCCGTTTCCTAATCGTCTAGCCTTTCTGTTGTATCCTAATATCCTAATATCCTAATACGTTTACATGAAACGACGTTTGCACAACTCAACTACGAATACATAACAGGCGCGCATGTGCAACCGTTGCCCGATAAAGGCAAGAAAGAGGTACGTAATAAATGGAGTATGCGCGAGTGACACCGGTACAGTAATTTACATCTCCTAGACTGATTTTTATTTACTACCTCTATTATATCGGAAAAATTCAAAGTAGTAGAGTATTTATTTTTATTTGGATCGATGAACTTGGTTTCTTTTATTTATAATAGAATAACATTAATACATTGAATTCGTTGAAATTTTTTTTTTTTTATCTATTTGACGAAAAACTAAAAAACCTATGTGCATTTCGTTGTTAATTATAGCTAACTGATCAGCTAGATTTTATGAAAATTGTTAAAACCAATCAATCCATGATTGCAGTTGCCTATTTAGAGCCCGGGTTTTCCTTTTCCGACTGTTTCTGGTTTTTTTTTGTTTTTTTTTTTTTGCGTTTGAAATACGTATTGATTTCTTCAACGTTTTTACTCGGGCTAATACTTACGTGAACTTTCTTTTTTTTCTTTTTTTATTTGCTGTTTTTAACCCAAAAGGGAGGTTTAAATAATTTTTTTGTTTTTATAAAAGGACTCCTGTATTTTATTTTATTTTTTGAATTTCACCTTTAAAGGTTTATCCGGTGATGAGTTATGAATTTTTTAAGAGTAATT
Source organism: Icerya purchasi (assembly GCA_039619475.1). NCBI lineage: Eukaryota > Metazoa > Arthropoda > Insecta > Hemiptera > Monophlebidae > Icerya > Icerya purchasi. The sequence goes on along the minus strand of CM077115.1, from coordinate 190,171,398 downwards.
TTTGAAGTCGTTTTAAATTCCATATGGTATTTTATATTTTTGACGATTTTTTGGGTTTTTTGCGGCCCAGAGTAATCGGCCATCTTAGAGTCATAAATCGTTTTAAAGAGAATTTTAATTGTAATTTACGTTCTAAATTTCAAGTTTATAAGTCAAACCGTTTGTGAGTTATTGCATATTTTAATTGAATATTTTTATCGTTTCTGAACCATCTTATTAGGATTCCGTACGCTATTTGCGTACGGAATCCTAAATAACGGTGCTGATAAAATTTATGAAAATATACAGAAGTTCGAAAAAGTATACGGTCAATTTTTTCACGTTTGTTCGATTTTAATTTTATATTTCGTCGATTTATTTATTTCCTTCTTGTTTTTATTTTTATATCGTTCACGTTTTATACATCTCCCCGTGCTGGTAAATGAGCTCATTCCGTCGGGACCGCCCGGCGGCCTCCGCCAAGGATGCTAAAGCCAGCAAAACCATGTCGCTCAACCTAATGGAAGTTCACGTTGTTACTAAGCGCAAATTTTCCGGCCCCCTCTCGCCGTCCTCGACTCTTTACCTGCAAGGATCTGCGGCTCTCTCAGCCCGATCTTTTTAATCTGGTTAGTTTACCAAATTCTAGCAGCGCTAAAGCCGTTGAGAACTGTAATATAGATTCGCATAATATTATTAATATTAATAAGAATAATAACAACAAAAGCCAAAACTCTACCTCTTCCACCGCCAATTATAATACCAACGACAATAATACTAAAAAGAAAAATGACAATAATAATAGCGATGGCAATAACGAAGCAGCTCACTTCCTAGCTCGCTCGGCGTCTCTCAATGGTCCATTCCTCCCGCATTTTCCTGCCGCAGACATCCTTTTCCTCTCCACAAGTCTCCATACCAGACTATGGGTTGACATCTACCCTTCCTTTTTGGCCAATCGCTCCTCCTTCTACCTCATCCTACAGCCTACTCCCAATTCACAGTACCAATTTCTCCCCTTTTCTCGGCGCTCGGCTATCGTCTCCTTAATCAGACTGAGACTTGGTCATTCCCTCCTCCCCTTTTCTCATTTTTCTTCTTCTCTTTCACCTTCTCCCTTTTGCACTCTCCACTCTACTGATCCTCCCTTTATATGCGACCCCCACCATATCCTTTTTGAATGCCCTGCTCTTTTTCCTCGGTGCTCTCATCTATACCCCGAACTCTTAGCGTTGGATCTTCCTACCCGTTCAATGCTTCCTTTATCTTTTCCTTCCCATCTCTAGCCCTCCTTCTTTCCTCTATACTCTATCTCCGATCGCCTCAGAATCTGAGTAGGTGATCTAAGTCCATGTAACTTTGGTTCAGTGTTGACACCGAGCCCATTAAAGAAAAAAGAAAAAAAAACACGGTCAATTACAAACAATAGGCAAAAAGGTAAAAAAGTACAACGAAAATATAACTGATGATGCGATAATATTAGATGTAATTATAAAACGAGATAAATTCTACCCTTCCTCTATTCCTCAATCTTTCGATTGGTGGTCAATCTTCTTGGAAGTACTATGCTTAGAATCGCGATACTTTTAAATCTCTAGCTCGCGCTATAATTTTCATTAACTGGTAATTATCCTCTTTGGTGTCTTCCAATATTTGCCCAATGAATTTCTGTCTCATTCTTGGTCTTTTTCCGTTTATTAATCCCCTTCTATTGTCGTTCTAAGGTATCTATTATATTCTTATAACATAATCCAATTGCATCTTTTTTCTCTTATGGTCCTCATTAAGCATCTTTCTTCAATAAAGGGCGTTCGAGCACTTCCGTATTTCTAATTTTATCTAGCCATTTAATTTTCTGCGTTTTCCTCCAACACCATAATTCGAAAGCCTCCAGTAGTTTTTGCCTTCCCTTATTTATTGTCCACGTCTCTACTCCGTATGAGAGCGCGCTCCATACGTATGTCTTTATTAATTTTTTCCGCAGTTCTATACTTACGGCTTTGGACGTTAGCATTGAGTTCTTTCTGATTACAAAAAAGTAAAAAAGAACAATCAACATGCCGAATTAGAAAAAAAGTATGAATAATTAAGTAACTAAATAAATTTAAACTGCAGAAAAGTTCTTTGCCGAGTAAAAACTTTAATCCCATATGGATACCAAAAAAATAGGATGAATAAAAGGTTACAAGAAAAGAAGAGCCCCTAAGAATAGATGGAATTACAGATAAGTACAAATTTAGTAAAGTATTCCAAAACTATGTTAAAAAAAAAAAAAGTTAAATGTGACACAGTGTGCTATTAAGAGAAAGAAAAGAATGAAAAAAAATGTACTAAGGATAGAATCTATACCTATTAATAAAATTTTGGGAATATTTCAGGACAGAAAAGAAACTGAAGTTGGAGAAAAAAAAACAAAAATACGAATTAAGAAAAAAGTAGGGTACAAATTACCGTTAACTAGAACTAAGGTGAGAGAATAAATACACATTTACGAAAATACGATACATCTTAGGGGAAATTGCCCGGGGGGGGGGGGAATAGGACAACAAAAAATGAAATTAAAGAAAAGTTACAAAAAAAGAGAAACATTAAAAGAATAATAAAGGTAGAATAAGATAAAAATGAGGGGTGATGTATACAAAAATAATACAAGCACCAAATGATCCGGTCGGTTCAGCTTTTAATTTCGATTATAGTCTAATGTAAAAAAATTCAGACTGTCCCCTGAAATTTCAGTGTAAACGGCAGAGTTATTTGCTATAAATAAATCCCTTAGTTTATTACTTTAAGTAGGTGTTACTGGTGGAAAATATTTAATAATTAGCGACAGTCTAAGTGGCCTTACTGCTTTGAAATTCGGTAACTTTAATTACGGATGCCACCCTTTTATTTATGATATAAAATTTAAATACTTTAATATAACTTTGAAGGAGAGCGTTTTAAAATTTTGCTGGGTACCGAGCCTCGAATAAGAGGGTAAATCTTCCTGCAAAGGAAGCCGCCCTGGATGGTTTATCATCCCTCCTTATTCCATTTTCCGAATTAAACGAAATCTTATGAAAGAACAAAAAGATAAACTTTAAGATAATCCCTTTTTATTTCGTCATCGGTGGCCCGAAAGTGGTCCGTAGTTCTTTATTTCGTATAAAATAAAGTTATAACAACTATGTGTTCTACGAGGCGAGTCCAAAAAAATTAGCCAGTTAACGGCTCGGTTGACGAGTGCGACTTCGAATTGCCCAACGTAGCAGAAGAACTCCGGAGATCGAAGAAAACCGAGAAGACTGGAACCGAATAGAACGGAGGTACTCGACTGATTTTGGGAAAAACCCGCATTCGATTTCATCGTTCCAACGAAGATAACCAGAGCAAGCCACTTAAGATAGCTTCATAAGGATGGTAATTGACGAACGAAAATGAACAGGACAGAAAGATAAAAAATGAAAGATAATTTTATGTTATAAAAATGAGGACTACACTACTGATTGGTTCGTTTATCGATGAACAGAAAAAGGGCTTTTGAGAAGAACAGCACGGCTGCCCATATAAGAAATATCGTTGTATACACGAAACGAGTGCATGCGGATCGGAAATGCAATAAATAGAGATTAAGGCAAAACACTGATGTGAAAATGCACTTCGGTTCCGAGTTAAATAATTAAGTAGCGAACAGCGTTAAGTAAAGGAACGAATAATAAATACAAAAACTATCGGAATTGCCATAGACGAAAATGGTACAGATAATGTTCAAACGTAGCTTAATAATTATAATAATCATTTATTACTATTGTTATTGGTACAAAATCCAAAAATACGCTGCTTAGCACGAATGGTGGAACCAAAATAAAAGTAAATAAACAAATAAAATATAAATAAAATCTTCTATGGTAATACAATCAAAACATATCAAATTAAACAATAATAAGTTAAATATATGAAACAAAATAAGGTGTAATAAGATAAATCAGTAGATAAAATAATGTTTATAATAATGATAATAATAATAATAATAATAATAATAGTAAGAACTAATAACATGAAAGAAAAACGAAAAAAAACAAAACATGTAGGAGTACAACAGCCCTAAATGTGAGTGAAAATTGATGTTTATAACTTGATATGATAGTAATAGATATTCATTTATTTGATCATAATGAGCAATGTACTCGTAGATGACTGGATAAAAATTATACAACGGGTTGTGGGCCAAAACAACTGCAACTATTCTCCGCACGAAATACGGACGCTATCTAGCGGGCAAAAAACGAGTGAAACGTGAAGTTCACATTCTTTTTCCGACAGCAGAACGAGCGCCATTATAGCAATACGAACTGAGGTACAGCTGTTTTGAACGAATTGTAGTTAGAGTTTCCCTTACAGATTAAGAAATTTCATGCAAAAAATTGTTTATTGTCTGATTCGACGTCGTCAGGCTCCTTCTCAAAGTATCGTTCTTCGCAATACACTTGCGCATCCTTTCAGGCCACTTTTCGAAAAAAAGGGACCAAAATACGGGTGTTTCACGACCATATTGGTAAACTTTTTAATGCCATCGCAATATTGTGACCTTGTTTAAAAGCTTTCCGTACCGTATGCAGTTGAGATTTCTCGAACGCTGTCGTCCATCGTCTGCGCTTATTCTATTGGAAAAAGAATGAGCTTCATGCTTCGTTCGTTTTTTGCCCGCTAGATAACGTCCATACTCCGTACGGAGAGTAGTTGCAGTTGTTTTGGCCCATCACCCTTTGTACTTTTGAGTGTCCGATGTAAAAGAAAGTGGTAAACCATTTCCATCGAAATGTTTTTCTGTACGTTATTAAATCAACTTTTAGCACTGCCTTAAATTAGATCCTGCGGAATGTGCTTTACGTGTTGTTTTTTTAAACTACGTTTCCGTTAATATAAGAGGAACGAAACTCGGTTAATAATCAAAAGTTCATATTTTAAACGAAATTGGGTATGAATATTATATCGTCGTATTTCATACGCAGCAGTTAATAAGAGACATTATAAAGTAATTGCAAAAGTTAACATTTATGTATATCTTTCCGTTTTTGTTTGTTACGCCCCACTGTAGGGAGAATCATTGCGAAATTGAGCGAAGACGCCGGAATAAGATGACGGCGTACATTACTGAGCTTTCAGACATGGTGCCAACTTGCAGCGCTTTGGCGCGTAAGCCAGATAAGTTGACCATATTGCGGATGGCAGTTGCACATATGAAAGCTCTCAGAGGTAAGTAAACATACGTTATAAATTTCGTTTTGAGGTGTAATGCGCGCACATTACCTTAGACAAAATGAAAAATCAAATAAAAAATAAACTAGTGAAATAATAATCGGTAGATTTTAAAATAAACGAAGAATAAAATGTGCATATAAGATCCTGTTGTCGGTGTCAAAGGTGAATGAATGTACCATCTCGCGTCGATATCGAGCGAAGTATACGCACCATCATTTTGAACAGGGTATCCGATCGCGAACGAAATCGAAAGAAAATATGTAATCAAAGATTATTAGACACAATGGTCAGCAAGTTGTCAGTTTCAATTTTACCTCCTCTCAAATCGGTGCTTAGTTTTTCTCCTTTCATCGTTTGACCTGCAGAAGGAATCACTGATTCTACGGAAAATGATTATTTTGTTCTTTTAGTTATTTAACCTGTTTGTAATTTCGAATACGTTATCGAAAAGTCCAGTGTTAAGGTATCTCGAAATTCGTTTCCCGAAATAAATTATTTTCATCAATTTAAATAAATCCATCCCTGGTCCATCGTAGTCTACAGTCAGAAAGTCGACAGAACCGGATCAGCGTCGACAACAATGTTTCATTTTATTTATACTAATCGTTGTAAATTTTTTAGTATTTTTTGTATAAATTTACTAGTTGTGTCTTTTTAGCGATCGATCGATAAAAATAAAAAAATCAGTGTAGGATATTATATATAATATAAAGTTGCCTAATTACCTATCTGTGTAATTAACTTAATAATAATAACGATAAAAAAATAAATAAAATAAAAAAATTGTACGCCCCCAATAGATTCAGAGGTGTATTGCAATCCGAGACATAAAAAATTAAACATTACAAATGATACTTTTATATGTAAGGTTTTTAAAACATAATAGACATAACTATTCTGTTTGGTTCATTTAATTGCCATATCTGGTATACAATGAATCTACCGAATTCAACTGAACAATTTCGTTAATATTTGTAACGTTTACATTAAATTAAGATGTGTACACATATATGAAATAAAATTAATAGTAAAAAAAAAATAATAATAATAATAATAATAATAACGGTAGAGTGTGCTAAAAGAAAGAGATGTCCGTGATCCCGCAGTCGACTATAGTGAGTGAACCGTAGTTTATCGAGACTCAAAAAGAGCAGGCCAATATAAATTAGAAGTGGCGGTTTTCTTTAGCCGGGAAGGGAAAATTAGAAACCGATGAAATAAAAAAAGGTTAGTTTTATCATCATTAGCCGAGGTCGCCAAGGAAAAAGACCGACTCTTACCCTTTAGACATTAACGGTTACCTGGAATCAGGAGGAGACGGCCGAAAAGACTGGCGAAAAATAACCGTGCGGCAATACGCCACAACCGTAATTATTCGAATCTTAAATTACCATTTTCCACTATCGATGAATTCGGATTTGACTCCGCATCGCATTAGACAGCTCCGTATCTTGTGGTTCTCGTTCCACACACAGTGATATATACCATTTCTCTGAATTGAACTTTTATATTGTATTATGTGTTTGTCATGTCGACCAATCCAAAAAGATAGGTGTGTGGTGTTTAATTAATAAACATAAAAAAGTAAAGTAAGTCCCATATATCGTCGATAAGGTATCATGGATTGTGAAGTTAAGGGGTCCATTAGGTTCACAATGTACCAAGTCCAACGGCACTAAGAGAACCCCTGGGGCCAGTTTCTTTCTCTCAGACGTCTTTACCTTTCCAGATTTCTCTGGTATAACCAATTCAATTTCAGATTGGATGTATACCTGGGAGCGACTTGGATCAGGAACGAGACAAGTCTCGATAACCTATGACACCTCTAGTTTGGTAGCCAAGCGCCTTAACCATTAAGCTCCCGCGAATTAATATAATACTAAACGTAAATTCGTCAGCCCCATCATCCATAGATATAAGATTAATAAAAATAATAAACTATTATTTGGCATTTAACTTTAATAATGTTTTTTTATAACTTGGTAATTTTTGTATTATATTAACGGTAATTCTTACGGGAAAAAAGAAAAAAAATACATTCTGTTGAGTACAGTACTTTTTTATAGCAATATTAGGGTTTTAATTGCTTTCATATCAGTGAAATTTTTATTTTAAGAGATTTTAACGCATTTATGGTTAAATTTTTTTCAAGAGCGATCTTTGTTATTTTTTAGACTTTACAAATCTAAGTTTATTTTAAAATTCCGGAAAAATATGTGCACTTACTTAATATGGTGTAACATCATGCCAAGATTACGAAAAAAATTGTAATACCGTAATAATTAAATTTTAATTTAATTCGTGTAATTCTTATTTAAAAATGTACTTTTAATATATAAATAAAAACCATTGACCGTATTAAGTAATTACACAAAAACGAAATATGTAGTGTGCGTACGCATTTTTTACTTTCTGGTATAGTTTAAAATTTAACGAAATTATACTATTGCCTTTATTAACCACTGTACATAGTTATATTTTTATTAAATTCAACGATTTCGTTTTCTTCATTTCTGTTTAATTACTTTTTTACGCTAAGTACTTCTCTCCGGTCACTTTACTCGGAATTATCATACAAAATGAATTTTATTTTTAAATTACAAAAAGTAATTAAAATTTATTATTTTAAAAATTGTTCCTTAGGTACCGGAAATACAAGCAGCGATGGAACGTACAAACCGTCATTTTTAACGGACCAAGAATTAAAACACTTGATATTAGAAGCGGCAGATGGTTTTCTTTTTGTTGTTACATGCGATACTGGACGAATTATTTACGTTTCAGATAGCGTTAGTCCTGTACTAAACCACTCCCAGGTAAAATTGCTGAAATTAAACTTATTTTTTATTTAAACGAGAATATCATAATCAGTGCTGGACCTGAACTTTTGTCGCCCCTGTAAGTATGTAGCCAAAATATGTGTGTAAGTACGGTGTATAAGTGACTAGGCGAGAATATTTGATTGGGTTTTTTAGCTTTTTCGTCATTTTGTGTTACAAATATCGATCGCTTGTACTTTTGATTTTTCAATAATATCGAGTAAATAATACTTGTTTTAACACAAATCGTCTTCGCATAACATTCTAGATTCTAAGTAATCTAAATTTTTCAATTTTGAATAATATCGTATTATTTTTACAATCGTTGAAATGATTAATTTCAAAAATAATAAATTTAAATTTAGAATAGTTTCAATTAATCTCTTGACCTTTCGATTCTACTAAAAATGTTGGAAATTATCATTGAAAAAAACCCGCTCCTTCCATTAGCCAGTGAGTGCTTATTTACTATGCTTATGCGTCACTGTACGTAAACAGCATTAGACGGTCGGGATCGAAGTTGCTCGTTTCTCTTATCGGTAACACAGATGTGGGTGAAAAACAGGTCACATAAAACTGTTATTTAACGATTAAAAATTATAATTTATTAATTTAAAAGCGAAGAGAATTATATATGCAAGAAATATTTCTTAACAACATTAAAATCTTTCAAGGCGAAAATTACTGATAAATAATTCGGTGAACTTATCGCATTGCTATAAATATTAATACTGTTCTTGAAATATTTTTGTAAAAAGTAATTGTAATTTTTAATAGCACACTGAAATGCCATTAATAAATCTGCCACTGTGACTAAGATGTAACAGATTAGATAAAAATCTAGGATTTAATTTTAACGATTAATAAGTAATATGTAATTAATTATATAAAATTATATATAGAATGTATGCATTAGCTTTGATTAACAAAAGAAAGAAAAAAAAATGGTACAATTTCGATTCCGAGCCCAATATGTAAACAGCTGATGTAATAAAATCGGAAGTATCGAGAGGTTTAGCTTTTAGAGGAAGAGTATTTTAGGGCTCTTCATAACTGCAACTATATGATGATGTTCTTAAAAACTTTTTTCTCAAAGCGCATATAGAAAAACATGACAATGCGGATGTGGTTAGTACTTCATATCTTTACATTCTCGAGCAGCTCACTCTCCGAGCTTAGTTGGTATGTGCTGTTGAATCTTTCTTAATGGCTGCAACTATATTTTTTTTTTTTTTTTTCTGGTCGTCCAACAAACAAGTTACTTTTTTTAAAGTCAAGAGTAAAAAATATGATAAAAGATCTTTCTCAAACAAGGTGGTCAGCCCGATATGAGCTTACAAAGCTTTGAGTGAACCGTGATCATTCTGTATTTTACACGAAATATTTCAAAATTAAAATGCAGTTACCCGTTTTTGTGAAGCTTTGAAAATTTACAATCCACCCAAATCTCTAGAAAATTGTTTCATACCGATAATATGTGGAGATATTTTAAACAGATTTAATGCCGGTAAATAAATCATTACAATTATTCTTGTTAGAATTGTATAAATCTGACAGATAAAGCTTTTTATACTTACGAACATGCTGATGTTTTGTGGAACTGACCGATACAATTCTAAGATATTAAAAAAACGAAAACGCTAGTTTCAATTTGATGAGCAAAATAAATACCTCATTTTCTACGTCTCATCCTAATCAATATGTATTTCAATATTTTCAAATAATCTTACGGTTAACTTACGAAAATGATGCTTGACTCAGAAAACTTGAATACAAAATTAAATTTTTTTATGCAGCTATGTGAATATTAAGTGTCAAAAAAATGAAGGAAAACCCTATACACTAATCAATATTTATCCATATAACTTTGAACAGTCGTCAAATGTAGAACACTTACACTTTCGATCCTAAAGCGATAGAAATAAAAAAAAAAAAAAAACCATCTACATCTGAACTATGTGAAATAACGTATAACAATAAAACCTAGTGGGCGTACGTTGAAATATTTATACCGTAATGAATGGTACCTAATAGTTACGGCGAAAGATCGTATTCAGCATTGCGTAAAGTAAAAGATAATTTAACGAGTCAAAGTAACGAAAGATTAAATGTTTTAGCACTATTAATAATTAGAGCAAAATTAAACAAAGAACTCAGTTATGATTCTCCCATCAATGAATTAAAAAAGGCAAGAAAAAGTTTTGTAACAAAAACGTGCGATCGTTTTATGGTATCATTATATTACATTTGAGAAACGTTAAATTTTAAATAATATAAAATGTAATATAAAATATAATTTTAAATTGTATATTCGATTTAGGGTTCCATTTTTTTTTTCCCTTTTCAATAATATAAAAATTTTTAGTAATTGTTCAGTTTTCTTGTTCTTACATGTCGTTCGCTTGCCGCCCCTACTCTGTTAGGTTGTTGGCGAAGGCTACAGTCCGTCTTTGATTGTAATGATAGTTTTAGAATAAATTTTATTAAAATTGGATGGCCACTCTCGTTTCAGTGTTAATTGTCTTTCTGTTAGGGCCCAATTTAATGTGAGAAAAGCTTAATTTGTTTAAACGGTCACTACTATTATAATAGCAATTACGTTCTTACTGTCCGCTAATTATTATATTATAAAATAAATATAATTTACTATTTCCAATCTCAGTCTAATTTGCATTTTCGTATGAATATCGACTTGTATAGGCTTTTTTTGAATTTATTTCATGAAGTTTTAATTTATATTTTATGCAATTATTTTATAATTTATTATAATTAATAATCGCCACATTATACAAAATAATGGATGATCATTTTATTTGATGCGTGATAATATGATCATTCGCTTTTTTATGCTGCGTGTGTAACAAAATTTATTCATTGTTTTGTTTTGTTTTTAACACTCTCACAATATATCTGTTGCTTACAATTCGTAGTAACCTTTAAAATTGTAGAGAATTATCTCACTTTTGAACATATTTTGCTGTTTCATTTATTATACAAAAAAAAGTAATAAAAAAAAGCCTAACAAAATGACTTTTTAGATGAAAAATAAATTTTTTTACAATAAAAATTATCTGGTAGAAAACAATTATCGTCAAAACTTTTTACTTTATTGATAAATACTTTGAAGCAGGCACTATATATTTGTCTTATTTTCAATAGGGTGATTGGTTCGGTAGTTGTTTATTTGACCATGTACATCCTGAGGACGTTAATAAAGTCAGAGAACAATTATCCACTCAAGATCCTCAAAATCCGGGAAGAATATTGGACCTGAAAACCGGCACTGTTAAAAAAGAAGGACATCAACGTAAGTTTATGTACTTAAATCATTATTTCATTGTGACTTAGAAGTGTCCCGTAAAATTTTGTAATTCCGCACGGTAATTCCTTTTTTTCCAAAAACGCTCCGAACGCATCAAAATACACAGAACGCGCACGCTAGGATACCTCTAAAAAGTTAGCCCATTTCGGAATATGTAGAATGTTTTCCATCCGTTGTCGACAAATGAGAATTATTAAGCCAAAGGAAATGTGCCCCATATTCACGGATATTCTGTTGATCTGTGCGCGTTCGGACAATTTTGTGCAAATAAATACGCAACCATATAAATTGTGAACTTGGTTTAATTTCATCGTATACGAACAATTTTTATGTAATAAAAAGTTTTATAATTTCATTCAATCAGTTTATTTTCCTCCGTTCACTAAATGTCAGGATAGTGTTTTAAAGGTTTTTTTAGCAATACATTTTTTTTTGTTCTACCATCGTTTTGCGGTTTATTTGAATCATTTCTTCTGATCAAAGAGTAGATGTATAAAGAGGTGCGTCACAAGCAAGCGATATTGTTTCGATACGTATAATATGTATAAATTATTTGAAAAAAAAAAACTAAAACAGTAGAGTGCTTTCGCTGATGATATAGCCATATTGACTGCTTACAAAGAAATTAGACGAATAGAAAATGATTTGACAGCTTACTGGTAGTAAATGGATGCATAATAAAAATCTAATAGTAAACGTAGGCAATATAAAAGTAACGAGCGGTATACAAAACGTAGTTCAAGAATATGAACCACAAATAATGATGCAAAGAAGTGAGTACGTTTCAGGATAAGATACGGCATTCAAACATAGGGAATAGTAAAAAAAGGTACATATTTAAAATATCGATAATGGTCTACAAATGAAATGCTTAAAATTAATAACAAAAAATGTAACAAAAAATAGCAAACATGAAATATTAAAAAAAGAAAATGTATTAGACGTAAGACTTATAATGTTATGGTAAGAATAAGACAACATACGAGAGGAGAAAAAGTGACCGACTGTAGATAAAAAAAGGAAACGGAGTATTCGCTCTGTAAAAATTTGAAATATATCAGTACCAAAAACAAAATTACGACAATGAATCAATGAATGCATTTTATTTGGAAGATATCCCGTAAAGTCGTCGCAATAGCCCAGCGCCTGGCTTTCGTTGCGGAAGTCTTGGGTTCGGTCCCAGGCGACGACAGAAACTATTACAAAAAATTAAATTAAATAACTGCTAATAGTCACGTGGGAGGCATTGGAAAACCCACTACGTCTACCATCATACGTATACAACAGACACGCTTAGGACTGCATTTGTAGCGCGATAAATCAAGCATTTACAGTCAGTTCCAAGTGTAGTCTTGCGTCTACACTCGCGTTGAATATAACAATTGCCATAAGCGCTATCTATTCTGTACAGCTAGAATGTACAAATAGGTAGTCATGACGCTAAAAGAAGAAGAAGATCCCGAAAGTAATAATAGAAGAGAATACGAGTAAAATGGGAAAACTAAAACAAGTGGGCTGTGAACATAGAGGAAATATTATGATAAGAATAAAGTGGAAGAAGAGAAAAAGAAAGAAAAGTGCGGAACAAAAAAACATATGTTTAATGTAACGGTATAAAACTATTGAAAAAAAATGATATTTTGTCGTCAAACATATGCTTGACGGAAATAATATGTACGTTATGTGCTATATACATATAGACAAAACATTATAAATCATACTATATATAAATACATTACAAAAGAAAAACAAAGAAAACGTATAAACAATTGGCAGTTTATATTTTTTTTTAACCTTTTCTAAACAACCTGTTTTACTGAATAATAAAATGCAAAACAGGAAATTAAAGATTGTGAAAAATTTTTAAAGGCCTTTTACTGTTGAACGAGAATTAAAGTAAATCTATGTTTGTGATTTTCTTAGGGGAGTGCGAGTGCACAATCTTATAAACAGACGCGAGATATAAGTAATATTTAAAACGTACAGATTCTATCTTTGTCAACTGAATTTATTTGTTTTAAATGAAATATAGAAAAATTTTAAACTATACAATTGTTACAAATTTAATCTAAAATATTCAAAAGCAGAAATACCTCTGGTGTACGTAAACTTGTTAATACTGGTTATGATTTGATATACTTTTGTACACAATATTATCCTAATGAATGATCCTATACTGTGCACTTGATTAATAAAGTGTATGATGTATGATTTATGTTCACTATGTAAAATATTAAATAGTGTGAATCACAAGTTACACTACTTAATTTTATTTATAAATGGGGTATGAATTTTATTAATAAATACTAAAGTATCTAATGTATAAAATATTTTAATAAATCTAGTCCTTCCATCTTGATATTTTTTTCGTGTTTTTCAAAACCTGATATAGTTATTTCCTTAATAATTGATAATATTGGTTAAATCCATTTTACTATTATTTTCTCTAAAAAAAAAAAAAAAAACGTACCAAGAGAAACAAAACTATTTAATAAGAATATGCTAAAAAAATTTTAATGTCATTATTTTGATGTTACTTTTTTTTTTTTAAATTATGTATATAAGAAGTAAGTAAGGTTAAAAAAAAAAGTAATAATTTTAATAATTTCATTAGTGTTGTTAATTGTCTTATCTACTCGACTAGAAAAAAGGGGACACATTTTAAATAGTTTTTTTTTACCGTGCAAAATATACGTAGTGTATTACCGTTGTTACTGTTTTAAAGTAACGAAATAGATTTTCCACACTACATTGACCATTACTCATGTGTTTATGGGGAAAATTATATGGATATAGAGCATTTCTTCGTATGGAATATAACCAATTTTAATTTTAGATTTAACTTTTTACTAGAAATCAGACTAATCGGTCAACTTTTGTAAATTTCTGTTATTTCGTGTCATTTGGCATTCACAGTTTTTTATTTCGCCTATAATATAAATGCCATAAAATAATACAGTATGGACCGTTTTCTGTTTATGTGATAAGTATTGTTTCATCTATTTTTCCATGAATCTTTTAATTTACCTATTAATCGCGACCACAAAAATTGAATTTCACGCACATTCCTTCCTGTATGCAATTTAGAACATTGCCTATTTTCTCTCTATTTTTTTTTTTTTTATGTGAAATAATTTTTTTACAATAAAGTGAATTTTTTCAGAATTATATATAATTTATCTAAATGGCGCTATATTTTTTTTATTATCTAGCTACAATACATTTCAACTGCTATTTTGTTTTTATTTTGAATTGTTTTTTGTTTTATGTTGGTGTAAATTTTTAAGTGCAACAGGAAGACCGAAATAGCAACTTAAGGAAAAAAGAAAGAAAATAACGGTTACGTTTTCATTTTAGTTTTACGATAAACACATTTTTAACTTAAATTCATTATTACAATCTGAAGATTGTGCTCAAAAAAAATTTTAATTTTCCTATACATTACAAACGTAAGTCCCCTACTTATTTCTTTCACTTCATTTTGATAGAACTAAGGTCAAATACTACACGCATTAAAAAAATACCTTTATAAGATAAGTTATAAACACACGTCACTGGATAATAAATGTTTAAAATAGTTTAAAGTAGATGAAATAATTAAATTCAATTTGTTATCAACCGTGTGTATAAAAATAATTTGCTTTTTTAGCTTCTATGCGATTATGTATGGGATCTAGAAGAGGATTTATTTGCCGGATGAAAATAGGTAATATGGGCGCGGATGCGATGCTAGCTGGCCATCTGAATAGATTGAAACAGCGAAACAGTCTTGGTCCAACGAGAGATGGACAGAATTTTGCAGTGATACATTGCACTGGCTATATTAAAAACTGGCCACCTACTGGTCAGTTTGAAAATCCTATGACGGGTCTGTATGTGTATATAAATGTGTTCATGTGCGCCCTTGGATTTTTTTTTTAATTTTTAAGCTTTGAAAAAATAATACGCAACGTAGGAAAAATTTAAAGTTTTATTAATATATATGGGGAATTAATTGAATATGGGAATTTTGAATGAAGAGTGTATTGGTACAATTTTATTATCAGTTTAATATTACTTCAAAAATTATTTCGATTTTCATCAGTGTGTACGTATCCGTGATTCCGTATTATAGGTGTTCAGATGGAACGTATAATGGATGAAGATACTGGCCATTGCTGCCTTGTTGCTATTGGAAGACTTCAAGTAACCTCAACGCCAAATACATCTGATTTGTCCGGATCTAGCAGTAATAATGGTAACTACCAAATTTTTCAATAACTCCGCCATGTTTTATATTTAATGTTGTTATTATTATTTCTCTGCTATTTTAATTCTTGCTTAATTTAGTTCTAATATTTCATCGAGGAAAGTTTGCTTATTTTGCAATTATTATGCGAATATTTTTTATTATAAATTGCCAACGCTGTATCTCTATTGTTATGTTAATACTTTTATCATTGGGGATACATCTATTTTCATATCTAAAATATATAGGGCGCCTTAAATTTATTTTTGAATTATACTTGTTTTAATTAAATTTCTGTATTTAAAAAAAGTAATGAAAATTAAATTGAGCTATAACTTACGTAACATCGTGGGCTCACCGGTATATGGTAAAAAAAAAAAAAAAAAAAAAAAATGATTTTTCAAAAATAATAAGATGTAGAGAGATGTATGTAGGCGAAATAATACATACAGACATACACAGGCACGTACGCACACATGTATATATCTATATCTATACCTATATGCGTGTATACTGTTCAGCGTAGGAGAATTATGTTGAAGAATTAAAAATAATTGGTAAAGTTAGATGAACGAACAGAGCAAATAAAAGTGCACCTATACTAGCGCGGCTAAATTAAAACTCGTTCGTGTAACTAGCACAACTTGTAATAAAGTTTTGGTTGGTGCTTACATTTACGTTTACAAGGCCATATCAGTGTGTGCGTATTTGATATGCTATGTAAGCCTATTGATATGTTTGTATGGGTGATTGCGTATACGCCGCTAGGCATGTACAAGGTGTAATCAAAAAATAACCAGAATTTCATCTAACCGTTTTTTTTTTGTTTTTTTTTTTTTTTTGACTGGAATGGAATAGTTCATTAGGAAGTTTTACCGACTGCTCGCACAGTCAATAAGGAGTACTACTTATAACTTTGACGTAATTTGCGTGATGCAATCCGGAAAAAACAACCTGAATTTTGAAGAAACAACTCATCAATTTTGCACCGCGTCAACGCTCGGCGCATTTTGCTTATCCAACAGTTCGTGGTGTAATGCCGCACCACCCTATTCTTCAAACATGACCCTCTGTGACTTTTTCGTATTTTGTAGACTCGAGAAGAAACTCAAAGAACGTCTTACAACAATAGATGTGAGATAAAGGCGAAATCGCAGATTGAGCTCAAGGCCGCATCTAGAAAACCGTTTCAATAGTGTTTCTCGAAACTACGATGTGCGGGCATAAGTAAATACTATCAAAGGGGGACTGCTTTGAAGAGACCATGAAATAAACATTGAAAATTAGGTGAATACTTTTCGAGAAAATTAAAAATTCTCATTACTTTCTGATTGCAAGCGATGCAATTGCTGATTATAATAAAAAAAAAAACTGTAAGGAGAATAAACTAATTTATACAAAAAACACTTGTGCAGACCCATCAACTAAATATTTACGTTTCCCGATAAATCTTGAAATCGCTTTACATTTACGCGATGATACACATAAAATCTTACATAGTCCTTCCAAAAACTAAAATGTTTTTAGACTTCAAAAATGTCTATTGTCGACGCGTTAGTTTTAATACTACACAATTCTCTAGCTTGTTCAAATGAATACAAATTTGTTTTATATTATTAAACGATGATGGTTGATTTTTTTTTTCAGTTCGCGTGGTCGAAATTATTTAACGTTAATGTTTTTATTCTATCCCTTATTTCCATCTTATAGCCTTCGAGTATTAGATTCGTTTAAGGCAATTTTCTTGGTTTGTCCTGTTTTATTAAACTTTCGGTTAATTTATTTTTATTAAATTCGTATTAATCTACCAAGTTTGTACTTAGTTTATAGTAATTTTTTTTTTTTTTTTTACATCTTCGACATTAAAGTTTAATGTATTTAATTCGATGTTTTAGAATTTATATCACGGCATTCAATAGACGGCAAATTTACATTTGTTGACCAGCGGGTGTTAAATGTGCTGGGATATACACCGGCAGAATTACTAGAGAAGTTCTGTTTCGAATTTTTCCATCATGCAGATCAGGCTCATATGAAGGAAAGTTTCGAACGTGGTATGATATTTTTAGTTGTAAATTTACGAATGCGATGAACATCCATATCGTGTTCGTCTAAAAAAAAAACTATGAAACTGCGTTCATCCCATCGAAACAAGAAATATTATTATTTTTCTGGCAGTGATGCCGCATTAATACCATATACGATATTAATGATAATTCACAATTAGAAACTTTGAATTTTATTAAAATTACGTATTATAATAATTTTTTCAATAATATTTCTTTTCGATATGTTTGTTATTTGATAGTCTAGCATGTTTAGTATTCTCGCATTTTTTTTTTATATAATATTAGTTGTAATATTGTAGGTTGTAGTGTGATAAAAGTTCGTTCATTTATTTTTTAATTTAATGATGACTAAAAATAGAAAATAAATAAATAAGACAATGAATCATATATATATATATATATGTACACGATACGTCGGAAAAGTTCCCGAACTTTTGAAATAAATGAAGTACAATTGGATGTAAAGTAATTTATTCGAATTAATTTTCAACATACTTCCCGAAGCCATAGACGTATTTGAACGCTTGTACAACGATTCGAAGCTTCTCTGGTACTCCTCCGAAGTGTAATGGCTCTGAGGCACTCGGTGCAAGAAGTTTCAATGGCGGCTAGGGTCTTTAAAAAATCGGTCCTTTCAGGTGCATTTTAAGCTTCGGGAACAGAAAAAAATCGGCAGGGGGCAAGTCGGGCGAATAGGGGGCGTGATTGATCCGTGGGATTTGATTTTTAGCGAGATAACGCTTGACAATGTTCGCCGAATGCGCGAGCTCATTGTCATCCAACAGACTCCACGATCCGGGCTCCTTGTACTCGGACCGTAAGCTCTGAATCCAACGCTTGAGTCGTTTTAGGACCTCGGCGTAGTAGGCAGCGTTCACTGTTTGATTTGAAGATTAACCCCCTTTATGAATTAACCCCCTTTTGCATGAAAATATGCGATGAGCATGGTTTTCACTTTGGTTTTTTGGTTAGCGCACTTTCTGAGGTTTCGGAACGCTTCGACTGAGCCATGCGGATGACTGACGTTTTGTTGAGGGTCGTATTGGAAGCACCAACTTTCATCTCCAGTAACCAGCGAAGTTAGGAATTTTGGCAACAATCGACGCGATGTTGCTTCGGTTCTGGTGTGAGAAAGTGCGCAACAAATCGAGAACACACCTTCCTACGGTGTATTTTTTTTCTTTCAAAATCGTTTCTGCGCTATTCTTACTCATATTCAGTTCGTCGGCTAACATTCAGAGAGATATGTGACGATCTTTCATCAGCAGCGCGCGCACTCGAGCCTCGTTTTCATCGGCAACAGCTATCGACGGCCGGTCCGTTCTGTCATCGTCTTCTAACGACTGCCTGAACAGCTTATATCATGCGTAAACAGTCGTACGTGATACAGTACATCTTCACCGAAACCATCATCGATCAATTTTCACGTTTCCAAAAACGTTTTTTTGTAAGTCCAACGCAGAATTTAATCGCGAAACGGATTTCACACTTTTCATCCATTTTCAGATTTGCACATGCGACCCAAACACATATTCACTAAAATACGTCTAACTCGCAAACCAATCAACGGAAACTACTGAAATTATTGTGTACACGCACTCTAGAAGGATGTATCAATACAGTACGAGTGTTGTTTAATAGATTCCTCCACTTGTATGCGTGCTAGAAAAGAAGTTCGAGAACTTTTCTGACTCACCACTCAGAATTGGAAAAGTTTATAGCATTTAAACATTAATTCGACTTTCAGCGAACACAACAAAATTTATAGATACTAAATATTATTATTATTATTATTATTATTATTGGTAAGCATCTCCCATGTGGGAGGTTGCAATTGACATTCCATTAAATCCAACATTGTAATTTTTTTTTTGCCTCTAAGTGCCTTGCCTGGAATCTTCAAACATCCTGTCTTCAGACAATTTATTTTGGAGGAAGCGCCGTTTATTTCCTTTAATCATTGGTAGTAAAATGCGATTCTTCAGTCCCATTCTCCATAATACTTCCTTGTTCTTGATCTTCTCTGTCCAACTTATCCGGTTCATTCTTCTATATGTCCACATTTCAAAAGCATTAAGTCTCCTTTCCGTATCCGCTGTTATTATCCACGTTTCTGTAGCATATCTTGCTACAGACCAAACGTAGCATTTCATAATTTTCAGGCGCAATTCCATTTTCATTTTCCGGTCTTTTAGAATTCTTTCCAAGTTGTTAAATGCCGTTCTAGCCATACCCAATCGTACTCTTATTTCCGCATCATCCCTACCATCTTCAGATATAACTACTCCTAGATATTTATATTTTGTTACTTGTTCTATCCGAACTCCATCCAACTCGATATGCACTGGTCTATTTTTTGTCCTGCTGATCTCCGTTACTTTAGTTTTGTTTAAATTTATTTTCATCCCGTATTTTTTCCCTTCATTATTCAATCTGCTTATCATTATCTGTAGCTGCTTTGGAGTTCCCGCAATAAGCACACGATTATCATACATATATATATATTGTTTTTTTCTAAATTCAACTCACGATTAAACTTTAATAGTGTTCTCTTACACTAATAACTCAGAAAATGATCAATTATCGATTATTATATTTACCTTTAATAAGCGTCGCGCTTTATCAGGGACGAGACTGGAGTTGGTCGATTTATCTAACTGCGGCGCTTCGAACGGTATATAAACATATAGTCAACACCGGCACATTACGAATTCGAAATTGTCGACGTGAACCACTAAACAAGTAAACGACTAAATAAAACGTTATTAATAAACAAATAAACAATGCGCTATGTTCAAATTTACAATACGTAATTTTAAAATTCTTTCTACCATATACTATTACACATCTCGGATAATGCGATCTGCCCTTGTTATTATTACGGTAGGGGTAGGCCTCCGCATAGAATTACTATGATGATGTAAAATAAACTAAATTGAAATGTTCGCAGCGGAAACGTATGAATGTTTTCCTATTTGAGAAGAAAAAAGAAATCTAGCTTACAAATTTTGACATTATTTCAGTTCTACGTTCCGATCTGGCACACGATAAAACGTATATATTTCGTTGTTTTTAATATACAAATAAGTATGTTAATAAATGTTATTTTAAATCTTCCTTTAAGTTAATTTCAGACAGAGCAAATACAGTTTTTTGTTTAACATTCAAGCGCACGCATTTCGGTTTATTTTATTTTATTTTATTTTATTTTATTTTATTATTTTGTGTGCGTGTGCGTGCGTCGTATTAAATGCTTTTTAATGCATTTTTCAGTGCTAAAACTGAAAGGACAAATGATGTCGGTTCAATACAGGTTTCGAGCGAAGAATCAAGAGTGGATATGGTTACGAACGTCAGCATTCGCTTTCCTAAATCCTTATACGGAGGAAGTTGAATATATCGTTTGTAACAACAGTACGGACAAGTAAATTATTTCTATATGCCTATATTCGTAAAAGTAATATTTAAAACTTCACGCGATGTAATCCGTAAAATACTTTTGTTTTTCGGAAAATTAATTTTTTTTAACAATTATCATCTTGCATTTTATGGGGTCAGGCAGATTATTAGAACAACGGGTCTTGTCTTATTATAAATCAGCGGTCTTAATATTATTGCGGCGAGAAATATTTGCTTTTGTTCAACAGAGCTATTTTTAAACTTACAATTAGATGTATGCGACTACGACCGACTATAACTGTGGAATTTTTCTGCCACCTAGATAGATAGCTGTCGGTTTCATTGCAGTATCTTCTGTGTACTAGTGAATGTGTGTGTGTAGTAGCTCTAGCTCCATTCCATCCCATCTTACGGGATTTTAGTAGCGAATACTAACGCGTATAACCGGATCTTCCCAGAAGCGTTTTTGTGCACAACCTTTTGAAGTCGAACAGCACACGTCTTCCACGGAGCTTTTGTCGCACGTAAAAACCAAGTCAATTCTGATCGCCGTCGATTTTGTCATTCGCCTGTTGAACGATGTACATTTTTGTCTATTTATAGAGCTACGGTGAAGATAATTAAAATTTCGTTCTAGTCGCCGATTTAACATAGTCATTTTAACGGATACATATTTTTTTTTAATCAATTTAATTTATTTCATATATACTTCGCTTTCCGCCTGATGCAGTTCTAGAGTTTGGCCACTACGGGGAACGTATTTTACGCGGAAGATGCTGTAGTCTGCGCCGCGGTGGTTTGATTTTTTTTCCGGTTTTCAGGCTTTTTCTTTCAACTCACGAGTAAACTTTTTTTTTTTTTGTGTGTGTGTTTCTATTTTTAATAATAAAGGGCTATTGCTGGCTGGCTGAAGAAGGATAATTTTCAGTCAACCTCAAAAAGACCAAGTCCGACAAAATCGAGTAAATCGGAGCAATTGATCGCCTCAATTGAAGAACTAATTAATTTGCTTCACTCCCACTCATAAATAAGAGACCTAATAGATTGTTCTCAAATGGCTTTTCGAATAAGGAGTCAAAATTAATCCTTTAAAATAATTATAAACTTTCTTTAGATCGACGGACCTTACATATTTTATTGGTAATTCATTAGAATAGGGTGAAATATTAAATTATGAATTGCGAATGCCAATTTTCTTTTTAGCGTATTAATTGTATTTCGCAATCTCTCGTTTATTGTTTTATTTTCATCAAACTAAATGGTTATTTTATGTTGTAGAACTCAGAAAAGAAAGCTTTTGACGAATTAATCTAATTTGCATTTGACTTCTTTTTTTACCTTTTATACGTTTATATATTGCGAAATTCGGCGCCAATCTCTTAGAAACTTTGAAAAACAGTAACGATTGAGCAGAAGGACTTATTAGTCAGTTTCAATGTTGTATCCCTATTTACCGAATGTACCAGTCACGGAAACGATTCAGTTAATAAAGAAAATGGGAGTGGATAAACTAACTATGAATTTACTCGTAAATGTAGTACATGCGAATGTGTTTGCTTTCAATGGGAAAATTTACAAACAAAACGCGAGGGTATGGCGATAGGTTCACGCCTAGCGCCGATTTTCGCAAATATTTTTA
Source organism: Icerya purchasi (assembly GCA_039619475.1). Classification (NCBI taxonomy): domain Eukaryota; kingdom Metazoa; phylum Arthropoda; class Insecta; order Hemiptera; family Monophlebidae; genus Icerya; species Icerya purchasi. The sequence continues at coordinate 190,148,702 of CM077115.1, read as the reverse complement.
TTGAGGATTTAGAAAAGAAAATCGTGGAAAAATGGTCCTCTAAGCTCTGTGGTTGCGATATATGGATGACACGATTGTGGTGTGGCAGTTTGGGAAAGATAGAATATCGGAATTCCCAGCTGATTTGAACAACTTTCATCGGAATATTAAATTTACCGTGGAAAAGGAAAAAGAGGGCGCGCTACCATTTCTAGATGTTTCGGTGGAAAGAAATTCGACAGGTGGTGTAAAAACCTCCGTGTTCCGTAAACCGATCCAGTGGGGCAAACTGGCAGAGCAGTGTACATGTACGAATCAAAGAGCGTGTGAGGGGCAGATTGTCGACACAAACGATTTGAAAAATCCGCGTTAGCCGAACATATGGAACGAACAAAACACGAGATTAAGTTTCAAAACGTGAAATTATTAGCCAAAGTCGAAAACGCGAGTAAACGTTTAATTAGAGAAGCTATCGAAATCGAAAAGTACAAAAATTTCAATAGAGATGATGGTGTAAAAATTGATCCCAATTGGAAGACTATTTTATTGGTCAGATAAAAAATGGAAGTGATATCGGCCAATCAGAAGGTCTGATGTAATTGTTGGCTTATCTAGATAAAGGCTGGGTTTCCCTCAGTTGGTTTATTCTGTTTATGGTTCTGATGATGACCAGAGCACATTGCTATTCAAACCGTTAACAGAAGAAAAAAAATTGTGACGTGGTTGTTGCCGAAAAAAGTAGAATAATGGTTAACAACAATAATCACGAAAATTTAAAATCATTTTTAGTCACTACACTGTTGTTTATTAGAAATCTTTTTTACTCAATTATCTTTTGGACGTTTAATTTTTGATTTTCGTTTAAGTCCTAGAATAAAATATCTCAAAAATCGTTTTAATTGCGTATACTTTTATGATTAATTCTTTCTGTCCCTTCCACGCGTTACATTCTCCCTGTTGCACATTTACACGACTTCACGCTCAATGTATTTTCTATATAGTTTTAAAAAACTGAATGCTTCTCTCAGAGATCAGAGACGGTTTTGTTTATTTATATATATATATATGTGTGTGTGTGTGTGTATATATATATCAGTGATGGGCATAATCGACTAATTAGCATTAGCAGTTTTTAATAAATCTGCTAATTAGCAGGTTTCCGAATCATCAGTAGATTTTCAAATAATAAAAGAAGTAGCATGTTTTTCTAGTGTTGCCAATTTAAAGATTACTTTTCCAAATTTACTGGAAAATTATGAAGAAAAGATCTATTTAGTGAACAGTTTTAAATTACTTTACATTTTGATATATAAACAGATGTTATCCGAAAATATTTCCCAGTCGAAAATCTTTAATAACTTAACTTTATCAGGAATTGTATTAATTTCCGATAAAGTTCAATTATTGAAGTTTCGTTCAAACCGAAACATCAAAAATAGAAATAATTATGAATTTTCACTAAGTTTGGTGTTAGTAGTAAAATGTATATAGTATGTTGAAAACATTCGATTCTTGTTATAGCTAATAAGTTAAAATAACTAATTAAAATGCTTAACAACACTATTTTTAAATAATGATCATTTGAAATATTGCTATTTTCGTTATCTTTTTCACGAGTTTGAACCATGAAAATAACTTCAATAACATGGTTTATTTTATGAACTTCTAAGGTAACTTAGGATCAATCATAAAGAAGTTGAATTGGGAATATTACTTAATATTTAAGCAATAAAACAACATATTTAACTAATTCATAAGGAAAGAATTATGTCTCCGCACTAAATTTCTATATATATTTTTTCACATATTTACTTGACAGTTCTGTTGGATATTGTTAAATTAACCTTTATTGCGGAAGCATAGAACAAATTAGTCTATTTATTCAGCGAATTAGAAGCGCATAGACAACAGTTTAATAATTCTCTTAATTGAAAAAAAAAAGTTATAAATTAAAAACTTGCAAACAGCTAGAGCTTTTAAATATTACACATCGTAAAAAATATAATTTTAAATGAATGAATAATAACCAAATTAATCAAGAACTAGTTTCCTTTCGATATTGTCAATTATTTTTATTTTTGATTTATTATTTAGTTATTTAAAGTGAAATTTTGGTATCTACTTTACTTGATTATGCACAATATTTTACAATATAATATAAGAACAAATAAACTATGAGAGCCTTAATTAAAACTAACATTACTTTGTTTTACAATAAGATATAAAAAGTATAATAATGAAATTTCGTATTAAAATATTACTATTGCGAATCTTTCAAATTATAAAACAATAAATTTATAAATGTGTAATATGTATTTTAGATTGTAAGTAAACTATAATCTTATAAAAAATCAAAGTATTTAAAAATAATGTAACCATTTACTATATCATCAATGATAATTTATAATTATAGTACATAAATTATACAAGCGCAGATAACGTAAAATAAAAATAATGTCTCTTTTCCTAAACTAAATCGCCTCCATAGTCAAATGGAAAGGCATATGAGTATAAAATATGAAATATGAAGTGTAAATATAAAATACAGAGTTCATATTATAACATTTACAATAAAATATCAACAGTTATTTCTGACAGCTTAAATTATATCAAAAAAATATTTAATAAATACTATAAATTACTATTTCAAAATAAAATTAAGTCTAACTAAATATAAATTCATAAACCGATTACTCTTATATTAAAAACTTTTGTAATTGCCTTTAAATTGTAATATAAATGATGAGTATGACAACAACATAAATAATACAGGAGGGTAAAAAATTATTTTTATGTCGAAATGTACCTATATGAAAAACTTACACAAAACATTTAAATTTAAATAAACTTTAAAGTATTCAGTAATTAAAGTTTATAAAAAAAATAAAAATCTACAATAGTAACCGGAAACAAATTAAATACCTAAAATTTCGATTGTAATAAAATCGGAAACATTAATTATGGAAAAGCGACTTACAAAAACCAGCTGATAAGTATCAGTCCGTTTTAGAATCGACTAATGTTAGTCGTTTTTAAAAGCAGTTTCTTAAAGCGACTATCAGAATTGGCAGTTTTTCGATTATTCAAAAAATCGAATTAGCAGTTAGTCGTTAGTCGATTATGCCCATCACTAATATATATATATATATATATATATATATATATATATATATAATGAGGGGGTTTGAAAAGTTCCGGGCCTCTCAATGAAAAAAACATATTTTTATGAAAGCGGCATTTTATTTCTCAACATAGTATCCATTTAGGCTCACACATTTGTTCCATCGCTCGGAAAGTTTATTAATACCGACCTTTTGTAGGTTTCTTCAGGAAGGTCTCGAAAATATTCATCAACACCGACAATCACTTCACTATCATTTTCAAATCTTTTTCCTCCGAGCCATTTCTTCAAATTAGGGAATAGATGATAGTCGCACGGTGTCAACTCTGGCGAATAGGGCGGATGCGGAAGTAATTCGAACCTTAATTCGTTGATTTTTGTCATCGCGACTACAGAGGTATGAGCAGGCGCATTATTTTGATGGAAAAGGGGACTTTCTTCTTCGCCAAATTTAGACGTTTTTTTTTTTATTTCTTCGTTTAAACGTTAAAGCAGAACGTTCCGTTTATTGTTTTACCTTTTTTAAGACAGTCGATGAAGATTATTCCGCGTGCATCACAGAAAACCGTCGTCATGACTGTTGAAGGACAAAATCACCTTTGCTTTCTTCGGAGTTGCTTGACCTTTTTTAATTCATTGCCTACACTGTTCTTTGAGCTCTAGAGTATAGTGGTGAATCCAAATTTCATCAACAGTAATGAATCGATGCAAAAATTCGGCTGTATTGCGATTTGAAAATTTTGAGCTGAGATGTTTTATCGACACTGTTTTTGGTCAGGTGTGAGCAAATGCAGCACCCATCTTGCGCAGAGCTTGTTCATGCCCAAAACTACGTGTGAAAAATATGGAACACTCGTTCAAACGATATGCCTACACCTTCAGCTAACTCTTTAATTTTGATGCACCTATCTTCCAGCACCATTCTGTGTATTTTTTCGACGATTTCTGGCGCAGTTGCTTCTATCAGGCGTCTACTGCGTGGTTCATCTTCTGTGCTCGAATGACTCATCTTAAATTCTGCAATCCAGCGTTTAACAGTGGTTTTTGAAGGAGAAGATTCCTTTAAAATCGAGCTCAAATTGTATTTGTGTTGCATTTAAACCTTTTAAAAAAAAAAAAATAATCACAGCTCGTATTTCGTTTTTTCCATTTTTTACGTAACACACGAATTCTCTACTTGAAACTGCCACACAAAACTGGTAATACGTTTTCAATGAAGCTGAAACTTGTTCAGTAACACTGTAAAGGATGAAACTGCGTAACGTGTTCGATGAATTAACCTTAGCAGCGCTATTTCTTGGCGAGGCCCGGAATTTTTCAAACCACCCTCCTATAGGTATATGGTACTATAATAAGTTTCAGCAAGATCCGCAATTGAGCTGTAGTGGGACCGTACTCCGCATAATGCATTATTCGAAATAATATGAATTCACTCGATGGGCATCTACCCAAAATTACGGAAAAATCAGGTTATTTTATAGTCATTTCATTAGCTCTTGAAGTCAAGAACAATTTCAGTAATTAAAATTTACACCCGTGATTTTGACCAATGATGGACTTTTACGAGAACGGTTTTCCTAAAAATCTTGATGACATCTCAAAATAAAATTCATATTCAAATATAACTTCTGTTGTGTTCATTTAATTATTATGATTCTTTAATACGGCTTATTGTTTTAGTGGTATATATTTTATTATTAAACACCAATATTTATCTTCCATGTTTTTTTCTAATACTTTTTAAGTCTTAATAATTGTACAATGGGAAGAATTCGTTACTATTTTAGAATTCAATAAACGTACTGTTTCCTGTTATTCTGATTTTTCAAAATTTATCATGCAATTTCCTTATAATGTGTTAAGATTAAATAATTTAGATAATCCAAATGTTTCAAGTGAGCGACTTTAACTTTCGTGTAATGGATTACGTATTAGTTAATGAATTTTATTTATTTCGTAATCTTTTACTTTTTTTTTTTAAAGTATATATTGACAGCTTGACGTATATAATATCTTCACTCGTGTTTACAAATATATATTTGCGCTGCGAAATATTTAATGTACATACGTGTAAGTTTTATTATTGCAATATTAAATTTAATGAAAATTTAAAATTTTATTATATTTAAGACAGTTTTTGATTTCTATTTTTTAAATTATCGATTTTCAATTTTATACTCCATTTTAATAACCCCTGCACACCGCTAAATTCGATGTGCTCCTGTTATTATTTGATTTTCAATACAATTTCGTATTGTAAATTTTTCGTCGTATCGCGAAATTTAGATTATTTTAATAATTTTTGATTTAACTCGAAATTGTAGATCGATACATGCCAACAGCGATGGAGAAAATATTGATGTATACTGTGGACAACAACCTGGCATTGACTACAGCGTTCAACCAAATTCTACCAGAAGGGATTCTTACCCTACGCATTTAATATCGGCAACGCCCCAACAGATTATCGGTATGTTCTATCCTATTTCTCCTGTTCATTATTTTAATTTTTATAAACTACATTTTTGGAAAACCTCGCTGATATTTTTTATTTGTAGTGACGTTACTTTTTATCTACTTTATGTTAATTCAAAATGTCAACGATAATAATATATTGCAGACAGAATAATTCCAGAGAAATAAGAAATGTTGAAGATACTATTATATCATTACAAAAGGATGTAGATAATTTTGTATCCTGGAGTGTTGCTAATAACTTACCGGTGAATACGTCTAAATATAAATTTATCCCGTTTACTGGCAAAATTCACCCTACTTACTAAGAACAATCATAGTCTTATAGTAGAACCACATATAGGGTGGTTCGTAACATGAATGTTACAAAAGCAAAAACAAAAAACAAAAATACGCCATAATTATCGAGTACACTCAATTTAATACGCTGAAAATAGGACTTTAAATAAATGCGTGAAAACATGAATCTAGTAATAAAAGAATAAAGTGAGTATAATGATAGAGGAAAAATTATGGAAAGATGTTAGGTGCCGGAATGAGAGAAATTGTAAATTTTATATACGTTATTGAGGAGATAAGTTGAAATATAACAATGTGTAGATAGAAAATACGTGTATAGTTTAAGAGCTCCAAAATTTAAACCAAAATAAAAAATACGGCAAAACTGCTATGATGAATTTCCGGTGCTTAAAGCACTGATATTTATGAAGTCAAGATTCACAACTGAGCTCGTAGAATTCTTATTAATAATTCTGATATTTTGAACTTTTGTTTATCGCCATTTATTTTTGAAATATAATTTGCTGCAATTAAAAGCACACTGCTGAATAGGGATATTTAATGACATTACTAACTCACGTTGGTTTCTGGATTACGTCAGAGAACAGAGTTTGCTACTATGTTCATTAATCTTGACTGCTGTTGTGTATTCCGGTTACTGTGGTTTTAGCGATATATTTGTATTTTTCAATTCGTTAATTTTACATTTTTAAAAATTTTTGATATCACTGTTTTAAGTTATCTTGAAACTTGCACTATTAAATAATTGCAAACGCTAACTCGATATTTTATATAATTTCCAATTAAACTTTAAAAAATAAGCGACATATATCATAGGTTTTTTTTTCGTTCCCCAGTCTAGATTATACCAGAGGGGCAAGTTTATTGATATAATTGTTACAGTGGTATATTGTGTACTTAGTGCATAACTTATAATTTCATAGCTTCTCCTTCATAATCGTATTATTTTTTTTTTATTTATTTTTTTTTTTTTTTTTGTAGCGCCACGTATGATTAATTAGAATAAAATAGAAATAGTAAAACGTGTGCGATATCTTGTTAGTAAATAAAAAAAAAAAGAAAAATTCATTAATTGAACGTAACTTACGGAAGATATTATCAACTGTGTCTGTCACAAGTCAAAATAGTAGTTGCACTAGTATGTGTTTTTTTAATGCAGTGCATTTTCAGCTGATAGGTATGTGCGCAATGTCGATCTGATAAAATAATTATCGTTCGATGAAAGTTTTGTAAGTTTCCACTGTACTGAACTGTTTTTTGTAAACCTTGCGTAGTGCTGTATGCGATGGTGTAATATTATTTCTGTCTTTCATAGCCCGGTCGAATTTAAATTGTCTATATGCGCATGTATATTGGTTTGGTCAGTTCATTTTAAATTTTATAATATATATTTACATTTTCTATATCACTAAATTGTTTCATTCAAATGTAGCTGCTACTAACAGCGGACAACGTCCAAACAGCGCACATAACGTATATTATGATGCCAACGCGTCTCCTATTCACTATAATTCGAATCATCAACCCGCTCCGCCACCTTCTTCGGCGCAGCCTACTAACCGCATTAAAGCAAGTCCGGGATCCGCTCAAACTACATGGACATTAAGACAGGTACGTTGTATACTCCTGTGCCGTGCATACTCTAATGTGCGATAATTGTATGATTCGTGCCGATGAAAAAATAAGTAAATAAAAAAAAAATAAAAAATAAAACATTCCAGTGAAAAAATGTTTTTATATCATAAAATATTCTTCTTCAAGCAGCCTTCTGACGCCAGTATTTGGCGCGGGCCTCTCCCAAATTCTTCTGCCGTTGCCTATCCTGATCCTCGCGTATCCATGTATAGCCGGCCTGTTTTATTGTACCATCTGACCATCTTTTTAGAGGTCTTCCTCACTTCCGTTTTCCCGTGTATTATTTCCAGTTCAGTACTTCCTTTGTCCATCTTCTTGCGACATGCCATGTCCAGTTCCATTTATTTGTCGTAATTCTGGCTACAATATCTTCAAACCCTGTGTTTTTTCATATATCAGAATTTCTGATTATGTCATTTAATCTAATTCCCAGTAAAGCGCGTTCTTTCAGCCTTTCCGATTTTGATCCAGCAATCCTCTGGTTAGAGGCTAAGTTTCCGCTCCATAGCTGAGCGCGAGTATGATGCACTGATTAAACAGTTTGACTCGGTTTGCTGGACTGATCTTACTTGGTAAAATCTTTTTCATTCTGCCAAACGCTGTTCATCCGAGCTATATATTCTTAACTTCCTGTGTAAGGCTCTTTTTTTCGGTTGTAAATTTCTTACCAAAGTCTTTCATTCTACAGAGCCTTGTCCTAAATTTTTTCATCTTCTCCATATTTTACAACTTTTGTTTTCTTCGGGTTTGTTCTTAATCCAATCTCTTTCGGTGTTTTTTCTAGTTCAAGCATCTTTTTCCTGAATTTGTGTTTGATTTTTTACTATTATGTGTGATATTGGCAAAACTAAGATGATTTATGTGCACTTCCCGTTTATATTTATCCCATTATTAGTTTCCTATTGTAAATTTCTGTCACCTTGTCTCACTCCCTTTAATATCTAGAATTTCTCTGTGTCAAGTCTACGCGCGTTTTATCTTGTTACTTTCTAATGCTTTCAAAATTACCCAGATTTGCACTGAATCAAAAAAAAACTTTTCCAAGTCTACCAATCCTAAGTATAGTGGTGTATATTCTGTTATTTACATTTTTCCATTCATTTCATTGGCATTAACAACGACATCGCAAAGTATTATTTAAGCAAAAATTATAAAACATCTTCAAACAAATAAAACCGGTAATTATCACATTTGTGTGTGTCCGCGCGTATGGAACACACATTAAGTTTATTTGAATAATTAGATAAATATATTTCAAAAATCTGCTTATTTCAAGGATATATTGTGATATTTTGTAGTTGTAATTTTATAGCTTTTGCCACGCATATAAAATAATATTTATATAAATTATGTGTTTGTATAAGTCGTTTCTTCTTTCTTTCAGCAACTTTAGCCCCATCTTTGGACCGCATATTATAATACATCTTGTCATTATTATTATTTTTTTTTTTTTTTTTTTTTTTTAATTAAAAAGGTCAGTTACTGTGACGCACTTTTTTTTTCTATTTAGGATTTGTAAAAGTAGGGAGCGCGTCTTTTTATATACTTGTGCTACTTAAAATCGGGATATTTTTAAGAAATTCTAAGAAGAAACACCTGCGTGTCTCTGCGATAACAAGAAAAAAAGCTATCTCGATTAAAACAAACAATCGAATTTGATCATTGGTGTGTCTAAAAATATCTTACTTCTTTGTTCGCTGAAAAACTAGAATGACCTTATAACGATAATATGCGCAATTTGCTGGTAAATTTTAGTTGCATGGAAAAATATTCCAGAAGAAATTATACGAAATCGTTTAAAAAATGTATTACGAATGCTCTTAGTAATATACAAAGGATGATCTAATATTGAAAGTTGATAGGGAGCAAAACTCGATTATTCTTTTAGCAGCGGGTAACAATAATAAAAAGCAATGTTCAGTTAATATTACACTTTTTCCTCTGCAATTTTGATTTAGTATTTGGGTAATTGGTATCACATTGTGTGGTTTACGATTTTCCGTTTGCACTTTTTTTTATCAATTAAATAACGAAAAATGTTCTTTTCCGAAATTTCGATTTCAAAATTGTCGATAGCGTCTTGTATGCGAGAAAGTACACAGTAATTATTTCTTAAATACAAATTACTTCAAATTCTTAAATGTAATTTAAAGGGGGGGGGCGTATATAACTGAATGGTAAATAATAAGTTATAAACTAACAGAGTACTGATCGTAAATTTATTAATACATTTTTTTTATATTAAACATTATTCGAGCAAAAGAAAGGTGACCTTCCAGAAGAACAGAATGTATTTTATACAAGAAGCGGTTTATCTTAAAAATTTGGCTTGCCATATTATTAAAAATATGAAATAAAATACAATGGCAGCGAATAAATCCACAAAGCGGTTGTACTGATTATTATTAGATCTTTTCATGATTTATCCGATAATTTAGCGGTGCTGTTTAAAATATTAAACTAGCACAGAGCGATGATTTCGAATCAATTATAAAAAATTGTACAAAAATAACGATTAAATCGGATAAAAAAAAATTAACCAACTTTTTTGCTTCGGTTGAACCGGAAAAATCGGATGCATTTTCTGCTCGGTTAAACCGAAAATCGGTTATTTTTTGGTTAGTTCATTCAAAAATTATATTACCACTTAACGATTTAAGAAATTAATAAAAATAGTGGACTATTATTTTGAGAATTGAATATGCATTACAGTTGCTGAATTTTATGAATTCAAATGAAAAAAAAAACAAAAAAAAAAACACGATGCTTCTTATTTTGATAAACTATAGACTTCACAATTCATTATACGGGACGGGGCCATCCGATCGGATGTAGGCCGAGAATTTTGTTGTAAAATCGGGAAAAAAGTAAAAATAGCCAAAAACGACGATATTTTTAGTAAGAAAAAATCATTTGAAACGTTAAAAAGTGAATGCATTTCTTATTGTACTTTACTTGATAATAAACCACGATTACACCAAAATAGTAACAAAAAAATTACACATTCTTTTTGTACAATTCTAGTAATCAAGAAATCCGGAGGATTTGGACCAGGAAACCCGGGAATAAGCCGAGAATTTAAAAATTATAATTGAGTACACACCGTGTTATAATAAAACATAGGATTTTAATATTTCTTTTTCTTTACTATTTTCGTTGTTTTCCCCTTAAATTAATAATTACAATAATTGAATAAAAGTCACAATGTACTAATAAGCTTTTATTTTTCTTTCAACTTAAACGTATATATTGTGCTTGTCGATTAGAATAACTTGAAATCCACCGACACGACGTACGATACAAACCGACAAGAAAATAAAAGTGCATTAGACGTTGTTATTTTTATTCTATTACTATATTCAATATTCTTGATAGCTGAGTAGAATGATTAGACTATTAAATTTTGGAGTTTTGAGTTTTCAAAAACTAGCGGTAACAAGTGAAAATTTTTTACAATATTGTCATTAACAGTAGCATGAGAAACAGTGGAAAACCACTATGCACATCATCATATGTACGCTTGTCAATGTACGAACAAGTTCGTTTAAACTATAACGATAAATTAATTTACCAATCAATCTCTAAAGTGTTATATCTGTATAAAAATACACAAATAGATAGTCATGAGGCTCGGAAATCGAGCATGTAGCTATAGATATATGCGCAGTACTACTCCTTTTTTTTCCAAAGCATATAAATTCATAACTTAATCGTTTTTATTCGAAAAATTCATACACTCACACGCGCATGCGCGCTCTTTATATATATTATTAATGGCTACGTCGTTTTTACACCGAAGGTAATATGTAAGATCATGTAACGAAAGTGTTTTCACGATTTATGGCACAAAAACGATAATTGTAAATTTCTATGCAGATTGTAAATTAAGAAATGACATGGCCAACTAAAACTAATTCTATAAGAATTACGTAAGACTACTACCTGTAATGTTCCGAAAGATCGAGTTGCATATATATTGTTTAATTTTTTTGGTGCCTTTTTTTTTCTTCTTTTTTGTAATATAAGTGATAAATCAAATTTCGAATTTTAAAATTAATTTAAGCATTTTTAATCGCATGATCATACAGCAGCAGCAACAACCCATAACCGAAAGTTACCAGTATAATCAATTAAGTCCGTCGAGATCGCCGAACACTCCAATTTATACACAGTTGAATACTGGAACTAGACAAAACAGTGCAGCATATCACGGCAGTTCAGCAGCTACAACGAATTCTGGTAGGTATTTTTACATCATTAAACGTAATATACAATTTAATCGGCTGAATAGAAACATTTCTTAGTTGGTAGCATGACAATAATATGATTTTGAATTTTAAATCTAAAAATAAAATATGCGTAATGTGTCACTTAGTATATAAATATATATATATATATATATTTGAGGTATTGAACTTGTGTATATTGGAAAGAACAGAATTTACTATTCTCACGAGTATTGCCATCTATTAAGAAATTCCGCATAATTTTGCTTCCGGAGAAATTATCAAATGAAAAAAAAATATATATTTATCGCAACGAGATGGAGTTTACCATATTCGTTATTATTTTACCAATTTGAAATTATAAATGGAACGATTGCTGTTATATCTTCGTTTAACATTCGAAAAAGAAGAAGAAAAAAAATGGTTTCTCCAAAGTTTATTCATTTACATATTTGGTTTAATCGTAAATGATTTTTACTTATTTACAATATTCAACTCGTTTCAGTTACAACTACTAATTAAATATAACTCGTTTAAATAATTCTTGTAATTTTTTCGATATGGCAGTTTTCCAAGTATCGATTAATTACATTTAGTCCTAGAAAAAATTCCTTTATTAGGGGAAAACTATCCTCAGTTTAGCAGCATTCATAATTGAATGTTTTGACCAGGTCACGCGTAAAAGCACTTTGAAAAATAAATCATTCACATTGAAAAGTAAATAACCAATCGTAAGAAGAACGCTACCTAAAATATCCTTAGAATATTTTTTAAAAATGAAAAAACCTTTTTATAAAGATGCGCATACTGAAAAAGGGATCATTTTTTTATTATTTTCCGATCTTAGTTTTTATGATTTTGCAGCGCCCATGATTTTAAGTTTGCCATTTTTTTTTTTTTTTTTTTTTTTTTATTGGCAGATAATAAAAATTAATAAGAAAAAAAATTATTTTTGAAAAATTAGGTAATAGTGCCAAATTTTTTTAATACACAATCTCGCAAGAGTGTTGGTTTAGTTTTTTTTTAGTTTTGCAATTGCGGAAAGGATCCAAGTAATAACGATAAGACAAAAATAATTAGTATTTTTTCCTTTCAATTATGTTTGCACAAATTATTATTATGTATTTATTTTGTTCGTAATTTATATTCTTAAAGAATCCTGTAATTTTTCGAATACGACTGAAGTAGCATTTTAGGCGAAAATTTTACCGACAAAAAAAAATATGTCCGATTTGTTAATTCTGAATTTTAATTTTCAGCGTCACGAGGATCAATTAATTATGTACGTTAGTTATTTCTCTTTATTTTTGTTTTTTTTTTTTTTTCTCAACTTGTCGGGGATTAATAATTTAGATAAATTTCACCGATAAAATTAGTGCAAATTTATTACACGCAAATACATTTATAATTTCTTAATTCGACCTTTACCGCACATTCTTCGCAGAATTAAAACGTTTCTCTCGTGTTATATAATATACATCGTTTTAAATTAGTCTCTCAGCAAAGGTGTGTTGTGATTTATTTTAATTACACTTTGCAAACCCCGTACATGTTCTCTCTTCCGACAAATAATGAGCGGAAGCATCTAAAATTTACCCGATAAGAAGCAGTTTACTTTGGAAAGTATCATTAAATTTGTGTAATTTTTATTAGACGTGATCAGGCAGCAGCACATTCTATTCGTTTCCAAAGTATCCCACCGCATTAGATATTAACAAAACGAAGCGATTATTTGTAATTATGTCGTGTTTACAAAAAGAAATAATTTTTTCTTCAAATATTTCTCTTTAATCACAATTACTTTAAAATACACTAAAAAAAACTATTTCTTTTTTTTAAAAAAATTCCGTTTTTTTTTTTGTTTTTGAATTATAATATTATTTCTATAACTTTCAAAAATTCAGTGTTCCGCTTTATTTCATTACAAGAACTTTGCAGATTCAATGATACTTTTCGAATGAAATAGCTCCTCATCGAGTATATTTTAGACGGTTGTGTGACGAGTGTCCGTTAAAATTATTATACTAGTTTCACCATACGCTTGTTCAGCAAGCTCTGTTTTAATTATAGCAGCACTATATTAGAAAGATGTAATTGTAAAAAATTTCATTTCGCTGAAATCGATAACGTTAATACGAATACATTATTATTTATTATTGCTCGATTTAAAAATATTTTATAAAAATTAAAATATCTGATTTCTAATAATCGAGGAGGGAAAAATTGTTAATATGAATAATAATCGTTTAAGGAACTATAATAAACCCCTAGTGGTAACAATGTTATTCGGTCGTCCTTTAAATGTCTGTCATCCGGCAGATTCTTCCTATTTTTACTACGGTTTTTTGAACTCTAATGTGGTATTTAAAAACAAAAACTTAGCAGTTACTAAAGTGTTCATTCACTGATGTTTAATAATTTAATAATTAATTCGCCTGTATCATTTTATTTCGGGATTTACTTTTTTACTCGTATAATATACTATAAAGAAGACGGGCGAGGAATTTTTAATTACAAATGGTATTTCTCGCTTTAACTTTTGCAAAACACGGTGAAACAATTAAAAATGTCGCCGTTAGGTGCGCGATTCGCCGGCATTACTTAAGTTACGGTTGTGGTGTACCGCGTTTACAAAACAGAACGTGCATCGATAAAAAGTAGCTACCAGACTATGAAAACGCGAAAATCGCGAACAATCTCTACTTTGTTGCACTACTACTCAATGGGTTAAAATTCTGCTGGTGTCTGGGTTATATTTTTCGTTTTAATATTAGTAATGAAATTTTTGATCTTCTTTAGGTTTATGGGGATGGCAGAGTACTCATCAACCGAATGAGACTACTTCCTCCACCGGAAGTCCGGTTGGCCATCCTGTACCGGGCAGTACGAATACCGGTGGTCCTCCTCAGGAACTATCAGATATGATGATGATGTTAGATCAAGGAGGTGGTTCCACATTTGAAGACTTAAATATGTTCAATTCAAATTTCGAATAACACTTGGAGTTGATACCAATTTAATTTATTCATTTTATATCCGTATAGACATGTGACATCTGCTGATCACTTACCTCTATTCTTACTTTTTATTTTTTGATCTTCCCGCTTATATTAAATTGGTCTGATAAAACATACGTGTATACACAGCGTTGTGTATACACGCATATACTATATATATATATATATAAAATAAGTTATGGGGAAACAGATTTTTTATAAATAAAAAATGAAGACGCATTATTAAGAATATAATGTAGAATCGAAGTTTACAAAGCATTTCTCACGCCAAATAAAAGCGGCTAAAATTGTTCTACGAGCTTTTCGCATTCCTAGGAGCCCTCTTTTATCCGCTTGAGCCGCTATGAAGTCGAATGATTAGAATTTGCATATGTCTGATAAAAGGTTCTAATGGAAAGAATATGAATGATGCAAAAGACTTTATTCGCCGTTTTATAAGGTGGAAAAAGACGCGCGAAATATCGAAGCAACCAAAAATTTCCGACTGTAATTCGCGAATGTTTGCCGTATTTTGTTTTCGCGTGCCAAGCACTATCTTGACCGGCAAAAATGTGATTTTGAAATATCTCCGTATGTATCTATGACAAAGAATACATGGAGATATTTGTTTTTAAAAGTAATATTTCCGTATAACTTTAACATGATTAAACGATTGATTTATTCTTGAAGCAGAAAACATTTTGAAAATGAAAAAAATTATACGGCCGACTACCAAAATGAGTTCTACCGTGTAATGTTCAAAAATAAATATATTTCAAACAGCTGGTAACATAAACAGAATAGTTTTTGTAATGATAGTCTCGTGTATATATTCTTTTTGCTCCATACGAAAGTACTCATTTCCATGTCTATAGTACTTGTATTATACTTATTCATTTTTATTACTATTATTAATGGCATTAACTATTAGCAGTAGTATTGTTATTGCTATTGTTATAGTGTGTAATGTATGTGTGTGCGCGTGTATATATATATATATATATATATATATAAACTCGGCCACTTTGGCCTTTCAAGGGGCTCTGTGACCCCTCTTGCTTACATTTCTATCTCTTTCTCTTCTATACTTTGTATAAAATGATCAAAATTTACAACGTAATTCTAAATCGCTCCGTATGAATATAATAACATAATCACAAAAATCCTACAAAATATAACAAACGTTGCATAAAGTTGGGACATTTTTTCTAATGGGGGGGGGGGGGGGAGCTCGAAGAATTACGTTGTAATTGATATATATGTAAACATTATTCTAAGTCAATTCTACATTTTTATGAAATTCGAAATTGGCTGATTGTGTAATATAAATTATCGGTAAGAATCTGTACAGACTAAAAAACAAATTGTTTGTTCTTCTTATATTCATTTTTAAATCATTTGTATACATCATTTGAAAATTGTATTAGTTCCCTTCGAAGCACAATAATTACACCTTTTTAAAAAGGTATAAAAATGTCTGCTGTTGTTTACATTAAAAAAGTATTATTACATATTCGTATTACATTATTTAACTCTACAATAAATGTCGATAATCTTTATTAAATTCATTCACTTTAAAGTGTTTCATTATATTACGTTGGAAAAAATTCACGCGATATGAAAAATTCCGAGCAAAAGGAATAATAATAAAAAACTTTTTAAACAATACCAACCCCACCCGCGGTACTTTATATTTTTTTAATTAATCGGTAGTATATATTTTGTTTATACAATATTAAATTTTGTAATTTGTATATTTATTTTACTTATATAAGATTTTTTGTTTTGTACTTTTTACTTTAAATTTGATTTAGTTTTTGTCAAAATACTATTTGGCACTTTAAAATGTTATTTACTTTGTATATTTTGAATCTACTATTATTTTTAATCTCTTTTGGTATATTTAAATTTGTTAAGAATACCATCCGTTTCCGGGCGTAATTAAATCGCATTTTTTTTTTTTTTCACTCCTGATTTACTAAAATACAAAGTTTCAACCGACGTATTTCCGCTTTTAACGGGGTTTCGTTTCGTTTTTTTTTTTTTTTTTTGTATTATATATACATTTATATCTTTCATTACAAAATTAATATAAAAAAAAAAAAAAAAAATGGTATTCAGAGTAAATCACCCTTGCGAAATCAAAAATAATACAAAATTACGCGACTGAAATTAATAAATAATTTATTACAAATGTCTCCAAGTCAATGTACGCAAAGATAATCATGTCACTGGTGCAACGAGCAATTGTATATATAAAGAAAAGAGAATGCTAATCAAATACACTTAACGTTAAATTATACGTAGGAATTTTCAGTTAGCTATTTCACTTTCGACGCGAGTACTATATTTCTCCTTAACTTTCTTTCTACTTAAACTCTGCAATATATCGTAATTAAAATTGCTTATATCCAGATTGAGAGCTTGACAAGTCCACATAAAGTATTCAGGAGGATCTGCTTGTATAAGGAGGTCCTGTTTGTTCTCTAATATATTAGGTATCCTAAGTTGCGCCAAGTGTGTATGGGCCGGCACAATGGAGTCCTTCAGATTCTTCAACTGCAGTTTTTCTCTAATAAACTTCGACAGTTTCTATAACAAAAAAGAAGAAGAGTATACACATTCCGAATAGTGTGCAAACTTAGATGTAGGAAATATTACGATAGCATATTAAATGTAATTTCGGCTAAATATCGGCTTGTATTGGTTTATGACAAATACAGTCTATTTCATAAGAGCGGATGCTTTATTATTGATAAGACGTTCAATCGCCTCCATTATTAATTAATAATTGCCTGGCATCTCCGATGTACACTTTCTACCAAATGTATAGCATATAATCTTGAGACAAAGACCACTCCATATCAATCAAAATTTGTCGAAATAACTGCTTAATGGTCCAGATTTTCTTCCCTCGGAGTTTCAACTTGAGAAGCGCCCACACATTTTCTATTGGGATTTGCATCTGGCGACTGCGACGGCCAATCTAGTACGTTAACGTCATTTTCTTGTTTCCATGCAGTACAAAGTCGACTTCGATGTTCTGGGTCATTGTCTTCTTGCAGTAGGCAATTTTCATTTTTCCGCATAAACCACCTTTTGGCAGATGGTAATAATAAAGCCTTCTGATATATTTTGACCATTTTGGCAGCGGTAAAATTTTCTGTGAAGATGTGCAAATTGTCAAATTCCTGCGTTGAGAGACAGCGCCAGACATGCACTTTTACCGGATATTTAACGGTCCTCACTGGATGAGTCTATTGGCGTGAGTAGACCAGGTATATGAGTGATAGAAGAACATGCCCAAAAAGAAGCTTCATCCGAAAAAATTGTTGTCCCAATCGCATTCCAAATTTTCTTAGACACGGTGTGAAATATGTTTTCTATGACCAAGATCGAACGACAACTAAGACATTTTGTACAAAGCATCTAAGAGGGGAAAGGTGTTGCTATCTGCTTAGACTTGAATTTTTTCTCCAACGATCTCAAAGACAAAGTTTCGCCGTATACGCTCTTATGAAACAGGCTGTATATGATTTATGAAAGTGAGCTTTAAAAGTATGACTTGCAAGTTTTAGTGACAGCGAACATTTTTTCGCATTCTCAGTTTACTACTCCCTAACGCGACAGTATTATCTGGCAGAAATTCGCTTTCCGTAACAATACTTACGTGAACGCGCTTACGAGTATTCCTTTCTTGTAATCGTAATCTGTACAACGTAATTGTTTTGTTTGTTTGTTTTTTTTTTTTTTGCGTTTTTCATTTTTGTTTTATCGTGAATTATTTATAAATTAAAATTCTAATAGTTTCTTTCTTTTTTATTTATTTTTTTTTTTTTAGCGCCACTGTTGTTTATTAGAAATTATTTTCCAATTATTAAACTTTCACTCCTATATTTTCAAAATTTACACGAGTTCTCTCTAGCCTGGAGTTTCGAATTACGGGATTTTTGTTCAGTCATGTATGAAGCAAATTAGTTGTCGATAAAAATTATACGAATCGCTGTCGGAAAAGAAAAAAAAAAAACAAAACAAATAAACACTACTAAAGCAATTTTAACAGGCGGCCCGAATAACCCGATTGGCGTGTTTGTTGACACGATGCTGGCCTTACTCGGCTGACTAATGTTTTAATTTGCGTCGTGATCTAACACTTGATCAAACTAATTTAGGCAGCATTATGCGCTAGGAATTGTACACCCTCGTTTATTTTTTTTTGGATACCACCAAACATTTGTAATTTCATTAAAACGGCATTTTTTTATTCGACCTCGGCCGAATACTAGTTTCTAGTTTTGACGCACTTTACAGTTCAACAGAACGTGTTGAATATCTATCATTTAAAATCTAAGGTTCATTAAACAGCAGTTCTACCGAATTAATTGCCACTTCGGAATAACAGGAAAAGTTTTGTTTTTTTTTAAGTTCTTGTTTTTAAAGCTTAAAAAATAAATTCAAATGCTCAGATCAATTGGTTTACTACGTTGGAAATGTGTTCGTTCTCTGCTGATCGTGATGTCATGAGGAACTACTAGCGTACGATATGTTCGAACAACAATTAACGTTAATACAAATAATCGAGGACGGCGACGATAATAGGTTAATTATTATGAAAATACCTGCGGCTGGGAAGAAACCGGATTCCACGGATTTACCAAAACGGGAACTCCCTGGACACACTGCACTCTAGAACCGTGAATATGATCGCCCAGTACGGGCGATAAAGCACGAGTCGACAGATAGACTCGTAGACAGTGCCACGATGTACGACTTGTCGCTACCTGCACTAAACTAGTTGCTTCATTTTCACCTGAACAAATGGTGTCATGATAAATACGAACTTGCTTTACTGAACCATATTGAACCGAATTCCTACTCCATTTATCAACTAAAGTAGCCTATAACATTAAAGAAGAAGAAAGTAATACAATCGTGCAATATTCGAACAATTTATAACTAATAATATTGTAACGAATTGCACTATGTACGCAAGATTTCCCCCCCCCCCCCCTCCCCACCCCGCCGCTCTTCGTACTAATGCGATCTCCCGGGCGCCAGTGCAGAAACGCTCCGCGCGATTATTAAAAGACGTTCCTGCTTACGAGTTTATCAGCAATGTGCGTTTTTCAATCAATCAATATTTATTCGACAACTTTCAAATACTGTTCCGCTATTGGCTCGTATAACCGAAATATAATCGGACGAAATCTAATCGAAAATTGATAAGGCGGGGAGCACTACTAAAACTATATTTACCTAGGACAGTGAAAACGATCGACCTCCTTCCGGAATAAAACCGGATAGCTCGCCGTCTACGTTATCGTTTTTTATCAGAGAATAGACGACGAGCGTATCACATACCGCTCCGCCTATCGGAGTGATAATCGCGTAATTACCTTTAGCCCAATGTACCGACGCACAACTACCGTATCATCTCAAAGCAGGTAATTGCGGCCACCTCTCGATCCGGAACCGATCAATGTGAATCAAATTAATTTGTTTCCATTAGGCTACAGGTCGCGCGATCCGCATCTCAATATATATCATTTCAATTATGTCAACAATAAAGTTATGGTTATTTTTCATTCATAAATTTAAAAAGATTTTTATTTTTTCCGATGAAGAAAGATTCACGATAATCTAAAGGTATCTTAACGGATAACGAGAAATTCAAATAAATAACGGGGATATTATTACCTTTTTCTGTGTCGAATTCGTTTCTAACTTTAACGCTAATTTAGAATTAAACGATTTAGTCGCAGGGGTTCCGATGCAAACAGCCATAAAATTATGCTCCGGATCTTTATCACCTGTAAACTGCCTTTCAAGGTATTTTTTTTGTTGTTCACTGGTGGTTAACAGACAAACGCCCGACGTAAACCTAAACAAAACAAAAAAAAAAAAAAAAAATTGACCGTGGATAGAAAAAAAAATTGAACAGATCAAACAGAATACCCACTAATTTAATAAGAAAAAAATATTTTATACTTTTTTTTTTTTTCTGTAATAAAACAATTGTTATCGTTATTTCGTAATTCAGAAAATGTGACCTGATATAGTTATAATGACTGTATTATTCTTCCTATACACATCTCACGCGATCACGATATCAATAGTTCAACTTTTTTTTTTTTTTTTTTGTAGTGAAACAAACCGTTTTACAATAACTATCTGTTTTAAAATTCCAGTTTCCTACGACTTAGTTTTCCTATTCCATATTACGCCTCTTATTATATCCTGTCTCTTCCTTCTCCACTAGTAATGAGTAAGTTCGTTATTTATTCGGATACGGATCCGAAACTGAATGGCAGGTTCGAGAAATGCATTCCAGATACGATCCATCGGACACAAATGGATCCGACATTTATGCGACTCAACACTGCCACTAGTTTACACTGGTTGTGTACTGCTACCAGTGTTAAATTAGATTACGTGTGCTAGAAAGAGAGAAGGAAATTTCAAAATAGCTAACGTATAATCATACAAAGAGATAACGATAGAGTACGTTTCTTTCTAATTATCCTAATGTTATCATTTTTTATTTTTCTAGCCGATCTGGCACATTTTTGGTCAGATATTCATATTGTATGAAACGCAAAAAAAAGACAGACCGTCTATTCTTCCCTGTTCAAGATCTTTATTTTAGCTTTTCTATAGCGTGTAAACCTCAATAATATTTACCTATTTAGTTTGCACTTGCTGGGTCTGAGTTGTGAAACCTGCCTGGAACCGTATTTTCGGGTTACATCATCAACTCTGCTGTGAGTACGGATCCGTGGCTACATAAACCAACTCATCACTATTCTCCGTACATTATTTCCACTACTTGTTCCTTCCTACTAACAATATTTGATCGCATTAAAATATAATTGACTTCTTCTTTTTCTAATTGTTTCTCAGTAAACACCTCCGGTTGATAAGTCTAAAAAGAAAGAAAAAAAGGATTCAGTATAGTTCGTAGCTTCCTCCTCGCCTTTTTCTAATTTTCAAGAAATTATTTCTCACGAAATGCAGAGAAACGTTTCAACAAAGCGATAAACGAAGAATAGAAACGTGCTTGCACCGTTCGTAGAAAAATTAACTCGGTAGCAAGGTGGGATTGAATTTCGTGAACTCATTCCGCTCCACCATTTATTGCAAGTATAAACGTCGCATTAACGAGTTTTATTTTCGTAGAATGAATCATCTAGGTACTAGCCTATATGCACGTGATATTCGCTAAAAGAGAGAAAAGAGAAGAAAAAATTGGTTACGCATCATTAGCTCATAAAGTCTACCATCTACTTGTTCCAGAATCTTTGAAATCAGCTGCGTACAAGTCCGCAACACAGTGAGACATTTTCATGTTTTCCCTTAAAAGTGGGCTTTGTACAGCCATTCAGGCGTCCACCGGCACGTTAGAATGTCGTTCGCTTCACGGCCTCCGTCGACATGAGAATGTTGCCGTGCAACCTGCGATCTTCTTTATACGTATTATATCACAACGTATGCGCAAAAATATACATTCAACAACTAACTATCGCTAGTACAAGGTTCCCCTTATTTACATCATTATCGTTAGGGGTGGTAATACTGAGGAAATGACTTTTGAAAAATACACAAACCTACGATCTTCACAGGTCTCTTTACAAGTCGTTATAGGAAACACTTTAATCTACTTCTGTTGAATGCATACTCGCGTATGTAAGAAATCGGTCTCATTAAATGCTCTCTTATTAGTAATCAGTCGTATCTAAGTAAATACATGAAATTTTCTGTGACGCTTTTCGAGCTTATGTGCCAAAGTAAAGACATGAAAAAACGTCATTCTTTCCGACTGTGCAACAAAAAAATAAATAAATAAATAAAAATAAATCTTTATTAAATGTAATTGTTTTATCTTTAAAAGGAGACTAGTTTGGTTATTGCGCCGTTATTAGTTTAATCTTATAGAAAATCCGTTCAATAATGATGTTTTGAGGCAACAAAGGGATCACATTATTTTAGTGGAATTCATGGAGCGTGGACAGACTATTAACGGCCTGACCTACTGGAAACACTCATCAATTTAAGGAAAAAGATAAAAATTTCGAAAGCAATTCAACTGTTGCATGACAATGCACGGCCACTTACAGCGAACATTACCCAAGAACTTACCGCCGAGTTGCTTTTCCGGATAGTAATTACGAGCAACGTTTATAATAATGAATCGTATATATATATAAACTCGGCCATTTTGGCCTCGCAAGGGGCTGTGCCCCTTAACTCCTCTTGCTTACATTTCTATCTCTTTCTCTTCCACACGCTGTATAAAATGATCAAAATTTACAGCGTAATTCAAAATCGGACAATACGAAACATATAATCACAGAAATCCTATAAAATATAACAAACGTTACATAAAATTGGGACATTTTTTCTAATGGGGGTTGTAATTAATATGTATATGTATATGTATATATATATATATATACATATATATATATACTGATGCAAATTCGAGGTATTTGGCGCTACCCTGTTGACGACGTTTAAGCTAGAAAATATTATTCGGCTAAAATCATTACAACATTCATGATTTCTCAAAGGTCGTTCAGCAGTGCTTCATTACTGGCTTTAATATTTCAAGTTTACTTACTCGTCCAAGAAACCGTAATTCCCGTAAACGTTCGAAAATATTCTGGGGCGGACACTGTCAAAGGGCCGAGAACAGCGACAGCGGCTTTTGTCAGTAGTGAATGTTGTCTATATAGTGTACCGAGTATTAGCGAACAGAGGACACATTTTGTACCTTGGCTGGGTAGAGCGAGCCGTGTAAGAGAAGATAAAGTTGATTGTAGGTAGCCGCTTGTTCTGTCATGTTCGCATCTCCGTACCAAAGAATCAGACGACGACGATTCGCGTATTAAAATTTATCTAGTCAAAGCTACGTTTTTTCTATTTTTTTTTTCTTATTTTAAAAATTAATTAATTAATTAATTTAAAAAATAATAAACAAAAAGCCGGATGCTCGTAAAAAAAAAGGAATTGAGACAAATTGTTTTGCTGGCACCGCGAAACCGGGTCCTCGAACGAAAATCGTTTCATTATATACATATACGAGAAGCATTCAATAAATTACGTGACATGTCGTCGAAAATGACCTTCCGGGAGTGCAAAAATTATGAAAAAAAAATATCAAAAAAATTACAAGAAATCTTATTTTTCGACATAATTTTCTAAAACATTAACACATTTATCATACCAGGTCCGAAATTTATCGATGCCATCGTTGTAAAATTGGACAATGCATTTAACAAAAAAGTTTTCGTTACTGCTTCCACGACCTCCTTAGTTGTTAAGAAAAACGTTTTCCACTCCGATCGCGTTAAGCCAAAAGTCCCACATCAGACGAATAGAGTGCACGTGGAAATTCGTTTCAATCCTGATTTTCAATTAACGTGCGGATGACACGCCATCGCAAATTATCATGCAAAAGCACTATTGCTCCAAACTGCACATCATGTCTCTTTTGATTAATCGCTCGATGAAATGCCATACTACGTTACTGCATCTCCTTCTATTTACGAAATTGTAATAATAATAGGAGGCCGTAGCGCACGATCATAGCGAATATGACAGATACAAAATAGTTTTTACTGGTGACTTCAAAACACTCCAAGGAGGAGCAGGTTGTGGAATAGCATCTGACAAAAAAATTATTCTTCGCTACTCTCTTCCGGTGCTATTTACTATTCTTTCAGCAGAATGCAATAAAACTTCCTATAGAAAATATAATAACTTCTGATCCTCCCCCCTCACACCTCATATTATGTACAAGCTCACTAAATGCGATTACGTCCAGTCAAAAATACAGCTCTCCTCGCCAACACCCAATAGCCGAAGAAATTTTTCGCACTCTTTGTAGTACAAGTATTCGTGACCGGTTCGCATGGATTCCACATCACACGTTGGAATCCAAGGAAATTCGTTCGTAGATACTGTGGCAAAGGAGTCTTATTGTTCTTTCCGGTACCAAACATTGAAATACCGCCAATGGATCTTAAAGCTCATATAGTACAAAAATCACTGCAAACATGGCAAAAACAGTGAACCAGCATCCCATCGAGATACTATTCAAACATGGAAAACCTCATTATCCATCAATCGAAGAAATGAAATCGTTGTCACAAGATTCCGCCTAGATCACTCTAAAATCACTCAAAGTTACCTCCTGCCCAGGCAACCTATCCCACTATGTTCCAATTCTCCTCTCACAATCCGACATTTACTCGTCAGCTGTCCCACCTATAATTCGTACCGAGCACGAATTCTCCAATCGTCCAAACTTTCCGAAATCCTGTCCGATCATCATGACAAAATTGAACGCCTTCTACGTTTCCTCAAGATCACTAACTTATTCTAATCCATCTAACTCGTATCGTATCCGTGGCGCTGACCTAGGCGGCAATACGTTAATCAAGCAAAAAGTAGAAAATCTAACATATAGCTGTCTAAAAAAGTCAAATTACTTCCCAAGACTAAAGGCTTCTTATTAAGAATGCAAGACCGAGTGATTTTGACGAAAATTAACGCAAAACTATGGGGGATTAACAGAAAACACAAAAACACCATATTACCAATGTAAGCCAGAATCAGTACCATAAAACTGTTAAATCATACCGGGACAGAAGTATTCTTAGAGATTACAAAGCAGAGGTTAAGAGTATTACGCTAATTCACAAATCATCAAATAATGCGTTCTTAATGGACATACCTGTCTCTAATGGGTGCAATACTAATCTAAAAAAATGCAAAGAAAAGTAAATATGATAAAACCTAGCCATCGAAATAAAAAATATCTGGGAACAGGAAAAACGTTACAATACTGCTTATAATGTCAGTAACTGGAATCACCCCCGAACACATTAATAAGGACAATCTTAAACCATTACAAATTCCAACATATATGCATGGTATTTTCTAAATCATTTAAATATAATAATTGTGATTAGATGTAATTTGTCACAAATTA
This sequence comes from Icerya purchasi, assembly GCA_039619475.1. NCBI lineage: Eukaryota > Metazoa > Arthropoda > Insecta > Hemiptera > Monophlebidae > Icerya > Icerya purchasi. Next base: position 190,122,977 of record CM077115.1, on the reverse strand, counting down.
GAGCACCGGGATGTATCAAACTTGAGAAATTAATATAAAAAATAACAATAGTAATAATAATAAAAGGCGGGTCTACCAATTTCCGTCCATGAGACAAAATTCATAACTATCAAATAAATATGGCCCTTGATATATCATTAATAGCAGAAAAAAATAAATATAAATTTCAATATCTCAGTGAATAGGTTGAACGAAATTCGTTTCAGAGAAGGCAGCTCTATCATTCGCAATAATTAAATTAAAAATAACTTATCAAATAACGGGAAATGATTATAACAAGAAATCAGAGAGTAATTACGCTTGAAACTCCGCCATTACTGCACAGTTATTCGATATCGCAGGCTTCCTTTTTTACAGCGGGGTATTATGAGAATATGAATTATAATTCTTTATTTCCGTTGAAGATCTTCCTAACACTGACTGTAGCGAAGTATGCAAAATTTCTTTAATCGTACTGATATTCTAAACACGATGTGAGGCGTGCGCCATCTTTTACTCCTTCTAATGTATTTTATTTCTGTAATAAAATTCCGAAGTTTTAAATTCTTCTCTGAGACTTAGTTTAAAATTAATTTCTGCGAAGACTAATAAAATTTCATAACATCCGCGAAGAACGAGTGTGCGAAATTCATCAGGTAGAATTTTCAAAAAGATAACATTCAGTATATTATCTTCATCGTTGTTTAAATGAAATAGTAAAAATAAGTCGTCGCGATAGCCTAGTTGCTAGAGCGCTTGACTTCCGTTACGGAAGTATCGATCCCGGGCGACGACAGAACTTCTTATTACAACGAATTAAATAAATAATTGTTAATAACCACGTGGAAGGCAATGTCAAACCACCACGTACAATATCATATGCGAGCTAGGTCAGTACACAGCAGACACACACGGGACTGTACTTGTATATCGATAAATCAAACGATTACTAATCAGTTCCGAGTGTAGTCTTGCGTGTGTACACATTCGTACTGTGTATAACAATTGCCTAGTACACTATGCCTGTGTCTGTACAGCTGAGATAATAGGTAGTCGCCGACGCTCAGGAATTAAGTATGGCACTATAAAGAAGAATATGTTCGCCATTAATCAGTAAATACTAACAGAATGATCTTGATTTTCAAGAAAAGAAATTGGAATACAACTAGTAAATATTAAACACTGCACCACGAGAATGTAAAAAGACGATAAATACTAACCTTTCGGGACTTTTAACAATGACCAACTGCGGAACGGATAATTCTGCAGATAAATACGGCAGTGTTTCTTGCAAACTTAAATCATTCAGTTCAGGTAAAACCGCTGTAGTTGTAATGGTAATTTTAGGCTTCTCTCCTAACTTTTCAGTCTCCTTATACCGTTTTACACCGTACGGTTTATTTATAGCTATTATGTCTACAGCGAAAACCAACAAAAATTCATTAATTAACAAAGTTGAACAACAGATAACGCGATTAAATCTACAGATTATAATAAGAAAAAAAAAAATATTAATAACCCACTTTCATTAAACCAACAGTACAAAACAACGCATAAATTGTATTTCACATTTAAAACTGATCTTAAATACAGAACTTAATATTTCTCCCTATAGCAGAATCATAAGAATTTTGAAACAAGAAGAGCATCCTTAGATGATACCGAAGATGTGCAATACATAAACCGAAATCGCTTACTAGTACAATATTTTGGTCTTTTATATATGTACATCAATTTCGATCGTTTCCGTTACGTATCATTCATTTGTTCGCATGTATTTTATAGCTAAAATCCAATAGATGTTGAACAAGTACACCTCTTTTTTTTTGTATGCGATCCTTCAAATACGTGTGTACACGCTAGTAACGTCAAATGTGTATATACTAGACACTTCTGAACTGCTAGATGTCTAAAAGTTTTGGTTCAAACCTTAAGTTTTACTGTTACGTACAGACGTTACGTATTTTACATAGCACACATGTTAGAAAAATCATATTTTCCTAGCTTACAATAAAATTATACGAAGATAATTTAATATTTTCATTTCCAGTCGATCTTTACATTTTTATTATAATTACCGAATATAACTAAACTTTAACTTAAAATCCATTAAAAGAATTCCCGATCATCTCTTATACGATTTCGAGCGTTACGACTACGCTCCACAATAAACTTAAAAATAAGCAGCTTCTCTGTACAGAGTAAACAATTTACTGAAGAGTAAATGGAGCTTAATATATTGCGTCGGATTAGGTAATAACATAAATTATAAACTACCGGAAACACATTTATTCAGGTTATTACAGATACCGTATGTTCTGCGTTTATATTAAAATTCAGTACAAATATGCAAAATGTTTTTTGATTTAAACGATTATATAAGTAACTATAAAATTTACGAACTGGTCCCATTCTTCATTTGTTAACAATAAACACGTTAATAGAAGAGACTAAAATTCGATCTAAGTTCAGTTGCAAACAAAAATAGAAGTAGAAAACACCAGAAGTATTAACTGGATGAAACATTCTAATGGGGTAATGGGGTTAATTCAATCACCAGATTCTGCTTATACAAAAAAAAAAAAAAAAAAAACCCTACGACAAACATATTTGCATATATATTTTGGTTAAAAGGCGCAGTATTCACCGAACAAATATTATCGGTTACTTGAAAAACGAATAATAGATATATATAGCTAACTACAACTCCTTAAAATAACGCATTCAAGACCGCGGAACTTTAAAATATTAAACAAGCAGCTAACAATAAATACTGGAACAGCAGCGAATAAATAAACAAAAAACAGCTGTATACGAAATATATTCAACGTAAAGTATTTGAAAAAAACTAAATCAAATAACGTATTTCACTTATCTGTTTTCATGTTACATCAACGTCCGAATTGAAAATTACAATAACAAAAGAAATCTACATCTGATAACAGTTAAAAATTCAAATTCTCGAATAACTTACCGTGCACAGAAAATTCAAAACGTCAACAGTGTCAAATTTCTTCCTTAAAAAAATAATCTTACTTCTTACAGCAAAATAATCCGTAAAATTTGATTACTATTTCGAAATATAAACGGCGCATTATTTGCTTGCAAACAAAAATGTCTTTCCATTTGTTCAATGGTAAATTTTTTACCGGTTCCTTACATTTTCACTTTAATTAGAAACAAAATTTCCCCATTTCGATCACTAGTATAACCATTTCACGATGTAAACGGAGTATCGGTAATAAACATAAAATTTATATTTTCAAAACGGACAACATAAAAAGCCAAAGGAAATAAAAATTAAATTTAGACTTTATAAATAACAAAATAAATCGTTATTTACCGTTGCTTTTATATAACAAATTGTTCTTCAAATACACAGCTAATTCATGATGATTTTTGAAATCTGATTTAAGATAAATATGTTCATTAAGAACATTTTCAACATCGTTTACGTCAAAGATAACTTGACAAGTATGAAAATTTCGTATTTTACAACATTTTTTGGGCAACAGTTTATTAAAAAACATTATATATAAAAAAAAAAAAAAAGCAAAAAAAATGGTGTCAAGAAAATGTAAATTAAAAACGTAATCTAATAAAATACTTATATTAAAGTAAAAAATCAAATGGAAAACTACATAATAAAACCAAAATTATACGTATTTTGCAGATTTCTTGTAAATTAAATCCAGCATCGCAGCAAATATATCGCAAACCTCTTATAATACCGGCTTTTTTGCAGTTTATCAAACCTATCACAAGCTAGAGAAGCTGTACTATCATCATCCGAACGGCAGGAAATTTGCAATGCGACATGATCGTTTACAAATTTGTAAATATTACGGGATAGTAACTTTAGTTATTTGCACAAATGGACACTTACCTTAAACGCATGTTAGAATTTAAAATAGAGTTTTATAATTTTTTTAATAACCTGAAATAATTGGTACTTGTATTTTTTTGTAATCAATTATGATCGATTTAATAAAAATGAAAATTTTGATTATTATAACTATATTTTCTAGTATTTTGAAATGAAATAATTTTTTCATTAAATAGAAAAATAAGAAATTAACTTTATTGGTACAAATGAATACATCAATCGTTAATATTATTAAGTGGAATTTTATAATAAATTTAATTTATACAATTTAAAGTATTTAGCCATTGATTTAATGTTAACCTTATCGATATGTTAACCTTATCGATATGTTAATTTAATCAGTTTACTATATTTCGTAGCAGGACTTATTTGAAGGATATTTATTTTGTTTAATATTAAGTTTTCGAAATGAGTAAATGTGAACCTTCAATTCAACTTTTAGATCATATATCGAAGTACAATTATTTCGATACTCCGGATGGATATGATATTCATTTAAAAATTTTTTATTGCGTTAAACAAGCATTTCGTATAGGAACTTTGTTTATTGTGCAAGATGTTTTGGCCATTTCTAGGCCCGCCGGCTGGTTACCAATTTTGGATAGGCTAGTCTATTTGTATAAACCATGGATAAGTTGTTCCTTGACCTATCCGGTTGTAGCAAACGTTTCTTGTTTGGTCCGACAAAAAGATGATTACTGGAATCATGTTTTAGCAGCTGCAGTAACAACTTGGGTATTTGGAAGGTTTGTGGGCGGTGCAATTGGTACAATATTATTGGTACCAGCTGTATTAGGAGCCGGATGGTTCAAGCAGAGCACTTTGGAAGGTTACCGAGCCATTCCGATGCATATGAATCGAATTGGTGAAGTACATCATTACTCTATGTCAATAAAAACTCATACGAAACAACATGGTATGTTTGCGCAGCGTCCAAAAAGTTGGACTTCTCTTGAGAACTATATGAGTCAACAATAATAATCCAGAATTGATATTGTAAAAGAGGTAGTTTTATTTTATTGCTTCGTAGTTTAAATCTGCATGTGTATCGATAATGCGTATATCTGAATAACATGTACATTTTCTAAAATATCGTTTTATTCATTTTAATTTAGTATAAATTAATTTTGGTCTGGAGGAGGGGCAGGGAAATTAAAATATAAAAATGAGTTCAATAATTCGTTTTGAAAACGTTTTTTTTTTTCTGAAGTAAATCTTTAGAAAAAAAGAAAAAAGTGAATGTAGACAATAATGAAACGAAATAAAAAAGAAATATTCAATGACAAGAAAAGAAACAATTTCCTTTGGTATAGATGGATTTTAAAAGAAGACTTTACGAGGCAGAATAGTCTCAATTCTTCGGCCTTCTCTAATATTAATAACATTAACTAGTGTTGTAAAAAAAAAAAAAATGTTACACGATTAACGTATCTCGATTATTTACTTAAATGAAAGTTGTTACATATTTTATCAGTTTCGAAACGGGAATGTTTTGTTTCAACGAAGAAGTAAGATAGAGATGAATTAAAAACTACACTTTAAATAATTTATTAAATACAAGAAACGGCGGGGACTCATTTTGCAGTTTAATTTTTATTTTTTAAATTTCGTACTTATCTTTTGCATATTGTGTGCAAGAATTGGACTGGGTATTTTTTAACCAAAAAAATTCATATTTTGTTAATTTCGTAAAAAACATTCGTTAGAACTGCGAATCAAATATACATATGTATGGACTTTTTTTCATTTTTCATCAACGAAGTTGGTATATCGTAATTATAAAGTATTGCAGAATTTGCGTACATATTTAATTAATTATTCTACAGAAACATGAAATGTTATTATTTGAAGAAAAATATATGTGTTTCATACATAATACGGTGTTAAACTGTTTGATTAAAGTTACACAAAAAAATAATTTATAGTTTAAATTAATTTCCAAAAATAAACGGTATATAAGATCAATATTGATAATTTACTTTTCAGAAAAAACTGCCAAATTTATTTTCAACGTTTCTTACAGCATTCATCATTAAATTATCTTTTTTTTTCTCCTATTCCTTTTTTTTTTTTTTTTTTTATGAAAATATATATAAACAGCTGTATGTTTTTTAGTTCTTCATATTAAAAAGAGAAGAAAAAAAAAAAGGACTTGTTGATTTAGAAAAATCTATTGCTTAATTATGCAGTGTTTCTCTCAATCAGACTTTTCTGTCCTCCTTATGTTAGTTGATTAATTCTGCTCTAATACTTTATCTAGATTATAGTAAGGAATTAAATAGGCTTACACTCCTATGTCTATTTCTTTTCCTTTTTTTTTTTTTTTTCATTAATATACATAGTTAATATTTTATCGAATGTTATGTTATTTAATTATTGTACAAAAATTTTTGTTCCGCTCGTATAAAATAATGTGTTTTTTGACAACCGAAAATAATATATACATATGTTACGAGGAAATATTTTATGATCATTTCTATCCGAAACCAAAAATTTTCATTAATGCACGTACAACAATTTTTTTTTTTTCAATTTATAATACACTAATAAATAATTTTCGGAAACAACTGTGTTTTAAAAGATATTTATAAATATCTTTTATAAATATCTTTTGTAAATATCTTTTATAAATATCTTTTAAAACACAGTTGTTTCCGAAAATTATTTATTACAAGTAATCACTGTGAAAGCTTTAAATATTTTATAATACACTATTTTAGCCCACCCTGTGTTATGTTTTTGCAAGTTTTGCATTTCGATTTATGGCACACTTTAAATCGATATATAATGTAAGTTATATGAGTTTATTTGAGACAATTTTTAACCTTTCTAATGAGAGAGAAGATGTAAGAATAAAAATTCGTCAACAAGAATCGATGTATTGATGACTCTCTTTTCGTTCTAACAAGTTTTAAGGTTTCAAATAGTAAATATACAAACGAATATGTTAAATGGTTCAGAAAAAGGGTAAACAAATTTTCATTATATATATTTGTTGTTTTATTTAATTGTTCGTTATCCTTTTTTTCTTTTATATCGTATTGTAGAATTTATTACATTTATCTTACAAATCAAAAAAAATCAGGCGGAAAGTTTTCAATTTTTATTACTTCCTTTCAGCTTGTATTATGGCCATTTTAACGTATCTTCTAAAGCACCGCCCGAGATAATTTTTTTTTTTTTTTTTTTTTTTTTTAATGACATGCGCGTGCTGCTGCAGTAGGAGAATCGAAAAAATATGTTATTAGCCGCTATCGATATTGAATAGATATACATTTTTATCATCTCGCATACAATAAAAAAATATTGCTTGAAACAAAATAAGCTATTATTCCGTTTACCTCAATCGGAGGCACTAATATTAGATCGTTTTTAAACATATTTTATTGATTTATGACAGAATATCCGAGTATACGTTTTTCAGTTGTATGTTAAATGAGTGTGTTATTAAATCGGCCGATAAAATTGTAAGGGAAATAACTGAAATTAAGCCTTACGATAATACTTTGACTAAAAATGTTTGCCGAAACTTTAAGACACGTTAAAATTAGATGTAGTTTCGTGCTATTATCGATTTTGACAACTATTTAAATTATATTTTTCGCTCATTATTGTCGCGGCATCCGAAAACTCTGGCAATTTCTTCATTCGCGCGCATAGAAAGAACGGCTTAATGTTTATTTCGAAACTTGCTTCGGTCATTTTTCAGTGAGTGGAAAATTAACGCCCATGATCGAATAATGACGCGATATAATCGATAGTACTGTCCGTTATATGTTCTCGGCACTATGAAAAATTGTGGTAAAAATTGCACGTAATATTGCGGTGCGATAACATTGCCGCGCGTATCTTCTTCTTCTTCCTTTGCCATGTTAAGCGGACGTCGGCGACCAAACGGTTATACATTTCTCGATATCTATGTCCGTTAGTTTTCTCATTTCATTCATTTTTGTCCAGCATTTTATATTCTGTATGCACGATTTCCTTGGTCTGCCACGTTTCCGTTTGCCTTCTATTTTTCCTTGAAGTACCAGCTGGAGTATTTCGTATTTATTTCCTCTCATGATATGTCCCAGGTACATTATTTTGCGTTTTTTTTTATAACGGTTAGTAGTTCACATTCTTTCTGTAAGCGTTCTATGACCTTCTTATTACTTGTTTGGTCCGTCCAACTGGCCTTCAACAATCGTCTATAAACCCGCATTTCGAACGCTTCAATTTTCTTTGATGCGGCTGTTGTGAGGGTCCATGTTTCCACTCCATATAGCAGTGTTGCCCGGATATAACATCTAACTAATTGTAGTTTTAATTTCATACCGATATCGTTACCACATAGTATATTCTTGAACTGTTGGAAAGTTCTACGCGCTATTTCTATCCTACACCTAATCTCTTTGTCTGAGTTCCCTTTTTCTGTTAGCCAACTTCCTAAATATTTGAAGGCAGTGACTTTGTCCCGTCTATTGTTATTTTATCCGTATTGCTGTCTTCTCTTCTAGCTGCTTTCATATATTTTGTTTTTCCAACGTTAATTTTAATCCCCATCATGTCAGCGTCTCTATGTAATCGTTGTATTAATTCTTCTAGTCCTTTCTGAGACCCAGCTATGAGAGCAGTGTCATCCGCGAATCTGATGTTATTTATCAGTACCCCGTTGACTTGTATACCTTCCTTGGATTCCGCTATGGCCTGTTGGAATATTTGTTCGGAATAGATATTGTATAGCATTAGTGACAGGATGCGTCTTACGCCACATCCGATCTCTATGTCCTTGGATTCGTTTGTTCTTAGTCCAACCTTTGCTTTTTGACGGCAATACAGGTTTCTAATACATCTCAAGTCCTTTTTATCTATTAATGTATTTTCTAATATTTCTAGCATCTTATCGTGCTCTTAACCTTGTCAAATGCCTTTTCAAAGTCTATAAAACATATGTGTATTTTTTGATCTTGGTCATAGCACTTTTGCATTAGAATCTGGATGAAGAAGATTGCTTCGCGTGTGCTCATACCGTTTTCGAATCCAAATTGTGTTTCCCCCATATGCATTTCCAGTTTCTTATAAATTAGGTTTTCGAATGATTCGCAGAAATATTTTCAACGCGCTACTCATTAAGCTTATCAGCCTGAAATCGCTGCACTTCCTCGCTCCGGGTTTCTTTGGAATCGGTATGAAGGTAGATTGAAGCCACTCTGTAGGAATTTTGCCAGTCTCGTATATATTGTTGTATAGTCTTTGTAGTATTTCTACACTTCCTGTCTTTAGTATTTTAAAAATATTTCCGATGTAATATTGTCTTTTCCTGGAGCTTTACGATTTTTCGCTTTCAAAATGGCGTTTCGTACCTCCGACTCGATAATTTTCGGTCCCGATTCACATTTTTCTTTTTTACTTTCTATTTTATTTTCGTTACTTGTTTCACCGAACAGTTCTTTTACGTAGTTTTCCCACAGTACTTTCCTTGATTCAGCGTCGGCTACTATTTTTCCATTTTTGTCATCGTTAATCGCTACAAATACACTTTTACGCGTTCCAGACATATACTTCAGTTTTTTATGTAGGTTGAAACTGTTATGTTTTCGTTCAAGTTCCCTGCATTCTTCTTTTAACCATTCTGCCTTTGCTTGTCGTATTTTTCTTCGTATTATCTTCTGGAATTTCTTGTATTCTTCATCCTTCCGTTTATTTCTGTACCCTCTTCTTTCTGCCATTAGCTCCATTATTTCTTCTATCATCCAATTCTTTCTGTTTTCTTTTACATCTTTTCCTAAGTATTGTTCAGAGGCTTCCTGAATCTTTTGTTTAATTACGCCCCACGCTTTTTCTGCATCTTCTACAATAATCTCTTGGAGGTTGCTGTGTATTATGTTCTGACATCTCTTCCCTGATGTTCATGTTTTTTAGTTTATCTGTGTTATATTTTTTTCTCCTCCGCGCCTTATTCCTTGCTCCTGTCAGCTTTATTTTCAGTGTTGTTTCTAATAAATTGTGTTCGGACGGTACATCTGCCCCTGGTCGTGTTGTTGTTTTCATCGTTGAGTTCTTGAAAATGCGGTTTATTAGTACGTAATCAATCTGATTCCTGACTGTTTGTCCATTTCCATCCATGGGCGATCGCCAGGTATATAACCTTCTCGGTGGCATTTGAAAAAGCGTGTATGTTACAAACATATTTCCTTTCCTGGCAGAACTGTATTAGTCTGTCCCCTCTTTCGTTCCGTTCGCCTAATCCAAATTTTCCAGCTATGCCTGGTACTTCACCATTCCCAATTTTGGCATTGAAGTCTCCAATGATTATATTCACTTCGTGATTTTTAGTGAATGATAGAGCTGTTTTCAGATCGTTATAAAAGGTTTCTATTTCATTCTCGTCTTTGTCTGCAGTCGGCGCGTAAACTTGAATTATGTTAATTCTCACGGGTTTTCCGAGGAATCGAACCATGCTTATTCTATCATTAATTGGTATGTAATCGATCACATGTTTATCCAACTCTTTCTTCATTAATATCCCTACGCCATTTTCATGCTTCGGGTTGTTATTTACGGAATAATAAAATACTTCTTCATCCGTAACACATTTTCCACATCCTGGCCACCTTATTTCACTAATGCCAAGTATATCTACATTTAGTCTTTTCATTTCCATAGACGTGTTCTTAAGTTTGCCTGCTTCACATAGACTTTAGACATTCCACGTTCGTATCTGCGCACACTTACTAATATTACTGTACTATTTTGGAACGCGATTACATTTAAAAAAATGCTTTTGTGCGCCAGACCTGAAATGATTTCTGGAACACCGCGTGATAAATAGTGATCATTACCGTACACTGAATATAACACAATTTTGATAATATCTAATAATATATACTAGTAACCACTTGGCTTCCGTTGCGAAAGTATCATCGGGTTCGATCCTGGGTGACGACAAATTTAAATTAAATACTCGCCAATAGAATCATTTGGAAGGCAATGGCAAACACGTCATACAATCATATTATGCGTGGTAGTACGCAGCAGACATAAATAGGACTGCATTTGTATATCGATAAATCAAACAAATACAATATCAGTTCCGAATGATGTATGTGGTCTTACGTTTATACACATTCGTACTGCACATAACAATTGCCTAGTACACTAAATATATATCCGTGCAGCTGAAATGTACGAGTAGAGGTAGTCGCCGACGCTCAAGAATTAAGTATGGCACAATATACGATGAATTCGTGTTGATACTGTAAAAATTGACAATGCAAAAATAGAGTAATCAAAAAATAAAGATAATTAAAATCCAGATGAGTAATGTCTGTATTTTTTTTTTTTTTTTTTTTTTTAGTTGGCATGTGCAATAAAATAACACAAGCACACGCAGGTAATAATTGTCTGAAGTCGGTCTGCCCCATCAATTGGCATTATGAAGCGTCAAAACTGTAATCCATTCTTATTATATCGAAGAATCGTCTCATCTTTATGTTAATAGATATAGACATGCGTTTCGCTCTATTTTTATACCGCTTACTACCAACGCAGTCATATTGTGTCGATCTAGAAATAAATTGAGAAATAATCTACCGCTGCAGTGTGCGTCGGATGACAATTATCTTTTACGGCAGAATGACGCGCTCTCTTGATTTTAGGTCTATTTTTTGACTTAAGAGGTTAGCACCATTACAGAAAAATGTGTACAAAAATAAAAGGTTCGCCATTCGACGGTAGGGGGTTCACGACAAGATTTATGTAATGGTGGCTGGATGGTCTGGTACCATTTCACCTAATTCCCATTTTGCCTAAATTTAGGGTCGGGTTACTCAGATAATAAAAAAAAAGGTCAGACAAACATACGAATGATTTCGTGTTGGCAACAGCGCGTCATCATTATCGAATTTTAAGCAGACTAAACGCATCATTTTTCTTTTCTATTTGATTCCACTGTTAAGGTTTTTTTTTTCTTTCTGAAATATAATAAAAAGGTTTATATGAAAATCAGAAGTGAAAAAATACCGCTAAAAATGTTTGATGTAAATATACGCGAAACGACCACTCCGATTAATATTTGCGAGTTATTTTATTGAATGTCCAGTGCTGTATAAATCCCACCCGCCTTATCAGTCAGCATATAAAAGACTTATTGATATTTAGTGTGACATGATAATTAAGATTCGGAGTTGCAGAAAAAATAATAAAAAAGCTAAATTATAATTAGGTGTAGTTTCGAAGTGGTCGCGTTTATGTAAGAAAAAAGGAATAAAAATCGAATAGAATTAACGATAATGACATGACATCGAATGATTATTACACTGTTAATTTTATTATTGATTATTAAAATTACAATTATAAGTACATACAAAAAGTAAATGTTAAAATTAGGAAAACAGTTGTTTCTTTTTTTTAAACAAAAGTTCCTGAACCTAATTTAATTTTTCTTTAATTCAAAAAAAGTGAATTTGCAAATCGAAAGAATTTAAAAATTAAATACTGCTTCGGATTTGAATAAATAATCAACAGTAACGTGTACGATTACAAGAGATTTTTCAAAATTTGGATATTAGGACGAGAAAAATTACTAGATTTACTATCAAACTCTGTGTACAGCAGAAAAAGAGGAGTAAGCAAGGAATAAACAAGGTGAAGACCCTGTTATATGGGGTCAGTTCATGGCTTTTATGGGATTAATAAATGAGCATAGATTTAAAAGCACCATTTCAAAAAAATGTATATTTTAAATATTCTTATATTTGTTATATTTGATAATCTTTAACAATAGATTTTTAGTTGTAGAAAGCAGTGAAAATAAGGACAATTGATTAAAAAATGGCGAAAAATTGGTTGTAATAAGGGGTTATTACATTTTTAGATGTGTCGCACGGTATAAAAAAAATTTTAGAAGATACAGTCATTATTTTTTTCCCCATTCTACAAGATGAAACGGTAAAACTTGGCGTATGTTATTAAAAATACTTCTAAAATCGAATTTTAAGGTATAAATAACTTCTCCAGAAGCCTAAATGGTTGCTGTTGGACTTTGAAAAATTCCTCTTCAAATTAGTCACGTTTATTATAATGACGATGTTTTTCAAGTAATTTCAATAATCGGAATGAAAAAAGTAAATAAAACGCAAAAAATGTTGTTTTTAGAGTTTCTGACAAAGTAAAAAAAAAAAATTTTTTTTTCAATTTTTTGGGCACGTCAACAGTAGAACTTAAGTAGATAGAAAACCTGCATTCTGTGATAAGAACCAATCAGGAGCCAGTATTTTGTCACATGACCACGTCCCTCTTTTACTCAACTAATCAAGAGTCAATACTCAATCAAATGACACACCGTTTTTACATCAAACCATCCAGTAAGAGTTCAACACAACACCACCATGTTCTACTACAATTGCATCCTTCTGCATGCTACATCTTCACTGTTACAAACTAATAACCATATATCTCAGCATCCACCACACACAATTCGACCAACCACTTTTCTCTGTAGATACCTACGCATGAAGGCTCCACTTGACCAGTATAGAGATTAAGAGGAGGCTTTAACCAACCACTTATAATTTTGATAGCCCATACTGAGTTTCTCGGTGTATTTAGATGTTTGCATCTGTGTTGATGATACATTTATCATTGTCTAACCAATGTAAAAATTTATTAACTGATACTAGTTATTTCTGGTTGTGTATGCTCTGAGAATATGTTTTACTGTTGACCACCCACCTTTAAAACTTTTTTTCTAACCTGTACTGAGTTGCTTGCTGTATTTAGATGGTTGTATGTGTGTTGATGGTGCATTTATCATTGTCTGACCAATATAATAATTTATTAAACGGTACTATTTGTTTCTGGTTGTGTATGATTTGAGAATATGTTTTAGTGTTGACCAGCCACTTATAATTTTTCTAACCCATACTGAGTTGCTCGCTGTATTTAGATGTTTGCATGTATGTTGACGATGCATTTATCATTGTCTGACCAATGTAATAATTTGCAAACTAGCACTAATTGTTTGTGTATGTATGCTTTGAGAATATGTTTCACTGCTAACCAATCATCTTTAAGCTTTTCTAACCCCTACCAAATCTGCCATGTTTGTATAATTTAAACCGTGTATTAATGTATGTCTAACCAAAAAAAAAAAAAATAAACACTAAACTAATGTTTTATGAGGGGGACAGTTTCAGCCTCTAGAATTTGGGAGTACTTCACATATATCTAGCCAAACAACCATAGTACTAACCCTTTCTTGGTAGCTTATTCTTGTTCTGACCTATTTGTTTCTAGTGAGATGATTTGCATATGAGTAATCAAAGTAGATGATTGAGAGAAAAAAAAAACTGAATAGACCACTAACTTGTGAATTATTATTTATACATCTCAATTGCTGCAAAGGCTGTGTTTGATATTTAGCAGAGTTGCTTTTTGATGTGTGTGTTGAGTGTACTACTTAATTACACATAGCTCTATATTTCAGTGTATGAAGAGTTAGAACTTACCATCATAATAACATGTGTGTGGAGCTTATATGCTTACTTATGTGTGATGTTCTATAAATGTGTGCACATGCACATGCATGTGAGCATGTGAGCATGCGTGTAGTGTAATGGTGTGCATGTGATGTAACAATGATGATGATGGTGATGTTGACATGTTTGTATATGTGACCATGTACGTGCATATGCATACACTTTCTAATGTAATGAAACAATATTTAACCCCCAAAAATTACCAATCATAACAGATTTGATGCAACCCTGGTAATATACAGCTGTTTAGTATAAATTTAAATTAGAAAAATCAAATTAATTGTAAGCATTCAGATGTTGAAGAGTTACTCACGTCTGTTGAAGTAAACGTTTAATGTATAATAACAATATATAAGAACTAATTTGGTTTGATCACATTATAACTACCAATGCAATAAGCACAATGAACCATTTAATTAGCAAGTATTATTCATAAGCTTGATGGGACGCACCTTCTTCTTCCTCACACAGAAATTCTATTATTTTGACAAACACAATCACAACTCAGAAATTCTATTAATCTCATTTTTTCAACCTAATAGACCCATGACTTGAATAACCCATCTCCTTTGATGCACCAAAACAACGATTAGGAAATAAAAACTGTAAATTTCTACAGCACACCTCCGAATGTTACAAATAGGGATTAAGATAAATTTAGTATCATAGAAAGAATTGCTCAATTTAAACTAAAATCACTCTTTTCATACAAATTACACCATTTAAGGCTATAATACTCACATTTTGGTACAAACCATCAATTTATGGTAAAATATCACAATTTAGTACAAATATCATCATTTTAGATAGAAAACATCAAAATTTAATGGAAAGTAATCCATCCTAGGGAGAGCACCAAATTTTTACTATATACACACTCTTTAATTAAAAATAATATAATCTCTATACACTATAATTAAGTTTATAGAAACTATTTTAAGCCCACGCACATTCTCAAATCTAACAAATTAAAGGAATAAAAACAATTGTTAATAGATAATTTTATTACATAGTAAAATTAAAAATATACAATGTTTAAATTATACTTAATAATAATACACAGATCCATGTAATCATGCAATATACATATTTCTATTTAATATACATGCTCTTAGTTCAGCTAAAACATCATTAAACTTTTTATGGAATTTATTATACATAGAATTTCCATAAGCTATTGTATCTACATTATTACTACATATTATTCTTTTATCGTCATTACCACTTAATACTACTTTATTCTGTTCTAGGGTATACAGTATATGTTTATGACTTTGAATATTGTAATATGTCTTATAATTATCACATAATTTCCTGCACACACCATTCACACAATTATAATAATCTATGAAATTAAGTTCTTTTTTAATTATAGAAGACTGTACACCTTTACATTTTTTAATTTCTCTATTATCAATAATACTTATAGAATACATTTTTGGACGCAATCCAACAAATTCACTAATTGGAGTACCATTTAATTCATCTTTAAATACACCAAGCTTCTTTTTATTTTCTAATGAAGAACATGGATGACTTTTTGGATAATCACTTGTATCAAAATACTGAGCATTATCTTTAATATCTCTATAAAAATCAAGCGTTTTAAATTCATAAATAAGCAAATCAGTATCACAATATAAAAGATTAATATTCTTATAAATTTTACTCATTATGTTGTAATGAAAATCAAACATTTTTAATTTTCTAATATCTAAAATAGACACACCAATATAAATTGGCTTATTAAATTTAATTGTTGAAGGATTTAAATGTACTGCAGCCAATAATGGTTGCTCACTAAATATTGTTCGATCCTTAAAATTACTTTTTCCAACCAGTTTTGTAAATTTTACTTAATTTATAATAAGTTGCATATTAATTCTATGCCTAACGTTTTCCATCATTTTACCAAAAACACTGTTGTTCATAAGCTTCCAATAGTTCTTCTCAAACTCATTGGTAGCCAGTTTCCACTGCAGAGTGTTTAAATCAATGTAAGGCTTCAACCATGCCGATTGATTGAAACAAATGACTCGATGCACACGTTGTAGTTTTAGTCCTAATTCAATTGCCTGTTAAAGATTTCTGTAGTGAATAATATAATTGTACTTATTTTCTAATGTATTAACTAATTTCACGCATTTTCTAATTGATTTAGCCTCAGGGCATAGAGGTAAATCATTGTGTGCTAAATGTAAATCTGTTGGATACTCCAAATCCACATCGAGCTCAAAGCCAACAGGTCCATTGTCAGGTATAGCCATAATATCTAATTCTAATATTTCTTTTTGACTAAGCCATCTGAACCCATTCATAGGAAGAGGTTCACTCATGGCCCAACCATAAAGGTTATTCGCATCCAAATATGCTATGAAAGTGTTATCTACACCATCACTGGAACTATTATTACAGCTGTTGATGTATGAATTTTCTGCCTTAGCATAACGTTTCACACACTGACACATGCCACCGCATATTCCTGATTCAAAGAATAAAATCATATCATAATCGGTTAAGAGCTCCAACTCCACTTTTGTCAACTTTAACATTGCCTGGAAGGCTAATCCAGGAGCAGTAAAACTCCATGCAGGATCCAAGTTGTAAATTTTATAGCAAACGCTTCTAAAGTTTTCAAAAACATCTGCCAATAGAAGCACATCCGTCTTTAGATATATATCACTATACTCCCCGAGTGTTTGAACATTTAATGTATTCCACACATTTAATGCATGTGAGTAATCTTCTTCACTAATATTTGATCTTATCAGGGAATTATAGAAATGCTTCTTTTCAGGCAAACTTGTTTCATCCAATTTTTCCCATGATGACACATATGAATAAGGGAAAACACCCTTTCTATGGAATAAAGGAAGTAAATCAGGCGATGCAATGTTTCTGATTGTATGATGAAGCGAACTATCAGGTAAATAACTAGCTAGCTTCTCAAGGCTTGACGCCATGAAACAGAATGTATCTATGAATCGTATTTTCATTTTTTCTGAAATGCGCTTTGAAAATAATGTGTACCGTTCTTCACTATTCGGTATCACCTCGATGTCCTGATCATCATACGCCAAATCCCTGATGAATAAATGAGTGTCATATCCACTCAGATTATGAATAAATACAGGAACAAAGTTGGGAAGCTGGTATTCTAAATTACATTTTGAATGAGCTGCACCTCGAAATTTCCCAGTTAGATGGTCATGATCTGCGACTTTATCATTATTTAGAGGTTCTTCACAAATGTGACATACCGATGAAGCATCATATTCTTCCAAATCCTCAGACGTCCACTGCAATGGAATGTTTTTCTGATAAATCTTTTCTATTTTTCGCACATCTTCCACTAACCAATCACAGAATTTTCTAGTTGCATTACGGCCACGATACATTTTAGGCTCCGATGTAACATTAAACCCAACACCTTCTTCACATCTCGACACAATATAGTAACAAAAGCTAAACGCTTCATGCTGTTGTATAGGAATAGTACAAGATGTTTTTTCTGGCTTGCTTTGAATATCACCATATGAACCATCTTCCATGCGTTGCCGCTTACACGCCTGCATATTTCTCTTATGATGCCAATTTTTTCGACACCTACCACTAATTTCTACACCATCATCATCATTATTATCATTAATAATTTCTTCATCATTGACATCATTAACACATGATTCATCATTTAAAGGCTTCAGGATACACTCGAAATTAGCAAATATAACAAATTGTATAAATTCTTGCTGTTTATATTGTTGGAATTTCAATATTTTATTCTCCTCCATTGGCATAACAACCGTAGCAGGAGTATTATTGGAGCAACATTGTGTATGAGCTAGGTATTTAGCACGATCTTGAACATACCATAAGCAACGACGGCATATAAACATCCGAGAGTGATCTTTAGTGATTTGACTTCTCACAAGCCTCCCCAAATTTTTTATCCAGCAGTAATGTGATTTATCACCTTCAGTTATTAGTAGTAAGTCAGTATGATCTTTTTGTTCAATCTTTGTGATTCGAAGGGGGTATACAATATTTTTCTCATCCAAACCATATACATTAACAGATGATCGAGGATTATTCTTTTCAAATGTGGACACATCGTCCAATGATGTAGGAAAAGATATACCACTCCAATTGTATTTCTTTAACAATGATGTATTCCGCACATAATTGCTTGCATATTCTGGATGATTCACCTTAATATATTTTGTCAACATAGAATATTTGAAACACATCAGGTCAACGTTTTTCACATTAATAACAGCCTTTTTTGATGCAATACAGGATGGTAGTGGAATATATGATGATGCACGGCTTAGAACGTTCCGATGGTTGAGACGAATTTCGAGGTATTCAATTTTCATTAATGACCAGCCAGATCCCGTTGCATGTTCAAGTTTATCAGCAAGATTGATGATTTTTCTACAATCCTCCATGTACCATTTAGAAATATCATCACCACGAGTGAGTAACTGTGCATTGGTTGGGAAGTGAAATGACATTACACTCCAATCTGCGAGCCCAACTCCTCTCTTAAATGAACATCGTAATGTTAGATTTACTTTTATTCCAACGCCGATTCTTTTCTTAATTATCTCGATCACTGTAGAAGTAATATCTGCCAAATATTTTGCAATATCCATTTGATGGCTATTATTGTTTACAATACGATATGTTGCAAAACGATTGGAATAACGCTTGCTAACCTTTTGAATGGAAACATCATGTTGAACACACACTGACGACATTTTCATAAATAATATTAATACAACTACCTATTAAAAGCAACAAAAACTTGAACGCAGGAGAAAACACGTCTGATCACTTCAATGGTCAGCATACAAATCAACAAATACCTTTCTGACACCTCCTTTTATACTAAATTAATACAAAGAGTTGACGCAAAATAACTGATATTAATTAAAATGAGTATAACTTGAGCACAGAAGGAAGACATCTATAATCACTTCAATGGTCAACAATCGAATCAATAAATAACTCCCTAATAACTCTTTTTATACAAAAGCACACAAGAACTTGACGAAAAGTAACTTATATTAATTGTTTAAACATAAATAACGTTGAAGATGGCATGTTATTTATTACCCCCAAAGGGAATTTCACTTGAAGTTTAAAAACTAAAAGTAAATTTAAAAGCTAACCAATTTTAATATTATATACTTTTCATGAATATCATTGAAACATTACTGTACTTAATTACACCTGTCCGTCATATATCCACATTATCTTATACTATTTGCATAGTGAACATTTACTCCAGAAGACTTTACATAGATAGAGTGAAAATATTCAAATTAGTAAGAGCTCCGCAGACCAGATATGCATCACAATAATTGCTAGCAGATGAACATGCACATGGAATCCATCTGTGAGTGGAAAGAGAAATTATTAAACTCCAAAGTGGTGAGATTTATGCTTAACACAGAGACATTAACCAGCATCACTTCATTAAACATGATAAAAAAAAAAAAAAGAAAAAAGAAAATTGATGTGGAGAAAATTTAAAAGAAAATATATAAAACATTGGGGAAATCGCAGGACTGATACAAGAGAAATGATGAAAATTAGATAGAGGAACATTTTAAGTTAACACAATGGTTGAGAAAGCCAAATCAGTGAAAAATTGACGAAAGATGATGAAAAATTAAGAAAAATAGTTTAAAAGCGTTAAAATGCAAGAAAATAATGATAAATAGCGGAAAATTGACTATAATTAGTGAAAACAGAGGAAAAATGGTGTAAAAGTATTAAAGCATAAGAAAATAGTAAGAAATCTAAAGGAAATGGCTTATAACGCATTTTAATATGTGGTTTTCTTTTTGTTTAATGGAAACACAATTTGAGTGCAAACTTACGGTGGCAAGAGAAAATTTTATAATGAAATACTAGCGATAAGCAAACAACTAACTTGACATGGAATAGGAAGAAAAATGAAGTTCGAAAAAAAAAAACTCATTAGAATGTAACACAATTAGGTAAATAATGAGATAAATTCGTTTTTTAAAATTAATAGCACACTGTCCGGCCAGTAATAAAGAAAAATAATTGTATTCTTCGGATGATAACTTTTAAATCTGTAAATGAGGTAATGGAAAATATTATAGTTTACCATGAGCGAACATTCTAAATTCTCCGACTTGATAATAATATATTTTTACATGAATAAACAAGAATAGAGGTAAAATGCAGGGTTAGAAGTTCCCACTATTTAGTTTCACAGAAAAGTGTATGATAAAATTAATACAAACGCAATATATATGATAAAAATAAAAAAAATTATAATAACACACCAATACAATCAGCTACAAAACTAGCGAGTCATAATAAAAAAAAAAAAAAACACCCGCTAGAAGAAATAAAACCTAGGAGCGGTGGATTTAACAAAAAAAAAAAAAAAAAAAAATGAGTAGGAAGATTATATATAAATAAATATAAATAATAAAACCTTGACAATACAATCAATTCACTCATACCGGCAAAATAATTAGAAATATAATAAAAACAATGAATAATAACAAACAACCATGGAGATAACACTTTAAATTAAATTTAAAAGTAATAGACAAAGTTCACAAAATTCTAGAGATGGCAAATAAATTTCGCAGATAATTAAAAATATGTCATTAGAATCCCCGGAAAAAGGGGAAAAAAAACACAACCATTCAATCAATTATTGGGAGCAATTAAATTAATACACATGAGGGTAAATATTAATCTAATTTTAACAAGATCAGCTGCAAAAAAAAAAAAAAAAAGAAAAAAAAAATGATCGCAAACTTCAACCGATTAATCATAAAAATTAAATATACGATGTTTGATTCAAAACACAATTTTATAACCAACTAGTACCAAAATAGGCATAAAATTAAATCGATGACAATCAACGAGCAATAAAAAAAAAAAAAAAGTACCTAAAGAGCTAAAATACGCCCTTTCAAAATAGTGATCGGAACATATATTAACAATAAAATGGAAACATGTAAAGTAGCGAAGCAGGAACAAAATGGAAAATAAAAACAAAACAGAGGCGTAATTAAAATTAAAATAAAAGAACGTACAATAAAAAAAACAAAGAGCCGATATAGATCACGAAAATACAAAATAAACACAAAAGAACTTGGATCTGAAAGGTGAAATATAAGCAATTACGAATTATTTAGCATATCAAAATTTAAAAAACAACAAGCGGAACAATAAATAAGGAATACACACAACAACACACTTGATGTAAAATAGATAAAATAAAATACAAAGATAACATATCAAAATAAATTTTTAAAACTCCGTTGAGTTAACTTCTGACAAATATTTAAAATTTCTTATAATATTATAAAGATCGCGTCCACAAACACTACAACTACTCACGAAAATCGAAAAAAGTAATACAAAACAGACATATCGAAAGAAAAAAAAAAAAAAAAAAAATGATAATAAAATCGATTAGTCAAAATTCATAGGAAAAAACAAATTATTTACACGACTCAAAATCCTTAACAAACAATTGAAAATAACAATATACATTGCTTAAAACTGATTATTATTTACTTAATAACAAATAATTTAAATTTATCATAATATTATAATGATCGCAAAAGAAAAAAAAAACATCGCAAAAAGATCGCATTTAGATAAAATACACTGTTGCTCAGAAAAAAGAAGAAAAACAGCGCTGGAAGGCAAAAATAATAGACCAAACCGACGGAGACAACCTGTTTTAAGTATCTACTCAGCTGCTCACTAACACAAAGACACTAGTGAATAGTAGTGGGTTTTTGCCGGTTCTAGATACTCTGTGACGTAATGCTCAAAAGCTGTGTCTGAGGCTGAAAATAACCCAAGTATGTGATGAGGGAGGCTAAAAGTACCCCAATTTATTGTTCTGAGGAGGAAAATTCCCCCAAGTTTCCCCGAAATTCCTCCATACGGTTCCCCTGGTAGTTTCAGTACTTCAAACCGATTATTAATTAACATAAGTATATTAATTAATGTCGGAAACTATCCCAAGCCTCCACTCACCCCTTTATCCGTGCATTAGTTGCTGCTAGAGCGCACACGCTGTTCCCGCGCACACACAAAACCTCACTCGCAGTTTTAACCACCGATATAATATTGATTCTCATTCGCAGGCACGCATCCATCATCACAATGCACACCAGTAGTTCCCACACATACATACTTATTGGGAAAACCTTGCAAAAACACACTACTATTCACTAGTGTCTTTGAGTTAGTGAGCAGCTGAGTAGATACTTAAAACAGGTTGTCTCCGTCGGTTTGGTCTATTATTTTTGCCTTCCAGCGCTGTTTTTCTTCTTTTTTCTGAGCAACAGTGTATTTTATCTAAATGCGATCTTTTTGCGATGTTTTTTTTTTCTTTTGCGATCATTATAATATTATGATAAATTTAAATTATTTGTTATTAAGTAAATAATAATCAGTTTTAAGCAATGTATATTGTTATTTTCAATTGTTTGTTAAGGATTTTGAGTCGTGTAAATAATTTGTTTTTTCCTATGAATTTTGACTAATCGATTTTATTATCATTTTTTTTTTTTTTTTTTTTTCTTTCGATATGTCTGTTTTGTATTACTTTTTTCGATTTTCGTGAGTAGTTGTAGTGTTTGTGGACGCGATCTTTATAATATTATAAGAAATTTTAAATATTTGTCAGAAGTTAACTCAACGGAGTTTTAAAAATTTATTTTGATATGTTATCTTTGTATTTTATTTTATCTATTTTACATCAAGTGTGTTGTTGTGTGTATTCCTTATTTATTGTTCCGCTTGTTGTTTTTTAAATTTTGATATGCTAAATAATTCGTAATTGCTTATATTTCACCTTTCAGATCCAAGTTCTTTTGTGTTTATTTTGTATTTTCGTGATCTATATCGGCTCTTTGTTTTTTTTATTGTACGTTCTTTTATTTTAATTTTAATTACGCCTCTGTTTTGTTTTTATTTTCCATTTTGTTCCTGCTTCGCTACTTTACATGTTTCCATTTTATTGTTAATATATGTTCCGATCACTATTTTGAAAGGGGGTATTTTAGCTCTTTAGGTACTTTTTTTTTTTTTTTATTGCTCATTGATTGTCATCGATTTAATTTTATGCCTATTTTGGTACTAGTTGGTTATAAAATTGTGTTTTGAATCAAACATTGTATATTTAATTTTTATAATTAATCGGTTGAAGTTTGCGATCATTTTTTTTTTCTTCTTTTTTTTTTTTTTGCAGCTGATCTTGTTAAAATTAGATTAATATTTACCCTCATGTGTATTAATTTAATTGCTCCCAATAATTGATTGAATGGTCGTGTTTTTTTTCCCCTTTTTCCGGGGATTCTAATGACATATTTTTAATTATCTGCGAAATTTATTTGCCATCTCTAGAATTTTGTGAACTTTGTCTATTACTTTTAAATTTAATTCAAAGTGTTATCTCCATGGTTGTTTGTTATTATTCATTGTTTTTATTATATTTCTAATTATTTTGCCGGTATGAGTGAATTGATTGTATTGTCAAGGTTTTATTATTTATATTTATTTATATATAATCTTCCTACTCATTTTTTTTTTTTTTTTTTTTGTTAAATCCACCGCTCCTAGGTTTTATTTCTTCTAGTGTGTGGTTTTTTTTTTTTTATTATGACTCGCTAGTTTTGTAGCTGATTGTATTAGTGTGTTATTATAATTTTTTTTATTTTTATCATATATATTGCGTTTGTATTAATTTTATCACACACTTTTCTGTGAAACTAAATAGTGGGAACTTCTAACCCTGCATTTTACCTCTATTCTTGTTTATTCATGTAAAAATATATTATTATCAAGTCGGAGAATTTAGAATGTTCGCTCATGGTAAACTATAATATTTTCCATTACCTCATTTACAGATTTAAAAGTTATCATCCGAAGAATACAATTATTTTTCTTTATTACTGGCCGGACAGTGTGCTATTAATTTTAAAAAACGAATTTATCTCATTATTTACCTAATTGTGTTACATTCTAATGAGTTTTTTTTTTTCGAACTTCATTTTTCTTCCTATTCCATGTCAAGTTAGTTGTTTGCTTATCGCTAGTATTTCATTATAAAATTTTCTCTTGCCACCGTAAGTTTGCACTCAAATTGTGTTTCCATTAAACAAAAAGAAAACCACATATTAAAATGCGTTATAAGCCATTTCCTTTAGATTTCTTACTATTTTCTTATGCTTTAATACTTTTACACCATTTTTCCTCTGTTTTCACTAATTATAGTCAATTTTCCGCTATTTATCATTATTTTCTTGCATTTTAACGCTTTTAAACTATTTTTCTTAATTTTTCATCATCTTTCGTCAATTTTTCACTGATTTGGCTTTCTCAACCATTGTGTTAACTTAAAATGTTCCTCTATCTAATTTTCATCATTTCTCTTGTATCAGTCCTGCGATTTCCCCAATGTTTTATATATTTTCTTTTAAATTTTCTCCACATCAATTTTCTTTTTTCTTTTTTTTTTTTTTATCATGTTTAATGAAGTGATGCTGGTTAATGTCTCTGTGTTAAGCATAAATCTCACCACTTTGGAGTTTAATAATTTCTCTTTCCACTCACAGATGGATTCCATGTGCATGTTCATCTGCTAGCAATTATTGTGATGCATATCTGGTCTGCGGAGCTCTTACTAATTTGAATATTTTCACTCTATCTATGTAAAGTCTTCTGGAGTAAATGTTCACTATGCAAATAGTATAAGATAATGTGGATATATGACGGACAGGTGTAATTAAGTACAGTAATGTTTCAATGATATTCATGAAAAGTATATAATATTAAAATTGGTTAGCTTTTAAATTTACTTTTAGTTTTTAAACTTCAAGTGAAATTCCCTTTGGGGGTAATAAATAACATGCCATCTTCAACGTTATTTATGTTTAAACAATTAATATAAGTTACTTTTCGTCAAGTTCTTGTGTGCTTTTGTATAAAAAGAGTTATTAGGGAGTTATTTATTGATTCGATTGTTGACCATTGAAGTGATTATAGATGTCTTCCTTCTGTGCTCAAGTTATACTCATTTTAATTAATATCAGTTATTTTGCGTCAACTCTTTGTATTAATTTAGTATAAAAGGAGGTGTCAGAAAGGTATTTGTTGATTTGTATGCTGACCATTGAAGTGATCAGACGTGTTTTCTCCTGCGTTCAAGTTTTTGTTGCTTTTAATAGGTAGTTGTATTAATATTATTTATGAAAATGTCGTCAGTGTGTGTTCAACATGATGTTTCCATTCAAAAGGTTAGCAAGCGTTATTCCAATCGTTTTGCAACATATCGTATTGTAAACAATAATAGCCATCAAATGGATATTGCAAAATATTTGGCAGATATTACTTCTACAGTGATCGAGATAATTAAGAAAAGAATCGGCGTTGGAATAAAAGTAAATCTAACATTACGATGTTCATTTAAGAGAGGAGTTGGGCTCGCAGATTGGAGTGTAATGTCATTTCACTTCCCAACCAATGCACAGTTACTCACTCGTGGTGATGATATTTCTAAATGGTACATGGAGGATTGTAGAAAAATCATCAATCTTGCTGATAAACTTGAACATGCAACGGGATCTGGCTGGTCATTAATGAAAATTGAATACCTCGAAATTCGTCTCAACCATCGGAACGTTCTAAGCCGTGCATCATCATATATTCCACTACCATCCTGTATTGCATCAAAAAAGGCTGTTATTAATGTGAAAAACGTTGACCTGATGTGTTTCAAATATTCTATGTTGACAAAATATATTAAGGTGAATCATCCAGAATATGCAAGCAATTATGTGCGGAATACATCATTGTTAAAGAAATACAATTGGAGTGGTATATCTTTTCCTACATCATTGGACGATGTGTCCACATTTGAAAAGAATAATCCTCGATCATCTGTTAATGTATATGGTTTGGATGAGAAAAATATTGTATACCCCCTTCGAATCACAAAGATTGAACAAAAAGATCATACTGACTTACTACTAATAACTGAAGGTGATAAATCACATTACTGCTGGATAAAAAATTTGGGGAGGCTTGTGAGAAGTCAAATCACTAAAGATCACTCTCGGATGTTTATATGCCGTCGTTGCTTATGGTATGTTCAAGATCGTGCTAAATACCTAGCTCATACACAATGTTGCTCCAATAATACTCCTGCTACGGTTGTTATGCCAATGGAGGAGAATAAAATATTGAAATTCCAACAATATAAACAGCAAGAATTTATACAATTTGTTATATTTGCTAATTTCGAGTGTATCCTGAAGCCTTTAAATGATGAATCATGTGTTAATGATGTCAATGATGAAGAAATTATTAATGATAATAATGATGATGATGGTGTAGAAATTAGTGGTAGGTGTCGAAAAAATTGGCATCATAAGAGAAATATGCAGGCGTGTAAGCGGCAACGCATGGAAGATGGTTCATATGGTGATATTCAAAGCAAGCCAGAAAAAACATCTTGTACTATTCCTATACAACAGCATGAAGCGTTTAGCTTTTGTTACTATATTGTGTCGAGATGTGAAGAAGGTGTTGGGTTTAATGTTACATCGGAGCCTAAAATGTATCGTGGCCGTAATGCAACTAGAAAATTCTGTGATTGGTTAGTGGAAGATGTGCGAAAAATAGAAAAGATTTATCAGAAAAACATTCCATTGCAGTGGACGTCTGAGGATTTGGAAGAATATGATGCTTCATCGGTATGTCACATTTGTGAAGAACCTCTAAATAATGATAAAGTCGCAGATCATGACCATCTAACTGGGAAATTTCGAGGTGCAGCTCATTCAAAATGTAATTTAGAATACCAGCTTCCCAACTTTGTTCCTGTATTTATTCATAATCTGAGTGGATATGACACTCATTTATTCATCAGGGATTTGGCGTATGATGATCAGGACATCGAGGTGATACCGAATAGTGAAGAACGGTACACATTATTTTCAAAGCGCATTTCAGAAAAAATGAAAATACGATTCATAGATACATTCTGTTTCATGGCGTCAAGCCTTGAGAAGCTAGCTAGTTATTTACCTGATAGTTCGCTTCATCATACAATCAGAAACATTGCATCGCCTGATTTACTTCCTTTATTCCATAGAAAGGGTGTTTTCCCTTATTCATATGTGTCATCATGGGAAAAATTGGATGAAACAAGTTTGCCTGAAAAGAAGCATTTCTATAATTCCCTGATAAGATCAAATATTAGTGAAGAAGATTACTCACATGCATTAAATGTGTGGAATACATTAAATGTTCAAACACTCGGGGAGTATAGTGATATATATCTAAAGACGGATGTGCTTCTATTGGCAGATGTTTTTGAAAACTTTAGAAGCGTTTGCTATAAAATTTACAACTTGGATCCTGCATGGAGTTTTACTGCTCCTGGATTAGCCTTCCAGGCAATGTTAAAGTTGACAAAAGTGGAGTTGGAGCTCTTAACCGATTATGATATGATTTTATTCTTTGAATCAGGAATATGCGGTGGCATGTGTCAGTGTGTGAAACGTTATGCTAAGGCAGAAAATTCATACATCAACAGCTGTAATAATAGTTCCAGTGATGGTGTAGATAACACTTTCATAGCATATTTGGATGCGAATAACCTTTATGGTTGGGCCATGAGTGAACCTCTTCCTATGAATGGGTTCAGATGGCTTAGTCAAAAAGAAATATTAGAATTAGATATTATGGCTATACCTGACAATGGACCTGTTGGCTTTGAGCTCGATGTGGATTTGGAGTATCCAACAGATTTACATTTAGCACACAATGATTTACCTCTATGCCCTGAGGCTAAATCAATTAGAAAATGCGTGAAATTAGTTAATACATTAGAAAATAAGTACAATTATATTATTCACTACAGAAATCTTTAACAGGCAATTGAATTAGGACTAAAACTACAACGTGTGCATCGAGTCATTTGTTTCAATCAATCGGCATGGTTGAAGCCTTACATTGATTTAAACACTCTGCAGTGGAAACTGGCTACCAATGAGTTTGAGAAGAACTATTGGAAGCTTATGAACAACAGTGTTTTTGGTAAAATGATGGAAAACGTTAGGCATAGAATTAATATGCAACTTATTATAAATGAAGTAAAATTTACAAAACTGGTTGGAAAAAGTAATTTTAAGGATCGAACAATATTTAGTGAGCAACCATTATTGGCTGCAGTACATTTAAATCCTTCAACAATTAAATTTAATAAGCCAATTTATATTGGTGTGTCTATTTTAGATATTAGAAAATTAAAAATGTTTGATTTTCATTACAACATAATGAGTAAAATTTATAAGAATATTAATCTTTTATATTGTGATACTGATTTGCTTATTTATGAATTTAAAACGCTTGATTTTTATAGAGATATTAAAGATAATGCTCAGTATTTTGATACAAGTGATTATCCAAAAAGTCATCCATGTTCTTCATTAGAAAATAAAAAGAAGCTTGGTGTATTTAAAGATGAATTAAATGGTACTCCAATTAGTGAATTTGTTGGATTGCGTCCAAAAATGTATTCTATAAGTATTATTGATAATAGAGAAATTAAAAAATGTAAAGGTGTACAGTCTTCTATAATTAAAAAAGAACTTAATTTCATAGATTATTATAATTGTGTGAATGGTGTGTGCAGGAAATTATGTGATAATTATAAGACATATTACAATATTCAAAGTCATAAACATATACTGTATACCCTAGAACAGAATAAAGTAGTATTAAGTGGTAATGACGATAAAAGAATAATATGTAGTAATAATGTAGATACAATAGCTTATGGAAATTCTATGTATAATAAATTCCATAAAAAGTTTAATGATGTTTTAGCTGAACTAAGAGCATGTATATTAAATAGAAATATGTATATTGCATGATTACATGGATCTGTGTATTATTATTAAGTATAATTTAAACATTGTATATTTTTAATTTTACTATGTAATAAAATTATCTATTAACAATTGTTTTTATTCCTTTAATTTGTTAGATTTGAGAATGTGCGTGGGCTTAAAATAGTTTCTATAAACTTAATTATAGTGTATAGAGATTATATTATTTTTAATTAAAGAGTGTGTATATAGTAAAAATTTGGTGCTCTCCCTAGGATGGATTACTTTCCATTAAATTTTGATGTTTTCTATCTAAAATGATGATATTTGTACTAAATTGTGATATTTTACCATAAATTGATGGTTTGTACCAAAATGTGAGTATTATAGCCTTAAATGGTGTAATTTGTATGAAAAGAGTGATTTTAGTTTAAATTGAGCAATTCTTTCTATGATACTAAATTTATCTTAATCCCTATTTGTAACATTCGGAGGTGTGCTGTAGAAATTTACAGTTTTTATTTCCTAATCGTTGTTTTGGTGCATCAAAGGAGATGGGTTATTCAAGTCATGGGTCTATTAGGTTGAAAAAATGAGATTAATAGAATTTCTGAGTTGTGATTGTGTTTGTCAAAATAATAGAATTTCTGTGTGAGGAAGAAGAAGGTGCGTCCCATCAAGCTTATGAATAATACTTGCTAATTAAATGGTTCATTGTGCTTATTGCATTGGTAGTTATAATGTGATCAAACCAAATTAGTTCTTATATATTGTTATTATACATTAAACGTTTACTTCAACAGACGTGAGTAACTCTTCAACATCTGAATGCTTACAATTAATTTGATTTTTCTAATTTAAATTTATACTAAACAACTGTATATTACCAGGGTTGCATCAAATCTGTTATGATTGGTAATTTTTGGGGGTTAAATATTGTTTCATTACATTAGAAAGTGTATGCATATGCACGTACATGGTCACATATACAAACATGTCAACATCACCATCATCATCATTGTTACATCACATGCACACCATTACACTACACGCATGCTCACATGCTCACATGCATGTGCATGTGCACACATTTATAGAACATCACACATAAGTAAGCATATAAGCTCCACACACATGTTATTATGATGGTAAGTTCTAACTCTTCATACACTGAAATATAGAGCTATGTGTAATTAAGTAGTACACTCAACACACACATCAAAAAGCAACTCTGCTAAATATCAAACACAGCCTTTGCAGCAATTGAGATGTATAAATAATAATTCACAAGTTAGTGGTCTATTCAGTTTTTTTTTTCTCTCAATCATCTACTTTGATTACTCATATGCAAATCATCTCACTAGAAACAAATAGGTCAGAACAAGAATAAGCTACCAAGAAAGGGTTAGTACTATGGTTGTTTGGCTAGATATATGTGAAGTACTCCCAAATTCTAGAGGCTGAAACTGTCCCCCTCATAAAACATTAGTTTAGTGTTTATTTTTTTTTTTTTTGGTTAGACATACATTAATACACGGTTTAAATTATACAAACATGGCAGATTTGGTAGGGGTTAGAAAAGCTTAAAGATGATTGGTTAGCAGTGAAACATATTCTCAAAGCATACATACACAAACAATTAGTGCTAGTTTGCAAATTATTACATTGGTCAGACAATGATAAATGCATCGTCAACATACATGCAAACATCTAAATACAGCGAGCAACTCAGTATGGGTTAGAAAAATTATAAGTGGCTGGTCAACACTAAAACATATTCTCAAATCATACACAACCAGAAACAAATAGTACCGTTTAATAAATTATTATATTGGTCAGACAATGATAAATGCACCATCAACACACATACAACCATCTAAATACAGCAAGCAACTCAGTACAGGTTAGAAAAAAAGTTTTAAAGGTGGGTGGTCAACAGTAAAACATATTCTCAGAGCATACACAACCAGAAATAACTAGTATCAGTTAATAAATTTTTACATTGGTTAGACAATGATAAATGTATCATCAACACAGATGCAAACATCTAAATACACCGAGAAACTCAGTATGGGCTATCAAAATTATAAGTGGTTGGTTAAAGCCTCCTCTTAATCTCTATACTGGTCAAGTGGAGCCTTCATGCGTAGGTATCTACAGAGAAAAGTGGTTGGTCGAATTGTGTGTGGTGGATGCTGAGATATATGGTTATTAGTTTGTAACAGTGAAGATGTAGCATGCAGAAGGATGCAATTGTAGTAGAACATGGTGGTGTTGTGTTGAACTCTTACTGGATGGTTTGATGTAAAAACGGTGTGTCATTTGATTGAGTATTGACTCTTGATTAGTTGAGTAAAAGAGGGACGTGGTCATGTGACAAAATACTGGCTCCTGATTGGTTCTTATCACAGAATGCAGGTTTTCTATCTACTAACTTACCCAACGCAGAGAACTGTACATTATATAAGGAAAAGATTAAAAATTGAGGAGATAAAGAAAGCTAACAAAGGAACTATATTGAGAGAGGAGAAAGCAAGAATGGCTTTGGCACTGTAAGGAGCGGGGAGGCCAATTGCAGAAGATTGGAATAAAAGGGCACTGTCCTCCTTACTCTTGTTTCTTCTATTTCCCCAGTGTCCAATCGATTTAGATTATAATATTTTTCTTCTTTCTTTTATAATCTGTTAAGTCTGCCAGATTTTTCGGCAAATCCAAAAAAAGTCAAAGAAAAAAAACCGTCTATCTTACTATTTAAAATGCTTCATTCAATAAATTGTCCGAAAGATTACGATTTAACATTACAAAAAGGAAAAAGAAAGAGAATATTAAAATACGCTATTCAATTAACCAAATATTTTATCATACACTTTTGACATACAAAATAAAAATTTATAGCAATTAAGCGAAAATAATTTTTTAATGGATGATAATTTTTTTTATTCTCTGTTTTGTCAAAATTTAATTGAATACCATTTCATTTAAAATGTAATTTGCAATAAATATTTCAATATACAAATATTAGATATATATATATATTATTTACCTGCTCGATTTTTTTTTTATAAATGATATATCCATTGCTATATTAGCCTGACTCTAAATTTTTGGTTTATTCACAAGCGATAATTTAAATATTCAAGATAGAAGAATAGTTTCCTTCAGAACGTTGATACACATAACACTCGACCCAGAACAAATTGTGACCTCATAGCGTAAAACAGTCAGTATGCGGTGATTTTCCGCATATTGAGATTGATTTGGCATTTCTTACACCTTTGGAAATATTAAAATTTTGGTAATAATCATTCAATTTCTCGGAAGGTCTCGCCAGAGGGCAAATGCGGCCCTGTTTGTCAAAGACGCTTTCTCGATTTAAAAATCGAAGGATCTGACCGCTACGCAGGGGTAGCGAACTAGTTTCGTTGCGCGTGGC
This sequence comes from Icerya purchasi, assembly GCA_039619475.1. NCBI lineage: Eukaryota > Metazoa > Arthropoda > Insecta > Hemiptera > Monophlebidae > Icerya > Icerya purchasi. The sequence continues at coordinate 190,090,244 of CM077115.1, read as the reverse complement.
CGAGAAGCGGAAATAGAGCACTTCCTGGCAGTATAGGCGTTTGAAATGCGTACCGAGGCTCAGTGTGTGCTCAGTGCTAATTTGTTTTAGTTCTAGTTACTTGCGCGCATTTTACTTGACATCAAAATAAAAACAAAAACATTTGCAATCGTTTTGTGCGGCTAGCAATAATTTTGTTCGAATAACTGTTATTTTCAGAAAATATATTCAGTAACAGTTCCGAAAATGAATGAGTGGTTAAAAACGGGGTCATAACGTATAAAATGTCCAAACAATTCAACGTTATCATCCAGCTCGCAACCTGTACAAAGTACGTCTTCTCAAATTGCGTCTATTTCTGCTGAAAGTTTAGTTTCAAACGAAAATTCTGAGAAATCGAGAGAACCAGAAAAAAAAGTCATACCATCGGCAAAAAAAACGGGAAATATGACGAAGACTATCTGAATATTGGATTTACGTGCAACGGAAAATCTCAATACCCAGAACCACAGTATGTTGTAATATGTTCAGAAGTTCTGCAAATAGCTCGATGAAGCCATCATTGCTGCGAAGACATTTGGAAACAAAACATGCGCAATACGTACGTAAACCTTTAGATTTTTTTGTTGAAAAAAAGAAAGAGTTAGCTTCTTTAAAAAAGACCATGAAAACCACTTGGCTATTAACTCTGAATATTTACGTGCATCTTTCCTTGTGGCATATAAAATCGCAAAGACCGAAAAGTCATACAATACTGCTGAAGAATTGATTTTACCAGTTGCTAAAGATATGGTCAGTTGTGTATTGGGAGACACATTTTCGAAATTGTTGGATAAAATACCTCTTTCGAATGATACAATTGCACGTCGCATTCACGACATGGCGCACAATATTGAAAATCAACTCGCACAACGATTACAAAATAATTATGCGATTCAAGTTGATGAATCAACAGATATTAGTGGATTGCCGAATTTACTTGGGTTTGTTAGATATGTATATGAAAATATTTCTGAAGAAGATTTTCTATTTTGCAAGACCTTGGAGTCTACGACAAAAGGAGAAGATATTTTTAACACCATCAATGCTTTTTTTAAAGAACATGGCATAGATGGGACAAAGTGTGTTGGTATATCGACAGATGGTGCAAAGGCCATGACAGGAAGGATATCTGGACTAATAACCAGGATTAAAAATCTCGCTCCTGGGGTCAAAAGTATGCATTGAGCATTGCACAGAGAAGCATTGGTGAGCAAGAAAATGCCTAATGATTTAAAAACAGCACTTTTAGAGGTCGTAAAAATAATAAATTTGTTACCTTTTATTGAAATAAAAAAACCTTATTTTCTTCAACAGCCAATTTTATGTATAAAGAATAAGTGGTGTGAGTTTCATCGAAATCGATCGAGTAGATATGAAGATGTTTTTTCGACAATTTGATAAAAGTAGTTCCGAGAAAAACGCAAACGACTAAAAAAATACGGCGGCAGTGTCTTAAAATCAAATATTTTTTTTTTTTTTGTATTACCTCTAATCTGCGATTCCGGGACCTTACATGACATCTTCTATCGCTGTTACCATATCCTCTAACTCTTCCACTTCTCTTTGGTGTCTTGCTGGGCATCCGAGTTTTCGACTACTCGCAATGTGCTGAAGCCAGTTTTACATATAACAATTACATCATTAGTAATATAATCCGTTACTAAGTATACTTACTGCGGTGTAAGATGCAATCTGAACAACAATTTTTTTTTTTTTTTTTGATCCATCGAAATGTACTTTTGAATCCATAGAGACTAGTCGATAGAGCGTTTTCACTATTATTCTAAGTGTATCCGTGTAAACAGTATTCTAACAACACACGCCTTTTTGATTTTTTCGCCAACTTTGAATAAGAAAATTAAATATAGGAAATTTGAAGTGATTGGTTGGACAAATTCATAGTAAGGTATATCGTCTATCCGCGTGGAAGAATCGTTAGCATTATTTAATGAATAACGCAGTTCGTTAATGTTGAAGGGTAAGGTAAGGAAATGAGGAGAATAGTCATTAGAAAATGAACGATAGAAAAACTCTTCAGGGCTGGGTACATAAAAAGGAGAGTCAACAAAAGGAATTCATTTTTGTAAAGGAATATTCGTACATATAGGATGGTGAGAATGGGAGACTTTAAAAGCTGCTAGAGCTCCAAATTTGCGAAAAGGGAGTGTTACGAGAGAAAAAGGAACAACATTTTTTCCAGCGGTCATTTTTGTCCGATTTGAAAACAAACCTAGCCTTCATATTCATCTGTTTATAAATTATATAATTGGAGGTTGAAGGACAAGCTCGAAAAGTTTTTAAAGCAGATAGACTGGCATCGTAAACGGCTTTGCATTCACTATTCCACCATATAGATGAAGCAGTGACGTGCTTAGGATTTTTTAGGAAATTTGATTGGTGCAAAAAGGACAAACTTGAATTAATAAACCGGATATTATAAGACTGAACATAGGATCTATATTTGTACGAATACCTGAAAGAAAGGAGACCAATGCGCGTTATGAAATTTGGTTTTTGTTAAGATCCGAACGACAAGCATGAAGGGATTTTATGGGATATAGGTAAAGGAAAATTATTGAGGAATAGAAGTATAGGAACATGATCGCAGCCAAACGTATTGCCCGAGGTTTCCCAGGACGAATTAAGGCCAATGTTGCGAAAAGTGAAAATTAGATCGATGGAGTTATAATAGGTCGTCGATTGATTTTTAAAATAAGTTGGGGAAAGGTGATTTAAGGAGGGAAATAGGTGTAGAAGCTTCAAAAAACCCATTTTTTTTTTTCTTCTCATAAATCGTTTGTAAAACTATTTAAAAGCGTATACTCTTAAAATTTCAAAACAAAATTCCAATTCGTTCTAAAATTGTTATAACCGATTAAGTGAGTGTCATTCGTTAACAAAGGGTCGGAGCGTGTGGCGTGTAATATGCGTTTTTCTCGAAACGACTTTTTTCGAATTTGTGTACACTGTAGCTTAAAAAGTTTTTATCCTATTAATGTACTATTTGACCTATCGTTTCTTTATAATAAATACGACACGCTCTATCTGAACTAAAATCCTAAACAATATCTTTGTTTAATGTATTTTTTTATTGTAAACAATTTTTTTAAGTGGAGTGAGGTTCACATAGAAGAGACACATATATAAGAAAAAGTATATTCTTTGTGCAATTGATTTCAGATGAAAATTGTGACCTCCAAGATGTACACAAACTGCCCAGTCGGACGGCGACCTACAATGTGCGGCAGCTGATATGTCCGTTAATTTTCGAGGAAAATTTTTGAAAATTTCAGAATATATTCCGAAATATATACGTATAAAGTGACCACCTCGCAATATTAATAAATTATATAAATTCTCTTTATGTGTTAAACAAATTCATGAAAATCACTGCAAAAACGCCGTCCTACACACCTATTTCCCCCCTGAAGGGGGTGGTACAACATTATTGTTAAAGTCGGCGATTATATCTTCACTGACCGGGCCATTAGAATTACTAGAAGAGTAACCCTAAAGAGGAGAATGAACGTTCCAATCTCCTCCAACTATAAAAGGATGTGGAAGGGAGTTAAAAAAAGAAGATGTTATTAGGATTTCTGCATTGTATGTGTACCTAAAGAAACTCGTAACTAGCGATAGTGAAGCGAGTAAATCAGTTCGAAAATAAGTAGCCCCTGAAAACAAAATTAAAGAGCAAGAAAAAAAAAGAAAGAGCAGGACAGAGGAAGATGAGCAAATTAGCAAATGAACGGAAAAAATAGATAATAAAAGAAAACTAAGAATTAAAAGCGGAAGGCGAAAATGAACGCAACATATGTAAACACGGTAACAATGCAACGGACATGATAAGTTTTAAAATGAGAAATTACAACGAGAAGGTAAATTCGGACGCGCAGCCTGTAAAATACGAGTACAATAATATTCACAACCCCCCCGGCAACGGATTATCACTTTAACCTTTAAATACCTTAATGAATAAATAATTTATGATAAATATCTTTAAAATCAGTCGTAATAAATACTATTAATTTATACAATTCTAAAATTTAAAAATATTTATCATTTAATGAACATGATTGTCGCGATAGCCTAGTTGCTAGAGCGCTTGACTTCCGTTATGGAGATCACGGGTTCGATCCCGAGCGACGACAAACTTATTACAAGAATTAAATAAATAAAATAATCGCTAATAGTCACGTGGAAGGCAATGGCAAACCACCCCACGTTCAACATCATATGCGCGCTAGGTCAGTACACAGCAGACCCACACGGGACTGCACTTTTGTAAAACGATGTAAATCAAACGATTACAATCAGTTCCGAATGTAGTCTTCTTGCGTGTGTACACCTGCGTTGCATATAACAATTGCCTACTACACTATGCCTGTGTCTGTACAGCTGAGATGTACAAATAGGTAGTCACCGACGCTCAGGAATTAAGTATGGCACTATAAAGATGGAACATGGCTGTATAATAACATTCGAGTAAAATTATAAATTTAAATATTGTACTTTAAAAGTAAATATTTTTTGTCTTTTTTTTTTTTTAATTTTATTTTAAATACTCTGTTGTTACTCCTAAGTCTATAATCATGTCCAGTATTATGATTATACTTATTTATATACAATGGTTATTTGATATTTAATAAGTCATTATTATTATTATTTTTATTCAATTCCTCCGTTCTACAATAATTCGTTTCTATCATAATCACGAAACATTATTTTACAAGGGTAGTCCCAAAAGTCCCCCGACTTGACATATAAATGACAGTAGTTGTTTAAAAAATATTACTGCGATAGAACTTAGCCACCTTATAAAGCTTATGATTCGAATTTGAAGACGCTACATTATTTAGTATTTGCCTAACAGCCCCATCAATAGTGAACGTTCTCAGAGTGAATTTGTGAACATGGAAAAAATTAGTCGTCACTATTTGATACAATACTTTTATTTGAATGATCTCAGTCCAACCAATATAAAAAAAATAATTTAGATTCTACTCTTGTATGTTCGTTTACAACAATAAAATATTGGGTAGCACAGTTTAAATGAAAAGCCATACGAGCTGCCAAGAGGAATTTCGCAGTGACCAACCAAATGAGGTGGTGACCATGCCAGAAATGATGAAGAAAATCGACAAAATGGTATCGGATGACCGTCGACTGGAAGTGCGCGAGCTAGCAGACATAGTAGGCATTTCAAAAAGTGCTCTGTAATCGTTTATTGATTGAAAATTCAGACATGAAAAAGCTGTATACACGAGATGAGTGCCGCGTTTGTTCACAATGGAACAAAAATAGTGTCGTGTATTGAACGATGTTTCACAGCAATAAAACCGAGTTTTTGCGTCAATTTATAACCATCGATGAAACATGAGTCCCCGTTATTTCACACCTGAGGCAAACGAATAGTCAAAGCGATAGACTGAAAGGGGAGAACTAACTCCAAAGAAGGCGAAGACAGTTCCATCTACGGGCATAGTCATAGCGTCAGTTTTTTTGGGATGCATGTGGAATAATTTTCATTGATCAGCTTCAGAAGTATTATGCGAACTTATTACAATGTTCGAGTGAAGAAATCCAGAAAAAAGCGACCTCATTTGGCTAAAAAGAAGAGTGTTATTTCATCAAGACAGCGCGCCAGCTCACACATACGTCATATCAATGATTTAAAGTTCGAATTGCTTTCTCACGCACCCTTTTAGCCAAATTTAGCCCCCTCGGATACATATTCTTTTTCCAAACTTGAAAAAATGGTTCGGTGATCAAAAATTGGCCAACAATGAAGATGTGCTCATTATAAACAGGGTATCAAAGAGGAAAAGTGTATCGAAGTGAAAGGAGACTATGTTGAGAAATAAAGATATTTTTTTTTCAAATTTTTTGTCGTTTCTTTGTTATGTCAAATACTTCTGGGACGACTACCCTTGTATATCCTATCAGAGATGGTAAAATGCTATTTATTTAAATAGCAACTGCTATTGATATTGCTATTTTGTAACCATTTTACGTACAGTGAGTACAACAGTCTAATGTTCATCTCTAAAAAATGTGAAATATAACCCGAATTTCACGCGAAAAACCTTTTTTAAGAAAAACACATGTTTAAAAGTTTCGTTAAATATTTATTTTAGCACAATAATAAGCTTTACATGTAATGAAAATTATAGAAAATATATATTTTTAACTTTTGCCTCATACTGCTTAAAGATACACATTAGAAACAGATAACATTGAAAAAGTTAAAATGTAAGGATGCCATAAAAAATTAATTATACTAGATGGTATGCTCGAGAAGACGCTAATAAGTTATACTCAATTATAAACCAATCAAAGGTATTTTACTAAATATCTCGAAAGTAATAATTACGATACGAAACTTCAGGAATCAATAAGAAAATGTGCTATTTGGAAACCAGGATCATGACATTATTTTAGAATGATATCTTGGAAAATTTAAATAAAACCAGTGATACAATTTAAAATCCAAAATTACTTTTAAAAAACAAAATTGCACGCATTAAATCATTAGAAGAATATGCTGTAGAAAAACGAGATGATAACTTTTCATGCTATGCAAATTTAGGAAAAATAGAGCTTACTGACATGATCGAGTATCAAAGTGTAATTGTATGCAAAAGAGAAATGTTCGTTTAAACTCTTTAGATAACCATGCAACAACAACAGAAATTGCACTTTCAGTATCTGAATTGTTTTGCATCTTTCAATATCTTCCAGTAATAGAGATACCTTTATAAATGCATATTTGATCAAAGAACAACTCAGCCTATGAAGAAACTGAATGGGGATTTGGATTTTTATCTAAACTCAGTGAATTAAGTGTCATGCTGAAATTTTAGGAAGTTCTCAACGATTGCTTGAAATTTATCCAAACGATTTGGACTCTAACCTTGAAATGTAATTATTGCAATTTCAAAAATAAGTTAAAGATAACCATAATATTAAATTCAAAATAAAGAAATCTGATTTTTCGCACTGAAAAGAGGGAGAGCACGTCATTTTTCACGTTTTTTTTAACTTTTCGCCAACTTTGAAAATTTCATTAAGGCAATGAAATACGGTTTTGTTCCCGACAAAAAACGATCTTTCCATCGAGATATAATCACATGCCGGGGGGGGGGGATATTTTTTTTCAACAATTTTGAGCTTTTGGCGCCTCAAGGGTCCAGTTTAAAGTTGGAAACCTGCATGCTACAAACTAGGGAAATATGGATGCGTATATTTTTAACACTGTTCAAAATTTTTAACTGTAATGCTCCTGCCGCAAGGGGGCTACACGTCATTTTTTGCGCGTTTTCGAACTTCGCGCCAACTTTTGAAAAACGGGTTCGTTCTTGACAAATAACGATCTTTCCGGAGGGAAAAAATTTTTCCGAATTTTTCGAGCTTTCGGCGCCTTGACGGCTTAAATACAAAAGTTGTAAGCTCGCTTATAGTTTTTCTACGAAACGGTCCTTTGTGCATAAATTTGAAGTATGTTTTGGTTTTCTCTACTTTTTTACTCGAGCTATTGTTTATGTGAACATAATTTTTTTACTGTTTTTGGGTCCAAGCGGGGGGGGGGGGGTCTATATAATTTTTTAACCGCAATTTTTTGCTTTTATGAAACAGCTTCTGCATGTTGTTTTGTATTTTGAATTTCACTTTTAAAGGTTTATCTAGTGATGAATTATGAATTTTTAAGTGATTTTTAAGGTCCTTTCATATTCCATATTATATATTCTTGGCGGTTTTTTTGGTGTCCAGGGTAATCGGTTAGCTTCAAGTTATAAATGTGGTTTTAAAGAGAATTTTAATTGTAATTTATGATCCAGTTTTGAAGTTTATAAGTCAATTCGTTCGCAAGTTATTGCATATTTTAATTGAATATTTGTATCGTTTCTGAACCATCTCATTAGGAATCCATACATTATATGTGTATGAAATGCTAAAAATTGTAGTTTGTGATTAAATTATTAATTCATACTTTTTTTGTAATAATTTAAAACGTTAAATTATTACAAAAAAAAAGTATTAATTTAACGTTTTAATTTATTATTAGATTTAATAATTGTAATTTACTTTTATATAAAGATAAAATTAACTTCTCGTATATTATTTATATTTCTTTTTTTTTTACTATGATGATACAAAATACTAAAAGTTAATGTTTTCTTTATTATATAAAAATTCATAATTTCCAATTACTTTAGTTCATTTCTCCACTTTTAAATAATAGTAGGTTAAACTAAACAAATAATAGCGTTGAAATCGCACTAGCAGTTACCCTAACCGTCGCTAAACACATTAGCACTAGCAATTACACTAGCAGTTGCTAAACGGAATAGCTATGTTAATTCTGACACATGTAACTAGCAAATAGCTGCTATTGCTATTTTTTCTCATCTCTAATATCTGTAGATAGATATTTATTTGTTTATTTATTTACTAATTACAATTTTTAAATTTATAATCTAACATCAAATGTTGTATGCACATGTATATGAAACATCATGTATTTTCAGATTTTCTAATGTTTCAAATTAATTATATTTATTACTACTTTTTTTAAAAACAATATATTTACTATCCATTTTTTCTTTATGATTTACGCTAGAACAAGAAGAAAAATAAGTTAATATTTCACAGAATTGTTTTTCGAATGATAATTTTTTGCCAAATACTGTAAGGCATGATAAAATATCCATAGCTCAACTAAGCATTATTTTTAAATTGGATTTTATATGTATACACACGTGTTCAATACATATACATAAAACCATTTTTGGAAGTTTAGGGGGTGCCCTCTCATTTAAGAGAATTTTATATTATTTGCATCTAAAGAAAAGGACACAGAGTTAATGAATCATATTAATGTATGTGCACGTGTGTGAGTGTGTGTATATATATGTATATGTATGTATAATAGTAAATCATTTTGTGTGTGACTTAAATGCGATAAAAAATGTTTAAAAAAAAGTACTAGACTTGACAATCTAATCATCTGAAAATACCTGATGTATAGAGAAAACTAACTTAACTACCAGCGAACAACAAGGAGAATGTGGCAGAATCCTTTCAGTTTTTTAGATAACACATGTATTTGAAAAAAAAATAATATACATATATATATATATATATATATATATATATATATATATATATATATATATATATATATATGTGAAATACAATAACTAGACACACTGCATTCTATTAAAAAATATAGCTTGACTAGAAGATGTTTGAAGAAAAAAATAAAAGTGGACTATACAGTGTACCTAAGCTGAAGAGAACAATATAATTTTTAGTTTAAGATAATGCAGGACGATGAAACGACTAGAACGAACAGCTGCAACAGATTTAGACGCTTAGAATTAGTAGAAGTACAGCGTACTGCTGGCATTCGGCAAAAATGCATAGTCACACTTTCTTCTCTTAACTTGATGCCATTCAATATATCTAATGAATAATCAATGCCTATCTGCCGCAAATTCAAACCGGCACAGCACCAGCCGCCACAAACTTTAAAACATCACCTACACAACTAACTTCCCTGAACAAGACGATCATTCAATTATACATTTTGATGTTAACTGAATAAGCATCCTTGAAATGCTTGATTCCAGCTCGAACAAAAGACAATATTCAAAAGACTGAAACTGAACGAAATGAATGAAAATATATAGCTCGAATATCGCAGAAAGGTAAGGCCAAAAGTTACAAATCTGCATCAGTGTATACACATTATGCAGTTAAAATAAATAAAATTTTGCCAACATGAAAGAATCTGTTCCTGCTTATAACGAACTGTCAGAAGATTTAAACTAAAGAAACTGCCTACTCAAACATTTCTAAAATTTAAAAAAATTTTCCACATCAGTTAAAAAGTAACTCAGTATGGGCAATTTCGAACGTAGTTGAACAAGAGATTGTTGAAAACAATAAATAAAATACCAGTAAAATAGTAAAATTAGTAAAATGAACAAAAAAAAAATTTAAAAAAAGAAATACAGCTTTATAAAAATCAAAAATCTTTTTTTAACCGGTAATTATACCGAAAGGATATATTTCAGCGTTTCCAAAAGCACTAATTATTAAAGGTCGCACCTAAATAAACTTGAATTTTGTCAAGAATTGGCGATTAAAATTATACTTATAAGGTATTATTTGTATTAAAAATATGGATTTACACCATTTTTTCAACTTTTTAGTCATAAATCACATATCTATTAGTTTTAAGCTTTTATATAAAAAAGCCTTTATATCTACCCCTATTGTTACTACAGGGTGCCCACTGTCTAAACTTTTATTTTACTTATAATTAGACAAGTAAATATTTTTTTGGAAAACAAAAAGATACAAAGAAGAAATTTAACGAGTGTCTACGCTTCACGCAGATACATTAATAAATGAATATATCTTATGGGCAGATCCAGCTTTCCTTTATTCTTTCCCTCGACATGGGAATTATCTACGTTATTTTTTTGAACTGTCATTAGGCTAGCTTTATATCTTATGGGCAGCAACGAATGTGAAAGTCGACGTATTTATAATTTTTACCATACAGAAAATGATTCTTTAGAGACGGATACGGTATTTACATTTACATTGTTGACATTATTTACAACATTATTAACATCGTTCACATTATGTGTATCATCGATAAAAATTACGCTATTTACACCACTTACAACATTGACATTGGAAATATGTGTCGTTATCGAAAGGAGAGGACGATGCGTACTAAAGTAGAAGATATAGTGGCGCGTTCCAAGTGCATCGACGTGTCGCGAAATGTGGAAATGGTTGGTTCATTCGTAAGTTCGAATCCAGATTCGGCGGCGCAAAAATTCCATGAATTTAGGACCGTACGACCCGCATAAATCCAAGTTAAGATCACCACTGACAACTTCGACCATTTCAATGTCTTGTACGAAATCTATGTTAAACTGATCGACGTCTGCAGCCTGAGGAGAAACTCGCGGTCGACGAATTCACAATCCAAGAAGCGGGACTCGATCATTGCTTTCTCCTCTGAAAGGAAGGGCTGCCATCACTAATTTTGGTTAGTACAGAAGAAAAGGCAAAACATTAGCTTGTCGTATCACTTGCACGAGCGGGTATTAATGTAGCGACTGCCAGATAATTTCGTAGCAGAACTTTTTACTCGATCGTTTGTAAATCGGCGTCTGGCAAACAGGCGGTAGTTGATGGAGATCGCCGGAAAACACCATGCCCATACCCGCGAACGAACGTCCATGATAATGCATAATATGTTGAAATCGAAAAGTTTTGTCCGAGGAGAGCGGATCCGATCATACTACACTCGTCAACGAAAACGATGCGAACATTTGCGAACGCTGTACAAAACGCATTCAGTGTTTCCGCTGGAAGGCCCATCATCTTTTGCGAGTTCCTGATACGAAAGACAGTGTGTACAGTGGATCCGATATACGTATAAATAATATTTTTTTTTGCATTTCCATAGTATAACATTTTGTGGGACGAACAAGTTTTTAGAATGACCTACAGCCATATAAGAATTTACAGAAAGAATATATCGTTTAATCGTAATTGCATGCATAATAATCTCACAAATTAAAAAAATAAATTTCAATAGTTTACCACACAACGGAAGAATATGTACACATTGGAATAAATCATTAAAATATAAACATAAATAACTTTCCGATGTGCCACCTGATGACGTAATAGTAATCATGGTATTCTTTGTTCGATCGGGGTCTGACATATGTGACAGATATAGTTTTGCTGTACATATGTGTTCTCGAAAGGCTCTTAGAAAAGGAAGGCGCTAGTCCATTTTCTGTATAATAATACAAATAAGCATAAAAACTCAAGAAAAAGAAAATATAATAATTCACCAAATAAGTACACGTTACAGAATTAGTAAATTTTTACAAAAACTAACATGTTTCAGTCTCTTACATTGTTATCAAGGAACCATAATTATGAAGTAACTTTGAAACATATTGATCAGAAATATATGCAGAATTACTATTAATAAACTGTGTAATGCAATATCAACTATTATTTTTTATTACGACAACGGGAAAAAAGTTTCATGTAAAATTCTTTAATTGTTTAATATGAGCCTCAAACTTTGAAGCAAATCGTGATATATTCACAATATGTTAAATTGACTGATGGTAGTAATAGAATTTCAAATAACATTTTGGGAATTATTTTAAAATACAGCGAAAAAAAATCATAAATTTGAATAAAAAACGGATAATTGTTGAAAAAATGTTAAAATAAGATCGGTCACGCAAAATTTTTATGTACTCAGAATTTTGTATGTTGAAATAAACGTATCAAATTTATGCGTAATCTTAAATTCGAAACATTTCTAATGCTGATGTAGTATTCAGGGCTGTATCTGAGCAGGGGTTTTCAGCCCCCACACCACCACCGAAATGTCTGCGAAATAATAACTGCTTGAATTAACTGGACCGAAATTCAGAATTAATTTATTTATTTTCAATTTTTGACGAAAGAAAAGAAAATTGAAATCTTTATGGATTCTATGGAAACGACTTTTTATTTGTTTTTATTGTAGCGTTCAAATATTGCGTATACAATAATTGACAACAAGGTTTTGGTGTACTATTTATAAATAAATATATTTCATGATAATATATATATATATAAAGATGTGTATATATATACGAATATAACTCGGCCATTTTGGCCTCGCTAGGGGCTGTGCCCCTTGACATCTCTTGCTTTCATTTCTGTCTCTTTCTCTGCTATACTTTGCATATAATTATCAAAATTTACAACGTAATTCTTACTGGCATCAACACAAAAAGAATAACATAATCATAAAAATCCTATACTTTCAATATATAAAATTAAGGCATTTTTTCGTTACATTAAATTGGAACATTTTTTCTAATGTGGGGTAGCTTAAGAATTACGTTGTAATTAATGTATATATAAAAAATTTTGTAACGCTTCTTGAAATTTTGGTCTAAATACGGCCCTAGTAGTTTAGATATATTTTCACATATTTCTATAAATATTTATATACATGGGCATCGCCAACGGGTGGCAGGGAGAGGCAGCTCCCCCACCCCCTGAAGCCTTGAAACTTTTTAATCAACTGGCATTGATGAGTAATCATGGACAATTTGGAAAACTTATGTTTTAATTAAGATTTTATTCTTGTTTAATAAAATATTAAGCCTTTACAGCTTATAAATTTTATTTTTCCTTTAACTCATATCCTCTTTCTATCATCTTGCCCCCCCCCTGGCTCATCGGCTGGCAACGCCCTTGTTTATATAGTTATGAGTGCTAACAATTTTTGTGTAATATAAAGGTAATATTCTATATTACACTTTTCAAAAATTATTAAAAGTCTAAATGCAAATTCAACAAAAAAAAATAAGCAAAATAAAACGCTTTTCGGTTTTTTGTAAGTTGTATTGCGAGCGAAGCTTAATTTTATTATATTTTATTATGCTGTATACTATAAAAAAAAAAAAAAATCCAAGCTTAATTTAGCTTTAGCTTATGGAAACCACTAGTGTCTAGCCCTTTAAACTCCTCATAGATGTTATCAGTATTTTGCTTCGTATCTATTTACAGTTTGCACTTGCTGAAAAAAGTTCAACACAATTATAAATGAAAAAGTGAATTATTTGAATGAAGTAGAATTTTTAAATTACCCTTCAGATAAATAAATAAAGAAAAATTGTGTTTCAATTAATTTTAATCATATTGATTAACGAATAAATATGAAAAGGGTAACACTAAAAATAACTAAAAAAAAGATAGAAATTTTGGTTATGTATACCACTATAGAATACAAAAGGTAATGAATTATATTTAAATTATAAATGAAATAGAAGTATTATAATTATTCAACTTCAATTTCAATATTGAATTTTTAGCGAAGTAGAAAAATGTAAATAAACACGAAACAAAAATACTGATAACATATATGAGGAGTTTCAGGTGCTAGACACTGGTACAGAAACCTAAATACGGCTTTTGGATTAAGTTTATAACATTTAAAGGTTGATTGGCTTTTTACTTTTAGATTACTTTTTGGCTGGCTTTCAAGCTTTGGTTGAAACATTAAACGCTTCTTAAGAAACGGGTCCTTAGTTCAACATTAATATAGTTTTATTATTATAAATAAATAATTAACGCTTAATATATTAATATATTACTATAAATCTAAAAAAATCAATTTTAGAAAAATAATTTCCGAAATATTTTTCTTTTATTATTTTACCACAGGTCAAGATAATACCTTACTGTATAGAAAATAAAAAAAATATAATAAATTTAATAATTTTATTACAATTAAAATCAATAAAAATTATTTAAAACTCAAAGTGAACAATAAATGAGTAAGATATATACAAATTATATAAGACGATAAAACGACTGATAATGTACTGATTAAAATTAGCTTTTTGTTAACCAGGCTTTAATTTTTTAATTTAGTTCTTTTAACCTTTCATTAAACCGGATGTTTAAGAAGACTCGTAACATCAAAAAAGTTAATTATTCGAAGTTTTAAAATTTCGTACATTTCGTGATAGTTTAAAAGATTCGAAATTAAAGTTACAATGCATACACTAATTAATAATAGAAAAAGCTTAAAAATTTCGAAGTTATTAATAAACTGTAAGTTTAGTTATATTATTATTATTACGTTAGTTACAAATTAATTTTATATTTCGTTTATAATTACAATAAATTTTATAACTATAAATTGTATAAAAAGACATACTTTTAGTTTAATGAACTCTAGTTTACTGTTTGTATAAGAAATTCTGAATTAATATATTTGAAAAATTTTTCAGGCAGCTATCGTTACCAGTTTCAACATGAATCTATTAGCAGAAAATATTCGAAACTGATTGCGCCGTCTTCGATTATATCGTGTTCGAAATACAATTCTAATTCACATAATAACAGTAATACACTGCATTTATCTAGATATAATTTTCTATTGAATACAAATGATATTTCGTTTGTTTGTCGTTGTTTTCATAATAGTAACTTGATCCGTTCTGCGGATCAGCCGCAAAAACATTCGTCCAAAGTTGAAGAAACTGTACATGCATTAAAAGAAAAAGCAGAACAAGCAAAAATTGTCGAATCGGTTCCGGAGGCTCATGTTAAAGTTGATAAAGTTAAAAAAAGTATAAAACAGAAAATTGTAGACGAATTAGTGCATTACTATCACGGTTTTAGATTACTGTTCATAGATATTAAAATTTCGACAAAATTATTATGGCGTATATTAAACGGCAAACAGCTAACAAGGAGAGAACACAACTTGGTAAGTGAAGAACATATTTAATTATGGTCGAAATGAAAGCTATATACGCAGTTCAATGTTAATGGAATACACGACTCATTCATTATACATTGTATTTACGTGTAGATTATTTGCAAAGTAAAACCGACATACTTTTAATTTAACAATGTTTCGAATGTATTTTAGCTAGTTCGTACTGTATCCGATATGTTCCGATTAGTACCATTTTCGGTATTTATTATTGTTCCATTTATGGAGTTTTTACTACCTGTATTTATAAAATTATTCCCCGGATTGTTACCTACAACCTTTCAGACGGATTCCGACAAGGTAACTCCTGGAACACTACTTTTATATGTATATACCACGATAGTCTATTAATTATGTTTGTTTTTTTTTTTTTTGATACTTGCACGAAATTTTAAAATAACATTTTTCTTGAAATAAGTAATTTTACATTCAGCTATCACAGAGAGTTTTCACTATTATCACTGGTATTATTTTAGATTAACACGAATTTTTTAATACTGATTTTTTTTTTCCTTTAATTTTCTTGTTTACTTTTATTTCCACGTTTCTAAACTTTATTAAAACTTTTGAAAATAAGTTCCTTATTGCATTTTAATTTGTAATTTCTTTGGCATTTTACTTTACACTGTGCTTAAATATATCATCTTTATTTTTATTTTTTCTCATTAATTTTCCCCTATTACTCTTTTTTAGAGCTTTCATCGAAATATTTCCTCTTATTATATATTTAATTCGTTTTTGTTGTTTTAAAATCGTATAACATTCTAAAAGTATATTTAGCGTTTGGTGTCCATGTTAAATTCGTAAATTAATTGCAGGAAAAGAAGATAAAACAGTCGTTAAAAGTAAAGATTGAGATGGCTAAATTTCTGCAAGAAACCCTCGATAATATGACAGTCAAAGGACAAGGCCATTATTCGAAAAATGCGAAAGAATTTATAGAATTTTTTGAAAAGGTTCGTAATTGGTTTTGCTTCGGTTTTATGTTTGTTGTTTGTTTCAATTTTTAAGCAATTAGTTATTTCATACACAAAAATATTTTTTGTAACACTTAGGCAAAAAAAAAAAAAAAAAAAAACTTATTCGGAATTTGGCTTTTCTTTTCACGTTATAACCAATTTTCTTTTTAAGTCCTTAATATACTGGTAATTTAATTTAATTTTTTTGGAGGGGCCATGTTCGGGGACAAAGTCATACATTTAAATTTTTTCAAAACAGTTAGGCTATTGTGCGTTATTTTCAAGTTTGTAGTTTTTAATGCAATACAATATTGTTATAAACTTTGAAAAGTTCTAAATGTACTTTTTCAGTCTTACACACTTTTAGTTATTAATTTATGTATTTTTTTTTTTTTTTTTAAATTTTTAGTGTCTTTATACATTTACAGTTTAGGTTCATATTAATATCGTATAACCTTTGTGTCGTTTTGTATACTCAGATAACATGAAAACACCATTAATGACACTAAGACATTAAATAATAAATATTAAAAAGAAAAAACCCACATCACACCATGAATATGGAGATTTTACTCCGAAACATGTCGGTGTTTCTTTTTGATATTTATTATTTAATATATTGTGTTATTATTGGTGCTTTCATATTGTCCGCGGTGTATTTAAAAAATCCTTCCAAATATTAATAATGAGTAGCATATTACGTTCTAAATTTATAATGCAAATTAATCATGCTCTACGCGTTTTACTTTACCCACAAAAGTAAAATTTTAAATAGAATTTATGTTTCATAATCTTAAATTTATTATTCAGTCGTGTATAAGTTTTTTAATATTTAATGTGTAATCTTTTAAACGTCATTTAGATAGTTGAAATTTACACGTTATGTACAACAAGGTGGAGACACTGAAGTATCACAAACTACACAGTGAAACTGAATTTTTAAAATCTATAAAAAATAACTTCTGTCGCGCGGAACTTTTAGTGCTGTGATGATTGCGCACATTATATTTATTAGTTTGCGTTAATACAGTTTTATCGATTTCGGTTAACTCGTGGAAATCGGCTTACGCTGGTAATTGAAAATAAAACTTAAGCACACGTTCAGGATAGTAAAAATAACGGATAGTGAAATCAGTTGGAGCTTTCGACGATAGATAATTTTAGATATTTGTTCGAATTAATTTAGTCGTTACCAGCAGAGGCGTATATGCTGATTTCAGCGTTGTTCAAAACTGGGAATTGCATACTTGGCGGTACTGCCGAAACCTTTTTTTTTTTGAATCTATATGTGAATGCATCGTCGGCGATTCTATCTTCGCTGTCCCTGAGGAAGAGTTTTAGCGCAAGCCCTGGAACGCGCGCTCCTACATGCTTAGGTAATGTTCCGAACGCACGTGGGGCGCGTATGATGCACTGCGTTGAACGCCGATCTAGTTGATTTAGAATAAAACAGTCGCTCATAACCACGCCCCACACTGCGTGAAAAAAAAACTAAACATCTTCACGCTCAATTGTCTTTGAGTCGCTCCTCTATATAATCTGATTTTGCTATTGTAAAATGTTAAAATATTAAAATCGATTTTTTCCGTTAGTCAATTGGATTTATGGTTTTTGTTTATTCGGTGTTTTTTACCATTTCATTCTGGTCATTTCGCGAATCGATTCAATAATAGTCTATAAAAAAAAAAAAAAAAAAAAAAAAAAAAACAATGTGATACCGTAAAACGGCAATATTTGAATGTGACTTTTGCATGATTTTTTGTTTTACTTCATCAGTTACCGAATTTTTGCCGCTGAATTTCTTTGCCGTGGGTGGCATCATCAGATAAAGAAGTCAAAAGTTTACCGTTATCAACTTTTTGGTTCACAAAAAAAAAAAAACACAACATTTTTTATTTTATTTTGTAATAATGTAAAAATCTATATTTTATATTACATGTACGGCGCATACAGGTTAGATCAGAAGGTGGAATTTGTACCAGTGAAGAAATAATGAAATTCTCGAAATTATTCGAAGATGAAATTACTTTGGATTCATTGCCCCGTCCGCAGTTAGTAGCATTATGCCGAGTTCTCGAAATTCAACCAATTGGAACTTCAAATTTCTTACGATTTCAGTTGCGCATGAAAATTCGAAGCTTAGTCGCCGATGACTTGGTTAGTTTTAATTGTTAACTTGGTATTTTCTGTATAAAAATAATTTATACGAAAAAAAAAAGAAAAAAAAAACAAGTATAAATTTAATACTACAATATTGTTTGAGTTAATTCAAAAAATATATTTTCTAATTTTATTTCCGATGTAGATGATAAAAAAAGAAGGCATAGATTCACTATCGTTGATTGAATTACAACAAGCTTGCCGTTCAAGAGGTATGCGAGCTTACGGGCTGTCGGAGGAACGTTTAAAATTCCAATTACATCAGTGGTTAGATTTAAGTTTAAATAAAAAAGTTCCACAATCGTTATTGCTTTTGTCAAGAGCGTTCATGCTACCGGAAACAATTCCTACTACTGATAAGTTGAAAGCTACAATATCAGCATTGCCCGAGGCCGTGGTATGTATTCTGATAATTAATGCTTAAAATAATCTATTCTTGAGTCTTCGTTATAGCTTATTTTTCCTAGTTATACTTATTTTATATCGCATTTATAATTTAATTATAGGCTTATTTACGATTAAATAGGTGGCTTAAATATTTATTACATAAGTAATTTTAATTAAAAAATTATTTATGGAGTATAAAAAAATTTAAGAATTATTTACGTAATTTTATTCGTTAATTTGATAAAATTTATAAAATTGAGTTCGGTTAAAGAATTTTAACGTGTTCGTAATCATTGTAGAAATTGTCATTTTATAATTATTATTTTCTTACGTTTACGGTTTTTTTTTTTGTTTACGCAAATAAAAGTAAAGATAATGAAAAAAAATGTTATCGATATAATAATAAAAGGAATAGTACATATCATATTTTTATGGGATGTAACTGAAAATTTTTAGAATTATATTTACTTCGATATATAAATTTGATCGTACAAATTCGCAAATAAGAAACTCGGAAAATCAGATTTTACGAACAGCTTTCAATACTTTTGTTGATTTAATGGGTTTTAACAAAAACAAAAAGCCAAGATTTAATGAACAGAAATATTTTAAGGAACAGGAATTTATTTACAAAATTTTGTTATTTTTCTCGGCAACAAAAAGGTCATATAACAGATTGTTCTCTTTTAGTTTATATTTTAAATATTTGGTGATTATTTTTATTATTTTTTTATTTCTTTTAAATCAATATTACAGCGGCTATTCTCAATTCTGTTTATTTTGTGTAATCGGGGAATAACTAATAGATATCTTTAGCTTCTTTAAGTTTGTTTGATTACGATGCGGAATTGAGAGCGAAAACTGATCCAACTATCTTATTAAACTGAGATAATAATGTTTGGCAACCCAACAAGATATAGTTTTACTACATACTGGTAATGAACATATTCCAGAAATAATACGCGACAATAATGCAATTCGAACTGATTTTTTTTTAAACATGAAAACGCTTTTAACAAGGATGTGTGATTCGGCCAAAGTTAAAGCTAGAATAAAAGTTTGGTTTGCTCTGTTTTTGTTGTAACTTCCGTATTGCAAACTGAGTATGACTTTTTTTAAAAAAAAAAAAAAAAAAAAAAAAAAACGCGCGCTGGTTCTTTCCATCGTGTGGTAACGCGATAAACGGAGTGTATGATACTATGCTCTGCTCTAGTGAAAAACAGTCGCGATTTTGGAATACAGAAATATTAAAAAGTTCTCGGTTCGAACTCAAAGAAAGACCTTACTTAAAAGGAATATGGTAATATATTTTTAATATTACTTGTTTCTTTTATATTCAAGACTGCGGGATCATTTCATCGCGCTATTCGTCATAACGCACTGCATAATGAAATAAAAATCACAATTTACGATAGAAAAGATGGCAAATTTGAAGCAGAACAAAAAGCTATAACCGCATTATGAAATTGTTCAATCTTATAGTTGGATATTATAACAATAAATTATGCAGGAATGTGTGTTTTTAAGATGCGAATGGCATGAATTCTTTCTAGCTCTGGTAAATATTTTATAATAGCCTTGAACGTATCTCAGATAATTCGTCAGTAGGTATACAAAGTGAAAAAGAAAATACAATTTAAAGAGAAACATAAGATAGTACCCGAATTATACGCTATCATGTAATTAATGTTGTCCGTTAAAAATATATATTTATATGAAATTAATGAGTAGCATTTTAATAGTAAATGTTCACATTATTCTCACCTTCATTTACATGATTCTAGTTCGTTCGTTATTACTTATAATACAAATTCAGAACAGTTTTGTACCTTAAGAAAATTAAATGAAGAGTATAGTTTAAAATTTAAAAGATTTTTAGGTGTTTTTTTTTTTTGTGAATATTACACGAGGCAATAGCCATACACAACCGGAGAATTCCATTATTTACAAAACATTAATATCCCAAGTGGGTGTTATCATTTTAATTTTATACAAAATATTGATAAAGCAGGAATAATATAGGGGAAACGAGTAGATCACAGTCCCTCCAGTTCATTTTCAGTCGAAATTTATAAAAAATTTTGTAAATGTTTTTGAAACAGTAAGTTAAAAATTTTAAAGTAAAAAAATAAATTTATCACTCAATGTAAAATAATTTAACCAGAAATTTATAATAACTTTTTTAAAAACAACAAAAAATAATTATACTAATTATTTTAAAATTGTATCTTACATTTTAAAATTAAATTAAAATTTGTACAACTATTTTTCAAAACTACACATGTTAATATTGGAACAATACAAAGATTAGCTTGACTCCTATCTTGTTTTCAAAAAGCTTTCTGGTATTATTTTTGTTAAAAGTTTGTGCATGTATAATTTACGCACTTTACAATATAATGCGATAATTGATTTTACGAATGTTTCACTTTCATTCTTTAGAGTCTGTTCCTTTTTCGTACCGAATATCTTAAAATTGTTAATGTCAATATTTAATCAATTTACTTAATTTTTTTGTAATCCGATGTTTCCATCGTTGGAAAAAAAGTAAAAATAAAAACAAAACTGTTAAAATAAAACGTTTGGTGATTTAGAAGACATAAATTGTTAAATTCTGAAAGAAATATAACAAATAGAGTTATCTTTATGGTGCTAATATAAATCATTCGATTACTAAATAAAGTAAAATGAAACAAAACTATAGACGTGTTCTTCAGATAAGTGCTTACATGTCTAATAATCAAAATTTATCATATACTTAACATATTACGCGTTTTCAATGTCAAAAAGAAATGCCTTAACAATTTGTGTTAATTTAATACTATAACATTAATTCTTTCCCGGCAAACTCGATTATTGTTTTCTTAATAAAATGCCCCAAAGGGAAATTAAGTACGAAGTACGTCATAATTTTTTAAACATGCTTTATAATCATTTGCATATAAAAATATTGAAAAATTTTTTAAAAATCGCGGCTCTGTTCCGATTTTTATTAGTTCTTCGACGATTTATGTATTTACGGGTTTGATAATATAAAAGCTATCAACTGAAAATTTAGTTTTGTTAAATTGATAAGTCTGTTGTGGAAATAGTTTTGGCCGAGATTAAGAAGAAACTATACATTAGTAAATTAGTTAACTGCCCGCCAATTTTAACTGTTAAATCTTTTAAAAATATTATTTTAGATAATATATTTATAAATTTAACAATCATGTAAAATACATAACTTCAATGAAATATTATTTCAATCTAATGTTCATGATATTAACGACAAATTTATTTTGTATAAGGTAATTATTGAAGCTATATTATTATTTTTGGTTACCGTTTAAATCAAATCAAATCAAATCATTATATTCTTTTTCAAATTCATGCATTTCTTAATAGATACCCTTTGTTGTTAGTACATGCTTACAGTTTTATAAGGTTTATTAAAGTTAAGTACATACTTATTATAAATAATATGTGAATTAAATACAAAACTTTCAAAAATGTTTACAAGTGTCTTCTCTTTCACCAGATGTAATAACCCCATAATAATAATTACAATACCAATAATATTAAAAATAATTCATAGGATAATAGTATAAAATAATTAGTATACTACCTACTGGAAATATAAAATTTAAATAGTGATAATTATATCAGAACGTATTTATACCTAATCACGACTTGGTTTAAAATACGTGTACCGTCATGGAATAAAACTAAACATCCCTGAACATTTACATTGCTCACATATAAGTATACTCAAACCGATTAATGTTCATATATACATAATAACCTACGTATAACAAATAATTTTATTAATTTAATTTGTGCATACCAATTAGTGCACAAACATTTATAAGCCTAAGCAAACAGACTTTTATATTAATATAAAACATGAATATTTTTGTTTATTGATGTATATATATATATATATATATATATATATGTATATATATTATAGCATTAAATTAAATTGTAAATAATTTGATCAAGGTGAAAATTAAATTCGCTCATTTTTGTCACTTTTGGAATATGTTGAATTATGTTGAATTTCTTTTAAAATATACTTTACTAAAATCACGATACCTACGATTTTGCCATATTTTTTATAAACTACAAAATAAAAAATTAAACGTACGTATTACTAAAATATACCTTACGTTTCTTTATTTCCAAAATTTTCAAGAAGAAATTAATTTTTATGCTTATTTTTTCTTCTTTTTTTTGGCGGGGGGATATTAAATCAATCTTTTTTTAAATCAAAAAATTTTCAGAAACTTATTAAAAGTATTTTTGAATCTGTTTAAATCGAACAATATGCCCTAAACTTTTATAAATGTTGCGTATAGTGAATTTAAACAATACATTAGTTGTTTTTTTTTTATAATAAATATATATATATTTATATATACGCATTGATGTATTGTTCGTATAAAAGGGTGTTAGTGCAAAAGCTATCATCGGTGAACGAGAAGGGAAGGTCGATAATAAGACTAAGATTGAACTAATTCGCGAAGAGGAACGAAGAATACGTGAAGAAAGAGAAGAATCAGCGGAAGAAAAAAGACGACTGGAAGTAAGTATTGTTTTTTAATTCAACTCGATATCAAATAAACATTATTACTGGTTTAAAGAGAAAAAAAACGAAAGTTCAGAATTTGTTTCTAAAATACTGGATACATTCGAGCAAGTTTTCGTACATTGTCAGTTGATTATTCGTTAAAATATTAACATAAAGAAAAAAAAATGAGGGCACAGATAACAAATTATGAATTTTTTTTTTTAATTGATTTTGGCGAAATATGGACCATGTGAAATGACGCATATCATCATTTCTTCTTTTGCTCCCTCCAGTATTTCTTTATTAATTCTCGATGTTTGATTTGTCTTTCAAACAGCTCTGGTCTTCTTTTTGTCCTTTTCTTTTTATTTTTAAAACTGTTGTATCTTTTTTCGGAATACGCTTCGATCCATGATTTCCTCTTCTAGTTCCATTTCTATAATGTCTTTTACTTCTCGAATCCATTTAATTCTTGTGTTTTGATTTTTATCAAAATAGTCAAATATCTTCTTTGTTAGCCTACTGTCGTCCATTATTTTTAAATTACCATATAATTTTACTCTTCTGTTCCGCATAGCACCTCCCCTGTTCTTTCAATATTTCCGTACACTTCTTTATTGCTTCTTAGCTTTTCCAAATTATATTTCCCTGTTTAGGTCCTAGTATTTTTCTAACGATCATCCTTTCCTTCTCTTCTATTTCTTGCAATTTATTTAGCCGTGTTCAATGCTAAGCATTCCGAAGCATATAAACCTTCTGGCTTTATGACTGTGTCATAGTGTCTAATTTTTACAATGATTGATAGTGAAGTTTTATTGTAGATGTTTCTTGTTAACTGGAATGCAGTTTCCATCTTTCTTGTTAACTGGAATGCAGTTTCCATCTTTCTTGTTCTGGCTTTATAGGCCATTTGGTTGTTGCATTATTTCGGCCAGGTACTTGAATTTAGGCGTTTTTTGTATCTTGCAATATTTAGTTTTCATCAGATTTGATGATTGTACGTACTACATCAGTCATGTCTGGCGTTTTATAAAAATTAAATTTGTAAACCTATTTTTTCAGCCACCTCTTTTAGATTCTTTGTTTTATTGCGTCATTGAAGTTATCCGCTAGGATTGCTAAGTCATCCGCGTAAACTAAGCAGTCTATTTGTAAATCTTTTCTTTTTCAAATCTTAACTGGTTGATATCGTTTTGTAGATTTCTCTCCCTCCATTCTCTAGTGACCTTTTCGAATGCACAATTATTAAAGAGGACTAGTGGAGAAAGTCCGTCGCGTTTTTCTTTAGTCCCGTTTTATTTTAAAAGGTTTCGGTATTTTTGCAGCAAATTTGACTTTTGCTTCAGTATCTATGAGGGTTTGTTCGATTAAAACGACTGTTTTAGTACCTGCCTGAAATTCTTCCGAGATATTAAATAGCGTTTTTCTATCCACTGAGTCATACATTTTCCACGAAGGTGATAAAAATGTGTTTTCTCCCAAGTTTTCTGTAGTGAATAATGAATTTTAAATTTAATATTCTATGCATGATCTTTCCCGTCTGAAACCTGCTTGGTGCTCCCACAGCTCGGCATCTAATTGCTACTCTAATCCATTGTATAAGGCTTTTGATAGTATTTTATATGTTGTTTATACAAGGGAAATTCTTCTTTATAGTGCCATACTCAGCTTCTGAGCGTCGGCGACTACCTATTCGTACATCTCAGCTGTACAGATATAGGTAGTGTACTAGGCAATTATTATATGCAATGCAGGTGTACACCGCAAGACAACACCCGGAACTGGGATTGTAATCGTTTGATTTATCGATATACAAGTGCAGTCCCGTGTGTGTCTGCTGTGTACTGACCTAGCTCGCATATGATGTTGTACGTGGTGGTTTGCCATTGCCTTCCACGTGATTATTAGCGAATATTTATTTAATTCTTGTAATAAGTTCTGTCGTCGCCCGGGATCGAACCCGTAACCTCCGTAACGGAAGTCAAGCGCTCTAGCAACTAGGCTATCGCGACGACTGAAAGTAAAGTAAATCCCATACCCTTCGGCAGGGTGTCGAGGGGTTGATACCTCTGTAATTATTCGAATCTGCTTTGTCGTCTTTCTTGTATATTCGGGTGAATTAATGTTGTACGCCAATCTTCTGCAGAGTGGCCATCCGACCGGGAAATCGGGGAATTTTGTCGTAAAACCGGGGAAAAAAGTAAAAATAGCCCCCCCCCCCCAAAAAAAAAAACAATATTTTTAATAAGAAAAAATCATTTGAAGCGAAAAATGAATACATTTTTTAATATACTTTACTTTAAATAAAAATTACGAAGTTCTGTTTTATTCATACAAAATATGCTACGGCGGTTAAATATTACCAATAGTGACAAAAAAATTCCATTCTTTTCGTACAATTCTAGTAATCAGGAAATCGGGAATATTTCGGCCCCGGAACACTACTGAGAGTATTTGGACCAGGAAAACCGGTAATTTAAAAATTATATTTAAGTAACCACCATGTTCCAGGATGACCTCCGTTTCGCAAATACGTCTTAACAGCCTTTCTAATTTCCTGATTGTATTAATACCCACTGCATTCAACATTTCCGCTACCATACCATTCGTTCTTCATGTTGTTATGTTTCAATTTTGGCTGTTTCTTTTCAAATCTCTAAAGCTAGGTTCCCCTCAGTTTTTAGCACATGTCGAAAGTAGTTTGCGAAAATACTTCACAATTCCCTTTGTTATTAACCGCTAGGTCATCATTTTCTTTTTTAAAATATACGTTTCGAACTTGGTATTTTTGGATACTTTTTTTAAATGTTTTATTAAATGACCTTGTATTGTTTTGTCTAAAGTTCTCCACCCGGTTTAGAAACTGGTCTCTTTCATAGTTTCTTTTGACTCCTTTTATTATTTTAGATGTTTCGGATCTGTGTTTTCGTAATGTTTGGTAACCTTTTTCATTTTTAGCAGAATACCATATTTTCTACGCCTTTAATCTTTTTTCTATGCTTTCTTCGCAGATTCCGTCACTAATAATGTTTTCTTGATTTTCTTGAAGAAACTATTTCTTGGGTAGTTGTTATTTTAATTGCCTTCTTCATTTCTTGCCAAGTTTCTAGTTCTATATCGAGTTTTTGCGCAAATTATCGCTATTTTAACTTCAAGGTTATTAATTCGCACAATCTTCAGTTTTTAAGAAGCGTTTCTTCATTCCGGTATGAATTTTATTTTAATTTTAATTAGGTGTTCGCCACTTTTCTAACTTTAATATTCATTATTTCCTTTTGATTGCTGTAAGATAGTGCCGCATAATCTATCTGATACGCCCCTAAACTTGGGTTCGGGCGTTTCCATGTCATTATGTGATTTTAAGGTTTTCAAAACTTGACGTAACTTTATTCATTTTTCTCCGTTTTCGTTTGTTCGTTTATGCGCTGGGAAATCACCTGCCATTTTTCTATATTTCTTTTCTTTCCGATCTGGGTATATTAAAGTCTCCTCCTAGCAGTATCTTGACATTCGCTATTGGTGCTTTTAATATCTCGTAATCCAACATTTCTCCCAAAAGCGTTCTACTTTCTCCGATTCTTTTTTATTTAATTCGTTAATAATTTGTTTAGGCGTGCGAAAAACGTTTTTGGGCGTATAGGCGCCATACGTGAACAATTTTAATTCGGCGAAAATAATTTTTATCAGAGCTTAAAATTAAATAATATACCGGTATAATACTTGTCCTAGAGAGATTTTCGATGGTTATTATTATTTCGCTTACACTTGAATATTGTAATCGGGATAAAAATATTAGCGATATACGTCTGCATTTTACTGTAAAGGTCGTTTAGTTGTTGCGCGCTTTTAAACCGATATAAACTGCGTTATTAAAATTATTGATTGTTCGCGTTTAATTGTGACTGCGTGAGAACTATAAAAACTGGACGTTTTATTTTTCTCGGCGTAGTTGAAAGTGCAAACTTTAACAATATTTCTCTTTTTTCTTTTCTCTAACCCCAGGGGAGGCTTATAATGAAAAAGCAATTTAAACGAATAAAAAACAAACATCGTTCGGTATTTGTAGGAAAGAAATGTATGCAAAAAAAATGCTTACTGAGACTTCTCTATGAACTTACGAAATACCGAGCCAAGGAGATAGATTACCCCGAAAAAGATTGAAAAACTAAGATAACCTAGTTGAATTGTATGTAGGTTTTTATATAGATAACCCGAATTAAACTGTGTACGTGTACAGGGTAAAATGCTGCGTATTCGGGAAAAATATAATAAAATTAATAATTAAGAAGTTCACAGTTCGTGTTTTAACGAAACACGGTAGTTTTTAATCGTTAAGAAAATAGTTAATCAAAAAATGTTCGGTTTCACAAATTAAAACGATGATTCCACCGAAACAAGAAGATAGGAATTTGAAAATTAAATACGTAACTGAAATTAATAAAATTACAAAATATTCTACAAGTATATTTATTTTTTGCGGCAATCCGAAATTATGTTTACTATGTATGTGCTGACAAATAAATACTTGATAATTTTCCTTCGCAATGAAATTTACAGGAAATGGAGAAAGACAAGTTACGAAGAGAAGCGGAGTTATTGGTGGATAAAGCATCTCAACTCGTTGACAATGCGATCGATCTTGAACCAGATGTTCTGAAAGCCAGTGCTAAGAAAACCCTTGAAACAATTGATTCGGTTAAAAAGAAACTGGAAGATGAAGTAATTACTATTTACATTGCAATAAATTTAGAAATATATCGGAAGCGAATTCATGGTCGGTTCCTCCCTTACGGCTGATTGCTAATATGGTTGTTCTTCGTTTTCCCATGTTTTACCACTGTCTCCCCTCTTATTGTAATATGAGTTTTTCTGCGATATCTGTAATTTTTAGAACGAAATTCTCTTACGCGGCTTGGCGGTAGGAGTAAACTAGCAGAAAAGACGAGGTCACGAAAATCGCGTTATACGTCGTCCTCCAGGCGACCTTCACTCTGTCCCTTTCTATTATATACGAGTGTGTATGTGCGCGCGCGCATGCGTGCGATTATTGAGATTCCAGCAGCAAGAATTGTGCGCCGTCACCACTGTATAAGCTCAATTCTAAACACGTGTACATTTTATCGAATTTTAAAATTGGCGCGTTTTTTTTGTGCGACGTTAGCACACTTCAAACGAGTCTGATGATTTATTTATTGTTTTTGTTTTAATTAATTTATACGGGATTTATATATTATGTGCCATTTTTTATCGTATACTTTGTGAATGACGTTATACTTGTAGATCTATCAAAAAGTGAAAATAACTTCGTTCCTACCGAGTGTTCCCCTCTAGATACCACATCTCTTTTTTTCTATAATACATTTACTGCTCTCTCCTATGCACTGTGGTGCAAATTTAGGCACGCTCTTTCTTCTTAACCTTTGTCTCTCCGTTTTTGAAGTAAAACTACTTTATAGGTGCGTTTTGAATATTTTACCGAAGGACAACATCGTGAGTTGATGAAACGTTACTTTCACCGTCACTATAAGTTGTTACGTACGCGCGCAATTGTTAAATCAAACCATCGTATAAATTGGAATGCGTTAAACGAGAGAGAGAACTGTGAATATACGGACATTCTAGCTGGCTCTTTTTAACCAAGCGCTGTGATTGGTTGTCATGCCACTCTTCAATGCGTACACTTCAGTTCTCACCAAATAATCAATCTCATCCACGATTCCTATTACAACGTTACTGGGTCGCTACTATGTAAAAAATTGCGGAATCGCCAGAATATTTTACACTTTTGTCCACACAAAGTTACTTCTGGATTAGTGAAATCCTATTACACCTATACCAGCTGGAACAGGGGGCATAACGAAAAATTTTGATAAAATCGAAAAATAACGATTTTAAATAATAAATTAGGACATACGGTTATCCAAAATTTTACTATAAAT
The DNA here is from genome assembly GCA_039619475.1 of Icerya purchasi. Taxonomy (NCBI): domain Eukaryota; kingdom Metazoa; phylum Arthropoda; class Insecta; order Hemiptera; family Monophlebidae; genus Icerya; species Icerya purchasi. Next base: position 190,060,886 of record CM077115.1, on the reverse strand, counting down.
AGACGACGTAATAAAGAAAACCAAATTAATTTTAAAAAAAAAAAGAAAGAAAACGACGAAAAGAAAATTATGTTTTTAAAATATAATGTGTTTAAAAATAATCGATATATTAGAAAATAGTATATGTGTAAAAACGGGGAAAAAAGAACCACAGAGTAGTTTCGATCAATTATACTACTACGTTCACAACGAATTAAATAACGTAGCTTTACTCGTAGAACTACAGTATCTCACCAACAGCGGCGGCTCTATTATATTTTCCGAGCATATCTTTTATCTGTAAATGGTAAAAATCCCGATCGTAACTAATTCCCCTCTTAATTTTCAGATTTACTTTATAAAAATTGTGATAAATTTTATATTTGTAGATATTTAGAAAAAAATTTATATTTTTATATTATTTATATGTATATACAGAATTAGGGATTCGTCATGCACGAATGCGGGAAAACACGGTTAACCCGCCGCCGGCCATTCTGCGAGTTTTTATGTATCCCGAGCATTGCGACCCACGTAATATGTAGGTCAGGAGGCTCTTCACTCCATTTCATATTATGAAATGATAGCTGACCATCTAGATTGCAATTGTATAATTTTCTGTATTGTTTTGTTTTGCGGTTTAACAATCGGTTCTAGAACTATGCTTACATAGACCTTTGCACCCGTTTTCACGCTTGCTTCGCAAAAACGTGAATGGGCGCTACTTCGTACCACGATACAAAAGCCACGATTGAACTGGGGTGATGACCTCGTTGGAATTTTGGAAATTTTTCTTCGGCATCATATGACACCCGATCATTTTGCTTGTTAAACTTTTCCTCTATCGTAAAAATCTTCATCTGCCAACAGTATCGTTAAAACGTATCCGCCTCCACCGTACAAGCAACTTTTTCGATCTTTTGAACCGAATCGCCTTTAATTTCTCTGTTAAAGGATGAGTCGTACATAGTTTGTAGGCTCGCATGTGTAAATCATCGCGAATGATGCTCTAGACCAGGAGTTCCCAACCAGGGGGGCATAGAGAGATGTCAAGGGAGGCGTGAAAGAAAAATTAATTTAGCGCTTAAATTAAACATCAGATGAGGGGTGTTCAATAAATAATGTGACTTGCCTTCGAAAATGACCTTTTAGGCATCTGAAAATTTTCACAAATAATCAACAAATTAAAATTATCACAATTTTTTGCATTAGTTGCGATGAATCCACGGACATCGTTAATTGTGCACAGTTAATAGTGTTTTTGTTCATTACGTCAGTGAAGATCACATTGAAGAAGAGATTTTGTACTCCCAATCTTTGACAGCAGGCACTAAATCTGAAGATATATTTAATCAATATCTGATTTCATCAAAAAAAATGATTTGGATTGAAATAAACTCATTGGACTTTCGTAAATTACATCAAGAGTAGCGCTTTGAAATGTAGATTATTTAATTTACTTTGCGAGGATCTTGATTCTGATCACAGGACTCTGTGTCCTTCTACTTCACACAGAAGTACGCTGGTTGTCTAAGGGCAGTATGTTGGCTCGCCTTTATGAATTGAAAGAAGAGGTCATCCTCTTTCTTGAGTTCAAAGAAAAAAAGAGATTTTTTACAAATATTCAACAATGAACAATTTCAATGGAGGTTGACCTATTTAACTGATATATTTGATGCCTTTAATCAACTAAACTTGAAGCTTCAAGGCAGAAACGGCACTGTAATAAGTAACTATGATCATATTCAAGGGTTCATATCTAAGCTTCAACTTTGGAATCAAAAGATATCTGCTGAAAATGTAATAATATCTTTTTCTTGACTATTCAAAGCAATTAAAAATAAAAAACTGGACAAAGATTTCAAAGTTGAAATATAAACTCATTTGCAAGCGCCGGAAAACGAATTTCACCGATACTATCGAGACATTAATTCAGAGTCACAAATATGTCACATGACCAGAAACTCATTTATTGTTGATGTCTTATAATTACCAGAACAAGTTCAGAAAGAATTTCTAGAAATGAAGGTTGATTCGACAACGAAAAATGACTTTCATCCCTTGACATTGGAGAAATTTTGGATTAAACGATTTCTTGTTAATTCCAAAGTTGCCTCTCTTGCTTTGTGAATACTTGTTCCTTTTTCTTCGACTTACTTATGTGAGACAGGGGTTTCAGCTCTGGTTTTAATTAAAACTAAGCAGCGAAATCGTCTTGCCATTGATAGCGATCTGACGATAGCTCTGGCAGAAACTGAACCTAGAATCAAGCAACTGGTGCAGAACATTCAAGCTCAAGTATCTCATTAGTACCTTTTAAATTATAATAAATTATTTCGATAAAAACGTTTTACATTTGGTTAAAGTTTATTTTCAACAACTTAGAATTAAAATAGATGTCATTAAAACAATGTGCGTTTTTTTTTTTTAATGAAAAAATTAAGGGGGGGGGCATACAAATTTTATTTATAATTTGGGGAGGCTTGATGAAAAAAAGGTTGGGAAACTCTGCTCTAGACTATTCTCTGCGCGATAGTCATCTCCCTGGCCAGTATTTTTTTCTTTCTTAGCGGATTGCGGTTGATTCGCTAACGAACGGTTTCGACGATACTTTTTGTTCTTGCTCACCTGGCCGACCGGCTCTCGGTCTATAAATTACATCACCTGTGTCTCTGAAACGTTACAGCGTACGATAAACAAACCGTTCGTTGATTTTAAGTCCTTTTAGGAACGAGTAAACCTGTGATGCACTGCGCCCCGCCTTCGTCAAATCAATAATAACGCGCGCATGGTAATCTGATCAGTCCTTGATATACTAGAATTATATCTGTTTACCGGAAATACGTTTCTCAATTTATTACGTGCGAATAAAAATTTTCAGTTATTTATTAAAAGGTTTTTTTTCTGGTGTTATTTTGTAGAAGTTATCGGTGGAAGATATTAAAATGTTAGAAAATGCGCTAAATATTTTGGCCGATGAAAAGCAAAGCTTACACATGGAAAAGGAAGAATTACAAGATCTGAAGGAAGAACTAGCCGAATACAAAGAGGTAGTTAATCTTCTCGTGCTATCGATTTCGGATTATTATTACTACTATCGTGTCCGAGACGCTTCAGGACTAATATGCTAAAATAAAATAAAGTCAACTGATATACAGCGGTTTTATACGCTGTCAGTGATTTCGGATTAAAACAGAATATTAATGTATTTTTTTTTTTGTTATGAAAAATTTCCACAATCAAAAAGTAAACGTTTCGTCTAAACTATTGTCGCCTACTGGCTGTATAAAAAAGTGCTTATATTAATTTCTGTTCTCGATAAAGGATGTGGAAGATCTTCAGGAAGTACAAAGTACAGCAAATCAGGAACAAGTTCGTTTGAAAGAATCCAGAGCAGCTAAAGTTCTATTCAAGCAGGTAAATAACATGATACAAAAAATGGATAAAGTATTAGTGAAGTTGGAAAATAAAGAGAAAACCATCAAAGAAACAATTCAAACTGACAGTTCAGTAGTGGAGGATAACGTTGATCAAGAAAAGTAAATATTACTTAATTTATTTCTACGATACAAGTTAATAAATTTTTATCGAATGATATTTCGGAATAACGCTATTTCTAAATTTCAAATATTCTAGCATTTGTGTACGGTAACATTAACGTATTTTAAATAAAGTAAACACTTTTTTTTTTTTACTCAGAAAATATTCATATTGAAAAATTTTGGTGCATATACTTAAAAACTTAATATAATAAAATTTTATGCAGAATAGTAATAAAAGGCATTCTTGATATATTGTAAACTATCTGAGATTATCTACGTGTGATATGATAAAATGTTATTTAAAAATATTGTAACTGGCCGTCATTATTAGTGAACAGAACAACCATTATCGTTATATCACTTCTTTTAGAGATGAAATATTCCGAATAGACGAGTTGATGAATGCTATCCGTCGACTTCAAGGTGTTTCCGATGATTCCAAATTGGACAAAATTGAAGATGTTCTTAGTAAGATAGATGAAGATCAAGATGGTGCTGTTCGTATTGATACCGTATTGAAGGTAAACATCATATCGAGTTTAATAAATAAAATGTCAGTAGTTTTTTACTGCTTTTTTTTTTTTTTAATTTTAACTGTGAAAAAATAATAATTAGCCAATGGATGTTTTGAGTGTATAAACGGGAAAGAATAAAAATAAATCGTTATTTTATTTCACCCAAATTTCGTAAATATTGTACTAGTTTGACGCACCTCGCGTCTAAGTTTTACACCCTATAGTCAATTTAAAATTATATGTTCGATGTTCTCTTTCTCGAGTGTCTCTTTTTTCGACTACTCAAAATGTCTAAAGATTCGCTTAAAGAACAACGTTCTTTTCAGAATGTGGTACATTATATCTTTAACAGTCTTCACAACCGGTTTATATGTCGCTCGATACCACTCATATAAGTGAAAATATTGTTACATGTTTAACGATGTATTTAAAAATATAACACGCATACGAAAGATTGTCGCCTAAATGAAGAATCAATATCGAGTTTTCGATTCGCCTGATTCTAGATTTTATTATAGAGAACTTGCGGTTTTAAAGCTTGAGCCGTTCCCTTCCATAATTCGTAAGCAACTTTTAATTAAAAGATGCTTTTTGATAGTACTTATGAAAAATTATTTTTGCAAGAAAATAGTTTCGCAAAAAAAAAATGTGCGATTACAAATTTTGTACTTGCAATTTTAGTACCTCATCCATATTTCATTTTTAATTTCTTTGTACATTAATTTAATTAATATGAAATAGTGTAATTTCAGAGTGAACTAAATTTTAAAAAATCGACTTTGAAATTTTTTAATTAACCAATTCTTCTGTTTTATTTTTATTTTTTCTACTTTCTCGTTGAGACGCTGAACTACTATAATTTTTTGTTCACCGATAAATTTAGGTATATAGTTGATGTTTATTGGTTTTAAGCTAGCATTTTATTAATTTTTATTTTCTATATTTACGTTGTGTGGTCGCTTAGGTATACATTCGATGTTCTTATATTGAAAAATTCATTTTCAGCTTTTCTGATAATTAAACTGTGAGCTAAGTAAAATCGTGAATATTCAAATACTTGGAACGGGATCAACAATGGTAAAATAAATGGTTACAATAAGAAATTAATTAATGGCGATAAGAGAAACACATCGTTCTCCTTTCTGTCAATTGCCTTCAATTAGAATCCTCTGCTGTTAAGTTCGATTTCAAACCAATAATAAAATTGAATTGTTCGAAATTACTACATAATGTGTTACTTTTTGAATAATAATTTTAATAAATTATTCAAAAAAAAAAAAAACATCTCCACCGTACCCATTTTAGTAGAATAGTATAAATAAATTAATGAATATATGCATCCACACTTACGGGTATTTATTGTAATCAAATGTCCCTTGTATTATAAAGAATTGATTTTTTTTTTTTTTTTATCAGTTTCTATTACATTTTTATACAATGCTTTAATTTTATCTTAAAATTTATCTTAAAATTAAAGAAGAAAAACATTGAAAATATTATTAAATTTTTTCATAGGTTTTAGAATTAATAGGAACGGAAAATGTAAAACTGTCGACGAAACAGATAGAAGAGATTATTGATTTATTAGAAAAAGAACAAGCACTCATAGCGGATGAAGCTGATAAACAAAACAATAATAATGGTAATAAAAACGTCACCGCTGGAAGTAGTAGTAAAGAAACGAACAAAATCACAGCGGAAAAATTAAAACGAGCTACCGAATCAATAGTTGACTCCGCTAGTGACAAAACAACGATTCCACCGAGTGATGAAGTATTTTCCGATTCCACTAAAAGTTCGGCGTCGCAAAAGAAAACGTTATAAAAATGTTCCCTTTCAATTATATCGATACTAGCGTTCTATTTTAAGCGACATTAAGAGTCCAAAAAATTACCAGTTACCAAAATGTTTTTTACGACAACGATGCTATTTTAAAAAATATTTTTCTAAAGTTATTACATTAATTTGAAGAGAGGAAGAAAAATCAAATGTCAATAAAATATCGTAAATATTTTGCCTTTTTCCCCCCAGTTTAGCTAGCAATAATTCTTTTTTCTTTTTCCATTTTAAAATTACCGTGCACCCTTATTGTACGACTTAGTTTTTGAAACTTTTCCTGTTTTTTGTATTTTTTTTTGCTTTTTTTTTGCTTTTTTTTTTTATAACACAAAAGAGTATTTGTTAAAGTATATATATATATATTTTTTTTTATTTTGTATACTTCAAAGAATGGAAAATACCAGTGATACCAGATCTCAAAATGGCAGTTTGAAGTGGCGCCCTTTTTTTTTTCGTGCTTCATAAGACTTATTTATTTTTGAATCTTTCTCTTCATTTTAATGAATTGGCATAAATGTTAAATATTCTAATTTAATCGTATAAATTTATTCCTGTAATTTACATTTATATCGAGTAGTATTATACGCCGATATTCTTTAAAAAATCATTTCGATGGGCTCTGTTTCATATTGATCACAGAACTTGTTAACAATCAACTGGATCCAAAAAGAACAAATTTTAGATAATTGGCTTAAAATTTAATGTACGGATCATTCTACTTTCAACCTCTTCCATAGTTGTATACGCTAGTTATTGATCTCATTTTTCCGTGATGCGGACTGAATATTTTTGGTTAATTCAAACAATTTTTTAAAAATATTATCAGCTGCGAATTTAAAGTATAAAAGTAAATTTTAAGGTTGTTGCTTTTTTCGGTTGCAGCTTGATTTTTCAATAAAATCCCGAACGAAAGAGAACTGTTATCATAGAAACGGAAGAGGTAGCAATTTAAGGGATAAAGGGTGAAAATGAATACTCAGATTTTTTTCCTTCAATTTCCGAGAAAATTCTAAATATGTTCACACGTACAATTAGTTTGTAGTAAGCATTTACCGCTCTATTATATATGTTTAGTAGAGGATTTTAAATTGATACATTGGGATTCATAATGGCCACTTTCTGGAAAACCAAAAGAAGTCGAGGAACATTAAGAAAGTACAGAAATATCTGCATGATGTATAATGTATAGAACTTGAAAGTATTAAAAATAATTTCGAAAACTAATAATTCTGCACTAGTAATCGAAAAAATAGAAGATTAAGATGATAACCCATTTTATTTATTGTTTAATGAGAAATAAAAGTTTTAAGTGATTTGAGATTTTATCACGGGAATGATAAAAAACATATTACGAAATATTCAAAAATCAAGTACATCCTTTTTTGTATGGCTGTTGTTTTCCAAGTCGAAGAAAAGGTTAAAAAAATCTGGAAAACCGCGAAACTTAAGGAAAATGTATTTTGAAAAAAAAAATGGTAATGGGATCTTTTTCGATTCATATTTCAATTATTATTGATTTGCTGGACAAACGCAATTGTGGCAATTGTACAATATATATATATATATATATATATATATATATATATATATATATATATATATATATATATATATATATATATATGTATATTTAAAAATTCTTAATAGTGAGAGTACTTGTAAATGTTATTACTTTCTTTTACGCGTTAGAAGCATTTATAATCGTACAAATGGGGAAAAATATTCCAAGAATTTTAATTTTTTCCCCTTTTGTGAAATAAAATAGTAATAATAATAAATAAGCGTTCATCCATTCGATAGAACAGCTTCGAGTAGAAGATATTATCTTTCTGGAGACTGGAAATTAAATTTCATATTAACAATAATCAAGTGATAAAATTTGAATAAAAAAACATTTTAAACGCAGCTGAATTCGTAACACGCATTTTCAAAAATTGTCTCAAATAACTAATTTATAGAACACGCCTACTATTTTGTTTGTGGATATTAAACTTTCGTTCCTTAAATAGAAGCACTTTCGCAGATATTTTAAAATTAATGACTGTCGATTGCTGCTCATTTTCTAATATATTAATAAAATTACTCGTACTTATCTGACAAATTCATTTTATAATCGATCGATAAGATAAGATGTATATATGTCGGAATTGTAAATATACTATTACTTCGTACATATTTCGTTCTTGTGATCTTTCCATAACCGCACAAACGTTTACGTCAGTAAGGATTAATTTCTACCGATATATAATTGTGTATTCATGTGTGAATTTAAAGGGCCAATTTTAATTAGAGGTCGAAACATATTATTGGTCTACATAGTGACTGAGAAAAACCTATTTACGATTTACAGGAAAACATTGCGACTGTTCTTTAATTAAAACTGGCATTATTTCAACGATTCATCAGCGGCAATATCGAAATTGAATTGTTTTCACGTAAATTAAAACGCGTTAACGATATAGATCAAACAGATTTATCCCGGGTATATAAAGTGCATAGGAACCATTATTCAAATAAAACAAAATCAATCAAGCATGTTGTTTCATGCACTGAGGATTCCGTATGTTAATTTAAAGACAACCATAATTTACATATTTACATAATACTAAATTCAAAGTAAATATATTAAATTTGTAATATTGAAGGTTTAATTAACAATCGTCTCGTGTGGTGGCTGGAGCACAATAATCTAGTCCCTCCTAATATGTTTGGTTTTCGCCCTGGGCTTGGATCGGTTGACTGCATTAGTTATTTCCTTTCAGATGTTTATAAGTCTTTGCTAACTAAAAAATTCACCATTGCCTCCTTTGTGGACGTCTCTTCTGCCTTTGATAATGTGCATCTTCCCTCTTGGGGTTCCAAACTATTTTCTCTTAACCTCCCTTCCGTCGTCGTCATTCTCATACTCAACCTCTTCCAGAACAGAACTCTCTTTATTTCTTCTCCCTCCCTTTCCTCCTCCAGATGCGTTTATCGTGGGCTCCCACAGGGTTCCTGTCTGAGTCCTACACTATTTAATATTCACTCTTTTGATATCGCTTCTCTTCCTATTTCTTCTTCCTCCCTCCTCTTCGCTGACGACATTTTGGTTTATTCCACGTGTGACAATCTGTCCGCCGCTATTGATGAGTTGAATAATTCCCTGTCTATTCTTAATAATTCCCTTTCTCGTCTTCACCTCTCTCTTTCTCCTACTAAGTCGTCTTGTATCATTTTTTCTCTCCGTCCCTTTAACCGATCTCTAACTCGCATCACTGTATCCGGTATTCCTATCGCCGTTGTCAATTCCATATGCTATCTTGGCCCTTTTTTAAATAGCCGCCTCACATTCCATGAGCACATTAATTTTCTCTATAAATCCTGACTTAAAAGACTTAATCTCCCCTTAAATCTCTCTCTCTCCTCAGATGGGGAGGCGATCCGTTTATTCTTCTAATTCTTTTCAAAGCCATCGTCCGGTCCAAGCTCGACTATTGTTCCTTTATCTACGGTAATTCCTCCAAGTCTTCTCCTCTCTAAACTTGACGCGATCCAGAACTCTTGCCTCCGTTTATGCATTGGATCCTTGAAATCCTCCCGCATTCCCGCAGTTCTATCAGAGTCGGTTACCTAAACACTGTTTATTCGCCGTTCCCAGTTTGGGTATCGCTTCTTAATTAAACGGCTTCCCATCTCCTCGTCCAAACTTATTTCCTCCTATCTATATATCAAAAACCGCTGGCGTTTTTCTCCTCATAAAATCCCAATCCTGTCACTCATTGCTACCCGTCTTTCTAATTTTTCTCCTGTTGTCCTTTCCTACAACACTCTCCCGTATTTCTTTCATGACTTCAATAGCCTATGGCAGCCTATCAAATTTTCCTCTCTCCCACTTCGAGCCAATTCCTCCTTTCAGGGTGCAGTCAACAATGAATTGAGTAAAATTCTGAAAGTTGCCGCCAACTATGAGGTGCGCTCAGTTATTTTCGTTTTTTAAACCATAAAAAAATTACATCAATTGTGAAATTCATCGATCTATAAATAGTAGAAGTTCATTGTGATGAGTGTTCAATATGTTCGTAAATGGTGTCGTGAATTTCGAGGAGATAGAACGAATGTAGCAGACGAGCAATGGAAGATTATCCATAATTTCAGACAAACTAGTGCGAAACATCGAAGAAATTCTGCGATCTGATCGATACAAAGCCATTTCCGATCTTCTTGACCAGTTTTGGAGTATGTCACGAGGTAGTACCATGGCATTTCATCGTACATGAAAGATTAAATTTTAGGAAACTTTGTGCAAGATGGGTTCCAAAACTGCTCACGGAGGAGCATAAAACGTAATGGGCAGTTCTCTCGAAATGTTTCAACATTTTCATGAAGAAGGCAACGAATTTCTCGACACAAAATCGTCACAGGTGATGCAACCCCTGGGTATTTCACGTCACACTAGAAACAAAAAGAATAAGATGCAATGAAAACACAACAAATCGCCCCCGGTGTTGTGAAGGAAAAACAAACACTGACTCTTGGAAGGAGCTTATGGCGACAATCTTCTGGGATTGCGAAGGCATTATTTTGGTTGAATTCATGGAACCCGGAACCACTGTCAAAGGTGTCATCATCAGACATTAAACAACATTTGTCGGGCAATCCAAAATAAAAGACGTGGGAGATTGACCGAAAGCATCAAGTTACTTCATGACAACGCTCGCCCTCACACTGCTCGAGAAACCTATGACCTCATCGTTCAGTTTGGCTGGACTTACCTCACCCAGCCAACAGTCCGAACCTAGCACCTAGCAATTACCATTTGTTTCCAAAACTCAAAAGAGACATCGCAGGGGAAAAATTCGAAACCGACGAGGAGTTGAAAAATTTCGTTCCTTACCTGGTCACAAAATTTGGCGCCAAGTTTTTACGGGGAAGGTGTATGTTAATTTCTTGACTCGACAAATGCTTAAATTTGAAAGGTGAATATGTGGAAAAGTAAATAAAAGTATGCCGAATTAAATGCCGATATCCGTTTAATTCTAGCTTTATTAGTTTCGAAAATAAAAAATAGGGAACCTTACTTTTGGAATGTCCTTCGTATGTTTGAGATACGCTTTGGTTTTTTCAACTTTTTTAGTGGTACTATTACGCGAACATTTTGGCCACAAAAGGTGTGGGGAGGAGGTAAATAATTTTTTAATCGTAAATTTTTGTTTTTATGAAAGAGCTTCTGCGTTTTTTTTTTTTTTATACTTTAAATTTGACTTTTAAAGAGTTAGCTAGTGTTACGAATTTTTTAAGAGTGATTTTTGAGGTCGTTTTAAATTCCGTATTATATATATATTCTTGATAGTTTTTTGCCACCCAAGGTAATCGGTTAGCTTGAAATTAGAAATATAGTTTTAAAGAGAATTTTAATTGTAATTTACGATTCAATTTCGTAATTAATAAGTCAAACCGTTTGCGAACTATTACATATTTTAATCGAATATTTTTGTCATTTCTGAACCATCTTATTAGGATTCCGTGCATTATATGTATAGGAAATCCTAAAGATCATATAATACAAAGTATGATACCACTCGAGCAAAGTCGGGTAACTCTTTTTCGAAAGCATCCAAAAAAGAAAAAAAGCTTAGTTTTGTCGGGGACAACGTATTCGGTAAGGAAGCTGACGATTAATAAAACGTAAACGATTTTCTTCATGATTCTCTTTGCTAAAATATTAATTAATTTCAACGAAGGCTGTTAAACAAAACGTTCTTTTTTGCACAATTTTTCAAAAATTCCTTTTCCGCTGTTTTGAGGAGGTTTTTGTCCAAACGATTTGTATAGTGCTGAAAATATATGATTGAAGTTCGCGTCTTATATCCGCCTTCGTTAAAATAAAAATAGCAATTTTTCACCCGCTTTCATTTAAGAAATTGAGTAAAATTGCGAGAGAGAGAAAGAAAGAATTACCTTATTTTTTCACTTACCGAAAATATACGTAAATCCTTGTTTCCTTCTGTTTTTGTATCACCACACACAGTTTCTGAGCGTAGGCGACTACCTCTATTTGTATGTTCTAGTTGTACAGATATATAGTGTTCACAGCAATTGTTATATGCAACGTTAGTGTAGACGCAAGACTGCACTTGAAATTGATATTGTGCTCGTTTGATTTATCGCGATACAAAGTATGTAGACCTAAATGTGTATCTATCTACTATACATTGTGTGCCTTCCATATGATTCTATTAGCAATTAATTATTTTTGTAATAATTTCTATCGTCGCCTGGGATTGAACTCAACACTTCCGCGATGGAAGTCGAGTGCTCTAGCAAATTCGTGACGGCATACTAACAATATTTTCCTTAATGCCGCACAGTAGCATTTATTAATTAAAATTCATTTACGATGCGGAAGATTTTATTGTAAAAAAAAAAAAATAAATAAACACGCTTTTGATTTAATCATGACCTAAATTTTTTTTTTCCTGGCGTAAACGTCAGAATATTTGACTGCTACTTACCCTAAAAGTAGAAGTAATTAGACACAATTATTATTTACTCAGAAAAACAACTGAACCGCATTATTTTTATTACTTGATAAACCAAAGTTTTATTTTAAATATTTTTAGTGTAACGTGAGAAAGGTTAGTTAAAGATTTAATTCAATTTTGTATAAAACTTGTTTTTTTTTGTTTTTTTTTTTTCAAAGAAAATTGGTGGCTAGTAAAAAAACCAATGTATATGATTAAAATTCTAATTCTAGAAAATTAATTCGATAAGTTTTTTTTTCCATTAAACATTGTGGCCTATAGATATCTGACTCGCTTGGTCTTGTAAGCTTGACATAACAGACTCGTCCTAATGTGAAGTCAAATGTGTATTTTAATAATGGTTACCTTTATCCAAACTGCACGATTTTCTCTTAACCTTTTCTGCACAGGTGCGCTAATCCATCTATTTTAAAATGTTTGTATCTATCGTAATTCTCAGTGAGCCGCGACTTCTGTTTGACTGTTTGGTAAATATAATCGCTTATGACCTTCGATCTGCCTCTATATAATACCTCGTTGTGCAATACGCTTACATAACCGCTTGTTTTTTTCACATTTTCGTAGGTTGTCTCCTTAAATCGATTAATTTAATTTTTAATATTTTCGTTATAAATTTTAAATTCTTAAAAACTGATTCAAATTAATTAAAAAACTAATTTCCCAGTGTTAATGAAGTAGTGAAGCATTTCCTATAGCCAAAATATCTCCAGTTTCGCCCCTCTCCTAAAGAAAAACCCAATGGGCACCCATTTGCATTTTTACTGCAAAATACGATTAACTTAAAAATTACACTTTTAATACATAGAAGCGCTTACAATCTGTTTTCATTTTGCCGAAAGCTTATGCGTAACATATGATATTGTCCTTTATACACACTCGCAGTTAATCAATTGGATGAATACATGGGCGTCGACAGGGAGGTAGGGGGCAGCTGCCCCCCCCCCTGAAGCCTTCAAACGTTTTAATCAACTGGCCATGATGAGTATTCATAGGTGCGTAATCATGGACAATTTGCCAGAAACCCACGAAAATCATGTTTTAATTAAAATTCTTGTTTAATAAGATATTAAGCCTTTACAAGTTATAAATTTTATTTTTCCTATAACTCATATCCTCTTTCTATCATCTTGCCCCCCTCCCCCTGGCTCATCGGCTGGCGACGCCCTTGGATGGATACCTCATCGCTTGTTGCCTTCTGTTCCTATTTAGATGACTTACAATTAACAGGGTAGTACAAAAGGGGGATATCTATCGAATCCGTTTAGTGCAAATTATAATGCACACACACACAAACCAGTTTCAAAAATATATTCAATCACAAATTCTGAATTTAATTACTACAAAAGTAAACAGGACAACAAAAAATAAAAGCCGTGTCGCGAATACTATAAAAGTTCTACGATATGGTAGCGCGTTAGAATTGCAAACATGATCTACCGACAGTTTATCACGTATTTTATAGTAATATTTTATGTACTTCGAATGACGTCAATTACGTAATATAAAGTGTCGCACTCGCAATTACCTTGTTCTGCTGATTAGATTTCTTTAAAAAATAATACTAAGCATATTTACAGTGGATTTAAAAAGAGCAAAACACAATACTAACACTTCGGCTAAAGTTAAGTACGAGGACTTATGTTTACTAGTTGTTTTTGAATTTTCCATTTTACTGTTGTTTGCATATGAATACGATATCTTAATTTGCGAAGTGGATAATAATGTGAGTAACGATTTCACACTATGAACATATGGATTGCTTAATGCGAAGCTAGTAGATATGTTTAGAATTTTTAAATTTATTAAAATGCCCTATAGATGGTGTTTATTTTCATTATTTTCATTAATATAACAATACAGAATAGTATGAAATATAATAATGCGAGGATACGTTAAACTTTTTTATAGCTAAACTGTGTAAATGGAATTGTTTATATTTCTTATATCTATGTTATCAAGAATGAATCCAGTGGGGGTTTTGGGGGGCATTGCCCCTCCAGAACTTAATACAAGCTGTTTAAGAATGCAGCAATTTAATAGGAAATAAAATTCTTTTTATTCGCTTTCTTTACACTTACGTCAAAAGTTGTTACCAAAATATTTTGAAATGGTTCAGTTAGTCGTTTATTTTTAAATTTCGAAATTGGCAGATTTATCTTTGACAGAAAAATGAAACTTCATAAAATAGGAATAAAAAAAATGATCATTTAAAATTTGACTTTGACGTTTGCTTGTTATTCTATGAAAAAATTGATATGTTTTTATTGCAAATGTGTGAAAGATGTAAAATATTGACGAGCTGAAAAAAATATTCGCTGCAGTTGGTATTTTTTGTCAGCGTAAACGGGATCTATTACGTTTCACGTCGATCCATTTATCATTAATATCAATAAATTGTATTAAGACGTTTCACTTTTCGGTTTTCATTTATTCCTTTTTTTTTTTTTTTTTATTTCCAAGAAAAGTCCATTTAGAATAGCTTAAACCACGACGTATTCGTTTATTATAAAAAGATAACAAACCCGTTAGAATGTTTTTGCAATATGATGTTCTTTAATGCTACAATTAGAATTAAAAATTTTAAAACCAACTGAGAAAACATTATTGTTTATAATCGGTTATTTTATTTGAAATTTATTATTCCCACTTCTTCTTCTTCTTCTTCATCCGCCGTCTCCAAATTGAAGGTTGGCGATCCACGATTGAAAATTTTCTTTTACAATGGCCGATCGGAGGAGTTGTATAGAAGGGCAGTCGAACCAGTTGATAAGATTGTCCATTCATGAATTTTGTCGTCTTCCTCTTGATTTCTTCCCATTTATCTTTCCTTCCAAAATGACCTTCATAATTTCGTATTTGGGGCCTCGTATGATGTGTACGAGGTACTGCAGCTTCCGTTTCTCGATGGTTTGCATTACTTCAATGGTCTTTCCCGTTCTTTGAAGTACCTCGATATTAGTAACTTTTTTCACCCATGATATTTTCAGAATGCGCCGATAACAGTACATTTCAAATGCGGTAATCTTTTTTTCCAATAATGCATTCAGGGTCCAGCTCTCGTAACCACAAAGCAAAATAGATAAGATGTAACCCCTTAGCAGTCTGATTCGAAGTTCGAGCCTTAGGTCTTGATGGGTGAATAAGTTTTTCATTTTGGCGAGAGCTCTTCTAGCTTGCTCAATCCTGCTGCGTATATTTCCGGAGTTGATGTACAGTTTTCCTCTAGTATACTTCCTAGATATTTAATGCACTGAACTTGTTCAATCGTTTCTCCCTTTATCTTGATTTTGCATTTGATTTGGTTTTTGATTTTTGAAAAAACAATCACTTTTGTTTTGGAGATGTTCACTTTTAATCCGTAACTTTGGCTTTTATCAGCAATTTTATTCAACATCCGTTGTAGTTCTTTCTCGCTGGAGGCAAGAATTAAACTGTCATCCGCATATCGTAGATCATTCAGCGTGACTCCATTTACTTTAAGATTTCCCATATTATCGTTTAGTGCTTCTTGAAATATTGCCTCCGCATATACCTTGAAGAGTAAGGGAGACATGACACAGCCCTGACGCACTCCTTTTTGGATCACTACTTCCTCTGACATAGTATTTCCAACGCGAATTTCGGCAGTTTGATTCCAGTATAGGTGATTTATTATTCTCAGATCATTCCTATCAATAAGAATATACTTTTCAAAATTTCGAACAGTTTTTCATGGTTTACGCAGTCAAATGCTTTTTGATAATTGATGGCGCATGCGTAAACATCAACATTCATGTCACGACAGCGTTGAGTTAGTATTCGAATTGCAAACAAGGCCTCGCGGGTGCCAAAACCATTTCTGAAGCCGAACTGGGTATTGCTCAATTGTTCCTCGCAGCGCTTATAAATTCTTATATGTATAACGCGAAGAAATATTCACACTTACTTTTTCATTATTTTAAATTACATAATAAATCATTTTTTACATATTTGGTTTTATCTAGGAATATCAAAAAAAAAAAAAAGTTCTTAGTAAAAATATAAAAAAAGCTCTGCCCCCCCTCAAGAACATGAATTGCCCCCCCCCCAGAAACAAATTCCTGAATTCATCCCTGTATGTTATGAATTGCGTAAGTAATTAAGTATGCGATGTTTGTTGAAAGAAACTTAACAACTATTTGAATTTAAATCGCTATATTACTTCTGGTTATATGGAAATGAAATAATCGAACTACTTTGTAAGTATAAACAATTATGAAGGTTAATTTTCTAAAGTATTAATAAAAAAAGATTCGACTGTGTAGTAATAAATCGTAAATAAAACTTTCTCTTTAAATGAATAAAATGTATTTATAATTTATTATTTTTATATACAAAATGTAATAATATAAGTTTCGTTAACAAAAATGAAATTTCATACGACATAATAAAATACACGAAATTAAAAAAGCAGATGATATAAGTAAAAATTATGTAAATATATTAGTCATATTAATCATTTAACATTTGGAATTCGATCCTCGTGAAATATAATTAAAATTGACACAATAAAATTATTTGTATAATTTTTACATAATCCACTATACAGAAAATTATATTAATAAGAACGAGGTATTATTTGCGCTGTCGTATTTTCAGTCAATAATACTTTTTTTTAGTCCTCCAAAATTGTACTTAGCATTATTCTTTTATTAAATCCTGATATATCAGAGAGCCGTCGTCTAAAATTCGTCATATCGATTAATATAAAAAATATTCATTCGGTATTTGATAAAATCAATCCAAAAAAAAAAGCTTATTTTTAATTTGATTGCAATTTGATATTTAATACATAATGAAATAGTGTTTAGTGCTTCTAACAGAAAAAATCAAAGATCAAATTTAAAGCCATTAAAGTTTAATTTTGTATCCTGTAATTTGTGAATGTATTATTTGAGTGACAATTTTTATTAAATTGATTTTTAGATGCTTCGTTGCTTTTTTTTTATCGTGGATTAAACTGAATTTTTGCCATAAAAAATAATGATTTCCGATTTGGAATCCAGTCGTCCGGAATTATTTGAAGAAGTAAAGTTGTTTGAAACTGCAAAGGAACGGGAAAAATATGAGAATATGGCAGATTTATACGCAATAGTAAATACATTGCAACATCTGGAAAAAGCGTACATACGTGACTGCGTAACGCCGAAAGAATACACGGCCGTCTGTTCTAAGCTTCTTGTTCAATATAAGGCGGCTTTTAAACAAGTGCAGAGTGACGAGTTTCCTACAATCGAATCGTTCGTCAGAAAATACAGACTAGATTGTCCCGCCGCTCTACTTCGAATTAAAGAAGATCGACCGATCACGATTATAGATGATAAAGGTAACACCAGTAAGTGTATCGCTGATATTGTCTCCTTGTTTATAACTACGATGGATAAGCTACGTCTTGAGATAAAAGAGATGGATCAGTTACATCCAGACATACGTGATTTAGTCGATACGATGAATAGACTAAGTTTACTGCCACCTGATTTCGAAGGAAAGAGTAAGATAACTGAATGGTTGCATACATTATCGGCTATGCAAGCTTCCGATGAATTGAGCGATGCCCAGGTTCGTCAACTTTTATTCGATCTAGAATCTTCTTATAATAGTTTCAATAAAATACTTCACCAGTCGTAATATTCTGCGCTTTCAAATTGCATCGAAAATTCATATATTTGATATTTATGATTATTTTATGCGGAACAGATATTTTTATTGTACCTTCATTTATGTAAGTGTCTACATTTGTCAGCCGGTATGTTTTTTCTTTTTTTTTTTTTTTGCGTTATTTTTAATAATTATTAAGTCTACATAACCATCATATAAATTTTTTATTTTGTTTTAAATTTTTCCGTTGATATATATATATATATATATATATATATTAGTTTGTACAGTAAACGTATATTTAATTTTAATTAGCGACGACTTTCATTTTTTCAATATTTTAATGCATATATGAGAACTAGAAGTTTCGTAATAATCAGATCGAGTGTGAATTGTGAATATTTACACTATTTAAAATGCGTAATTACATATAGTAATGTTTATTCATTTTTAAATGTTTCGCGAATTAGATAACGGAGAAAGAGAAGAGGGACAATTTTTAAAAATAAAAACATTTGATCGAATAATTTTAATCCGGAAAATAATAAAATTTATTCGGAACGAGGAAATGAGTTTAACATAATGAATTGCAGAAGTGTGTATATTGCTTCTGAACGTATGTATTTGAATATTAAAAAGTTTAAACAAACATTTCGGAGCACAAATTACGTGCATCGAGAAATTCTTAATTTTTATTTTTCAGTTAAAGTAATCATATGAAAATAATTTTAAAAATTATAAAATTCCAAGCACGTTTGATGCGTGTGGAATTGTTATTTTAAAATGAGCATATTAATAATTGTTCGTTCACTACAAAATGCTGATGCAAATTACAGAATTAATATTTCTGTTCGATTTCTTTTAAAAGTATGCAGAAATTTGTTAATCAAAATCAGTTATATTCGCTATTCTACTATAGATTTACTCTTATTCTCTTTGAGGTTTCTTATGACGTAGTTCTTATAAAAGTTATTCGTAAAATATATATTATTCTTTTAATCGTGATAAATAGAACAAAAATGTTTTTCATTATGATATATTATTTGCAATGAGCACAAGATCGTTATTACGTATTTTAAACAAATATGAAAAATTAATTCTAGGAATAAATTTTTTAAGAAAGTATCGATAGATTTTTAAGAACTGTGCTATCGTAAAAATTTTTGGATAACATTATTTCAGGTAGAGCAGCGCTCCTAAGGTATGCCTTACTGATACAAAAATTTCAAAAATGTAAAAAGTATAAAAGATGAATCGTAAAAGTGCTCCTTGACCTCTCTTGCTTACCTTACATTTCTCGGTCTCTTTCTCTTCTATACTTTGTATAAAATGATCAAAATTTACAACATAATTCTAAATCGGGTCCATATGAATATAATAACATAATCACAAAAATCCTATAAAATATAACAAACGTTACATAAAATTGGGACATTTTTTCTAATGGGGGGTAGCCTAAGAATTACGTTGTAATTAATATATACATATATATATATAGAGAGAGAGAGAAAGGGAATATGTGGAGAGAAAATAGAAAGAGAAAAATATGCACTCTTTCTAGCATGCTGAAGAAATTTATTAAATATAGGTTGGCCAGTTTCTTACTTTTCAGTGTAAATTCAGTTTTTTTTTTTTTTTTCAAGAACCGGAGTATTAGCTACTAAAGTGTACCTTTTCATTTCAGTAAATATTTATCTTTTCTATTTTTCGGCACCGAAAAGATACACCAATAAATATTAAATCGACTTAGCGTGTAACTCTTGCAATGTATGTTCTTATCCATAGTGGGGTACAAGGAAAATAGTAAAATCTAAACGTCAAGATATAATTATTAACTTCGATAAAACGATTCTATGATAGCAGTGAAACATTCATAATCTCCCTTTAATGAGGCATTAAATTCTTACAAAATTTAAAACTTTATTCGAAATTCGTTTGTTTTTCTTCTCTTTCACAGCTGATTTTTTCATAAAGGACAAATTGGAACGTCTTGTATTTCTTGTTTTTCCTTATTGGCGGTTTTAACTGTTGACTTCATGTGTACCAAATTACAAACTAATCATTACTTGCTCATTTTCTATACATAAACGCCACTATTTACCACTATTTAAGTAACATACTGTGTTATGTACAATGGTTATAAATTGTGTTCCAGATTTTCATTTGATAATTTTCAAATTGAATCTATCTATTCAACATTTTCCTTAAAACTATTTTTTGGATGTCCACGTTGCACATAACATTTTTCACAAAAAGGAAAAAAGGTTAGAACACTGAGGTGCGGACGATTTCAAAATCGTCTCATACAAAATTTTGATCTCGTGATAGGTTAATATTCAGTATTCTATTTCTCATTAAAATCATTCATGTGCGTTATAAACGCCTAAATCTTTTTTTAACCATTTCGAACTTGTACAGAAACACCGGAAAAGAACTATATTGTTACTTATTTGTCTTAATGATTTTTGTATACCCAGTGTTATTCGAAATACATCGTTAAATTTTTTTCATCAATAGAGATGCGCCCAAACATATAAATTATTATTGTTCTAGTACCGTTGCTCTAATCTGTTATGTTATCCACATCGCCTCATGATCAGTAATACAAAGCGTAAAAGTTGCCTTTAATTTCCAATCTGTTCGCGAATTTTTCAAATGTCATTAAACAAAATAAAAATATATATCATTTGCAAATATCTTTGATTTGCTTTAGGATTAGAATTGCGACTGGCCAATTGCATAATAATTCCCATCACAGTAGAAAATAACAATGTTTTACCAATAAAATATTATTCAGATGAAAGAAAAATAATAATATAAAATATTTTAGAATTAGCTATGTTTTGTTGTTTATAGTTATTGTTGAATAAGTATTCGTTACCGAATTCATCTTTCTTAATAACATAAATATCGGTCCTTTGCATAAATTCTTAAGTTGATCAGACGAGTTCTTGAACATTTTCAGCAACATCAGTCATTTATTTGGATAACTAATTTCTCAAGTCGGTCATCTTCTCCTTCCGCGATATATTTAAAAAAATCAATCTGCTCAACTTCTATAAGAAATGTTTTCGGCGTATCCGTTGTTTTTTCTGTTACATCTTTGGTAGAGCTTTAAAAAGCGGTATTCGCAATTTTCAGGCGGTGTATACACACACTAACGGTTAAAAACTACAAAACTGATATGACGATAAAGGTGGCCAAGCAGATGACAAGCTTTTATATTTTTTCTTACACACTTAACTTACAAACTACTCAAAGAATTCAGAACGTGCAATGGAGGGTGACTTTATTGCGAAAAACCTGAAAAAACAAGGGATTTTTATAAATATTCATCTGCTCACGTATCAAACATTAATCCGGGCAATGATTTCATACGAATGTTTATATTAGATCGTATTATCAAATCGCTTTTATAGTTTTTTCAAAAAACTGTTTTCTCAACTTTTGAATTTCGATGTGAATAATTGAATAAATTTTTACATTCTGGAAAGAAATATTCTCTGCGATTTTCAGAGTTATATATGTCGAAGACTTATTTCTCTAACACGATCTTTCTTTACTGTCTGCTAATTTTGACTCAAACTGTATGCTACATGTAAATCAGAAAATCGTAATAATTAAGCTCTCAGACTGACTCAAAATGATGGGGGGGGGCGAAAAGTTACAAATTCCAATTGTCATTTAACTTTTAAGTCTGTACAGAAACTTAATTTTTTTTGTCGCCAAACTCCTATTGTAACTTCGCTAGTCAACGTTGAAGCTACAATATAATTCAAAACTATAACGCTACCGTTTGCGCAAAATTCAACAGAATTAATTACACACAACTGCGATAACTAATAATAAATAATCGCTAACTTCATGTAGGTAGATAGCAATCAAAGAGTAAAACAATTACAAATGTTGAAAGTTCATACGCCGTTCTTTGCAGCTATCGATACGGAAAATTTTTAAATTCTCGGTTTTGCCTGGTCTAAATATTCCCGATTGAAATGTACAAAAAGAAGAATGGAATTTTTTCATTACTACGGATAATATTTGACCGTCGTAATGTATTTTATATGAATAAAACGGAACTTGGTAATTTTATTATCGAACGGAGTACATTAAAAAATACGTCCATTTTTCACTTCAAATCACTTTTTTCTTATTAAAAATATCGTGTCGTTTTTGGCTATTTTTACTTTTTTCCCCGGTTTTACGATAAAATTCCTGGCTTATTTCCGATTTGGTGGCCAACCACCGTGCAATAGTCCTACTTGAAAGAAAAATAAAAAATAAAAGTAATATTAACATTTAAGCGAGAAAAATAGAGAATACTACATTAACAATTGGAATAACTTTTGATCTCTCGTAAATAACTTATCGGTAAAAATAATGATAAAATGATTAATAATTTCTCTATATTACGACGTTAATTAGAATAGATTTCTTCATAATTAAACTGTTTAACCGCTGCGTTTTTATTACTCGTGCAGGATTTAAAACGTAATTATTTATGAAGACGGAAGAAGCTCAAATAAAAAGAATAGCTGCTGTCAATTTAACATTATGCAGTTTGATTCAATTTCGTTTTACCACCTTCCTTTTAAAATTCAACGCAAATAAAAATCATGTTTTCACAAAAATCTATTAAGCAGTTAAAGAAATTTAAAAATAAACAGTAAAATTAAAGTTAATTTTCCTTAGTTCTTTTCTTTCAGACCAAACTATTTTTATAATTTTTTTGTCTTTTAATTAATCTGCAACATATTTTATAATGCTATGTGTAATTATTTTATCTATAATATTTAAATTACACTTGTATAAGAAATATAGGTGTTTACTGTAATTATTTATTAACAAAGAAAAAAGTCCTGACAGTGTTTTAAAAATTTAATTACAATCTTACTTTTGAAAAATATAATTAAAAGCTTAACTACTGGTATGAAATGGTATATATATATTTATACATACATATATATATATAAAGACGAAGTGTAATTTAATATTAGCTGTTTCCCGTTGCTTAATTGAAATATCAACATCCCTTTAAATCTTTATATTACCATTAAGGATTTTTTTAAAACAAATATCGCAGTCTCCACTTCGAAAATTTTCCAATCGATTTCTGTATTGCAGCTCCGTTTTCGATGATCATGAGAGTGATTAGTCCGTAAACGATCACTTTCTAATCTCCATTGTTACCGTTACTGGTTTATTTCTGCGAAGCTACGTTGATTGATCAGTTTTCGTGAAATTGTTAAATTGTCAGTAAACGAATAAATCGAGAATAATTATCACTTTGAAATATTATTTTAAACCATTACTTAATAAACTTTTAGGCTTACTGAACATTAATTATCAGCATAACAATTAATAATATTTCCGTTCGCCTCCTTTTTTATCATAACGTGATGAATCAAGAATTAAAATCTCCAAAAGTAACCCGATTTAATTGCAAAAACTTCCAAAACAGGTAGTTTTACAGGTTACCCCGCCGCACATAAAAACATATATATGTATAATATATATAATATATATGTATATTAAAACTTTTTAAAATACTACATAATCAGTAAGTAAAATCTTCGAATTATATTTGGTTTTGTTATTGTTGAAAAGAAAAATATCGTTAAATGCAGAACGAAAATGTTTTCGTGTCTTAAATTTGGCTACACGTGTAAAATTCGAGACATAGAATTAACTTATTCTTAACCGAAAGAAATCTATATTATTTTTACATTAAAATGAAATGACGATTCTGCGGGCCCTAAATTAGGTCACACCTAAAATTCTAATAACGATTCAGATCATTTGGTTTTAACCGATTTTTAATTATCGGTACAATAAAAATAAAAAACTAATAAAATCATATAATACATACAGTGAGCAAAATTGAAATCCGGACACCGTGGAAAGAAATGAATATATGTACGTCTATAAGGAGGTTGAGAAGGAATGTATTGGTGCATGGTTTGTTACGAAAATAAAAATACATTGTCATAAATACATACGTGAAAAAAAAACGAAAAAAAAAAATATATAAAACCGCGATAACAACGAAATTACGAAAAAAATTGTACTTCTGAAAGCAAAATTGAAATCCGTACAGAACTGAAAAATCTCACTAAAATGGTAAAAAAACACAAAAAATGACTAGTTTTAATATTTGCTGTGTAGACCCTTAGCCTCATATACGGCCTTCATCCTTCGTGGCATCGATGCAACCAAACGCTGGACTTAAGAGGCTGGGATGTTGTTCTATTCCTCTATGATACGTTCCTGCAAGTGTTTTTTACTTGAAATTGGCCGTTCGCGGAGTTTATCGCCGACATAATCCCACAAATTCTCAATAATATTACAATCCGGGGATTGTGGAGCGGTTTACAGTACCTTGGAGCAATTGTACAATAACCACATGCGTGTTTTCCACGCTTTATGTTTTGGGTCATTGACTTGTTACATCATAAATGTTTGACGAATGCCCAATTTCTCAGCGCTATCATGTAAATTATTCTTCAAAATGTCAATATACATATTCGCATCAATGTTCCGAACCACAAATACCAATTCGCCCCGCAATAGCCCCCACACCATTACACTCGCACCGCCGTGTTTTACTGTAATTTTCAGATTTTCCCGCTCCAATTCCGTGTTGGGCTTCCTCTATACTTTTACGTTTCCAGCGCTGCAGAATATGTTAATTTAGATTCGTCTGCAAATAAGTACATCATGCCAGGACGTTTCGTCGTGTAAAAGATATTTCTCAGCAAACTGAAAGCGTTTGTTTTGGTTGACCTTACTGATATATAAGGTTTACAGCGTGCAGTACGTGAATTATATTCTAAATTATGAATTGCATTACGTACCGTTTGAGCTGTCACTTCTGTACCACGTTCCCGCAACTGTGTAATCAGTTTGGGGGTACTTACGAGGTTTTTCTCGACTTCTCGGCGGACAGAACGCCGGTCATAGGCCGTTAACTTCTCTGCTGCACATTTACATTTTGTACTTTCAATTCGATGTTCCCGTTTATATCGTAAAATAATATCGGAAATTCTGGGTATGTTCACTAATTTTGAGATCTGCCTGATTGACTTACCGCGCGCATTACTCAAATTTCACTATTCACCGTTTTCATTCGCATATAGAATGGACACAGTATGCTGCAGTTCGCGCGTATTGCTGCAAAATGAATAAGCGATTACTGAGTGTACATTATTACTCATCTTTTTGAGAAACCTGACCTTATGCTGTCTTATATGTGCATGCATTCGCAACATTTCTGCTGTGTCTGGATTTCAATTTTTGCCTACATGAATGCAGTTTTTTTATAACTTTGCTCCGCATTAGGGTTCTTTTTTTTTTTCGGTTAATTTTTTTAGCATTTCCGTTCCCCAGGCTTCATGTTACAGTCTGATAAAAACACGGAATCCATAACAGCTCTTTTTACTTCTTTTCTGAGCACATATTTATTTCTTTACACGGTGTCCGGATTTCAATTTTGCTCACTGTATGTTGTTAAACCAAAGTATAAGATAAATGGAGAAAGTGTAATGATAGATAATTATGTCTTATGGCGACCGCTATAAATACTTTCGTGTTTTATACTTTCGCTTACAGCGAGATTTGAAATTCTTACTTCCTTTTTGTAATACAGTAACATGTAATACATTTTCTTTGTTAATTAAGGAAAAAAGCACATTTTTTAATTCAATAATTCGTGGAACAATTTACCGAAACACAGTTTTTCTTTCTATAATCATTTGTGAAAATTTCTCCGTACCAGAAATTTCCAAGTATAGCCCAAATTCATTTCAATATGAAGATGTATCAATACCTCTGTATTCATTTAAAACATTGATAAATACAGTACACATCTTTACTATCCTGAGGAAATATGAAAAGAGGTCACGCTAAAATGGAAATTAAGGAAAAAGTGACAGAAATTTATAAACCGGGTGCATAAAAATGCATTAAACAAATAAACCGAACACTGTTTCAGAAGAGAAAATTTAAAAAACAAAACCTTTAGAGAGAATTTTTATTTAATTTATCTCCTTTGGAACGTTACACTCTTTGGAAACCAACGAGATCAAAAACAACAATATCGAGCGTTTATCCTATACGAAAATCAAATGTAAATTGAGCTCGAAGCGAACAAAAAAAAAACAGATAAATTTAGAAAGCATTTACATCAAGTATTCCAGCCAAATTCTGGTGATATATCTGCACCAATGCAGCTAAATAATTTAAGTGCACTGGGGAAAATCAAATTTCCATCTCTGGAGGAATTCGGACAATAATAAAATCAACAAATCTAAAATAAATATCTGACTATAATCTGATCACTTACAAAAGATGTTGAAAGAATTATCATGGTAAAGTTTTCTTTTCTTCTATCATATGTTGAATCGAATAATCCATTTAAAATATTTCCCCTATTCAGCTCAAACTGTCACAGATAGTGAAAAATAAAAAATCTGAAAAACCAGATGAAGAACTATACCGGCTGGGGTCTCGTTACTGCCTATATCACCCAATTATACGAAAAGCTTCTGTTAAACAGGATATCCTGCAATCTAAGAAATTCAATTCCTAAATACCAGTTCGGGTTTAGAGCAGATCATGGAATTATCAAACAAGTCCATCGCACAGTTAATGCAATTAAAAAGTCTACCGGAACTAAAAAAATGCGTGATATACTTTCAAATGTTAGACAGGCATTTGATAAATTGTGGCACGAAGGGCTACTTTATACAATTGAGCTACATTTCTCAAATTAGCTTTCAAAATTACTAAAATCATACACGAACGACACTTCTTTGTAAAATACGGCAGTGAAAACTCAGATTTTCCCTATAAGTATCAGTTCCCGTAAGATAACATTCCGGGACCTGCTTAATATTTAATTTATACCGCAGATAGTACTGTACCAAATGACAACAATTACTCTTTCGCTGATTAAACAAACATTCTCAGTGTGGATCTATCTGCTACAACCGTGCGTGTTATTTGCAATTAGTAGTTAATGAAATATCTTTGCGATTTTAAAAAGTGGCGAATTCCTATTATCGTTCATCGAAAATGTGCCGATGGAAAAAAGTTGATATAATTCGATATTTATTATCCACTTACCCCTTAACAACTAAAAATGCTGAGGTGTGTTGCCAATAGTAATTATGGTTTTAAATCAAAATTAAACGTTCATTTAAATCGTAGGAAGTTCATTTTTTGTGGTTTTAGTTCACTTAATTAATATAATTTTTAATAAGAGAATTAATTAAAATTGTAATTTAACGTTTATTTTAATTAAATTAGTTTTTGCTTCAAATTGTTATAAATAACAATAACAAAATTCAAATTAATTTTATAAGCGATAGAAATAATGAAATTAAAACATGAAAAATAAATACACTACAACATTTATAAATTTTCATAGAATTCGTAATTGTAAATTTCATTTTTCAAAAATATATTATTCATAACCACATTATTATACTTAGTTACTAAATTACAATATTTTAATAAATTTCAATTATTAGACGGGTGAATATATATTTATAATTCTGTAACAATTTCCGTTTTTTTTTTTTTGTTCTCAGTTATGTGATATTGTATTTATTTTTGTAGTTTCCATTCGTTTATTCTTTAGTGCGTGTAATTTTTTTCCAGATATTTTCACTAGTTCTAATTTCCTTATTTTTGTATTTTTCCAGTTTTATCTTAATTTATTTTATCCGTTTTTTTCTTTTTTTACTAGACATTTTTGTTTCATTCTTCTTGAAATAATCTTTAAGAATTTTGTTTGCACCTGTAATAGATTCCATTTTGTTCTACATCTTTAACATGTAACAAAAAAAAAAAAAAAAAAAAAAGACCAGCAGAAGTAATGAAGAATTGGTAATTTTATCAAATTAAGTATAAAAGAGATTTCAATAAGCAAAGTAAAATGATAATTACAAATGTTTATAAGTTTCCCAGATGTTAGCTGATAATCCGAATATTGTTAAAAACTTTAATTTTAAACAAGTATAAAAAAAAAAACAATACTGCTGCATGCGGAATAGCAGTGAAAAACAATTGTAATATTAAAAGAGATATTGATAAATTGGAAAATAAAGTAGTTTGTAAAACGCCGTGAAATATATATATACGAACGAGAAAAATTAATTACCAGCCTAGATAATTTCATTCAAAAATATGGTACGTCAATGTGCATTCAGTTTTTATGTTCACATAGCTAATTTTTGAATAATAACATAAAAATTAAATATTCTAGTACCTGATGAACATTGCTTCCGATTTAATTTAAATTTGTAGATCAATCGAAGTATTACTAAATTTCACAAACATTTTAAAATATAGCAATATATGTAATATGAAAGTTACATATGCAAACATTGCGCTATTTTTCTATATTGAAGTATTTTTATGTTACACAAAATAAAACTAAATTCAAAATTCATCAAGTACCACCATCTGATAAAATTTGACAATAACTTGTGTACTTTATAATTGGTGTAATGTTTAAAATCGTCATGTAAATTGAATATTTAATCTTTACTTATTTTCAATTTATTATTTACCATAGTAAATAAACTTAATTTATAAACCTTAAGTGCAAGTGTAATTACTAAAACGAATATACCGTTGGCCTCCATTTATTATCAAATTAACGAACAAAAATACTGAAGAATAATAAAAATAATATCAACGACATTATAATGTCGTTGACATTATACGATCAATACTTAAATAAATGGATTCCCGTGTCTAATTTAATTGAACGTGTACATGAAATAATAATAAAATAACTGTTTGATATTTTCGTTATTTAAAATCTTCACTTTTGTGTTTATAATTAATGTAAAAATTATGCAGTTTTATTAATGATTACAAAATGAGCCTAAACATGCGAACTAGGAAAAATGAATTAACAAAATAACGCTAAAATGAACTAATTGATTTCATTAATAAATTAATAAATGTGTGTTAGAGTTGTTTTTTGTTTGTTTTTTTGAATAATGATTATAAAATACACTTAAAAAATACGTAATTTTGAATAAAGAAATAAAAATTCCAATTTGAATTTTGAATATTTAACATTTGACAACAACGCTGAAATATCGACTTTTATCGAAATTTTTCCATCGGCACATTTTCATTGAACGTACTATAATAAAAGTAAGTCTGTACACATAACATTTACAAACAAAAAATTTGGTTCTATCAGCAGGATTGTGTTATAAATGATCAAATAGTTCCCGCTAAAGAGTAAAATTCACCTAGATAAGCAACTGACACGGAGAAACCATATTATTAAACAACAAAAAGAACTGAATATTAAATTTAGAAATATGTTTTGACTTCTTAACAAAAAATATGAAATTTTCGTGAAAAACAAGCTATTTTTATAAAATCCAATATTTAAACCTGTATGAAGTTCGGATGCCAGTTGTGACGTAACGTTATCACTATTATTTAACGCTACTAAAATATAAAATACTTAC
The DNA here is from genome assembly GCA_039619475.1 of Icerya purchasi. NCBI lineage: Eukaryota > Metazoa > Arthropoda > Insecta > Hemiptera > Monophlebidae > Icerya > Icerya purchasi. Next base: position 190,031,376 of record CM077115.1, on the reverse strand, counting down.
ATCTCACCGTCGATGCTCGGTGGTATATAATTTAATGCTTCAGCAAGATTTAAAAGAATGATTTGTACAGGAAGAAATTAAAAGTTAAAACGTATACGGTATTAGAGCATTTAGAAATTTCATTATCAGATAATTCTGAAGAAATCGGGAAACTTAAATGTACTAAACCAACTGGCGAAATAGCATTTTTTGAATGTTAGTTGGAATCCTTGCCGTTGTGAGAGGAATTTTTTCAAATTAAGCTTCATAGATATACCAGAGTTCCAGCCGAAAAATAACAGGAAAAAACATTACACAAACAATAAATATGTTGGATATTGAAAAAAAAAGTCTGTTAAAATAATTTTTAATGATTTGTTTTTGAATATTAAATATACAAGCTACAAATTTATAAAATCAAATAACATACGAAAGCGAAATTTCATATAAATTGAATATTTAAACGTTCAAGACGTTCGTTTTTCAAAAATGATTTATAACTTCGTAAACAAATATAATAAATAAAGGCAATGATGTAGTACAATAAATAATTATAGTAATTAAAATTATTATACAACGCCCCCTAAAACATTACTTTTTCGTTCCAGGGGGCTTAACCAGAATGCCTCGATTTTTCCCTCTGAGTTTGATACCTGTAAACATAATAAACATATTGATTTAAAAAAAAAAAATACAATATTACCGTATAATAAAAATGGCATTCATTGATATACATATATATCGAAATACCCAGTATTTTTTCGTTACTTACATTAATAACTTATTTTTCTTAGTTACTAAAAATATAATTGGTCAACTTTCCATATTAGTCTAGCAGTAATTTAAGTTAATGAAGTGCAAATTAATGAATAAATTTATTTCAAATTCCGTGATTTAGATGCGTTTGAATAATCGCATTTTTCTATTAAGTGCGCAAATAAGTTCGTAGCGTTTTACAAAAGGTGACAACTCTCCCGTTAAATCAGCTCCGATCTAGCCTAAACCCCGGTTTTATTTTGAATCGGCATCCCTTAGCTTTATTTTTCGGTACGTATCATTTTCTTGAAGGGACAAAAACATTGTTTTTTAGGTTCTAATGATGTCGACTTTTATACCAACAAAACGCCATTTTCAGGAAGTTTTACTTTTCTGCTTCAATTAAAAAAAAAAGCAGCGCATCTGAAGATCATCAATTACGACTTAAAGTTTATGATAATGAAGCTTGAAGTGGCTCAGTTACGTATTTGTTCTATGTGTTTAGCCCTCAGGGATGCCAACCACCAGGTCCTAATGAACTCGTGGGTTTAATTATAAATTTATTAATTACGATTGTCCTTATTAATTTACACCGTGAGTTTTTATAATAACTGATTTTACCCTACAATTATTTTTCTGAATCGGCCGACCGTTTTAAAAGAAACATGAATTTTTAACATATAGTACAAATACGACGAGATTACGATTAATAAAAAATAACGTATGATACGTAGCTCGGTTTTAAGCTGGGTGGTGCGATCTCTATTACTGCGGCATTCCAAGGTTCCTCTGAATTAATTTATCGATAACGAATTGTTTCGCGATTGATTCGGACATTTTAAAACTTTCAGCCATAACTTTGGTGAGATAACGTTAAACACGACGACTATACATGATAAAAAACTTCGAACGGCCTGGCTTAAATTTGCGACCAAAATTAATTTCCTTCCTTTTGACTCGTCCGATGATCATCTCCAAACTCGACTAACTTCTCTTTTTCGACCGCGACCAAGGCCCGACTTCTAACTCCTAATTCGTCCATCCTCCGGCAGCTCCTCAAGCGCTGTATGTCATTTTCGTTACGTCAGACGTGACGTAACATCATGCCGTACATCGTCTCCAGCCATTCGCCGAACTACACATACATTTACACTCACACTCATTCACGCCTTAAACTCTACGTTGATTACTAATTTTTTTTTTTTCATTTTTTTTTTTTATTTTTATTTACATGTAATGTACACATTACAAGCTACAGCAGAATTTACGTGTAGAAAGCGGTGCAAGCGATTGAAAAGTAGTGATTTCGATACGAAGGATAAAGAACGTGAAGAAAGGCCGTAAACATTTGAAGACGCAGAAATAGAGGCACTACTGGGCGAAGACTCATGCCAAACGCAGGAAAAACTCTCAGAAACTCTGAGAATGACTCGACAAACAATTTCAGCGCGCCTCAAAATAATGGGAATGGTTCAAAAGCAGAAAAATTTGGTGCTGTACAAATTGAAACCAAGAGACTTGGAAAAAAGACTTTACACCTGCGAACAAGTACTTAAAAGGTAAAAACGGAAGAGCTTTTCGCATCGAGTCATTACTGTCGATGAAAAGTGGATATTCATTACAACAGTCCAAAACGCAAAAAGTCACGGAGTAAGCGAGACCATGTAACGACATCGATGGCCAAGCCTAACCTTCATTGTGCCAGTGAGATGTTCTGCATATGGTGAAATCAGGTAGGTGTCGTATACTATGAGCTGCTCCAATCAAACGAACCATCACTAGAGGGAATACTAGAGAAGCAGTGGTTAATGCATCTAAGTCAGTCACTTAAGGAAAAGTAACCCCTTCTTTACGCGGAAAGACACGACAAAGTGATTTTGCTGCGTAACAACGCCCAACCTCATGTTGCTCGACCTGTGTCAAAGAAACTTTAGAAGAGCTCGGATGGGAAACTCTTGTTCATCCGCAGTAATCTCTAGATATTTCTTCTTCCGATTATCACTTATTTCGATCAAGGGCACATGGGTTGTCGGAGCAGCACTTCAGTAACCTTCAGGATATATACGAAATTAGGTCAACTCATGAATAGCCTCCAAAGATGGGGATTTCTTTCGACAAGGTATCGGAAAATTGCCAGAAAGATGGGAAAAAGTAGTAGCAAGCGACAGGCAATATTTCGAATAATGTCATTATTATCATTTTTAAGCAATAAAAAGAAAGTGTTTATTAAAAAACGCTACGAACTTATTTCCGCACCTAATATATTCTACTTCACTTCTATTTCAATGAGTTTTTTTTCCCTATTTTTAACTCCATCATTGTGGAACAACTAATATACAAAAATAATGAAATGGAAAAGAAAAAAATAAAGAATAAAACAGTTCGACAATTTTTATGATCTATTAAACAAATAAAAACCGAAATAAAATATAAATTGACTAGTATCGATATAACCGTGAACATTCTAGAACAGCGAGTAATTTTTATATTTTGATTAATAATTTCATACTTCATAAATTAATATATTTACTTGTCCCTTTCCGTTAAGGAACATTTAGTCTTTATTGAGGTAATTTTAAACATACCCAATTCTTTTTCAATTTTACCCAAAATTACTGGATTTGGTATTCCTCTGCCCGACTCGTAATCCTGAATGATTTGCGGCTTCTCATTAATTTTCTAATAACAAAATACATCTTTATTAATGGCTATCGTACAACCCAGTTTTAAAATACATATCAGATTTTAAAATTAGTTTTCTAAATTTTTAAAATAGATATAAAGCGTAAACAATTTTTAATTTTGAAACAGTAATATACAGTAAATTAACACATACGGTAGCTAAATCTCTTTGACTGTAGTTTTTACTTTGGCGCCCTTGTTGCATTAATTTTCCTAAATCTAAAGGAACTTTTTCATGTTTCAGTTCTTCGGTTTCTTGATCCAGTTTCGCTGTATTTTTAATTATAGGGTGTTGTTTATTAGTTGCAGCTCCCCCTGTAATTAAGGTCATCGAAACGAAACATATTTATTAAAACAATTAAACAATTTTTCTTCTACATACGTACATATTACTAACACGAGTAACGATAATAATGTCGTATTACTTAAATTTAATTCCCCAAAATGTTTAGGTTGTATGCAATAATCTCTCTTGATGGCGGTTTCTGTTAATGCTAATTGTTTTATTTCATTATAAAAATATTGCTACTGTTATTTTCATCATTTGTTTTCAACTTCCAAAACAACTTTTTTTGAATATGTGTAACTTAGTGAAAATATTTCTATGGTTATTTCATGTCTATTTATCAAAATAGTAATAATAGTAACGATAATGAAATATATTATAATTTATATTGAAAGTACTATCGGTAATAAGAATTTTTATAATGCGATACATTGAGAAATAATTACTGATACGCATATATGGGTGTATATATATATATATATACTAGCTGTGCCCCACGGCTTCGCCCGTGTATTAATGCCCGTTTAAATCTGTACTTGGAAATTCATTAAAAATTTTTGTTTTATCTGGAATTGTATTTACGTAAAGATTCTTTCTTTCTTTGGGAAACATGTTTATCACCGTCTAACAAAAAATAGTCTTCATGTTTCACATTTAGCTGAAGATTGTCGATTTTTCTATAACCTGTCCGTCGTAATCTAACAAAAAGTTTTGCTCAACTAAACAACAGACACAGTCATCGTTTTGAAGAGGCCGAGTTATTCACACGGTGATCTCCCATAATTACACGTTTAAGAGAACATCTTCACTCATATCTTTCAACCACTCTGTCTCGAGCGTTTTATTATAATTAATTTATTATCATAAAATCAAAATAACAGTGTTGAGTAAAGATTTTAATATTTCTGGTAGCAAATTATTTTAAAAAAAAGTTAAACGGTTAATTTAAAAAATTTATACGGCGGTTTTGGCCTAAAATTTCGAATATTTGACATATCAGTTAAATACTCTATTTTATTTTTATATGTTCCCCATTAAGTCCAATAATATATTGCTTAAATCTCTTCCAGTTTTTACAAACATATTGTACGATACATTTTCTTCTACTCCTAATAATTCATTATTATATAATAAATAAGATAGAGACGAAAACAAAGATGCACCATCCCTATCTATGTATTTTACATAATGGGGAACTATTGCATCATCAACACATATTAATTCTACATTCATAATTACATATTCCACGAACTTTTTTGTAAACAACAGCGAAAAAATTTATTTTATCATTCATCGATAATAACGCCATACGCCAGCGATAAACATGGTTGCATTTCGATTAACATCGGTCGCCACGAAAAGTAGTTGGTGCTCAAAAAATAATAAAATCGTCAAATTTGTTTTTTTTAATTGATTGATTAAATTATTTAATATAACAAATATTTATGTAAATAATTAAAACAAAAAGTATCCTATCTGTTAAGTTGGACCAAATTGCATGTACTTTCAAAATTTTATAAAAATCGGTTAAGTAAATTCCGAGTTTATCCTGCACAAACATAAAGACACGGGATTTATATATATATAGATATATATGAATGACTATGGCAATATTATTCCGGAGATAATAAAATGATGTAACGTTTTGCGTTATTTCAAAACCTTATTACGTTTTTGTGTCGCGGAAATTGAAATCTGTTAATGAAATTCGCAAGCTGTGAAAGAAAACGTCGTACAATCAAAAATTGCTATGCAATTCGAAAGTGAAAAATGGTATATTCAATCAACATCGAATCTTATATAAATATTATAAAAGATTATCATCATCCGGGAGTGCAGGCGACGTCTCTATAACGAGTGCGAAAGATTGACATTTTCAATCTCGTAAATTAAATATAATCTAAAAACGTATTATTAACTTTTAATTGCAAATATTTCAACGATCTTTAACTTGGTTTTATTTATATAACATGCTACAACATAAATTTTCAAATAATAAAATTATGAAAATACTATAACTTACATTTCGAAGTGGTTTCAACTTGTATTCCCTGTCGACGAGCTACATTTACCATCTGTGTTAAAAAAAATTATCGCAAAATAAAATAAAAACAGCATTTTTAAACTTAACGTAAACATTAGGAACATGAGAATAAATCTTATTCAAATCCTTACCGCTTAACAATTTCATCGAAAAATTATTTTACATAATTTTATTAATAAACAATAATGAAATTAGAAGTTAAATTACATATATCAGTTTGATTTTTTTTAGAAATATTAGCTTGATAATTTACAGTATCTCATTAAAAAGAAACCTGTAAAAAAGAATAAAAAAATTCAGACGTGAACTAGAGCGAATTAATTACTTTTTCTGTTTTCATTGCTGACGGTTTCGGCGGTTTCTTTTTTAAAACTGTTACTGTTTCCCAATCACCCATCTTTAAAATTTCAACAAATGACCTTCGAAATCAATTACTAACTTACCGATTAACGATACTCACAAAAATTTAGCACATTTTTTGCGCATCAAAAACTTATTGATTTATCAGAAAAATCTGGTATCGCTAAACCGCATCTACAGGTCATCTCAGGCATTATTTTCCAGATTTTTGCTAGCAATGTTGCCAATAATTTTGTTATTTACATTGTCCCCTGCATTCATTCAGATTCGGTTTACGATTTTTCAGTAAAATAGAAAACAAATTTTAGGACGTGTTCTATTCTGATTAATCATAAATTGTTGATGAAACATTCCGTTAAAAATAATTAAATAAAAGGTTCCTACTATTAAGATAAAAATATAAAACTATATAAACCAAATAGGGAGAAAATTTTGTCCTAAAATTTTTTCTTTTTCAAGTTCAAGGTAGCTTATACCGTTTATATTTAATATATTTGTTGTGTTTTTATATAAAACATTTCAATTAAAACACCATGTATGAGAAAAAATCACTTTAATGAGAAATACCTAAAACAACCTTTAAAACATTATATTATACAAGAATGAATTATGTTGTTATACATGACTGATTCATTTGTAATGATCTTTTCCTGTACAAATGGACAATATCCGATAGCGATCGATGTGACTGCGGTGAAGTTCAAGACTATAATCATCTATTTACATGTCCCGTCAGCGGCAAATATGAACTTGGAAGCTTATACGACGACGTTGATAACGATTTGGTAAAATTTATAAAATATTGGACAACCTATTGTATTTAGTCGACCGGACACGCGAATAATAAAATAAGTGTATTAAAATATATTAACTAGTTTTTAATATCGTGGGGATTGGGTCGATAAAACGATAACTTACAAAGAACTAAAAGAAAAATAATTGTCAAAATATATTAATTTCAAGTTTCTCGTTACATTAATTGTTTTCAATATATGATATTTTAATTTAAATATTTCATATAAGAACACAACATATACATGAAATATATACAGTGTAATAGCAATAGCTGCTTTGGATTAAAAAAGAAAAAGATTTTACAATTTCCCTTTATGCGATTTATATGTTTCATAATGTGCCGAATTAAAGGAATAAAAAAAAAATTACTAGTTTAACATTATGCGTTTATATGTATTTACTATTTATCTTTAAGACATGTGTGTATGTATATATATATGTATATGTATATATATTAATTACAATGTAATTCTTACCCCATTCGAAAAAATGTCCCGAAAAAATATCCCAAAAAATGTCCCAATTTTATGTAATGCAAAATGTCCCAAAAAAATGTCCCAATTTTATGTAATGCAAAATGTCCCAAAAAAATGTCCCAATTTTATGTAACGTTTGTTATATTTTATAGGATTTTTGTTATTGTTATTTAAAGAATGTCAAAATTTTATGTAATGAAATATGTAACGAAAAATGTAACGAAAAAATGTCTTAATTTTATATAATGAAAGTTAAATGTTAGAATAGGACTTTTGTGGTTATGTTTTTTTTTTTGTGTTGATGCCAGTAAGAATTACGTTGTAAATTTTGATCATTTTATACAAAGTATAGAAGCGAAAGAGACAGCAATGAAAGCAAGAGGGGTCAAGGGGCACAGCCCCTTGCGAGGCCAAAATGGCCGAGTTATATATATATATATATATATATATAAGTATGGTATCATAACTTCTGGAATAAAGTATGATATTGTTGAATTAAACATTTCAAAAAAACAACTATTTTAAATGCAAAAAAAATTTAATGTTACCACCAATTTCAATTTATTACTACATGCATATATATTGAACTGCCCTATGTTTCACTACGTTTAACTTTTTACATTTCACCAGCAATGTAAATCATTTTGATATAAATATGTAAATTTTGTATTTCCACACCAAGAATTCTTTGGTTTTTCAATTTTCCTTTTTTTTTTGATTATATGTATACCATCAATTTTTGATCCAGAAGGACAAAATAATTTATAAAATATATTTTCATTTGCTTCATTTCATTAATTTTTATCCTTATAGTTAGTACTTAGAATATTTCATACACATTCATAATCTGTTTATAATTCCATTGATTTTCTGTTGTTTTTTTTTCGCTTTTCATTTTTATAAAAATTTTCAATCCAGAATGTAAACAAACAATCATTTACCGTCAAACTAAATTTCATTAATTGAATTTTATTATAAAGTCGCGCAGGTTCTATAGTGTGGAAAATTAATAATAGGGTAACTCTACTATTCTGATATTAATGATATTTTGTAAAAATTCAACTTTTCATGTATTTCTTAATACGTGTTCTTTTATAAAAGAATGTAAATTTGTTTATTTAATTGCATGTATTAGTTTGAATGTTATAATTATCATATGTATTTTCCCGCCAAATTGATAATTATTGATTTCCCTAGGTGCTTTTATTATAAGATTGTGAACTTTGATCAGAGGAATTTTATGGAGTTAAGATCTTTGAAAAATATGAAAATAAAGGATATTTCAGTATGTTGTTCTAATTTTGTAGTAGCTGGAATTATCATACGGAAACAACAACCTTCTTTAAGAATAGGTAATATTGTTTCCAATACAATGTTGTATAAAATCAAGTTTTGCAAAAAAGGATAACGTTTGCATAAATTTAATTTGTTTTATTTGTGCGTATGTATTATTTGCATTGAAATTAATCATTATTTACTTTAGCATATTTATTTAATGGATTTTGTTATTTTTATAAAAATAAGATAAACATGAAGAAAGTGCACTTTCATTTACAATAAAGGATTCATTTTCAGACCATACTAATGTATATATTTGGGGATCGTATAAATATATATCAAATTTAAACGCTACTCTCGAAACCGGCGATATTGGTAAGATTTTTTGATTCCTAAAATTCACAATGACATTTAAAAAGGATAAATCATTACAAATAAAATAAAATGTAATTTTCATTGTACATTTTTTCCATTCAGATCGAAAATTCAATTTCTATTCAATTAATTTAAAAAAGCAAGATATAGGGCTAATATCTTCAGTTATGGAAAGTTTAAATTATATTTAGTTAACAAAAAATTGTCTGAAAAAGTATTTAATAGGGTATTACTTTGTGCTAGTATTGAATTGAATAATTATATAAAGTCTAGAGTTTCTTTCTCACAAAATTCCAGTCTTATCTTTGATTCTCTCGTGGCTTGCTCCCTTTCCTCCTTTTATCCTCCCTTACAATATACATCCTTACTTCATCTTTGAAATTCACTTATTTTTCTAATTTATCATCTCTCCCTTCTAAAATTACATATTTTCATCCTTGCAATATGTAATGAGAATTCAGTTTCACATTACTCTCACTATTTCATTCCTATATTTTAATTTTTACTGATGTCTTGTTTTTGGTGTTTGTGCCATTTTCACTCTTCTCACTTTAAACTATTCTGAATCCTTCCAACTCCCTTCCTTTTCTTCTGTCTTTCTAGCCGAATCCATAGTTATGTTACATGCAATCCTCTTTATATCTTCATCTCATAATTTATTGAAGTTCCTATACTTTGACTTAAAAAACGGTTTATTAGTTATTTCTATACTACTCCATAACCCCACCACTGATCCAATCATTCTTTGCATTCACCACTTAGTTTTTAAAAGTATCCCGTTCTTTCCTAATATACTTATTATTAACACCTAACCACTGTAACATTTTTAGTAACAATTTAGCTGACTCTCTGGCACATATTTGTTTGCTGTAAATAATAGTTTCATTAATAGATTCCCCTTCTAAAGTCTTTTTTCTCTTTCTTATCGTTTACATCATAATTTTGAAACTAATTCCTACCTCTTCTTTTTTTCTAACCCTTACTGTTCTTACCTAACAATACAATTTTACTCTTCCCGTTTCCCTTGGTTTAATAATTTTGCTAATGTTAGTTGTTCTGTTATTTCCTCCATAGTTCGCTATGTTTTTTAATCCAACTTCTTCTTCCTCCCGAATTAAATTTCACCTGTTATCGAATCCATGTTCAATTTAAACGACTCTTTATGTTCTCCAAAAATACAACTTTTACTCCAATCTTTTAAGCCTTGCCATCTTCACCTCTTATAATGCCTAGAGCGTTCTTACTTTTTCATCCCCATCTGTTTTTCTACTGTTGGCTGTTTGCCGGAGTCATAAGCGGATGAAAGACCGCTCCCCCTCCAATAAAAATGCATAGTAAGTAATCTTTTTCATTTAATTTTTTGGGACTTTCATATTTTATTAAAAACTTTTAATTGTTGTTTAATTAATGCATATTCACACTTTATAGAAAGAACTCATTAATCGAAAGAATAAAAAAGAATGTCTATGAACTGCTGAACCTCTTAGATTAAAGAAATTTCCCAGGTTATAATGCGTACATTACACTGATATATTTGTACAATATAAAATAAAGTAAAATGAAAAATAGATGAATAAAAATATTAAATAAATTAGAGCATGATGAGGGAGTGAATGTGCGGATATAGAAGAACCAGATGTTAACTAGAGATTGATAGTTCATCTTGTATTGCAGCTGAAAAAGATGCGTGCGATCACAGATTGGAGCAAAAAATAAACACTGGTTACTCTCAATAACATGCGGTGGACCGGGGGGGGGGGGGCTAATAAGTTACGGGTGTAAAAAGGTCAGTAGCTAGTTAGTTATTTTTCAGAGTCGGTCAAAATTAAGTTTTTCGGTGAACCGTCAGATTCTAAATAGCAAACAGCTCAAATCTATAAGAACATCTTTTACCTTGTTTGGGTAGTCACGATATTTACACCAACGCGAACATGAAATGACGGAATGATAAAAACAATATTGCCGTAGTTTGTTTTGTTGTAATTTATCGATTTATTCAAATACCTATTCTGCACCGGAGATCCAGGTGTGTACCTGCTGCAAACTTATTATTTAACTATACAGACATCGAAGCACCTTGTTTATTCTATTTAATTTTATAATTCACGTAATTGTACTTTTGCAGGTATTGTTTTTTGTTTTTTTTTTTTTTTAGCGATAAGATTAGTGTAGATTGAGTTAATGAAATCTACTAAAAAAGCAATCAAATTTTCTCGGTTTCATAATAATAATATTAATTCTAAAATAAATAAAATTAGAAAAATTTCACGTTTACTGATTTAGAGATCATGCTCTGGCATCTCAAATCAAACTAAGTGTTAAAAGTGGTATCAGATCTAGCGGGAATAGTAAACTAAATCTGTAAAAATTAAACCAAACGTTGCAAGCTATATTTAAACGTTCACCGAAAGTAACGTCCAATTACGCTGATACAATGCGTTTACTATTCACATTAAATTTGTAATTGGCATTGGGTAAGTTCGTTATTTCATCGGATATAGATCCAGAACGAATCGCAGATTCAAAAACTGTATCCCAGATACGTATTCATATCGGACTTATATGGATCATCCGATGTTTTTGTACACAGTACATTCAAAAATTGGAAATAGTTTACACTGGTTGAGATTACGTGTGTTAAAAAGAGAGAAGGAAATTGCAAAATGGTTAATATAGGAGTGTAACCATAGAAAAAGTTTGTCTAATGATAGAGAACATTTCTAATTCCAATGTTATCATTTTTAACTTTTTTGGCTGATGTGGTATATTTTTGCTCGGATATTCATTTCATATGAAACAGAAAAGGACAGAAGGTCTTTTCCTCTCTGTTCAGGGACTGTATTTTAGCTTCTATGGCGGAACCGTGTGAATCTCGATAAAATTCATTGATTCGGTTTGAATTGTGAATATGTGTCTGAAACTGTAGTCTGCGTTACATCATCAACTCCGCAGGATACATATCCTTCCGAACCTATTCATCACTATTTTTAATATCTATTATACAGCAGCGGTGAGGAGTTTTGTTCCCACTACTATTTTTCCATGAGTTATTTTGTACGTATTCTTTCGTTCTTGAGAAATTTTTTTACATTAAAATGGCGAATAATCATTATCGGTGTCTCACTATATAATATCTGCGCCTGTTTATGCAAAAACGCAGTTTCAGGTTATTGTTTTCGAAATCTGTAGATCGGTCGTAACAAATTGCATCGGCTATAATATTTTTAAGACTCTAAACGAAGCCTTTATCAGTAAAATATGTGTTTCTTTTTTTATCTTATACTGAATGCTATACGAGTGGTTGAAAAGATTTTTTTACGACGAGAAATTTTAAATAAATCAGCCATCTTTGTAACATTGGTTTAGTAGCTATAATATTTTCCGGATACTTTAATTATTTTTTGCGATACTTGAACACCTTTACCAAATTAATATTTGGTAAAAAATTGCGATTTCATCTTCAGTGGAAGTGGTTAAAACTTTCCGTTATTACAGTTTTTCATAATATGATTTGTAATAATATTCTAATAATATTCATTGCGTACATGTGAATGCAGTGAAGGTCTGAAAGAGAGGAACTTGTTTCAGGCCTCGGCTGCCAATAGTTGTGGAATAATTTTGAAAATGCTTCCTTGACCGCTACCTATTTAATATATAGAAAGATAAAAATATATTAATTTTATATAGCAAACAACTAAAAATAAATAATATTGTACTTATCCCAACAGTAACGTTTTTGGGTATAGCCCATCTTTAGCTCTAGGAAACCAAAAGAATATGACAAACCGAGGAACAACAGATGAAATCTGAAAACACACTGAATGGATAGAAGTTAAACACAACAGAATATAACATAATGGAAATGTTGACAACAAAAATTAACAAAAAACATATAAAATTTTTTTTTGGTTTCCTAGAGCTGAAGATGGGCTATACTCAAAAACGTTACTGTTGGGATAAGTACAATATTATTTATTTTTAGTTGTTTGCTATATAGAATTAATATATTTTGATCTTCTTAGTTCTTGGTAAACAGGGATGTTATTGAACATAAAATTTATTTAATATATGTTTTAACTGTTTGCTATCAGGTTGTGCAATATTATTATTAAGCTTAACAAACGGGATATAAAGGAGCTCCGTATTTAAAATGATTTATGTTCCGCTTTCATTAATGTTATTACTTCATTATTTTTTATTCTTCATCTATAACGAATCTTTCATTTCATTTGTGTCAAAGAATTTTTTTATTTATATCTTAATAATATTGATTCCACTTACACTAAAATTTTTTGCATAATAAATTTTACATTTTTGCGTATTGATTAATTTTACCGTTTTTTTTCTTTTTTTTTTCTTTATAGTAGATGTAATCAATCCTAATATTTCACTTCGTCGGCCCGATGACTACAATGAAAGGTACAACCCATCTGTGACTAGGTAAATATTTATGTAAGATCTGATGTTGTACAACAGTTCTTTTTCTTAATGGTAAAATTTGAATATTTCATTAAAACTCTCTATCTAATATTAAACAATACGTACCGAAATATTATTTTCAAAAGAATTTTTTTTGTGGTTTTTATTTCAATAAATCGACTACATTGACATTTTTGGTAATAAAATAATCGGTTTTGTAGATGACATAATTCAATAAAATTGTAACTGGAAGTAGTATATGTACATCCTGTGTAGTTATTTAATTGTTAAACAAACAAACAGTTTTGAAGCATTTATGCAATGCAAGTAATTCATTTTTAAAACTTACAAAAGTATTACAGATTTAGTGAAAATTCTGGAATTTAGTCAACTAACTTCAAAAAAGACGTATAAGAATGAACTCTGTAAATAATCTTATAATTAATAAATTTATAATTCTGTAAACTGTTTGTTGGTAAATAATTTTGTTGACAATTTTATAAATAATTTTGATATTTTTTATCATCCGCGTAATGTGTCAAAAATTGTTGATCATATGTGTAGATATCCATTTTCCCCCGCTCATTACCTTTTAATTTCAACTTTTAACATCCAATTCAACAAGCGTCACAATCAGTTCTGTAATTAGTCCTTATATCGCTTTTATGTACATTAATCGGAATTGTATAATTCGTTAATATTACATTACTTACTTAATATCGCGTTCATTGTTTTTCATCTGCTTGTTCCGTTATGATTGGCGATTACATTTATTGGAATTTGTAAAGCTGCTTACCAACACATAGTCACACTAGTTCTGATTCGGATCATCATAAATAATATCAGAAGTGATCTGGTTCTCGAAATATATTAACTTTCAATGTGAAATTATCCTTTCTGCAGTTCCTGTTGTTGGGCAATGAATTGATAAATTATTGTTCGCACCAAGTTATTCGGGCAAACTGTCCCAGATAAGAAAAAGTTCCTTATATCTGGTCCACGCAATGTCAAACATGACAATTATATTAATCCATCAGCTGTCTAGTCGCAGGCAAATCGTCTGAAAAAAATTCGGAGGAAACTGTTAAGACTATAAACTTAACCGATCCTGTTCGAATCGCAATATTTAATCTGAGCAGCCCCCTGGTTTCACTTCAAGTAGCAGACTTCCAGATCACGAACAGCGTCAGTATAGAAATAAGCGAAGTATATTTGTCTATCGATTTGTCGTATTCATAATAGATCGTTACGTTTGTTTACATTAGAAATCGTTTGTTTTTGTTCTTTATCACACTATGAATACGCAGTTTTGCTCTGAAACATGTCGGCATTTTTAATATTTAATATATTAGTGTTAATTACTGGTGTTGTTCATGTTATTCAACTATGTAAACACGGCCACCAGTACATTTCCCAAAAGCTGTTGACGCATTAACCGTGCAAGTATCAATAAAACTACTAGTCGCTCATTTAGTCTGCGTTCACACGCACGTGTAACAAATGAATAATCTCAATTTCCTTCAAGCCCGCTGAGCGTCAAAATTTTTTCAGTGGTGGTCTAAATTACTTTAACGCTACTTATGTAAATAATGCGTTGAAAGGTCGGAAAGTTGCGCTATATTCAACCCAAAAAATTACAACAGATCAATTGCGGAATCTAAGCAAGTGAAGTAATGCGGTTGTTCCGAAGCAATCCAAATCACAGCGAATATTCATCTAAGATTAGAATTTACGTTGTTTATTTCGAATAGTCACTGGTTTTACTTGTTATTGAAAAACTATGAAAATACGAGTGGCTACACCTAGGTTTCGAGTTAAAAAACGCCAACAAAAAACCAGTTGCAACTTTTAGCTCAATATCGGAAGAGGAGCGTATAACGCATTTACGAGAATTCATCTAAATATTGCTGGTCTACGCATCGATATCGCTAAATGCTACTTTTGGCGGGAAGAGATCAACTTTTTATGATATAACATCAATGCCCACGGTCCCCGGTGAACAAAACAGCGCCAGGAAACTCTATTCGTTCATTGAAATCATGGAAGACCTCACTGCAGCACAACTTCGAATGCAGCTAGATATTTTAAACTTTTTTACCATAACTGTTACCTAAATGCTGTTCCAACGCGCGCGTACCGCTTACCGAACTATTATGCGGTTATAGCAAACATAATAATGATAAAACGCTGCTTAAGTGAATGGAAGAATTAGTTTAAAAGTAAGCTAAGAGGTTTGTTCCACATTCCCTTGCGCAACATTCTTTAATAACAAGTGCTTCCGATATCCTAGCTGGTGCTGTCCTCGAGTAACTTTGTCATGGCAAATTCAGTTGGTAAACCCATTAAGTTCAATGTCTGAGTGGATTGGTATGCTTTTAATAAAGAGAACAGTCTAAAATTACTCAAGCTGTTGAGAAATTTACTTACCAACTCTAGAAAGCAATAACTTTACAGTAAATCTCTTTTTACGTTCATAAACTACAAAAAAGAGAATGCTTCATCGCCTGTACCTGTCTATTCAAACTCATCTTGCAATATGGGGCCAAAGTTAGAATCTATTTCACAGATGAATCAAATAAACGCTTAAAGTCGTATAAAGGTAATTAATACACAGCTCTACATTCAATTTACGTTTCAGAAATTACTGCAAGTCAAAGTGGCGACGCAGAAATTGAACAAATTTGCTCAAAGGACTATACGGCTATCACACATTTTCAAACAATTGAACAGGATGGATTTTCTGATTCATTTTACCGGCCAGTCATAACGTCTTCGGCGGAAAATGTTCAACGTCGTTTGTAGCATATCTCACAGTGGCTGAAATAGTATTTAATTCTGGTGGCCTAATGTGATAAAAGATATCATTAACTGGGTCAAATGCCGCCAGTCATGCTGGCCATCAAAAATACACCAGTGTACGAAATTACCACTGTAAATATTTTCAGAGTCGTCGAAATTTCGGCATTTAATACAACGGACTCTCTGCCGGAATCCAGGGGATTCACATATTTATGTATATTTATCGACTTTCATCGCGATAGCCCAGTTGCCAGAGCGCTTAACTTCCGTTACAGAGGTCACGGGTTCGATCCCGAGCGACGACGAACTTATTACAAGAATTAAATAAATAAATAAATAATCGCTAATAATCACGTGGAAGGCAATGGCTAACATGCATACCATCATATGCGCGCTAGTTCAGTACACACAGCAGACACACGCGGGACTGCACTTGTAACGTGATAACAAGCGACTGCAATCAGTTCCGGGTGTGGTCTTACGTGCGTACACTCGCGTTGCGTATAGCAATTGCCACGAACGCTGCCTATTCTGTACAACTAGAATGTACTAATAGGTAGTCACGACGCTCGGAATCGAGCGATACGACTCAGATGAGATGATCGACCGACAATCACGTTGTCCAGAAGTCACTCTGTTGGCTGATATATTCGCAAATACCATCGCTACCGTTTCCGTTCTAGAGTGGGTTTTGGTGGACTATCACGCCGTCTAAATAAATTTACTTTTCTGTAAAAGGCAACTTTTCTGAATTCGGTCTATTTGATTTAGAAATTGTGCAATATTCCGAACCGTTCGTGTTGGTAAACCGATTAATGCGGAATTTTTTACTGGCTATGAATTTGACTTTTTTTTATCTGAATTGTTTTGTGAATTGTATCTGAAAGTAAAATGGAAGTTGAAATATTCGGAAAATTTTCTTTATTCCCTTGTTTCGCGAAATGTAAAATAATTTATTAATAAGCTGGAAAATGCGATAAAATATTTTGAGAGCACAAAATGTTTTTATTAATTTTGTGTAATGTGTTTCAGTTCGTTTTATTTTACGCTGAATGATAACCGATCAGGGATACGTTTACGTGAAAATAATGACGCGGATGTTGAACAATTTCTGGCATTACTACGGATACCGACAAAATCAAGTTTTATATTTTTGGAAGAAATAAAGAAATATACAGATCAGTTTTTGGAAAAATATGTTGACCTGCACGTTGTCGTTTGCGCTGTAATTAAGTTTATACGATATTTTAAAAAAAAATTACGTCACTGTTGTCGATAAAATTTTTTTTATATCGTTATTTTCTTTACTCGTATATAAATATGTTCCGTATTATTTTTAGTTATTAAATTCGTGCACTAGCGCCACTAAACGATCGGCCATTTTTCTAAGGGATGGCGTCGGTCTTTGTTTAGACGGCATGGCGATTTTTTTGTTTCGGTCAGGCAGTCGGTCTACTGCAGGTAGTTGCGGATGTTGCGCGTGTGAGATTCTAGCGACGGCCTTTGTGCGTGTTTTGGTCGCGTAGATGTGTATGCACGTGGCGGCTATATTTCCGTTTTCTATTTTGTCAATAATTCAATTGTGTGGTCGTTTAGTTAAAGTCGTTTTGGTATTATTTGTTCGTTATTTTCGTGAGTTCTTGTTTTTGTTTCTCCGTATCGATATTTTGTTTTGTGACCCGGCGCGCATCGAGGGTCTTGACAAATTATTTTTGGGATTGACTGCTTTCGAATATATCGCGTAAAAACTATTCGAGTTTCATTATTTCGGTTTTTTTTTTTTTTTTATTTGAATTTTACTTACAAAGATATATATTTTTTTTTAAATTATTTTATTTACAACAGTTACATTTTTACTTTTCTTTCTAAAAATATAGAGAATCCCGCTTTCTACAGTTTAATTTTATTTTAAACAAAATTTAATCACGTGACGCATTAAACGTTATTCTAATTTTAAATTTCTCCCAATTACTTACATCTAAAGATAAGAACTTGGTACGGAAAAATAGTTTGATTGAACTTGCGATGTTATAATTATTATTTTTTTTATACCTAATAATATTACAAAAATCATTAACAGTGCCCGTGAAAAATTAAAAAAAAAATATATTCATTTACAATATAGTTATTTGTCAGTATACTTCAGAAGGGATAACGATGAAAGTATTCCAAGATAAGGGAATACAACCAAAGCGAAGAAAGGAGTTAAACAAGTTTAAGCGGAACCGAAGAGAAATATCAGAAAGATTTTTGAGAATAGAAAAAAAATACCATATACTTCGGGAGCAGAATCTCAAGAAAACGCGTAAGGATGTTTCTAATTCCATGAAGGTAAAAGGAGTGACCAGAAAATGTGAGGAGGTGGAAGGAGACGGAATTCGACGTGATTTATTAAAATTAGGAACGTAACAAGGAGCAATAGAGTCAGTAAAAGAGATTAACTTAGCAGCAAGGAAATTACGGGAAAAAGGATGATGGGAAAAAGGAAACTGGAAAGCCTTGGCCATTTTCCAAAACAAATAGTAGTAGAGCATGAGAAGGAGGAACAAAAGCTTTTCCGCACATTTTTTTTGCCGTTTTGAGGATAAATGTGACTTTAGCATTGGCTCTTTTATGAGAAAGATAGTTGCTGAGCGTTAAACCAGAGCGAAAAGATCTAAAAGTAGTTAAACTGAAATCAAAAGCAACCTTACAGTTCTGATTCCACCGTAAAGCGGAAGACGTTTTTTTTTTTTTTTTTTTTTATGAGATGAATGACGAGCAAGAGGAGAAGAACCGGTTAAAGCAAAAGAGATAGAATCAATGAAGTATTCATAATGGGAAGAGGAATTCAAGACAGCAGGGATAGAAGAGAGTGAGGAATCAATGGAGAAACAGAATTTAAGCTAATCAACTTTAGAAAGAACCCATTCCGAAACATTAGGAGGAGTAGGCAAAGACAAGGAAGGGATTTCATTCATTGAAATAATAATAAGAACATGGTCACTTCCAAAGGCTCTGTCTAAAGTACACCACGAACAACTGAGGTCAAAATTAGAGGAGATAAGGGGCAGATCAATAGAGCTGAGAGAGAAGTGACCAGTAGAAGGAGGAATAAATCATTCTGAAGGATGAAGTTCTCTAAGATCGTGTCGTTACTATTGTAATTGGAATAGCCCCAAGAGGAAGAGCGAGCATTCCAATCACCACCTATGAGAAAAGGAGGACAAAAGTTAAAGTTAGGAAAAGGGAAATCACGCAGATCGAAAGTCGGAGGAACGTAGGCAGAAATGAAACGAAAGGGCCTGGAAGAATAGTTAGGAGTGGAGATGTGCACTAAGCTGGCATAAGGAGGATCAGGAGGAAACAAGGGCTGAGAAATATGGGCTAAAATTTGGACATAATTTCTTACTAAAATAGCTCTGTACCACCGTAGTCATCGCTGCGGTTAGAATAGATCAGAGAAAATCGATTAAAATTGATTTCCGAAGAGCTTATTAACCGGGTTTCAGGAAAAAGCGCGATACTAATATCATATTTATCCAACAGCTGTTCTAAGGAGTTTCTGTTGGCTTTAATGCTGCGGCAGTTCCATTGTGTGACCTTAAGTTGGCTGAGGAAATAATGAATTCTTAGATAGGCGGTAGTTGGAAGCAGAAGTAGAACAGGAAAAAGTTGAAAAAAACAAAACAGGTCAGAGAAGGAAGAAAGATGAAAAAGAAGTCGAGAAAACAACCACTATACCATTTCCATAGTCCAACGAAATAAAAAAAGGGAAAAGGTGGAAAGGAACAAGATAAGGAAAAAGACAAAATAATATAGCACCCTCCGCTCAGATAAATCATTGCGCGAAGATTGTAGTATGCTATCAACTAACCTAGTTAAAAACAGCAAGCAACACCGACACCTTTAAGAAAGAAGGGACAGAGACAGGAAGTAAAACAATGATAAAGAAAAGATAAAAAATGTATAGATGGCAAGAAATTCCATAAAGTAGCTCCCATCGCTTAAAAACTATCATCGCGTCTGGATCCTCGTATGCTATCAACCAACCTAGTTAAAGGACACAAGCAACACTGAAGGAGCCCTCTCTAAAACAATAAAAGCGACAGCATTGTACAAAATTAAGAACTGAGGAGAAAAATGTTGGTATTGCGGAAACGGAACAAAATGATGCGTAAAGAAAAGAGAACAATTAGAGAAGAGAAAAAAGAATAAGAGTGAACAAAGTAAAAACTTGAAATAGAAGAAATTGCAACATCCGCCACATTTAAGGTTGCGACACCTTAATATTTTATTCTCCAAACTAATGTATGTCAAATCTGTTGAGAGCGTATAACAAAGTAGTGGATAAGACATTATTAGAAGGGTAAATAAGAATAACAGAAGAGCATCCTTTAGAGCCAGCGTTTAGAGTTAGTTTAGTGTAGTAGGAATTGAGGGGATTGGGAGATTTCGAAGAAAAATGGTGTTTTTGAGACGGAATCTTGACGTAAGAAAAAGAAGGACTATAGAACAGTTTTGACTTCTCCTCTTTGGCCGGGCAAGAAAGATCAAGTGCCGAATGGTTACCGCCGCAGTGAACGCAAGGTATGAAGAAGAGTTGTTTTGTTTAGCCACGGAACATTCTGAGGAGTGAGACTACCAGCGCAAGAGTGGGACAAGTACTTTTACTGCGGCATGAAGCACTGAAGTGATCAAAACGGAAGCAATTGTAACAGAGTTTGAGTTTATAAATCATTGGTTCAACCGGTAGGCATCATAAAAGAGAATAGAAGACTGGAGAATGAAGTTCATAAATTTGAATTCAACAACTGCGATGGGAATGAGAAAGTCATCAACAGTACGTTTGTGCAGAGGACGAATATTAGTGATCGGGATATCGGAAGAACGGTAACGATAAATTTCCTCCGCAGAAAGATCGACAGGGATATCACGAATTATACGAAATCGGAATAAAAGGGATTGAGGAATAAAGGATCGAGTATTGAGTTCTTTACGGTTATCGTTAGAAAGTAAAAATTTATTAGCTGCCGTTGTTGATACGAAATTAAGCTTAATCGAGTTTCTACTGGAGTGGGAGATTAACGAGATACCACTAACTATATTATGAAACTTTTTAGTTAGGGGCATAGGAAATAAGCGATATATTTTTTTCCGAATTTTCAACCAAGACGACCATTCAACCAACGTGTAGTGATCAGGAAAATTTCCGGTGTTAAGGCTAGACTTGATAGGATCAGGGGAAGAATTAATGATAAAATTATTATTGGAACCAGCCAAAATAGCCACGTCGATGGACTCATTGATATTCTGAACCGAAGCATTATTACCTTTCGGAGCAGATAAAATAGACGCGGATGAAGCAGATAATAAATTGTTGGGAAATTTCCGGAATACTTTCTTAAGAGCATTCAGTAAAATCGCTCGAATTGCCTGAGTAGTCAACAGCTTGAATCTGTTTATTGTATTTAAATTGTCATGAAAGACTCTCTTTAACATAACTCTTTAGAAAAAAAGTCGGATAGCGTTAAATCCGGGCTCCAGGTGACAAAAATGGACTAGATATTAAAGAAGTCAAAAAATTATTTTAAAACATTTATTTTTTCGTTTGTTTCGTGCGCAACTGTGTCACGTGATTTTGGAGCCAGCAACAACGTTAATTTTTTTGTTTAAACACTAGCGCGATAAATAACGTTCAAAATTAATTGATGTATCATAAAAAAAAAAAAAAAACGAGTCAACAATATGGGACCGTGAAAATATCGATTTTTTACGAATGAAGCCTTTCTCAATGTATTTCTCACCGCGCCCTAGTCGATAATTCCGAGCGTTCACATATTCATCGAGGTATATCTATGCTTCATTTAAAGAGAAAAAACACTCTTACCGGCTCAAATAAACTGATTAAACCATTCCAAAAATACGAACGTGCGCCGTGATAGATTGCTTTAGTTTTTAACATACAATAATACCGTACGGATGAAGGTTTAAAAATCATACAGGCTACGATGAACACCTGTCTGGGACATCCCCATAATACAAGTAACTTTACGAACGGAGAGCCAGGGCTTTTCAGTAATCAGCTTATTCCTTATTCTCAACCGCACGCACTGATACAAGTCTGCCACTCTCCTTGTGTATTTGAATTGAATATTCAAACATCGATGTCTCTACTACACGTTTTAGTATCCAATTGTGTAATTAATAAGTCGGTTTGCTTCCATACATTAAACGAACTGCCAGAAAAATAATATTCAATGATCGCATAAGCTTCTGTGCACAAAAATTCATCACATACACTAGTACACTTTCGAACACTTACTGACAACCAATTTTGAATTCACCTTCTTTTTTTTCCTCTATCAGTACGAACTGCAATATACTAAAAATTTTGTCCTTGAAACCGGTAGAGGGGAAATCCAAGTCTAAGAAGATAGCGACTATCTTCCCCTTAGATGCTTTGTACAAAATGTCTTAGTTTTCGTTCGATTTTGGTCATAGAAAACATATTTCACACCATGTCTGCCGCATACGCATCACGTTACGAAGCCGTGTTTCTGTGTTACATCCAAAAGGACCAAAATTGTCGCTTGGAGCTGCCACTAAGTAGACAAAAAAGTCGAAGACATTTGTAAGTAAGTGAGTGAAAAGTTATTTCGAAGTAAAAAATGTAGATAACCTATTAGGTCGTGTCTCTGTAGGAAAAACAACGAAAAGGGAGGATAAATTGATTTTAAAGGTGTTTGAGAAAAAACCTTGTCTATCACTGCATAGAGGACAAACGATTTTGCGTAAAAAGGATCTAAATGTGTCATGTACCACTATAAAAAGACGTTTACTGGTTCATGAAGTGAAATTTCGAAGCACAGCGAAGAAACCGCCACTGTCCAAAAAACATGTCAAAAAAAGACTGAATTGGGCTAAAGAAAATTTGGAACGAGATTGGGACAACGTAATTTTTTCGGATGAAAATTCTTTTTGGACATGTTCTTCTATCACTCATATACCTGGTCTACTCACGTCAATAGACTCATCCAATGGGGACCGTTAAACACCCGGTAAAGGTGCATGTCTGGGACTGTCTCTCAAAGAAGGGATTTGGCAATTTGCACATCTTCACAGAAAATTTGACCGCTGCTAAAATGGTCAAAATATATCAGAGGGCTTTATTACCATCTGCCAAAAAGTGATTTACGCGAAAAAATCAAAATTGGCTACTACAAGAAGACAATGACCCAAAACATCGAAGTCGACTTTGTACTGCATGGAAACAAGAAAATAACGTTAACGAACTGGATTGACCGTCACAGTTGCCAGTTGCAAATCCAATAGAAAATGTGTGGGTACTTCTCAAGTTGAAACTCCGGGGGAAGAAGATCCGGACCGTCAAGCAGTTATTTCGACAAATTCGTTTAATATGGAGGTCTTTTCCTCAAGATTGCGTCAAACATTTAATAGAACGTGTACCTCGGAGATGCCAGACAATTGTTAATTAATAATGAAGGCGATCGGACATCTTATTAATAATAAAGCATCACGATCTATACCATGTACTAAGTGTGTATTTCTTTTTCAAGAAATTATCCCCAATAATTTTTGAGTTCCGCCGTACACGCTCTTACGTAACAGACTGTACATATGTGTATATACATATATATATATATATATGTATATATATATTTTTTTTTTTTTTAATTAAAATCAAGAATTATTTTTTCCCTTTATGTTGGTAACCGGTTAACCATTACTCGTTTGATATAGTAATAATACAGAAAATTATACATTACTTTTATTAAAAACCGTTTCTTCCTACAGATTTTTCTAATGAGACAATTATTCTCTTACATTAAATATTACTACTATACCGTTATATAAATGATGTATAAATGTCCGTAAGCAGTCTTTGTATGTTTAAGCGTAATTACTATTACCTTTGTAGGCTACTATTTAAAATTGCCGTAAACTATAAATAATTTTATACTAGTATATAATAATGTTTTCACGATGACTATAATTTTTACGTTATTTTATGCTTTGGCTGAAAAGAGCACTAATTAAATTAATTGACATTTATCAATCGATTAAATTTATTTCAAAATCACCGAACCAATAACACTTTTACTATAATATTTTTAATTGTTCTCTGTTCCAACAATGGCAATCATTTTGCCTTTAAATGGCTATGCCAGTGTAATAACTTAGCAACGTCGTTAGTAATTTTAAAAACTTCGAATTTGTTTTTACCGCATTTTTATAAAATATACCTAAATTTAAGAAATTCGTATGATGAAAAATAAAGGAAATACGCACATTTACAAATAAAAACTGTTAACTGAAAATTGAATAAAAAGTTGGTAACAAATAGGATATAAAATTTTATGTACGGAAATGGCGCAGGAAAACAGGTTGCTTATTGAAATAAAATTTGATTTAATTGAAGATACCGTAACACGAGAATCAGAGCAGCGACACTAGCTTGATAAAAAATCAAACGAACTGAAATTAAAATTCTATATAAGCGAAAGATAAATTGAACATAAATCATGACTTTAATGTCCTCCCCCGATGGGAGATGCGAAGTGGAAAACATGTGAAAACAGTACGGTCACGTTAAAGTTCTTGGAATTTTCGAAAGCTATATGAAATTACGTGATTACAATTAAACCGTTTGTGTCAGTCGGCATACTCCGTAATAACCAATAATGCACTAGCTCAAGAATGAAGAGTGATCACTACTGCTGTAAAAATTCCATAGCACACTGTATTTATAATTACAACAAATATTTAAATATTGTAATTATAAATGCGGTGTACTGTGACGATAAAATATATCTAGTTATATAAGTAAATATTGTTTGTATCTCAAGTAAAACAGTATTATATTATTATTTAACCTTTATTACATAATTCTATAGAAATAGAGTTAATAAATATTATCCAATACACACACATATATATATATATATATATGTATATATGTTATCTACTTTATGCAATAGTTCAGTCTTCGGTGATGGACCATCATAAGCATCAAAAATTTACAACTGGCTACCGAAGGAGGCCAGCAACGAGAATTTTATCTCGTAACTAATAATTAAATTTCGCTTTAATATCTATTAAAATTTTGCGTTACAAAGATAAGTAAATTTCAAAAAAAAATTGTCATATATTCAGAATAACGAACTGTAATAAAATAAAAATCGAAAATAACTTTCAGTTAATTTTACGGTAGACGTTGAATTTTTAAAACTTTACATTCCTCTTTTCTTTTTTTTTTTTTGCTGATTTATCACGATATAAATTTAGATGCTTTTAAAAACAGGTAGGAGAAAAACGTAAAGTAACGTTAAAAGATGGAAGAAACTTTGAAACCAGAGAAATATCACTAATGGACGAGTCTTGTCCGGTATTAACATTGCAAATAGTCGATTTGGCAATTACAAATATGGCAGAAAACTGGATTCCTCTTAAAACAGGTATATGTACATAATGTGTTTCATATTTAACACTAATGCAGAATGCAATCTGTACATATAAATAAAAAGTGTATGCGCTATTTTGAAATTTGTTTAATAATCGGTTAAAAACTTTTGTCTGTCTCTTTGTTTGTTTGTTTTGCATGTAAATCAAACTGATTGAAAACAAATTTGGATTATGAGTTTTTCTGCATGCGAAAAGAGATAAGCAGTGACTTTTATATTTTTAATCTTTTTTGTAAGAGGATGTAAAGGGGATGGAGGGTTTTAATAGTGACTCTGTATTGCAATAAATTGTAAACATAAAGAATCAAATGCTACATTTTTCTCCGAAAATAATTTACCTAATAAAAGTTCCCTCGAAATGTTAGAAGTGAAAAAATTATAGCAGCGTTGACTTAAATTAAAAGCTCTCATCCGAAGTCACGTGTCGTTATTACTATTTATTTCATACGAACGCGTATCGTCGATTAAGCAAGTTTTCATATACGCCAACAGTGAGTTTGGGGCGTTAACCCGGCACACATATAGTGGTGCTCAAAAAAATCCATTGGTTTAATTGTTGCACTAGAATCACTCATTATGTTTTCCTTATACACTGTTACAACTTTTTTCTTTGTTAGTTTTTTTTTAAACAACAAATGAAAATTGATTATTGCATCTTCGTTGTTGATCGATATGCAACATCAGGGTGCCCACCCAACTGGGAAACTGAGAATAAGACGGGAATTTTGTCGTAAAACCGGGAAAAAAAGTAAAAATAGCCAAAAACGATATTTTTAGTAAGAAAAAATCATTTGAAACGTTCAAAAGTAAATGCATTTCTTAATGTACTTTACTTGATAATAAACTACGAAAAGTTCTGTTTTATTCATATGAAATACGCTACGGCGGTCAAATATTATCAATAGTAACAAAAAAAAAAAAAAAAATCCATTCTTCTTTTTGTACAATTCTAGTAATCAGGAAATCGAGAGGATTTGGACCAGGAAAACCGGGAATAAATCGGGAATTTAAAAATTATATATGAGTGGCCACCATGAAGGTTTTTCACGTGTAATTTATGTAACGATGAAAAAGCTTACGATCGGAGAACTGCTTTTCATAAAAATTCTCGAAAAAATGTATTTTTACGTGTTATTTTTTCACGTGAAATGTAATTTTAGTACCAACGTTGCGCTGGTATATCGATATTAATTAAAGTTAATTTTAATATGACGAATGTATATTTCAGTGCTATTTATCGCAGATGTACAAGTAAAAATGAACGAAATTAAACGTGTTCCGGTTGTTCTAGCGACTAAACGAACTATAATAACCGTCGACCCTGTTACACATTATGCTTCTCAACTGCGTTACCAGGCCGAATTATTCTATTTTCATCCGTGGACTTCAGCGCAAAACATAGCCGATAGCACGACTGATCGTAAGTTTTACATTAGATGTAACTCGTAATTTCAAGCAGCCGATTACCATAATTCTGAAAATTCAGATTCTACAATCGTAATTGATAGATAAAAAAGTTTCATAACTCAAAAATTCAGTATAGGTTCTGTATTTCTAATTCGTATAATTTTTCAAAAAAAGGTTTGAAAAAAAAATATAAATTCTTTACGTAGCCGAAATTTTAATTAAAAATGGGAAAAAAAACAACCTTAACTGAATTCAGGCACTAATTAAGAGTACTTCATTAAACGAGATCGAATACAAACATTTTTTATGTAATTGTTTCGATTTCTACTTCCAGCGATCAGAAAAAAATCATTAATTATCCTAACACGTTCTATTGCATATCTATATCTATATCCATCTATCCATATATATATATATATCTATATGCATATATGTGTGTATATATAATATATTTATGTATATAAATACATATATGTAAATCAAACGATAAAACGATTGTTTTGCTTTCCTTTCCAGCATAAGTGTACATATATTCGTTTGTATATTATGTATATATATAAGGCATCATCAGTAAACTGCAATATTTAGCGAGAATTAAAGATCTGAATGTAAAAAATATTTCTGATAGTAAACTATTGAAGCTAGGCACTATTGTAAGATTGTTTAATAATTTTTATGTAATTTTAATTTTTAAAATATTCTAATAAAATATCTTTTTTTATGTGAAACATTACCAACAAACTGCACAGTTATTAAATTGCATATGCAAATATTTAAAAAAAAATTAAAAGATATTATTATAAAGAAATACTTATAATGTGACGTTTTTATATAATTAAAACTGGCGATTAAACAGTAATTCAGTATCATGTTTTTGCGTTATAAAGCTGCTTCTCGCAACTTCTCATTTTCTTTGCTAAAATACTTACCGGAGTTAACTGAGTTTCATTTCTGAAAATCAAAAAGATTTCTCTACATTCATCTGTTTTTCTTCATACCATTCGCTTATTTTATAAACTGTCCATCTACTTTCCCGCTTGCGTCCTTGGGTTTTAAATGTGAATAATTTTTATTTTTTATTTCTTTGTTTTTTAATCAGTATATTTATGTAAAAATTGTTTCTCTTTTTGGGATCACCGTCTAACAAAAAAGCTGTCCTCACGTTCAGCTGACGATTCCCCCGGTCTTTCTATAACTTGTATTTGTCGCGACTTAACAAAAATTTTCACTCAAATGAAGGGCACATATAGCCACCGTTTTAAATATACATATAATCAACTCTTTGTCTCATACGCGTAGAATACTCCGTCGTTATAAATCGGATGCGGAGTTAGTTACACAGAGGTCTCCCATAATTAGGTATTTAAGAGAACATTTTGTCCACTTACAAGCCCATTTTATTCTGATTCTTTCGCCCTCTCCAATGAGAATTTTATAACAATTAAATAAATAATTACGATAAAAACTTAAAATATATACGTACTATAAAAATAATCGAAAATGAAATAATCAAAAAATAAAAAAAAAAATATTTACTTACAGTCCGCTTTAATACTATAAATGAAAAATTGGTTAACTATTTGTTCTTACTTTTCTCAATTAGCTATAATTTAATTAATCATTAAATACCAATTAGAAAATAAACATATATAAAAAAGTAAATTTAAAAATCTTTTCTTTACAACACTGCAATCACTAAAACCAATATTATTCAACCCCCCTTTTAATATAACGTGGTGAATAATGTACTAAAACCTGCCGTGAAAATTACTTTAATTAACTGTAAAAACTGCATCAAAATCTGTCCAGTAGTTTTCGGGATTATCACCAACAGGCAAACAGACAGACACATTTTTCAACTTTCATGTACATATACACGCTCACGAACATACACTTTTACATGTATATATATATATATTAATTACAACGTAATTCTTAGGCTAACCCCCATTCGAAAAAATGTCCCAATTTTATGTAACGTTTGTTATAATGTTATTTTTTTTTTGTGTTGATGCCAGTAAGAATTACGTTGTAAATTTTGATCATTTTATACAAAGTATAGAAGAGAAAGAGACAGAAATGAAAGCAAGAGCAATAGGGATCAAGGGGCACAGCCCCTGCGAGGCCGATATGGCCAGGTTATATATATATATATTATTTCGAGTTGGCCAACTTTAGAACACGATACTACATGGTTCGGATTCCTCGCTTCCTTCTGTTTCCGATATTGCCGCATTCGCTGTCGATGTTGTTCCTTTTTTTTCTTTAATCCGCTGTTTGTCCTTGCGTAGTTTCGGTTTTTCCTCCGCATGTTCTGCCAGTTTTTTCCTCAATGGATGACGCAGTTCGATATCACTCAATTTTTTAAACCACTTTCCACTTCCATCTGTTCTTCATACTTTGGAGAAATGTGAAAATTCAGTTACTCTTGTAGGATTCAAGCGCACCATGTGTCCGTAAAATATAATTTGTCTTTTTCTCATCGTGTCAACTTTTCTGGGTATTTGTACACTTGCCCGTTGATTCCTTATCTGCATTATTATTCGTTTTCTTTAGTCGAGCCTAAGATTCTTTGTCATATTTTTCTTTCCTTTGCTTTTTATTTTTCGATCGTGCCTTCCGTGTTTAAACATATATGTATATATATTTATATTTATTTATATTTTATCAAATGATGTGCACTAGAATTTAAGAAGTAAAATGACTGTTTTTGTTCTACAAGTGAAAGCGATAAACACAGTAATGTCCTGCGACGCAGTTTATAAGAAAGCTGTCAGAATGAACGAAACTGAACAGTTTTCAGCCGCAATATATTGCCTTCTTGGTCAATTTGATATCAACGGAACTGTTCCAATATCAATTTCAAAATGGTACGTAGGCATAATTTTTTTCTTTTTTTCCTGTTTCTGGCTTATTTTTAATATAGAAGCAGTTACCTACGAGGCAATTAAAGATATATATATATATATATATATATATATATATTTGGGTAAGAAGGAAGCGGTTAAATTTACATTTCTTACAGATCTAAAAAAGGAACTAGAAAAAAGTCGGTCAACATCAAAACGAAAGGATCCGTAGACAGTTATGTACAATTTTATGTATGTAGAAGAAGAAAAAAAGACCGCTGCTCCGTTACAAGCTGCAAAAATTTTATTTGGCCTCAAGAATAATCTGAATTGTCTCGTGTATTGTTTAATTTAGAACGACAGAATGTATGAAAGAATGTAAAATGAAAAAAAAAAAAGAAATGTAAAAATGGAAATTTTGAATATTGTAGCGACCCGTGTGGAAAGCAAATGCAAAAAAAAAAAAAATTGCAAAAAGATATAAACGGTATCAGTTGCTTTACGTTTGTGGGGATAGTCCCACCGATCAATACAGTTGTTAAAGTCTCGAAAAAATATTGTCCCGTTGCTCTGTATATTTCAGGCAGGGCTCACGAAAGTTAAACAGGTTAGTTGAAAGATTACAACGGAGGTCATCTCGTATGCAACAATGATCCAATTCTGTCATAATAATTTCCGAATCACAATTACCGCAGGTGCTCGCGGTCGGTTCTACAATTTCTAATACACGTCCATTGTTATTTCGCTAATTTTGCAATAATTTCTCAACTATCAACTCGAAAGACAAATATTTAGAGTGTTTCTCATTAACACTATATAAATAATATGCATGTTTGATATTAAATATAAACATAATTACATAAATGACAAATGGAACTAATATATAGTAATATAATTATCAACATGAACATTTTCAGTCTTAATCATTAGCTAGAAGTAGTGACGTAACTAGGGCGCTGCCAGTGGTGCCCAGGCGCAGAAGCGACCAGACCAGGACCACAAACAATACCTATTATATATTTATAGCGTAATACGGTTGCTGATAATATAATATATTTTTCTTTTTTCTATACCAGTAAGGTGGCAAACAAGCAGACAGTCCACCTTACAAGTAAATGAAGTAAATAACATTAATAATATGAAAGACGATGAGATCGTAAATGTTGACATTATGAGGAACGACCGACGTCCAGACTGCAACGTTCGCACCGAGCGCATAAAAGGCTAGTTACATTACTGGCTAGAAGTGGAAACCTACTAAAGTATATATAGAAAGAAACGAGTTGAAATGTATAGTAAAGAGAAATACGGATATGTGGGAGTTTTTAACAATAAGTGGAATTTAAAGGTTTATGAAGATTTTACGAACATTGACAGCAGCCCCAAAATATGTATCTAACGAGATCCTGTACAATGATCTAAGAATGCCATTCGTCGAAGAAACCCATAAAGAACAGTACGAAAAATTCTTCAACAAATGATCACATTACTGTAACCGAAAAAACATTAGAAAAATGTATAAAAGCACTCTGGCGGGAGGATATCCAGCCGGGAGGCTAAAAAGAAAATGGTGCCAAGATGCGATTCCAATTACCTAATTTTCGTTTTCATTAGACATAATAAGTAAGAGAGAAATGAGTCATTACATGTCCAAGTCTTTCAATGGATAGATTGGGCTGTACTCTGGTTGTCTAAAATTGTTCTCTCTAATATGTTGGTATGAATGCATACTGGTACAGGAAAAAAAAAAAAAAAGGTTTATAAAGAAGACATGATTTGGAGAATTCATCTAAAAAGGGGATTTCATCTTACAATAATCTCATTTTTGTTTTTCGTTTTTTATTAGCTTTTTATTTATTTATCTCTATTTTTTATTTTTTCGCTTGTATTTTAGCTTAATTAGTTAAACAGTTTATTTCTGTTTTTTTTTTAATGTTTTATTTTTTTGAAATTTAGTTTTATTATTTAGGAAAGTTATTGTATCTTTTTACTGTTCATTAAGAATCTTTAAAAATGGTTTTATTAAAGTCGATATTAATAATATACACACGTTCGATTCGAAAAATTTATATCGGCAACAGAATTTAAAAAATTAATACAAAAAAATTGTACTAGTTTTATTTCTTTCCTGATTGATGAAGTAGACCGGCGGACTTTCTGCATCCTCTTGGCCACGCTTATGCCTATAAACACGCAAAAACCGCAAACGTTTATTACTTCGAAAAAAAAGGTTACAGACTACGCCCCGCAGGATTCGCGCTTAATTTCATAAAAGTAAAATAAATTATAAATAATAAGAAAATTAAATATACACTGACGATAAATAAATATATAAAAATTACACCGATTTAGTAACTCATTATTCGGGCAAATTTTCAGCCTGAAAACAAAATTAAAAACAAGAATACAAAACCAAACAGTGTAACAAGATCGAAATCTTTCTGTGTTCTTGTTTTCAACTGAAAATTTGCCCGAATAATGCGTTACTCTAAATTGATATAATTCTTACATATTGTTATGTATTTTCATTTTATTATGTAACATAGTATTTAGTATAGATTATTATTATATCAATATATCGTGATCAGGTTAGGATATATATATATATATATATATATATATATATATATATATATATATATATATATATATATATATATATATTGTTGTTATTCATTCTATCATGTATCATGTACTTATGTTACTTTTTCTATATAAAACGATAATCAAATGTAATGTTAAAAGAATCATGTTTTTTATCAATATGAACTCACGTATCTTAATTATATAATCAAGTATCAAATTCAAGACATAAAAGTGGCGACGAGAATGTTTGGTTTACTGTTTTTTCTAAGTATACAGTGATAACTTTTTTTTGTGCGCGGAAGACAATTATCAATACCATTTACGATCAAATAATTTTAAACGGACTTATTATCTGTGAGTACAAAAATTATTATTATTACACGTAAACGGCTCCTGTTTATATATTCATATTAAACATATAAAATGACAGATTCAAAACCGGAAACCAATACGGCAGTTGTCGATGTTAAAGATTTAGAATCAATATTAGAGAAACAAATGAAAATGCAAATGGAATATATGAATTTAGTTAAACAGTTAATAAACAAACCTTCGTCTTCTATATCTAAAACGCGAGAAACAAAAGATTACAAATTTGAAACATTTGACGAATCAAGAGAGAATTTCAAACAATATATAGAACGATTAGAGATATATTTCAATGTAGCTGATATCGCATCTGATATAGATAAACAGCAAACATTACTCAATTCGATAGGTCCTGAACATTATTCTAAAATTGTAAATATGCTAGCACCAGATAAAGTGACGGATACATCATATAGTGAAATTGTTAAACGATATACTGCAGAGCGATGTCCACCAAAAAATGCATTACTACAACGACATAAATTTTTATCAGCATTACAAAAAAGCCACGAATCAGTAACAGACTACATCGGCGAGTTACAGAAGTATATAACTGAATGTGAATTATATTGTCCAAAATGTGAGGCTGATATTTCTGACATATTTTTGCTATCACAATTCATACGAGGATTAAGAGATGAAAATATGCGACAAAAAGCTATACAATCAAATAAAAAAACCTTCAAAGATATTAAAGAAGTAACGTTAACACATGAGGTTGCTATTAATGTATCAAAAGAAATAGCTAATAATCGACCAATATCATCACCTACTGAAGTTAATAAAATATCAACACATAAACCTCGTTCGAAAAATCGTAATTTTAACTACCAGAGGCACCAAAGCCAAACTCGATTAAATCAAAATTATCAAAATCGTGCGCGATCGAACTCGTTTAAGCGAAAAATTAATTATCAACACCTTGGAATTGATAGAGTGTGTATGTATTGTGGATATGATAATCATCTTGGCGAAAGACTGCAAACGTGATAAAAGTACACTTTCATGTAAAAGCTGTAATGAGAAAGGCCATGTTGAGAAAGTATGTATCTCAACACTCATGAAATCGAAATCTAACCAAAAAAAAACATAATAGTGAATCTAATGTTGTAGAACCTATACATATATCTGATATTATAATATTAAAAATTTTAATTCTAATTCAGATCGCTATTATGTAACTGTTTATTTAGATGGCCAGCCAGTTAAATTACAAGTTGACTGTGGGGCTGCAATATTAATATTACCCAGTAATTTATTCGATACACTAAATTTGCAGAAAAAGTTTAAACCAAAAATTAGATCATTTTATACATATACACAAGAAATTTTTGAATGTTGTGGTGAATGCTCAGTTCAAGTACGATTCAAAAACCGCTCTATACAGGGAATCTTTTATATCACAAATGAGAATAATCGAGCAGCAATTATGGGAAGAGATTGGATACAACCATTACGATTAAAACTAAGTGATTGTGATGGGGAACATCAATTCCATCAATTTAATTGACGAAGCTGTTATCAAAACAGATGTTAATGCTTTAAAATCGATTTTTCAAGATGTATTTGAACAAAAAATTGGCAAAATTCCGAATATTAAATGTTCCTTAGAATTAATTAATAATGCAAAACCAGTATTTACTAAACCTCGAGAAATACCATACTCATTAAGGTCAAAAACAGAAGAACTACAAAAGCTAAAAAATCAAGGAATAATAACCCAAGTAGATACCTCTCATTGGGGAAGTCCAGCTGTTATTGTACCAAAACCACATCAAGAAGGAATTCGCCTATGTATTGATTATAAAGTTGGTGTTAATGAACGATTAAAAGATGTGTATTATCCAATACCCAAAATTGAAGATGTAATCAATAATCTTCGTAATGAAAAGTATTTTTGCATCATTGATCTATATAAGGCATACCATCATATTGAAATGGATGAAGAATCTGCAGCAATTCAAACACTGACAACACTGCAAGGGATTTTTCATTTTATTCGATTAGCTTTTGGTATCAAAAGTGCACTAGCTATATTCCATAAAATTCTAGATAAAGTTTTAACCGGTTTAGATGGAATTACAAGTTATTTTGATGACATTGTTATTTATGGAACAACATACCAAGAATGCAAAAATCACTTATATGCATGTTTAAAAAGATTTAGGGAAAATAGTTTACATGTCAATATTGATAAATGTAAATTCTACCAAACGAAAATCACTTATTTGGGATATGTAATTGAACATAATAAGATATCCAAATGTCCAGAAAAGATCAGAGCAATTGTAGAAGCATCAAGACCTAAAGATAAAAAGGAAGTGCAACAATTTTTGGGATTAGTGACATATTATTCAAAATTTATACCGAATGCTTCAACAAAAACATTCCATATACGAAAACTACTTGAAAAAGCAAACCCATTTAAATGGACGGCTCAGTGTGAATCTGCATTTGTATAATTAAAAAATGACATAGTTTCAGATAATGTACTTAGACCATTTGATCCAAATCTACCAATAATAGTTACATGTGATGCTTTACTAGTAGGAATAGCAGGAATTTTAGCACACCAAATCAATAATGAAGAAAAACCAGTAGTCTTTATATCAAGAAGCTTAACAAAAACTGAGCAAGGCTACAGCCAAATAGATAGAGAAGCTCTAGCCATCTATTGGGTCATAAAATGTTTATTCAATTATCTATATGGAATGAAATTTGTATTAGTGACAGACAATAAATCATTATTTCATATCTTTAATCCAAAAGGAAAATTTCCAAGTATTTCATCATTTCGTCTTTTAAGATATGTGTTGTGTTTGTAATAACAGTTCGATGATTATTAATGATGTATATTCCATAACTACATTTATAAACATGTAAAAAGTACTATTAATTATATATCGGAACATTTAAAAGCCGGCATGACATTACATAATATATCTAACCTACAAATATATGTAAACAAATCATAGCATATATGCCAAATTGAATCAGTGTGACCTTAACAGTCACCCCCCTGTAATGAATAAGGTGTACACTTAACAAAGAATCAACAATTAAATGAAAATAAAGAGATAATAAAAAATACAAATTATAAATTTAACCGCTGTACTGGTTTCCTTGGTCTTGATGATCGGCGGAGAATCGTTTGTTGCTGTTGTGCTGGTACTACTGGAGAGCTTACCAAATCTGCCGATTGGCGAGCAGGTTGTATAGCTACAGGATCACTGTGTGCCTGCTGAGGCGTACTGATATTATTAAATCTAACTGATGGTAGTGTAAATTGAACTGTTTTTTCTGTACGTTTTGTTGGAACTGGATCACTTACAACAGGAGCACATTCAGTTGGTCGCAACTGATTTACATGACGTTTAATAATGTACTTATTGTCAAGTTGTATATGGTAGTTTAGACGACCTAATTTTTCAATTACAGTCCCTACACACCATTTCTCTGACCCAAAGTAATTTTGTGATAGTACTCTTGTGCCCACTCTGAACTGTGGCACAGTTGTCTTTACTACTGTTGACTTCAACTTAGGACGATCCACTGGTTTTAATAAATGCAATCGCGTACGCAACTGTCGTTCATAATGTAACTCTGCTGGCGACTTCCCATTTGCAAGAGGAGTCACTCGATATTGGAATAATATCTGCTGCACTTTTTCTTCTATATTAGATGGGGTTCCTGCAAGCAACGCCTTAAGTTTTTTCTTAACAATCTGTACAGCTCGTTCAACTTGGCCATTGGTCGCTGGGTGGTATGGTGCTGCTGTACAGTGTGAAATTCTAAGCAATATACAAAATTCTTCAAATTCACCTGAGCGAAAATATGTTGCGTTATCTGTTACCAAGATGTGTGGAAGTCCTTGATTTATGAAAATATGTTTTAAAACCTTAATTGTTGCCATGGATGTTGGTGCAGATTCAAATACTTCAATATCCATCCATTTGGAAAATGCATCTATTACAATAAAAATATGTTTGCCATTAATAGGTCCAGCAAAATCTGCATGTATGCGCTGCCATGCTGCTGTAGGTGTTTCCCACAGATGCAATGGTGCTTTTGAAGGCATGTTTTGTACAGCTGCACAGGCAGGACATGATTTCACCATTGATTCTATGTCTTTATCAATGTTTTGTCAGTGACAAATTGAGTGTGCCAATGCTTTCATCTTAACAATACCACAGTGGGTACACTATGGAGTTCCTGAAGTACATATTTCTGTAATGACTCAGGAATAAGGACACGACCACCTCGCATAATGATACCATTATGTAAAGAGTATTCAGCATTTCTTGTTTTGGATGATTGTAATTCTGCATACAGTTTACTGAGCATTTCATCTTTGGCCGTTCCCTTTGAAGTTCTTTATATGTTACTGTTTTCTTCTGTATTGTACTCAAAAAACGAATAGTGAGTTCATTGAGACTGTATGGTTCATCTACTGCATCAGGATTTTGTACTTGAAGTGGTGCTCGCGATAAATAATCTGCTGCTTGATGTTCTCTCCCTGCTCGATGTTGAATTGTGTACTGTAACTGCCTTAAAAACAGTGCATATCTGGTCAAGCGAACTGCTGAAATTTCTGGTAAAGCTTTGCATGGATTAAAAATTGACTGTAATGGCCGATTATCTGTTATTAGTGTAAACTGTCTTCCAAATAAATATTGGTAAAACTTCTTTGCAGCCCAGTAGATTGCAGTGGCTTCTTTGTCTAAATGACTGTAATTTTGCTCTGCTTTGGTTAGCGCCCTCGAAATAAAAGCAATTGGCTTTAAATCTTCATTTATTTTATGTGATAAAATAGCACCTAGGCCATAAGGGCTAGCATCTGTTTCAAGCACCAATGGTAATGAAGGTGAGTATGTCACTAGGACCTGGTCACTTGCTATTGCTTCTTTCACTACTTTAAATGCTTGCTTGCACTGTGGTGTACAGAGAAACTTTAAGTCTTTTTGCAACAATCTGTAGAGGGGATGTAAGATGGATGCTGCATTTTGAATAAATTTTGTGTAATACATTGCTAATCCCAAAAATGATCGCAATTCGTCTATGTTTTGAGGTTCAGGAGCACTAACTATGGCTTGAACCTTCTCCTTATCTTTTTCAAGGCCTTTCTCTGAAATTGTATGGCCCAGATACCGAACACGCCGGGCAAAAAATTTACATTTGTCTTTGTTTAAATGAATATCAAATTGTCAGAGACGTTGTAAACAAACAGTGAGATTATTATGGAACTCTTGTTTAGTTTTTCCATGTATCAAAATATCATCGAAATAAGCAATGTACCCCTGGACTCCATTTAAAATTGGTGCCATTACTGAATGGAAAATACTTGGTGCTGTGGCCAGTCCAAAGAAAAGACGTGTTGCCAAATAAGTGCCTTTATGTGTACTAAGTGCCGCAATTTTGGAACTTTCTTCATCTAAAGCTATATGAAGATATGCTTTATAGATATCTAGTAAGCAAAAATATGTACTGTCATGTACTTTCTGAAATAGTTCCTCCACTCGTGGAATTGGATAATGTGCTGGTTCCAGTTGGCTGTTAACTGTAATTTTGTAATCAGCACAAATTCGAATTAATCCATTGACTTTTGATACAATTACAATAGGAGTTCCCCACTGACAGTAGTCGGTTTTTTTAATAAATCCCTGTTTTTCCAATAATTCAAGTTCTGCTTCTACTTGCGGAAGTAAAGCGTATGACACTGGTCGTGGGGGACGATACACTGGTGATGCATCTTCTTTTAACTTTAAAACACATGTAACATCTGGAATTTTCCCTACACGCATTTCAAAAACATCAGCGAACTTTTTCTGTATTGGCTCACTAATATCAGTATGTTGAATTACGAATTCATAATCATCGTCATTTGATTTAGGTAATTTTATAATTTCAAGTTTGTGAATCCAAATACAGCCTAAAATAGGTGAAAAATTTTCTGACATAATGAACAGTATTTCATGTGATGTTTTATTTTGGTATGTTACAGGTATTGATACATATCCTTCAGGAACAATTAATTGTTTATTATATGCGCGGAAACGAATTTGGGGACACTTTTTAATTTCAACGTTACATTTTAATTTATCAATATTGTTACAGGACTACCTGTATCCAGTTCAAACCTTTGTACTTTATTACTTAATTTAACATCAACAAAAATTTTACGTGCGAACCGATTATTTTGATTTAAAGATAGTTCATTAATTTTTATTTGGCCTGCTTTTACTGCAAGCGTGTTTATCGCGAAATTTTCATCAGCACTGTCATCATAATAAACTACTTTAATGTCTTTTTTATTTTTAGATGGAATACACCCACTTTTGCGATATGTCCATTTTTACCACAATTTGTACATTTTAAATTATTACGTATACGACACTGACGCGCAGTATGATTAGGCTTACCGCAAGCTAAACATACATCTTCTAAGCCTAATTTCGAAAGTTTTTCTCGATCATACGGTCGGCTTTTCGATGGAAAACGATTAACATTAAAATTACGATCGCGACTGTTATTCTCGTTTCTGTACGGCGTTTGCGATCTATTTCTAGAATAGGAGCGAGAACGTCCTCTAACGTTTAAATTATTCATTCCAGTTTTACTAACTTTGTTAACAGACGATTGCATGCTAGGAGGCTTTTCACCATTATACTCCTGGAGGTTTTGTTTATGCGCTGCTTCCAGTGCTAGCGCCGCTTCTAACGTTTTATCTAAAGTCGCATCAGGTTGCATGGCCAGAATTTTTTCTTGTATGTGATTATTACGAACGCCTCGAATAAATTGCGCTTGGAAAATTGAATCGATCTGACATTTGCAATTGACGTTCGGACAAACCCAGTTACATTTTCGTGCCATTACTTTTAAAGCCGAAATGTACGATGTTAACGATTCGGTCTTGTACTCGCGATAAAAATTTGTGACGCTCGGTATGCACGTACGTTATCGGATCGAAACGTTTTTCAAGAATGTTAACGAGTTCATCATACGGTTTTTCAGAAGGCTTTTGCGGAGCCGTTAAAGCAGATAATTGTTTAAATTGTGTTCGTTTTAAACAACCTAATAAGACGACACTAGGTTTGCTTTTTTCCATTTCTGCATTTGTACTGCTACTAGCATCTTTATTTAATCCAATGCCACGCATCGATAAAAAATGTTCTAAGCACTCTTTATAGGAGGAAAAATCTTCCTCTTCAGGATCGAACGGTTCTAAAGTAATATTGTGACTTACCACTGCCGGTAATATTTGTGATGGTGTAGGTACAGCATCTGCTTCTGTATTAGACGATGGTAGGCGTTGTAGTATATTTTGAATGGCTTCACTCTGTGTACGTAGAGATGCCATCAGCTGCATTAACACTTCTTCTCCGGCCATAGCACTATTTTTGGCTGATCACTTGTACAAACGAAACGAACGAATGTAACGAACTAATTTTAGACGATAACGAAAAATAGAATTGTTGGAAAAATTTTCTTTATACACTATTTGCATTATAATAATTGTAACAACTTACTGAATTAAACAAAAAAACAAAATACGGTTACCGCGTATTTCCATTGTATAATATTTAGATGTAATATTAATTTAAGTCAGTTTATCCTCGTCGCCAAATAACTGTTGTGTTTGTAATAACAGTTCGATGATTATTAATGATGTATATTCCATAACTACATTTATAAACATGTAAAAAGTACTATTAAATATATATCGGAACATTTAAGAGCCGGCATGACATTACGTAATATCTAACCTACAAATATATGTAAACAAATCATAGCATATATGCCAAATTGAATCAGTGTGACTTTAACAATATGCCTCATTCTTATCTGATTTCAATTATACTGTTCAACACCAGAAATCGGAAGAGATCAGTCATGTAGATTATTTATCAAGATCACCACTGCCTAGTACAACTGAAGAGATCCTTAAAGAAATCAACACAAATATGATTTATGCAAATACTGTAAATACAATTACAACAGAAAATCTAGACTTCAAAACAATTCAGTCTGAAATGGAAAATGATTCGGAATTAAACAAACTGAGAAAACAACTTCAGACTGGGGAGAATGTTGAAGGAAATCTATCTGTATATCAAAATGTTATTTTTCAAAATGAGCGCATGTGGATACCAGTAACCTTGCATCAAAAAATTCTACATGAATTACATTATACACATAGTGGAATTGTGAAAATGAAAGCCTTGGCAAGACAATATGTCTATTGGAAAGGAATAGATAAGGATATTCAAAATTATGTCAAAGGATGTGTCCAATGTCAAAAACATCAGAAAGAACCGGCAAAAGAAATTCATCATGTATGGGAAAGACCAGGAAACTGTTTTGAAAGGGTCCATATAGACTTTGCAGGACCAATCAGTGATCAATACCATATTTTTGTATTGGTTGATGCGTATTCAAAATTTCCAATGGCACAAGTGTTCAGTTCTGCTCCAACATCAAAATCAACTATACAAGCCTTAAGAGAAATCTTTTCAGTCCATGGAATTCCTAATTATTTAGTTTCTGATAATGCTACTATTTTTAAAAGTAGTGAATTCACAGATTTTTGCAAGTCCTATGGGATTTTTCAAAAATTTTCAGCGCCAAATAATCCAATGACAAATGGACTTGTAGAATGAATGATACAAACACTAAAACGGAAAATCAAGGCTATGGAAAATGAACCAGGAACAATAGCAGATAAACTACGAGAAATCTTATTTCAACTCCAAACTACACTATTACAAGAAAAAGAGAATAAATCAGCATCTGAACTTTATTTTGGAAGGAAAATTCGCTCAAAATTAGATATCCTGAAACCTCTAGTAACAAAAACAAAAAGAACATTCACCTCAAAAAGGAAATTATGTGTGGGAGATCGTGTATTAAGCCGCAATTACCAGGAAAAAGAAAAGTGGCTGTTTGGGAAAATCATAGAAACCTATGGTAATCTACACTACCTAATAAAACTTGACAGTGGTCATACATTAAAACGTCATATCAATCAATTACAGTTAACGAATATACAATTTCAAAAAACTAAGAAAAAAGTGATGTTTGATATACCAGACATGTCAATACCAGATGCATCATCACCAGGCACATCAATACCAGATCAGGGTCAACAAAAGCTACATAATAGTCCAGACATAACAGAGCAGAACAATACTAGAGTAAGCGATTCAAGGTCAATAGTAAAAACAGGATCAGCAGCAAACCCGAT
Source organism: Icerya purchasi (assembly GCA_039619475.1). Taxonomy (NCBI): domain Eukaryota; kingdom Metazoa; phylum Arthropoda; class Insecta; order Hemiptera; family Monophlebidae; genus Icerya; species Icerya purchasi. The sequence continues at coordinate 189,989,211 of CM077115.1, read as the reverse complement.
AGTAAGAAGATCAGAGCAAGAACGACGCTTACCAAAATATTTAAAAGAATATGTAACTTCCTAATTTTTATGTTTTCTTTATGTGTGGGAGATTGTTTTCATTTTATTATGTAACATAGTATTTAGTATCGATTATTATTATATCAATATATCGTGATCAGGTTAGGATATATATATATATATATTGTTGTTATTCATTCTATCATGTATCATGTACTTATGTATTCTTGTACTTATGTTACTTTTTCTATATAAAACGATAATCAAATGTAATGTTAAAAGAATCATGTTTTTTATCAATATGAACTCACGTATCTTAATTATATAATCAAGTATCAAATTCAAGACATAAAACATATTTATTTATCGTTTGTTATTTGGCACATTTAATTATAAAATATATTAAATACATCTGCGTTTGTTTACTTATACGTTATTTACTTAATAATTCTTACAAACACGCAGACGCTGAACGTAAATTGGACGAAAAAGCGGAATTACAGAAAGAACTTCGGCTCTATTTAATCATTTTAACACGTTTTTCATTAATGTTTTTTTTGTTTTTTTTATATGTAGTTCAGAATGTCACAAAAATGCACCATTCGCTAGTGGAATGTGTACAAACGATCAATGTCCATCCGTTACAGCGTTCGATGTTCCACTGCAGTCGTATTTCAGTATCCGCATGCGTCTAATAGACCTCACAGGCAGTTTACCAAGCTGCCACGTTACTAACGCGACTCTTATAGATATTTTAAACTGCGCGGTAATTAATATTTATTTAAATTCTATTTTTACTAACGTTTAATTGCAAACCACTTATCGAAAGTAGATTTGTCGTCATCGACCATTTTTAAAACAAATTCTTCTCACGATTTAACGGTAATATATTTATTTAAAGCGATGAGAATGCGCAATGAAAAATCGTATTACTAAATAATTTTAATTGCTAATGAAGAAAAGATCGACATTAGTAAAGTGATGGGAACTGATCGTATTCAGCTGAAAACAACTTTAACCGTAGTTAAGCGAAAGTACAGATAGTTTCGAGATGTACGTGCAAGGAAAACAGCAGTAAAGAATAAAATAATTTTTAATAAAGGTTAAATAATAATAATAGAACGCTGCTTTACGGAACATATAATTAATGTTTATTTCCAGTAAAACCAGGGAAGAATTCAGAAATCTGTTTCCGGCGAGGGCAATTTATGTTCTTGGGGGGGGGGGGGGGGGATTATTTTTGTATTTTTATTAAGAACATTTTTTTTTGAGTTATTCCTGAATAAAACCAAATACGTAAAAAATGATTTATTATGTAATCTAAAATAATGAAAAAGTAAGTGTGAACGAAAAATTTTAAGTAAAATAACCGATTATAAACAACGACGTTTTCTCAGTTGGTTTTAAAATTATTAATTCTAATTGTAGCATTAAAGAACATCATATTGTAAAAACATTCTAACAGGTTCCTTAATATTTTAATAGTAAACGAATATGCCCCGTGATGTTTCAGCTGTTTCAAATGGAGACTTTTCTTGGAAATAAAAAAACAAGAAAAAAGCAACAGAGACACCGAAATAAAGTTGTCTATAGATCACGTTGTTTTTTAAAAAAAATAAAAATAAATGAAAATTAAAAAAACAAACGTTCTAATACAATTTATTGATATTAATGATAAATGGATCGACGTGAATCGTGATAGTTCCCGTTTACGCTGACAGAAAGTACGAACTGCAGCTAATATTTTTTTCAGCTCATCAGTATTTTACATCTATCGCACACCTGCAATAAAAGCATATCGGTTTTTTCATAGAATAACAAGCAAACATCAAGGTCAAATTATAAAAGATCATTTTTTTTTATCGCGATCTTATGGAAGTTTCATTTGTCCATCAAAAATAAATCTCGTAATTTTGAAATTTAAAAAGTATACGACTAATTGAACTATTTCAAAATGTTTTGGCAGCAACTTTTGACATAACTGTAAACAAAGCGAATAAAAAGAATTTATTTCCTATTAAATTGCTACATTGTTAAACAACTTGTATTAAATTCTAGGGTGGCATTACCCCCCCCCCCCCAACACTGAATTCATTCTTGAGTAAAACAATGATTTATTATTATTTAACTTTTATTACGATAGCGGAAATAGGGTTAATAATTAATAATATCGATATTACAAAGTAATTTTTGCTCGCGAAATAAATTCTAAGCAACTTTTTAAATTATTAAACAAAGAATCGATTCCTTTTATTTTTTAACTACTAGGAATAAATAGATATTTTTTGTCGTTTTTTTACGAAAATTTTGAGCTGTTTTTTAATTCTACATTTAAAATGTATCTGACATCTTCGAGGTACTGCTCCGTAATATTTAAACATAGTTTAAGTTAAAACATATAATGCTGTTGTCCGTTTCTACCATTAAATATAATTCTGAATTAATAATCAAATGCAATATATTATTAAATTAAACACTAACATATTTTATAGTTACGAACTAAATAATTAAGTAGTAGAGTAATTCGGGACGGTCTGGAATCGTAGACAATTAAAAAATTAAAGAAAGCGAATTTTAAGAGGAACACTGGCCAGTTTGAGAATCGAACAAGTGAATTTAGTTCCTGATACTGGGAATAACCACGAAAAAAATTTGTTTAGATCAAGCTAAAGATAGTCTGTAAGCAAGAGTTCGAGCAAAAAATGTTGCGAAGTCTAACAGGAAGCCGTACAATATAAAACACTTCTAAAACCAGAAACTTACTTATTCCTGAAAAAAAATAGTCCGAAGAAAAGTTACGAGATAAAATATTAAAGGTAACACAAATTCCTCCAAACTCCTAGAACCATCATCAGTAAAGGTAACACACTATAGGAAGAAAACAGTGAGAGAGAGGAAAGTAAAACTGAATTCGTTGTTATCAAGTGATTCGGAGAGAGATTTAACTGTAAGAGGGGAAAAAAATAAGTTAGGAAGGATGAAAAAACCCATATAATTTAGAATGAAATAGAGGAATTTACTATATAGTGCAATGACTAAAGTGTACAGATATATGAAAATGAATAAAAACTTTTTGAGAAAGAAAACGTGGATTGTAAAAATTAATGAGATTTGAAAAGGAAATAAAATTTGCGGTTGAACAAAACGACCGTATATTAATTTCGGAGAAATCTGTTGGAATTGAGGAAATTTTAAAATCTTGAAACTGGGTTAAGTTTTGAATCTAGTTTAGAGAGAATAGATTTAAGAACATTACCATATAAAAAAAAAAAAAAAAAAAAAAAAAGGGAGCAGTATAACTTAAATGGAATAATTGATTTATACAAGGGAAGAATAATTTAAGAATCTCTATCCCAATGGTATGGCAAAAGGGTTTTAAGCAGATCCAGTCTTTTAAAGAGGAAATCGTACAATTTGAATTCGGGAAGAGTGATACGGCTGTTGACAGAGATACTAAAATATCAATGGGGAAGCTAAAAGCATAAAACAGTTATTTAAATACAATTTTATTAAGTTGAAATTATAAAGGCAAGTAAGGTGAAAATTGCACATGAAATTTAGTAGGAACTATGTGAAAAGGTAAATCTTAAAAAGGGCGTTTTCTCAAGTACTTAATAAGTCCCTAAGATTATCGTTGGCTTCTGAAATATTATTCGCAGTGTCAAATATAAAATAACATCAATAAGGAAAAATAAGGAAGAAGATTTGAATGTAAACATTAAAGTGGGCAGGAGTAAAAATTCTTGAGGAAAACCTCGGAATATTTTCCTTCAACTAAAGTCAAAGTGAGTGAAAAAGTTAATTGCTCTCTATTTTAGAGAATGTTAATAATAAATGAAGTGGAATAAAAAGAATATTGACAGAAGGATATCCTGTTTTAAAGTGGTGGGAAAGAAAGAAGAAAGGATTTATTTGCATAAATAATATCGTTACACTCATAAAATAATTACTAATATGTGTACCGACACTAGTCTTACCACATAACTAAATTAATGAATATAAATACGACATGATATGCGACGTTTAATTTATTAGGTAAAAGGAGAACCAAAACCTACTGCAGGAGGAGAGGACTTCTAGTGCTACATTACATAGATATTAGTAAAATGATTATCACGTAAAATAAAAGTAAAAATAAAACTAAAACTAAATAAAAATAGCACTAACGTCATACAATTTAGAATAGTACACTGTGCTTAAGAGTCTATGATGTTTGTACTTAGTACACATAGTGCGTAGTTGCCTACAATCATCAATACAGCTTAATTAGCACTTAATGGTTGCATTTAGAACATAATCTCTAATTTATGGTAACTCGAAAATGTCATGCATAGATGATACTCTTGCGTATAGATCTATATTTGCCCAAACAATACATCTTAGGCATCGATTTTAGATTAGCTTTAGTTTGTTATAAAGCATCCTACTAACCGAGGACTGGACAAGAGTATGTGATAAAATAGGTGTTACAAGTGATTTGTAGATGACAAGTTTGTTATTTGCGCTTAAATAGGATTTGCGATTGAGTAAGGCTATACCTAGCAAAATAGTTCTATATTTGTTTTAACTGAAATGTACTCGATATGTTTACTGAAAGTAAAATAGCAAGTTAAGATATTTTATACGACTAGACCGGGAAATGCCAGTTCCAGAAATGATTAGTTTTCTAATAGCTTCGGTCTTTGATGGATTAATATTAATTTTTCATTTGGTAAAGTACTTTAAAACGCGTGTCGAGGCTCTGTAGCCTGTTAGGAACTACAATAGAGGGCAACATCGTCAGCATATAAAGCGACCTTAGTGTTAGAAATTTTAGGAAAATCGCTGAAAAACAATATAAAGAGAAAGGGCTCAAGGATACTATCCTGCGGTACTCCTGCAAAGACAGTTTTCCTTGTGGACTGATAGTTATTAAGAGTTACAGAAAATAGTCTGTTGTTAAGGTAGTTTATAATTATTTTAATTAAGTAAGTAGGAAATTTAGTATTTATTAGTTTGTATAGAAACCCTCGTTGCCAGCAAGTATCGAAAGCTTTAGCCACATCAAAAAGTACTAACCCAGAATGTTTATTTCAATTAAAATTGTTTGTCATGAATTCGGGGTTATTCTGGCAACTTGCTGACTAGTAGAGAGACAAGATTAGAATCCGAATTGACCTTTTGGAATTAAATTATTAATATTCGAGTGTTCCCTTAGTCTCTTGCGCGGTATGCTTTTTTAGCAACTTTAATCATATTACGCAAGAGACTAATCGGTCTAATGTTAGTAATATTTGACTCATCTTTACCAGGTTTGGGTATTGGAAATACGTTTGCGATTTTCCTTGCTTGAGGAAAGTAGCCAGTTTTTAGGATGCCATTTCTTATATTATTTAACTCTATGATAGTTTTATTTGGGATGTTTTTTTAGAACAATATTGGGAATATTATCATTCACAAAGCCGGAGAGCTAATCAACATTTTTCAGTAGGTATTTGAGGCACTTTGAAAACTTGCTCAATACGTCCTTTAGTAATACCTAAATGCGAAAGGACAGACCTGGCTGAAGGGTTAGGGGGCTTAAGCGATCCTTAAATTTTTAAAGGAGGGAAATTTTTTTTGCAAAAAATGTATTTGAGGCACGATGAAATTTTAACATGTTAAAATTTAGTATTTGAAGAGTTAAAAAATCGAAAAGCCAGATTATTTACCCGGGGCAAGTGTTGCCAGGTGCTTGCAAAATTGCGTTTTAAAAACTCGAAAAAATGTACTTGAGGCACAATGAAATTTATACGGGATAATATTCGTGGCTAAAAATAAATATTTACAAAAAGACAGGTCGTTTCGGTGGGACATTTTACTTGCCAGGCGCGATTGAGAATGTTCAACGTGAGTATGAGTGAGTAGCGCTATGGGTAGGTTAAAGTGTAAGAGGGAGCGTATATCGGCAGCTGTCTCAGTTGAAGGACGCTACGATGCGCGATTGGCTCTCGCGTATCAACGTGACTTACAGCACGCTAGAGGTTTTTCCTAATACTTTGGAGTATTCTCAATCCTATAATGCAACGTATTATCACATGTTATTATTCCATAGTTTTGTTATTAATTTCGTTTTCATTCGCTAATTTGCCTAAAAGAGAATAAAAAAATTATTGTATTTAACGAAAAAACTTTTAAAAAAGCCTTGAAGTGTTGAAAATCAGAAAAAGACATAGGTTAATACATTACGAAAGTTAGACGAAAAACTGAAAACTAATTACCCCAAAAATTTACAATTGCATAAAGAAGCATTTAATGAAATTTGTAGTTTTATTGATCAAAGTATTTTGAAACAGAAAACATTCTCCACCCTTTCACTTCTATACGCAATAGTTAGGTAGATATAATAACGAACATAGCAATAACAAACGGGTGAAAAGTAAGTAAAGTTTACTTTGAGATGAAATTGAAAAAAAAATATATATATAAAGATGAATTACAAAAAAATATTAATGAACAATAAAAAAATTGTGGGACCAAAAGGTTATTTAGTCAATGATGACTTGTTTTCTCTTATAGACGAGAAAGACGTTATCCAAAATGCTGCTCTTATTTTGCGGCAAACAATTTTAAACATGGAAAAAACACCATTACCCGAAAATTTGCATACCTCGGATTTCTTGCAGGGAGAAAGCAAAAGACCACAAATAATAAAAGATTTTTATTCGGCTGTATTGTATGGGTATCGCTACAAAAGTATAAAATCCACGGAATATGAACGAAAATGTTTCTCATTAGCTGACGATTTAATTTTTAATGTTACACATGGAAAAATAAAAACCAGTAGAAAAATTGTTGAGATCATAAATAGGTATGGCCATATGCAATTGAAGAATTAAAAACAGAGGCTACATTTTCATCAATCAGCCGATCCATGTTGTGTCTTGAAGATTTTGTTACTGAAAATGGATTATGTACTGGAGTAGCGTTTGATAACTTCGATCGTATCTAAATTTTAACATGTTAAAATTTCATCGTGCCTCAAATATACTTTTTGCAAAAAAAAATTTCACTTCTTTAAAAATTTAAGGGGCGCTTGAGCCCCCTAACCCTTCAGCCAGGTCTGTCTTTTCGCATTTAGGTATTACTAAAGGACGTATTGAGCGAGTTTTCGAAGTGCCTCAAATACCTACCCAAAAATGTTGATCAGCTCTCAGGCTACAACAGACATGCTGAAATTAAGTTTTTTTCATATAATTACAAATTTCTTTGGGCCTGGAAAGTTTCACCCAGGTTAGGCTGATACTTGCATTCTTTAAAAACCGAGCGATATTATATCCGATTTTATTTTGTTGATAGTTAATTGCAAGATGAGAATTTTGACCGTGCACTGAAAAGTAGTACGCGGAAAGCAATTCAGCTTTATTTCGGTCTTCGTACATATAGCAATTTAAGTTCGAGTCAAGCAGTGGAGGAATGGAGCAATTATACTGTTTACATACTTTCTACAGACTCTTTCGTGTTAAGAGTAGGAAGAAAGTAAGGCGAACATTGCTGAAACCGTTGGAAACATTGATAAAGAAATCACCGTAGTAAAGTTTTTACTTATAATCGATGATATTTATACGAAATATATTAATAGAATTGCAAGATCCAAAGCCAGAATGGAAATGAAACATATTATTTGGGGAAAACATGATTTTATTCCAACACCAAAGCGTCTATTTAACGTACTCTTTTTCTTTTTCGGAATAGTGTAGAAAGAAGTAAAGATGTTAAAAAGAGCTTCGACTATTACAAATTTGAAAAGGTAAAAGCTACCTTCCACCATTGTTAACTGCATAAGTTACTGCCACAAAAGTAACTCGTTAGCGTACCCGAAAAAAAACTTACTTGTGAATAATAAAGTTCGGAAGCTGCAATATTTTTTGCTGTTTTTTTTCGTGTTCTTTTTTTTGTTTTTGTTAAATTATTAATGTTAATGTTTTCAGGATAAAGATTTTAATATGGTTACTGCGAAGAAAAATATCCAGTGGAAGTGGCCGTATATACTAAAACAATTTATTGCTCGAGCAGTTGTAAAGCAAGCCGTTGGAAAAATTCCGCTGGTAACCATTGTGTCTATGGAATTATCAAATTTAACAGATTACTATAATGAAGCCCCATTTTGTTAAATTTATAAAATAATAACACGCATATTCCGGAATAAACAATACACGAGTGAACTATAATTAGGATTTCTAAGTTGTATTTTTTTAAATACACTAATTATATTAGCGATGTATTTAAAATCTCGTACTAGAGAAATTTCTAAATACATGATCTTTTTAAGGTATATAATTCTTTATTAGCGTAAAAAGTTTGTTTAATGAAAATAATATTTAAAGTAAGTACTCTTTATGTTAATTACTTTATTAAATAATAAAACACATAAAACTAAATGGTCTTTATTATTAAAAAACGAAAAACGAAAAGAATCACTTCATATTGCCGTCTGAAATTTCATCGCTTCTTAATAATCCTATATAAAATTTTTAACGAGTTTATTTTCAGCAGTCTGCGAGTCTAATAGTGATTTTGTAGGGTATAGTGCATGTCAAAAATTCAAAAACATCAATATGTAAACTGCGAAAGAAATGGCAAAAACAGAATAATATTACAAAAAAGTAAAATAACTGAATACTTGCATCAATAGAAATACATACTATAAATGTAAACAATTTTAAAATAACCATTAACATTCGGTTACTGATGTTATATTATATTTTTTATATTACACAAACGACATATGACATTTACAATTCACAAAAATATATAACATTATCTAAATTGTAAAAAACATTCAAAAATGAACGATTAATATATACAAAAACAATAAATATAATAAAATAGTCCGACCGGTTTCGTCAATTGTTCGACATATTCAAGAAAGTTTTTGAAATACTAAGCGAAAATATGGATTTTTCTTCAAATTTTCTGTTTTTACTTAAAAATCGAGCTAGTTTTCCGTAACACTGATACAAAGTCATTTGGTTTTCTTATTTTATTTAAGCAAATTCAACTTATAAAAAATGTTTTATGAAATTAAAAAAAATATCATATTTTCTTCGGTTTTTCCTTTTATCATTAGCCGATGGATCTTTTGATACACTTTCGAAAAATAACGATTATTTATGCTATTAATTCCTCGTGTAATATTATTTTGAAAAGTAATAATTATTTGCACTACTATATTAATTCATTTCTAGTAGACAATATTTTGAAGTGCGTGTATTACAAATAAAAAAAATATAATGTTAAAAGAGAGTTAAATTCGGTCATATTTAACACTGTCACTTTTTAAAAACCCAACATTTCATAGAACTTACCTTTGCTTTTTATTTTTATTTTGTTCCGTATAAGATGAATGTACTAAATTACGAAACGATAAATTGATGATCCACATAAAAAGAAAATGAAATGAAAAACTCGGCAGAATTGAATTGAGATAATTATCGAAATTAATTAAAGAGCCATATGGGAAGAAAGAAAAATATGGAACCTGATTTTTTCCTCGGTATGTGAAATGCATAGACATTCATCGATTTTCGAGTGCGGAAAAAATAAAGCTTTACTTCCTGAATGTAGCGGCTGTGAAGATGCGCATGTAACGTCACACCGTAAGAGCAAAGTCTGCGCTATTCGTACCCTTCTTCCAACAACAAATAAATCGTATACTGCCGTAACTATGAAATTTCTTAGCCCTTATGGTGAAACAATCCAAAAACTAAACAGTGAAGTTGCATGTCTCAAAGAATCTCTAAATTCCATCTGTGCGCAACTTTCAGATTCAAAAACTCAAAAAAATTAACCAACCTCCAGGTGGTAAAATGGACAAACACCCAGATCTTTCACAATTCCTGCACCACCAAGTCTGTTGGCATCATATTTCTTTTAGAAACTTACCTAGGAGCTGCTGATTATTTAAAAATCATCATATCTCACCGACTACAGAAATGATATAACAGAGTAACAACCATTATACATTACCATACTGGTCGGAAAAAAACATCACCTTTACTTCTCTAACTACCACAGAAAGTTCCATCATCACCTTATCAAACATCCCTTTCTAAATAACTGCACCGAAGCTTGACAACCAATATTCATCGTAATTCTTTTTTTTTTTGCTAAATGTAGCAGACATAAATTCATAAATTCTGTATAATTTCTCGGCACCTAATTTATTTAAAAATTCAAGAATTTCTTAAAGAATTTTTCAGTATCTCTGATGAAATCATATCTTCAAAAATGTCAGAAGTTACGATAATACAAGATTGCTTTTAACGGAATTTACGACTGAAGAAGAAAAAGAAGAAATAACAGTAAAAAAAGCATTAAAAACGTAACACCGCGTTTGATAAAACAAAAAACAATAATATAGTTGAGGCTTATTTCATTCTAAATTAGTCAAGACAAGTTAAAAAAATTGAATTAATTCAATTAAAATTATATTACAATACGTGTTTTATTAATTATATTACCTTGACCAAGTTAGTAACAATAGTCTAAAACATTAGAAGCAACTAAAATATACCATTCATTTTAGATGGCTAGACTCCATTCGCAATGCTAAAATTGATACTTTGCAACGCGACACAATCGTACCAATTTTTTTGCTTCTATCCATATCTACGCCAGTAGATTGCGCTAGCAGATGTTAGCTGTACGCTTGATGTCCTAAAACTGTTAACAATTAACATTTAGCCGGTTTTGCTGTAACTATAGGAGTTTGAATTTCAATGTTCTAATATATTATAAAGTGTATGATGTACCACACTTGCATTACATAGTTATATTAATTGCATCCGAAAGCACAACTATGAATACTGTATGATATATTCTACTACATTACTCTTTGTATTGTAATCGATATAAAAATAAAATTTTATAGTTCAACTTTAATTTGAAAAAACACAGCATTATGCATCGAGCGAAAGATTATATTTACAAAATAAAGTTATAAAAGCGACTAACAATGAACATTTGAGAAATTATCTTCTATATGCAGTATGTAATGGTTTTCAAATCATGGTTTCAACATCATAGGGGTTTGCATATTAAAAAAAAAGTTGTCGATTTATAAATGCATAGTTAATACATTACAGTTATTATTTAAATATACCCATATGGTTACGAATTTTTTTAAGAAGCATTTTGTAATAATAATGATGAGCAGAAATAATGGTAATAAATGAAATAAAGAATTAGAGGGAAATAAAGTTCAGAAAAAATCTTACGGCAATACAACAAATTATTCAACTAACAACAGTCTCAGAAACCATAATTATACTATCGAACGTAGGAAAAATGTTGTCTATTACTTATGAACTTATTTTGTGTAGTACATCGAAAAATGTAATACAAACTGAGACACAGGATTTCGGAAGTAATTAAGGTGCTTTAAAAAAATTTAATGGTAAACGATCTTTACATAATGTTTACAATTACATTTAGTTAAAAGTTGTGTCTATTTAAACATTATCATTAAATACATATTCAGATATGCAAATATAAAAACAGAATTATGCAAATTTTAATTAAATGTACAATTATGATAAGGAAGACGCGTCTTTTTATAAATAAGTAAATAAAAACTCGCAAAGCATTGACGATTTTAATAAAATGTTATGTGAGTTCCGACGGCTAATCTCTGTGGAAATTGTTCACATAAATAATTTTTTTTAAATCATTTTCTCCCGAAAATAATTATTAAATTTATGTTTACTTCGGTTGAAATTATAGTTTTGCTTTTCCCTCCAATTCACATCTTTTTTTAAACCTTCGCTTTTTTTCACATAATTATAATAAACTAGTTTTATTTTTACAATTTTTATTTTGCACGTATTTATTTTAAATAATTTTGAGTTAAAGTTAGTAGTAAGTGTATCAAAAATATTTCACATCGTCTAAAAATAAAACAATTATTAATACTCTCGGTTTTGCCTCTAGTACACGCTTAAGCATCAGACTCGCACACATTACCACTAGACCACCATTTCACTTAAATAATTAGGTCTAAAATATTGTAATATAGTATTATATATAAAAACAGTGCGATCGTGAAGCGTTGCAAAGTATCAATTTTAGCATTGCGAATGGAGTCTAGCGTCTAGCTTTTAGATGTTTCTATCGTGAAGCGTTGCGAAGTATCAATTTTAGCATTGCGAATGGAGTCTAGCGTCTAGCTTTTAGATGTTTCTATCGTGAAGCGTTGCAAAGTATCAATTTTAGCATTGCGAATGAAGTCTAGCTTTCGCATGATAACATGTAAATTAAGGAAAAAAGGATCAATTTATTAGTAATAAAATGTGCCGGCTTTTGTTATGATGCTATGGTCGTTATCGTTAACGTATTTATGTTTCTGTATTACGAAATAAGTTTGTGTTTGCTTAGCTTTTGCTATGATTTCAAATTATAAAATTAATAGTTTACTAAAAAATCATAATTTCTGTTTTCATTCGTTTACTGTACTTGTCGCGAGATATGGATCAGCAAGACCGAAAATTCGTAATTATCCGAAATTAGTGTCTAATAAGCCATTACAGTTACCGGGGTGTAGAGAAACGAAATTAACTCAGTTAGCAGATTTTATGAGTGACAAAGTTTTGTATAATTCATATTTGGTAAAAATTAATAAGAATTTAAGATGGACATTGCGTCGTATGAAAATGAACGAATTTGAAACAATAAAACATGCATCTCCAGTTCCATTGTCGTTGAAATATCTAATTGATGATGAAGTTGTTAATACCGAAAACGCTGTTGAAGCAGAGGAACCGGAAAATAAAAATGAATCGTTTTATTTACCCTATAAATCAGTGACATCGGTGGAATATACAGATGATAAACAGCCTAATAATGATGATACAGAATCTGAAAATACTCAGGTAGAAGATAGTAAGTAATTTCTTTTTCTCTCTTTTTTTTTTTTAATTTTACGTAAAAGATATTTAAATCGTAACAGCTGCGAAGTTAATGAACTTCAGAACGTCCTCGGTTAAAACGTAATTTACTGTTTAAATTTGGATAACATTTTCTTAATCGTTTCAATGTATTTTTTGCGGCCTTCCGTTTACCAGTTTATCAATAATATTATTTTAATAACAGTTTTAATTATGCCTATTAAATAGTACACTATCTTACAATTTTGAACCAACAGGTCGTTCTGAATTGTTTATCGTTTTGGCATTTTACTTCACGGTGATGAAACGTAGTATATTGCCGTAACATTTTTGATAAATTTGGGAAAACATTTTTACATCGGTTTTTTTTCTTTTTTTTTTTTTTCTTCTGTATTTGGACCTAGATGTATACTGAATCTTCTCCACTGAAAATAGTAAAATGATTATTTAAGTTTCGATACAAATTAAAATATCTTTTATATTCTGAAACGGTAAAAGTAATAAATCTGTAATGCGGATGAAATTAATGAAAGTTTCTAAACTTATGAATACGCTGAAAATAAATTTTATCCTTACAATCATATTAGAGCTTAGAGTTTAGTATTTTCTTATGAAAAAATTGATTCTGATTTTCTTTGTTTAAATTTTATATGACTGGGTTTATTTTATTTCAAGATCCCAGATACTTTTTAAAACTAGTCTTAAGTAATAAAATAATGTTTTTCCAAAAAAATCTTAATTGACACTTAAATCATACAAATGAAGTTCGTATTCGAGGCTTACGGTTAATTCAAATTAATTTTTAGTGAACAATAAATCAAAAATTTATTACAAAGAGGTATATTGATGTATAAAGAGACAGAAAGAAAAGCTGAAATGCTGTCATAGTTCTATTAATATATTGTTTAAAATTTTTTAGAACTTTTAAAAAATTGACATCGTTAAAAGGAAATCATTTTTGTATTATGTAAGTGTGAAAATACTAATTTGGTGCAAATAATTCGGGCCGAGTAGTTTGAACTAGGCTAAATTAATTTATCTTCAGGAAAAATTAAAACGTAAAACTTGAACATTTGTATTTCCTTTGATCATCAGTTAGTTTACATTTACATTTATTTCAAGTTTTTTCTATTTTTTTTTTTATCCTTTTTCTTTAACGTGTTCACCTATTTGAATTTCAGTACATTATCTATATTATAGATTCTATTGTGTTTATACACATTCAGGAATTATCATCGTAAATAATTTGATGGAAAGCTTCATTGCCGATTTGTATTCCTTGTTTCCAATTTTGTTGTTCTTATCATAAGTTATTTAAAGCAACAGTTTATATTTTCTAAGTCTTGTAAACCTCAGTTCGTGTGTATATAACTATCATGTCAAATTGTTTTTCATCGCGTTCGTTTTTTTTGCACAATTAGCAGATAAGACAGATTGTATACTCGCCTAGTTCGTCGAGTAATAGAACTGTTCAGCTGCGTTTATAACCGTCTCATATTGCAAATATTTGTCCTACCAGCAGTTGGTGAGGCTGTTTTGTTTGTTTGTTTTTTTTTTTTTAAATTTTTTTTCCTCTTTTCCCGTAAATGTAGAAATGTTCCGTTTAATGATACTGACAGCAGTTTGATTCCAAACTCAGTCAGTGTTATCACCACAGAAGCTAAATTGTTCTTTCAACTAATACAAATTTGTATCTTACAGCAAAAAAGTAAATCGAAATAAAGTAGGACTGCTGGAGCAGTCTGCGGTTATAGGCACGGATGATTGGCATGCTGATCAATCAATCTGCCTTAGCATAGCAACTTAGTGATGGATTCTGCGAAGGAGCTGGGGGACTTCTTTAAACAGGTTTCCCAGCTTACTAACAACATAAGATCCCAGTTTAAAGGAAAATCAATTATTAAGATAGAAAAGGAGGAGATCTTACACTTCACAGCTTAAATTGACACATTGGTAACTCAATCTAGTGGCTTGATAGTAAGTCTTAAGCAAATATTACAGGAAAAACAGTCGGACATTCGAAGTGTGGTATGTCAAGTGCTACATACCCCTAGCGAAACCAGCAAACCTGGCGCCTCATTTCACGATGTTGTCGCTAATAAAAAAAATAATATGCAAGAACAAGATTATTGTCAAAGTTGAAAACTCAGATGAATTTGACAAATTAAACATAAGATTTCCTCATTAAAGGAGAAACTGACATTACCTTTTACAAAAAAATTAATAAGAACACTGTCGCCGTTGGGCTTAGAACATTATGAAACTTAACTTCACAATCCTGATGCCCTATCAACGGTATGGGACTTACTTTACTTACTATCATCATTAACACCAATAGTAAGGATGACTCGAAGAAGTTAAATACCCTAATTTATGATAGAATCAAGCACGCAAAAGTACATGATGAGAAATTGTGGTTTATTATTTTCTGCCTTTGTAATTATGGATATCGCGACTTCATTTATGGCATTCTTTAACTGTAGCCACAAGCTTTCTGGATTGCCTTGCAATGTAACTCATTTCCTTAAGTTTCCTTTCATACGGTCAGCGAATATCTTGATTTCCTGATTGTTGAGTCTCATTTTTCTTTTTCATTAAATCTTAAGCGAATTCTTAGGCGCGCAACTGGTAGTTGATGATCAGAACCACAGTCTGTACCGGGATAAGTTTTTGTATTTAAGATGCTAGATTCTTATCTTGATCTGGTAATGACAATATCAGTTTGGTTCTCAACTCTATCTCTGGGCGTCCTCCAAGTATAAAGCCACCGAATTGGTTGCTTGAAACGTGTGCTTATTATAGCGAGGTTGTTGGTAGCACATATTGCATCAGACTTTCACCCCTCTTGTTTCGTATTCTAATACTATACATCCTACTGATTCTCCTTAAATTATCTTCATTTTATGTGTTACCTACGATGACATTACAATCTTCTTGCAATTTTATCTCTCATCGATTTTTTGCCAACCGTGTCACGTAATAAGTCATAGAAATAAGTCATAGAACGGCTCTATGTTTTCATTTGACGCTGTTGAATCGGAGCATATATCTGAACAATGTTTAATTTCACGGGTTTCGTGTTCAATTTGAGTATTAAAATTTTTTAATTAACAGGGTTATAGTTTAGTACTAATTTTCCCATGACATAAGGTAAGAGTAATGCTACTCCATAGTGACTCCATTCTTCGTGCCTTGCGTGTACATTATATGTTCAGAGCTTGTTTGTATTTTGCCAGACCAATTCCAATTCGTTTCACACAAACACGGTATGCTGATATGTGTCTCCATTTCCTTTTCTACCAATTCCTGGTTTATTTGGTTGGAGTAATCCTTGGACAATATATGTAGCGATGTTTATTTGATTTCTCAAGGTTTTTGAATTTCTTGTGCTGTTTTCTACTACACCAGGAGCATACTGTCCACCTTGAGCCTAGTGTTGAACTACGGGATTGCTGGTCGCCCATTTCACGTCACCCAACCTGGACTCGAGGTAGCGCCGATTGCCAGTCGGATCGCTTGACAGATTAATATCACTCGTTTGCAAAATCATAGAGGTTGTTTTGAGATGTTAATGGAGTGGTTTCCCGTTGCCTTCCCCATCGCAGTATATTTGCGGAGTCCTCTGGATCTCGCTGTCGCCAGATAGTGTCTAATCTACAGCTATTCCCATTCATTCGATATCTACCCGCAGATGGTACTAGAAGAGCTGCTGCCCTCTTCCGGGGTAAGTGCCTATTTAATGGCGACACGACAAACCGTGTCACCAATGAGGCCGTTGGGTATTGCGTGGTTTTATACTTCTGGAAAGGTTACCAATCCTTACCTCAATCCACCCTTCCCAATCGACTGGTTTTGGTTTGTGACTCCTTATTACGTATTCGCAGTTAACCAACATATCTGTTGGTCATTCCACCATCCGCCTCCCGTGGACGCGCTCCTTCCCGGTTAGAACTCCGGGTCTTCGAGTTCATGCATAGTGCACACATGGTCCCAGAGGAAGTTTAAATATATACATAATATTTATAGAGAGGAAAAGGAAAGTATATTATTCTAAAAATAAAAACAAAATTTATTTGTTAAACAAAAATTACCAATAATTAAAATTCCTTTCAGATCAAACGTATGGACCGTATAATTTTCATAACTGGATGAGCGATTACGAGTGCTTTGAAGAAATAAGTAGAGATTATGAAGAAAAAATCCCTCCATTATTTGAACATTATGGTACGGCAGATCCTACTATTCCAGCCAGTAATATACCTTGCGGTGGATGTGGAGCTCATTTACATTGTCAAGTATGCGATAATATTCGAATACATTTTTATTGAATTTAGTGGTGCATTAAATGCGTTATTTATTGGCCCATCTATTGTTAATATAAATTTTTCGAAAGTCATATTAAAAAATTAATTATATCGTTGTTCGTTATGTAAGAAAATCGTTTAAAAAATGTCATTTCTAGCTTTGATTTTTGGAATGTTTCAAAATTTTGCTCAAAAAATGATAACTATTAAATCGTTTATTTTTATGTTTTTTTTGTTGTTTTTTTTTTTTTTTTTATACTTACTGCTTTTTTTAAATGGAAAACTATATGACGATATTCATTTTTTTTTAAAACCTGTCGGATCAAATTTCACTTTATACATAAAGCAGCTGAAAACTCCAAATCTCGCTAATAGATTGGCTCTCACTTTCTAAGTCGAAAATTAACGTAATATCTGATTTTTTAGCATACAGAGTAATTCTTTTTATATTTCATCTTTTATTACTCCTTACTGTGTCAATAATGTCGGTATTTGATTCGTATTGGTTTAATACTCACGTAATCTGTGATAAAGTGACACGTGTGTTATTTTTAACGATTTACACAAAAAACTTCATTTTACATTATATATTTTTTACGCGTGAGTTATTAATTTGAAAATTAAAATGTAGTATAATAATTAAAATTTTTAGAATCCATCATTCCCTGGGTATTTACCGCGAGAGTTGTTTGGGCCGTGTAGTGAAGATGATTTACGTTCCGTCGTATGCCAAAGATGCCATTTTTTGAAAACGTATAAAACTGCTCTAACAGTTAACGTTGATCCGAACGAATATCCAAAATTAATGGAGTCTATTCGGTTAAACCGAGGTTTGGTCATTTTAATGGTAGATATGACCGATTTTCCGTGTAGTGTTTGGCCAGGAATCGTAGATTTGCTAGGTAAATTTTTGTTTTTTTTTCTTTTCTGTATTTTTGTATTTTTTTATAATTTAGGAAAACTGAATCAGTGAAATTGTTTTTTTATAGTCAACAATTGTTTGCGAATTGTTTTACTCATACAAACTATTTTAACAGCGATGAAAGTTTTTTTCTATGTTATGGAAGCGGTATTAATTTTAAATAATAATTTAGCTATATGTAAGTTGTTTATGAATATTTCGCAATTAAATGTTTTCACTTTACTTTTTCCGCATTTTTAATTTATCATTTGAAAAATTGTACAGGAGAATGTCCGTTAGTTGTAGTGGGAAATAAAATCGATGCCATACCAATGGATGGCCCTGGATGGATTCATCAAGGTACGAAAGCACTGAAAGCTGTGTTTCCGCCGACTGCTAAAATAAAACACGTTTCTCTCATAAGTGCTCAGACTGGCTACGGAGTAGAGGAACTAATTACAAAATTACAACAATTGTGGGGATTTAAAGGTAATTTGAAACTGCAATTATGGCCAATTTGTACGATGTGCGAATTAAATAATATTCGATTTCTGCCGCTGATCTTGAAAAGAAATTATTCTTTAGAAGTAGAGTAGATCAAGCGGTCGGTGTAATTTCGAACAAATAAATAGAAATTTAAGTAAAAATTAAGAAATATAATATAATAGGTGTTTTGTGTGTGATAAATTTGTTCTTATTTCGCGACATATTTAATGGCTGCGCGAATAGTTTTCACACAAATATCATTCACAATTAGTATTTAATGGTGACGGGAGATTGAAAATATAACTTAAATAATATTTTCTTTTATTTTCGTTTAGGTTTTTGTTTATATATAATATATAAAATTCGCCCCAAAATTATGTTACCATTTATGTATATAAACATTTTATTTTAAAATATTACATAAGGTGCGGATTTGAATTGATGTAATTGAAAGTGTAAATATTGTTTGTTAGTGGCATCATAGGCAGTTCTTAAAGGGGGTAGATTTCGAATACGATTAGTTTTGATGGTCGAGTTAAAATAGTTTTACAGTGTTTTTTTTTTCTTTATTTTATTTTTTACATTTATATAATGAAAAATAAAGTTAATCTAGGCGACAAGCTTGGTAGTAAAGGTGAGTGCAACACACACACATATATATATATATATATATATATATTGATGTGAATCAGTTTATGTATATCGACTTACTTCGCAAGTACGAGAAAAATAAATAAAAATATAATAAAAAACTATTGCACGGGCGCCAGTAGCAAAATACGGCTTGCCACTACCGGAAAACTCTGCCGAGCAGAGCTTTAGGCTTTTGATAAAAAAATAAAAATATAAAACTCGCGAAATCCGCCGTTCAATGGCGGTATTTTCTCCCGGTGGAGATATCACGGGATTACCACGTGTCCAATAACGAAGCCTTCTAAAAAACGTATATATATTTAAACAAAATTTACATCAGAAAATAAGCAAAACAGGGAAAACAAATTCTAAACGGGACAATTAAACAAACAAAAAGAAATTTCTGTTAAAATTACGATAAATGCACGCGGAAATTAACGATGACTAGGGTAATACAGTTGCACGCGACGGCGTGATCTTACGACAACAATAGTAGTCTAAAAAGGGCGACTTTGGCAGCTCTGACGTCATAACCCCAGAACGAAGACATTATCCCTCAAATCAACAGCGGCGAAATCCAATGTTTCACCCGGAGCTTTGTTAATGGTCATGGCATAGGCTAACTTGATAGGAAACTGCCTTCTTAAAATCTAAATGCCAGTGTCGCCAGCTCTAAATTTGAAACTGATCCTAGGAATCAGAAACGTCTTACATTCATTTTCTGGAAGAAATACTTCAATTATGAAACCTTTAACAGATTTAATGACGACTTTTATTCCATTCACCAGACCTTCTTCGAAATTCAAATTTCTGATGAGAATACAAATCGCTCCAATTTTTATAGTAGTTTTGTGATCTGGAACTCCTGGATCTGACATTTTGTTTAAAATTTCAGTACATAAATGCGTGGAATCTCCATTTGTTTCATTTTCATCAATCAGAGTTGTATCAGCACTATATAAATTTATTTCATCCCCAGAAATTTTTTTCAATCTGTTTATTTGATTTATGTTTTTATTCGTTGGTGATAAAATACATGTTTTGGACATTTTAGAAAAATTTGATAGAACATCGAGATAAATGTGATCAATCATTTCATCAAGTGAAGTAAACATTTTTAAATCGGGGAAATTTAATAGGATTCCATTTTCTTCGCCATACAAAGTCTCTGGCACTTTTCCTTCACCAATTTCTAATAAAAATTTTGAGTAACTCGGACCACTTTCGAAAAACACATACTCCTCGAACCCTTTTTATAAAACGATTGCGACCGGTCTCTATATTTCTCTTTCCACTATCACGATACTGTTTGTAGAATTGCAAATACGTTAGTTTGCTCATTTCTTCAGTTTGTGCCTATCACAACTTCAAAATTAGAACGTCGTTTTTCAAATTTAAAAATACACCAATAATACACCATAGAGGAAACAAAAGAAGAATCGTTAACAAAAGATGTTTCGTCTTTGTCCACTATGAGTAATACACGATGAACGAAAAGCCAGTAACGGTTGTCGGGTGGGTGGAAGCGCGGTACTCTGTAGGTAAATGCAGTATAGGTTGGTGGGTGGGTGGAAGCGCGCTACTGCGTAGGTAAATACAGTTGTACCGTGTTTTCATGTAATTGGTAATGATCTTATTAAATTAGCGCTGATCTATTCCCTTTTTGTTTTGAGCCCCAACGTATGAAAATTTTGGACATCTTATAATTTTCCTAAAAGCCACTGACCTTGAGCTGTCGATTAAAAAAAAAAAAAGCTTTCTATGTGCCATAGAACGGTCTCAGGACTTTTTTTTGATTTTTCGTCTAATAATACGAAAATTGAAATTAGTTTTTTAAAAGTTTGAATTAAAATAGCTCAAAAAGTTCAATCGCTAGAAGGGTAGTGTAAGCGAGGGAAATACTCTAAATTCAATTCTCTTTAAAATGAGACCTAGAGCAGTTCAGTAGAATAATTAGTTTTTGATAAACGATTAAAAAATGAAAAAACGGCAAAAAAATTTGATTTTTTGCTTTGATTTATTGCTTGTTTTGAGCCCAAAAGTATGAAAATTTTGAGCGTTTTATATTTTTCCTGAAAGCTACCGACCTGGAGCTGTCGATTAAAAAAAAATTAACTTCCTAAATGCCATAGAACGGCCTCAGGACTTTTTTGTAATTTTTGGTCTTTGTCTTATTTTCTTCTATTTTGGTAGAAAAATTTGATACATCGCTCGTTTTGAGCCTCGAGGTATGAAAATTTTGAACATTTTATAATTTTCCTAAAAGCTACTGACTTGAAGCTGTGGATTAAAAAAAAAATTAGCTTTCTAAGTGCCATAGAACGGGCTGAGGATTTTTTTTTCATTTTTGGTGTTTTGTCTTATTTTTGTCTACGGTGGAAGAAAAATTTGATTCATTGCTTGTTTTGAGCCCCAAGGTATAAAAATTTTGAACCCTCTATAATTTTCCTAAAAGCCACTGACCTGGAGCTGTCGCTTAAAATAAAAAATTAGCTTTCTAAGTGCCATAGAACGGTCTCAGGACTTTTTTTTTGATTTTTCGTCTATTTATTTCCTTGACGCTTTATTATATAGATTCAGTTGTATACATGTATGTTGTAGATATCGTTATATTTATATACCATTTCAATTACTGATAAGCTCGGCGATTAATAATCTAACATCGTTAAGCGTTTTTCGATTACAATCTGCGATAGTTCAATATTTATCGAAATGTGATCAATTCGCCTTCTCTGTGCCATCCTTTAACGTTTCACTAATGCCGTCTCCAATTCAATCTTGCAAAAAAAAGTATTTGTGTCGAGTATTCAGCAATAGGTGATCGGGAGAATACAAAAAAAAAAAAGCGAACAAGTGTAATAGATGATTTATCAATATTGGTAGTAATAGTTTTTGATTCTCCTCTCAAATATGTTTTCTCTAATTCAGTATCGCAGTAAACAAAATTGTAAGAATTATAGTAATGTCAAAAAATGTACATGTAAATAATACATTACAAATTAATACGCAATTATTTCATGTGTTGCACTTAAACATAAAAACGAGGAGACGTAACTGGGATGAATTTATAACTTACACTCCTAGGTCATCTTTAAGTGTCATCGTATTAACCGAAACTAATATAAGTAAGGATGAATTAAATTTATATAATATAACTGGATTCACGAATATTGGACTACAAAGACCTATTGGGTGTAACGGAGGAATACTTGTGTTCATAAATAATAAGTTTAAATGTCACATTCGAGAAGTTAATTAATAGGCCAAGTATGGACCTGGTGATGATAGATATAGATATTTGCGAAAACAGTCATTTATGCTTAATTGCGGTATATAGATCACCGAGCAAAAACGTAGACGAATTTATAAACGAAACCGATGCACTCCTAAAAAAATTAAGTTTTTTTTTTTTTTTTTTGCCACGCCAGTCGAAGATGACTACTATTGGCACTGCTGACTCTATACTAAAAAGAAAAACAGAAATTTAAGAATATTATCTCTTCTCCCAGCGGATCAGAGACAACAGCGAAACATACGATAGCTACAGTGAGACTTACA
This sequence comes from Icerya purchasi, assembly GCA_039619475.1. NCBI lineage: Eukaryota > Metazoa > Arthropoda > Insecta > Hemiptera > Monophlebidae > Icerya > Icerya purchasi. Next base: position 189,966,427 of record CM077115.1, on the reverse strand, counting down.
ATAACTATTAACCAATGCTGTCTTAAATAAACGCATAAGAAAAATTTATATACATTTATACGTAACGCTAATCGATTATGCGGAATGCTACATGACTACGTATCTGCTGTTGTAAACTTTCCGTAGTCATCCGTTTGCCAGTTATAAAGATAATTTCCTGATTTGCGGTGATTTTAATATCGATTTATTTCTTCATAATACACAGGCTGAGAACTGTTCAAACGTAATTTATGGGTCAGGAGAGAAGTACTCAATCATGTATAGATAATATATTTATTAAGTATAATACAAATGAAATTACTTCGGGAATTATTAACTCGAAAATATCGGACCATTATACCATCTGTTGTGCTTTTAGTATCTTGAGTCTGAAATTTCAACCTATTAAAAACTCTCTGAAATATGTTTTTGATGAAAAAAGGTTGCAGAATAAGATAATTAATTATAACTGGAAGGGGGTAAGTATCTCCACAACGGCAGGAAATATGTATGAGCAGATACATTTAGTTTTCAAGGGCTTTTACAATGAATGCAAATTGGAAGTACGGGGGAGTAAAAAGTCGACTAAATATAATACTAAAAATGAATGGATGAGTCAAAAAATAATCAATTTTATGAAAATCAGAGATCAGTACTTTAAACTTAGTAAAGGAAATAGAACCAATATTCGATATAAAAATTTATTTAGAAAATATCGAAATAAAGTTACAACCGAGATAAGGAATGCTGAACAGAAGTTCCACCAAGGTCAAATAGTGAAGATAAATAATGATAGTAAAAAAGTGTAGAATGTAATTAACAATATTGTTAATAAAAAAAAACAAAACAACAATATATGATTTCATTATAAAACATTTTGGAAATATAGCAATAGTAGCTGAACAATTTAGTGAATAGTTTATGCGTTCGGTGGAACAACATAGACACAAATGTGACATTCAGTTATTGAATACGAATTCTGATAATTTCATTTTGTCTTTCTTTTATATTCCATCTGCAAATAAATCTTAAATAGAAGTAATAATTAACGATCTAAAAGTTTATAAGGCACCTGGATGGGATGAAATTAGGGTTCAGGAGATTAAACATGACTCAAATATCTTTATTCCTATTTTGACTAACATGGTCGATTATTCTGTAAAGGTAGCTAACATTCCTGATGGGCTTACAAGAAGTATTGTTAGAACGATATAAAAAAAAGGAGTGTAAAATCAATTTGAAAATTACTGACCAATAACAATAACATCTGTAACAGCTAAAATTTTAGAACACTAAATTGATAAACATTTAAGAAATTATGTGGAAAAAACAATTTACTCTATGAAAATCAACACGGTTTTAGAGAAAAAAGATCTACGATAACATTATTGAGAACGATTGTAAATAAGATAAATACGGGACTATCAATGGGGAATCAATTTTTAATTATATTTATTGACTTATCCAAAGCGTTTGATTTAGTTGATCACGAATTATTGATCAAGGACTTAGAAAATTTGGGCATTAAAAATAATAAACTTAAATGGTTTAAGAACTATATAACAACTAAGAAAAGTATGGTCAAAATCTCAGGGAATAAAAGTAATGCAAAAACTATTCAATACGGAGTAGGTCAGGGTACTGTATTGGCCTCTATTCTTTTTCTCATTTACACTAACTCGTTACACAAGCATATTAAAAATGCAAAGGTATATGTTTTTGCTGATGATATTACCTTTTTAATGGAGCAAAAAAATTTAGAGATGGCGGAAAAATGATTACAAGAGGATATAGACGATTTCAGTAAATGGGCACATGATAGGAGGTTATGTATAAATATAAATAAATCAAAAGTATTACACATTCGGAACAGTTCTAAACAGAAGATACGCGATCCACGAATTGTCCTTCATAGTAACGATTGCCTTCATGAGCTTCATGTAAATAACAATATCCATTTATGTTTTTGTCCACTGTTAGAGAACGTAAATGACTTTAAATATCTGGGTATATATATCCATAAATCCTTGAACCGGAAAAAACACATCCAAAGTTTAAACTCGAAAATAAGACAGACAATTCCAGCTTTATATAAAATAAAGCAAATACTATCATATCGAACTCTACGTATATACTATAATTCAATAATAATGTTTAGAATATTATATGGAATTCAAATATATTATGTGAGGCTAAGAAAACAGAAATAAATAAAATAAGTAAAATATAGAAGAGGTGTTTGAAACTTATACTCTCCCACTGGAAGCAAAACGACTCTGGGACAACATGGTGAAAGGAAAACGATGAAATGTCTCCCGAAATGTATTTTTTCTATTATAGATTACTAGAATAGAAAAAATATAAAATTACCATCCAAGGAAAAAATTCGGTTAACAAGAAACCAAAGTAATACATATTATATCTATCCCCGTGGTGTAAATCTACGAGTTGATAACACTGATGACTCAGTGCTAATCAGATTAATAAGTACAATCCCCAATCATCTACTAGAGTGGGAAAAAATTGCTGTGTGGAAAAAGGAGGTGCAAAAATGGTTGAAGGAATGGTGCAAAGACTGAAGATTAAGTTACGTCCTTTATATCGCTTCTCTTTAATGGTTCTTTTTATTTTTACGGTTTGTTGGTTTTTACTCTGTCGTGTCCCTCCTGGATTTTAAGTTCTCTCAGATCATGTTATTTATTTATTTTTTTCTTTTTCGATTTTAAATATTAAGCTGTCTGCATGTACTGGTTAACAGATGCGTACAACGCGGCATGTTATGTAATTGTCATATGTATATATACTCTTACTTAAATATAATGCTAGGTTTATAAGTATTGTTATTTAGGAAATAAGTTAAGATAGTTGAAATTTTTGTAATTGGTATCTTTTGTAATAAACGCTGATAAGAGTGTTGGACACTCACGCAACGGGCATATTTGCCTTGTGAGACCCACAACTTATTTCTAATAATAAAAAAAAAAAAAAAAACCTGTTCCTGCTCTATTACAATTGATGTTGAGCATATTGCAGTGTACGTATATAAAGAAACGTTAGCATAACTGCGGTTAGAAAATGAATTTGTTTTCAAAAATATAACACTTAACGTTTTGGTCAGCTTATACTGACGGAAACGTTAAATGTTGTATTTTTGAAAACAAATTAATTTCCTAAACGCAGTTATGCTAACGTTTCTTCATATATGTACACTACAATATGTTCAACATCGATTGTAATAGAGCAAGAACAGTTTGTTTATTAAGGTGATGTATACACTTTGTGATAATGGTAAAATTTCTTTAATTTATTTCATTAGTAATTGAAAAAAATCATTTTTGTGATTAAACATTTAGGTGATATGTATTTGGTGGGTTGTACGAATGTTGGAAAGTCGACTTTATTTAACACATTGCTTCGTTCAGATTTATGTAAAGTAAAAGCTGATGATTTACTACAGAGGGCTACAACTTCTCCTTGGCCTGGAACTACTTTGAACCTTCTAAAGGTTAATTAATATATACTTTTGTAATAATTTATTTTATAAATAGTACTTTTTTTTTTTTTTTTTTTTTTTATATACGACCGTGATGCCTATTGGCTTAGTCACGGTATTCGTAATATATAATCGACTTAACGTTAGGTATATTTTATATAGTAATGCGTTTTCTCAAAGCGAGATTACAATAATTTACGAATGCACAACAGTTCGATACGTTTAATCCGTTAACATTATTTATAATAATTCGATTATCGATACAGTAACCATTTAAATTATATTTCAAACGTTCTTCATTAGTGAAGAGGCATTCAGATAGAAAATGACTGACTGTATCCGGAACACCAAGTTGACAGAAATGACAAATGTCAGAAGGTGTAATTTTAAATCCTTCCAAGTAAGTTCCGAAACTGCCATGTCCCGTCAACGCTTGACTTATAAAAAAATTAATTCTTAGTAATTTCTTTAGCCTAAATCTTACATTTATATCATATAAAAATTTGTACGTTAGTCTGCCATTATTTTGATTATTCCACCTTTCTTTCCAAATATTTAAAACAATTACTTTCATGTTTTTATTAAAATTATTAATGTTTGGAAAATTATCATATTGTAAGTTTACGTTAAAATTGTTGTTGAAAAGTTGTAGCGATCTATAAGAAGTGGTAAGTGATATTCGGAACATTTTGTATTCTGCTAATAAGGCAGCATGGTGCATGCTCAAGTCAGCCGGAAGGATTCCAGTGACAACGGGAGCCGCAGCAATCGACGCCGTTCTATATAACGAGCCTACACTCAGAAGAAGCTTCCTCTGAATTTTTAAAATTTTATTCATAGCAGAAAGAGATATTTGTGATTATAAATAGTACTTATCGTTTAAAAATGATTGCATATGTCAGAATGGCTTTGTCACAAGCGTTGAAGTAGTAAAACGGACAAATGCCATATGTTTGAAGTGTGCATACGTCAAATTATTGTTTTTATAACATGTACGCGTCCGTTGAATAAAATCATATAAAGTGGACAAACCATTTCTGCGCATTCTCATATTATTTGTATAATCTATCTATATCGGGCAAATAAAAATCCCGCTTATTAAAAACATATGATAGCTTTCAGTATAAATAAAACACTAATTTTTGCTAGAAAAACGGATTTAAAATTATCACACTTCTTAGTATTGCAAACTTTTCCTTATGGTACAAAAATTATCCTTCTTCAGTAATGCGAATTTCACTTTTCCATTAAGAAGTACAATTTTTTTGATTTAAAATTTGAAAAACAACTAAAAATAATTGATAAAATTGTGACTTTAAACTTATACTACGAAAGCATTGAAATTTCTCGGCATTCAACTGCGCTGTTTAGATCGTTTTGTGAATGATAATGCGGTAATAGAAATAATAATTTTCGATTTTAATAACAAACCAACATAAAAATTTCTTCAATTATTTCCCTTATTATTTATGAACGTTATTCATCGTTGGTGTAGCATAAAGAATTAATAATATAGCACATGCGCAGAAATAATTTACTTTATATGATTTTATTCTACGGACACGGACATGTTATAAAAGCAATAATTTGGCGCATGCGCACTTTTAATATATGACATTTGTCCGTTTTACTACTTAGCCGCTTACGCTTTGTCCTCTTAACCTTTTCGGTGGATCTTTTTCATTTTTCACCGAAAAAAAATTACTAGTTTTATTTTCTTTTATTTATACCTCAAGTAGTAATCTAAAACTGAATTTACCCAAATAGAACTTATAGGAGCTTTAAAAAAAGTTGTGCCCAAATGGGAGCAAAAACAGCCAATGGTACTTTTTACTACACAATGTTTTGTTGCTAACATAAACTTTTTATATATTCAGATTCCGCTAAAGTGTAATATATAACATGTTATAAACTATGCAGAACTTGTTGAACAACATAAAAACTAAATTTTATGTTTTAATAAATTTTATTCACAGGAATCAAATTTACATTGATATACGGATCAGTTTCCTTTGTATTCACAGTTTCATTTACATCATTCCAATCTTCATTAACTTCATTTACCTAATAACAGTGTATATGGAATTCATATAGAAATAATAATTACAATTTTCATATAAGACTGGTTGACTATTATGAAAATATGCATACTTCAATTTCTTCTATCAAGTGATCAACATCATAGAACAAATTTGTTTCCAAAACTGTTTCAACTTCCTCATCTGAATCAAAATCAAAATCTGATTGATCATTGTTTAAAATATCAAATATATCTTTGTCACATAAAACACTCATGCTATAAAATAAAATATATCATTACTATACCAAAATGTCAAAGTAAGTGTAGTTATGCAGTAAAAACGTATTTCACAAACTCCATTCAGTTGCAATGTTCCCAAAGGGGAACACAAAAGTTCAAAAAAATATTACAATTCTATTGTTGATATAAATGATTATATAATGAATGATAAGTAAATTACATACATTTCTACAACAAAATTAATGAAAACATAAACTATATACCTCCTAAAAATTATAAAATCACAAGTTAAAAATACACTGAAATCGCTAACTGTAAACAAACGAAATCACTCTTGAAAAATCTTTTTTAACTTTTACTCTAATGGGGGGGGGGTCGCCAGTTGAGGGCATTACCCAACATTAGGTTGTGTTAGTGAAAGAGTGGGAGAAACGAATTAGAATTGAATATTACTAAAGATAGAAGCAATGAAGGACGCTATAATAGGAATGATCGCCGGGCATGGAAGAGAAAGAATAAACGGAGCACTGTATGGAGTTGGCAAACCCAGTTTCAGGAGTTGTCTATAGAAGTGAGAGTGTTCTATAGATATAGACGCGCATTCGAAGAAGATGTGATTTGTGTCGCAGAGTAAATTAGAATCATCCGGATGGAAGGAACAAAAGGGAGAAGAGGACATAGAAAAGCGAAAAGAGGATGCCGGAAGTCGACTATGCTCTAGGCGAAGCCTGCAAATAGAAGAGGTAAGAAAGCGTGAGATATGAGAGAAGTCATAGTACCAAGGGTACGGAGGAGGATGGGTTTGGATATTAAGATAAAAGGATTCAGGATTTGAGAATAAAAGGGAATAAATATCGTGACATCGCCTACAATGGCAATTCCCGGAAAGAGCGTTAAGGTTATACAAGAAGAAAATTTGGATAGAAATTGACCATTCTGAACGGCGGATCGAGCTAATGAATCAATCAATTCATTGCCCTCAATGCCAACATGACTGGGGGATCACTAGAAATCGATTTGAATGGAACGAACGCTATACAGACTAGTGATAAGAAAACAAACCAGAAGAATTATGAAGTCTAATGATGAGGAAGAGAAGAGGCGATAGACAGTAGCACACCTTTAAAATCTGAGACTACAGTAATTTAATTAAATACCATTAGTGGAAGTGATGCATTGGATAGCACAAAGGATAGCTGAGGACTCCGCGGTAAAGATGTAACAGAAGGATAGCAGTTTATAAGATTCAAAATAGTTGAGTGATGGGGCCAAAAAGGCAGCTCCCGTATCGTCCGTTGTTCTGGAGCCATCAGTAAAGATAACAGTGTGGAAGGGAAATAAGGATTGTGTGACATGGTTATATTTCTGTCGGACTACATAAGCCGGCAGGTTCTTGTGAAAGGCGGGAAGTTAGTATATCCTAGGTGGATACAGGAAATTGGAGTAATTAAACGTGAAGTAAGGGCGTTTGTTATAAGAGAAAACGTAAGGAGTGAATTAAGTCGTTTGGATATATGAGAAAGAATAGGAATTTTCCTAGGAGAGAAGCGTTAGTTGTGTAATATGGAAATACACGAGTTAATAAGTTTAGTTTATCAGTTGTTCATTTACCTTTCCAAAGATCTTACCCTTCTCGAAAGTTACCGTCCTATTTCATTGCTCAGTGTCATTTCCAAAATGCTGGAGAAGATGATTAATAGGCGCCTTCTGTTTTTCCCAAAACAAAAAAGTCTTCTATCTCCTAACCAAGCCGGCGAATAAGCGGCAAGATCGACAGTCAGCCAGGTACTTAGCCTGCAAAGGCAGATTCGGCGTTTCATCGCCAATAGCACCTCTATATGCAGTATTCTTCGATTTAGAGAAAACATTTGATCGCTTGTGGCGTCATGGCTTATTACTAAAACTGCAAACGGCGGGAATCGCCCGAAAAATGGGTAAATAACTACACAGCTTCTTAGACAATAGAACAATCCAAGTTACGACTGGTTCGTCAACGTTTGAACTGATGCTGTTGGAAAATGGTGTACCGCAAGGCTCTGTTTTAAGCGCAACCTTGTTCATATATTACATCAACTCCCGGCTCTACGCTGATCTAAATATCTCCTTATCATCCAACCATCCTACGAACGCTCAAAATATCCTTCAGAAATCTATAGAAAATCTACAGAAGTGGTCCAGTGATAACGGTCTGACTTTCTCCTTAACAAAAACAATATGTGTTGATTTTCATAGGGGACGCCAAAACGCACTTCCCAACGTATTCCTGAGTCTAAATGGATTGCCTATCCCAAATCGTCCGTCAGTCAAGTTCCTAGGCCTAATATTCGAGAAAAAACTTTCCTGGCGTGCTCACATAGCTGAGCTCAATACCAAATGCTTAAAATCCTTGTCTATCCTGAAGTATCTATCAAATTACAAGTACAATATAAACCCGAAATTACTCCTTACAATATACAGATCAATTATCCTTTCGCAAATCAATTACGGGTGCCAGGTGTACTCCTCACCCGCTAAAAGTGTGCTAGGATTCTTAGATCCTATACATTCTGCGTCCCTCCGGTCTATCCTCTCTACTCATCCCTCCTCTCCGGTTGTAAGTTTGTGTGCACTGGCGGGTTGTTCTCCACTGACCTTTTACAGGAAGTACTATAACTTTAAAGAATTGAGCACCCTCCTTATTGTTAGTAGTACCAAAGTCCCGACACTCGAGCCGGCTACCATATCTTTTCTAATATGAGGTTTGGGAATGACTCAGTGTCTGAACTCTTTTCGGTTATGGGTCGTTTCCAAATCACTTCAATCCTAAGAACTCTGCCAGACTTCGCAGCAACCGCACCTCCTTTGAGTCAGCTAATCACAAACATAAACATATCGATAACAAAGCACAATACCTCCTCCCCCCCACATTACTACCAATAGCAAAAATATCATAGAGAGCTACACAGACTATGTATGTCTCTACATAGATGGAGCCAAGGCAAAAGATTATTAGTCACCAGTGGCATGTTGCTGCGGAGTCTCAGGGACAGCAGAGTTAGTCAGATTGCACGATTGCTGTGCAGCACTGGACGTCGAAATATACGCGATGTTTTTTTTTGCATTCAACACTAAGTTCCTACTTTACAGTACTACGATCCATTCACTTTACCACCTACTCTATTTCTAAGATACTATCAAATGCTCCGTCCGCGGTTGCCGCTGTGTTTCACGCGGAGCAGCGGTTTGTACTAACCCTCATACACACCTTTAGTTAATAATAATAAATAAAAATTTACGATTTAATAACATGTATAAGAAAAAAGTATTTTAAAGTTATCCTTGCTAATGATAACAATATTTAGTGGTGAGGTGGTGGTTGCGGAAATAAGTTAAAGTTCTCGCTGCTCGTGAACGTAGAGCGCAGAAAAAAAATCATAATTTAATAATATTTATTTCCTATTGCTTTTTGTATGTGTTTTTTTTATTTTCGGTTTTTGTTTTTATTATGTTTTTAGTGCGTTATAATAAACTTTTGTAATTATTAGGTTTCCTTTAGCGCATTTTATGAAATTTTGTCTATTGTATGAAGTAAATAGTTAACTTTTTTAGAATGTTTTTTTTTTTTTTTTTAAACTGGGAATAATTTTTATAATTTTGTTAATGAAATTGGGGCTTGTATTCAGTTTATGATTGTTTTTTTAAAAATGATACGAAAAAGAGATATCTGTCTTTTCCTTTTATATAATTATATCTTCTTAAACTAAATTTAATAGTAACTAAATCGCATCGTTAAAATTTATAAAATCACAATACGAATTAATTACGAGAATTTTGTAATGTAATCTACACGTTTTCTGAATTTCGAACATAACCTACTGTAATAAGTTGTTGATTATAATGAACCAGATTAGGTTGCATTAAGACATTGCCGACTGCTTGTACCTATCGTGTAAAATTTTTAGTGTTGAGAAATTAATATACTGCGCTATGATTGAAAGAGGATTAAAATAATCTTAAATAGCGATTAACTCTATTGTTTGATGAATTATACACTACATTGTCGATTTGGTGAAATATGTGCGTAACTATCTTCTAGACGTGTCGATGGGACATTGTAAGGAGGTCAGAGAAGTATCATTGGTCACGATATTTTTTCCATCTTATTATAAACGTACCGTGTGCATGGTACATTAGATCGTTTTTTTTCGTTGATACGCATTTTTGAATGGTTCTTGTTGAACCGCTGTTACATTTAAATTAAAAGGAATGGCAAAAATCTAATTTAGTGCATTTGTTTATACGTTTGCATTGTTAAAATTGGAAACCTGAAATGTTTTGATTATAAATTTAAAAATATCAAAAATGTAAGAATTATATTTTATAGAAAAAAACAAAAAACGGAGGGAGAATATATCAGCAATACAAAACAAATTTTTGAACAATCGTAGCTCTGAAAAGAAAATTCTAGGTGGTAATAAAATAGACGCTAAAGAAGAAGAGCACGAAGGAATAAATATTAAAAGAAAAGTTGCATTAGTCACTTCTATTGGTATTAGACGCATATTTATTTATGCGCGCATTCGCGTATCTATGATTAATGTTCTTCGTATGCCATTGTCCCGTTGATAAGTTGAAATCAGCCATAAAAAATTGTATCTCCTTTTTTTTATAAACAGTTTTTAACTAGTATATATCGTACATTATGTCAAAATGATAATTTGTGAAAAAGCAATTCCGTACCCTGAACGATAAAGATCGTACATAAGCGGAAATGTCTAGTTTAGTGCTAGTGTCGATGATGTTTTAAAAAAATATATCAAAATTATTAACTTCGTAATACTTCTTTAAAGTTGGATATAACTTGAAACATTTGATCCAATAAATAAGTTGCATTTTTATCTTATAATCTGTCATCTAATGAATTTGAGAGGCCTAGTGTCTAATTTAATTTTCATAAAGTTATAAAAAATTTGACCGAGTATAGATTATTTCCTTCATTTACAAGACGTAGAAAATAAAAACTATTCCGGTCTTATAAAATTTGGAAGATATGTAAGAATATAAATGAATAAGATATAATAAAATAAACTTTAATAACAAACAATATAGTTCAATAAATTAGATAAATACCTATTTAGAAACGTTTTCGGGCATAACCCATCATCAGCTAACACTAACTTAAAGGAAACTTAAAACATACTGAAGTGAATATAGGGAATACATGTGTATATATAGTAGATGTAAAGAGGAATAAACATGGCAGGTATAAAAATCTATATGTTGAAAATGCTAATAATTAATATAAAATATAAAATAAAACAAGAAGACAAAAAGTTAAATTTTTATATTAAACAGTGGATTATTATTATTAGGTGTTTGGTCATTTAAAATACTATTTTTATATTTATTTATATAATAATTTTCTGCAATGTTCATATTATTACCTTTGTGATAAGTGGCCAGGATGGTTACAGTATTTTCTATTGAATTAGGTTTATGTTTATTTTTAATTAGATGTTCTGCATAGGTTGATTTTTCTATTTCATTATTATTAAATGCTTTTATATGTTCTTTATATCTGCAATTGATTTTTCGCCCTGTTTGACCAATGTATGATTTCTCACAATCAGTACAATTTATTTTATATATACCACTATTTTCGTAAATATTATTATTTTTTAAATTTAAGGTGTTTATTTTATATTTTAAATTATTTTTAGTTTTGAATGCTACATTTAAACCTTGTTTTTTGAATAAATTGGTTAATTTGTATATGTTATTGTTTATAAATGTGAATGTTATCCATCCTTTATTGTTAGTAGCATTATTGACTCTTAATTTTTGTTTATATTTTGATTTTGATTTTATTTTGTGAATTAGTTTATCTATTATTTGTTCGTCATAACCATTATTGAAGTTAGCCGTAGTTTTCAATTTCATAATTGTGTTAATTATGATTTAAATGTCATGGTTACGGTTATAAAGGAAGATATTTACGTTGCATAAGCTTAAGGTGTGCACTGAAGAAGTTCACTTTATTTACCTTGTTATGTACTTTCAGTATCGAAAAATAATTTAGGCCTTTGTTTTTCATTGTTTTGGATTCAATATATAACCAAACTTAATTTGTTTTGTTTACAATAGTGTAATTTCTCAGATAATTAAAATTTTTGATGAGACTGTCTACCATTATCTTATACATAATATAAAGTTCATAATAATTTGAAATGTATTCTAGCGCGCAGTCTGTTGACTTTTCTTTTTATTATTATTTAAAATAATGATTATTTGATGTTATTTGGTGATTATTTTTTTTTTAAAAACATAAATTTCATTTATTATACAAATGCATAATAGAGTCGGTGAATTTTTAGAAAGGTGGATCTGACTAATTAAAGATTGGAAAATTTAGGTATGACGAAAATTTATTATAACACTGACTAAAAAAGAAGAAAGAAAAAAAAAGAAAGTAATAAGTGAATTTGCAAAATAGATAAATAATATAAGCTTTATCATTTTGGCATACCGTCTGTTTAAGCGTAAATTAGTATATAAGCAAGTCTGATTATGTATTGGAACTTTGTAAACCCTTATTTTTGGTAATTTCATTTATTGACGTGACAGAGAGTTTACCTAGCTCAGTCAATTTTTCTTTACTATGTTGTCATCATTTATTTTATTGTTTTTTTATTTTTACTTCTTTATAGTTTCCTATTTTAAGACCAACTGGATGGAGATTATATCTGAGAGCAAACAGATTAAAAAGTGAAAAATGGAAAATGATAATGGAACATAAATTAATGAAAATGCAAAATGTGGTAAGGAAATATAAAAGTCGAAAAGTTGAAATTCCACAACTAATAGGTATGAATATACTGATAAATATTTAATTTCATTATGCAATAATTTCTTAGTAAATATTTTAAAAATTTGTTTAATTTTATCTGTTAATAAAAGAGGTGAAAACAACCTGCGTAACTGAGATCTATAAGAAATGAATTAGGAAAATCAGTAATTTAATTGTTCTGAAATGCCGACTGGTTCTTCCAAGTAGAACTAAATAATATGTTTATTTCATTTATTATTATTTTTTTTTTTTCTGTTACGAATTTATTGTCATACTTCAGTTTCTAATTCTTTAAAATAACATTAGGTGATTTTAGATGTGTAAGAGTAAATTTTTATTAAATTCGGGCGGTATGTTTTTGTTTTTATTTTAGAACCAAAAGAAGATGTTAAGTGTTATATATTCAGTGATAACTAAAAACTTAAGAAAATAATTCTATTTTTCTTTCGTAAATTTTATTTTTGTTTGGCATTTGTTTTAAAGTTTTTAATTATGTAGTCAAATTTTTTTACGTTATTTTTTGGTTTTTGTGTTAAATCTTACGTTTACTGATTTTTTTTCATATGCCAAAAAAATATACTGGTTTTATTTGTTTTTATTATTTCTTTTTTTTAATACTGCTCATTCTGCTACATCAGTAAAGCAAAATATACTTTTATATATGTTTAATGTTTAATATTATGCGTGTGTATGTGTGTGCTTGTGTCTTGTGTCTGTGTAAAAGTATAGTTGTGTACTGAGTTATATGAAATATAGAGGTTTAAATTTTCTTAATCGAGAAAGGATAGAGAAGAAACGATAGTTTGGAAATTGTTTACACTTGAGATTTAAGATTAGAAATTAATTTTAATTTTAAGCATTAAGAAATAGGAGTATTTAACGAGCGGATAATTACAAATTAGGAACATTATATGCGGGGCATAGGGTCCAGGCAGAATATGATGTTATTACGTGACTAATGCAAAGGCAGCATAAAACTTACTATTCCTTACGACATGAGGGGAGATGACTCGTGAGTACCTATATATTATTTTTACTGAGAAGAGAAACTGCGGCGGCCTTCACCACATCCATAGTGCAGTTTTTAAATTGATTGTTGAATATCGGATAGGAGTTCCTTATATTTGGAATAGAATACATTAGTATTATTTTCTTTGCTGTTCTGTGACAATAATTACATTTTTCGGAATAGCTGAGTGTTTTGGTATTTATACAAAAACAAGAGGAGAAAAATGGGTTATTTATAGGTGGACCTTGTAGATCATTGTCATTGTAGAACTACAAATAAAACTTTTTATCTATTTTAAATTTTTGTGTCTGCGGGTAATATGTAATATTATTTCCACTTTCATCTTTATAAAATAGTTTTCAAATTTAAAAATAACGAAGATTGTTCCGTGTGTATCTACACTTTTTGCGTGTTCTAAACATTAGCGGATAGAATAATAAACTTTTCCCGTTCCAATTTATCACTTTTCTTTCTAGTTCTCAATAAAAAATCGTCGATGATTACATATTTTTTCTTGTCTTTGCTAGTTACTGTATTTCAAATTGTTATTTTGACAGTTTATCCTCACCTTTTATCGTGTCAGTAAAAATTGTTCGAACTGTTTTATTTATTGATCTATGGTTTCGTCTATTAAACGCGAACCATAGTGATTAAGTTTATACAAATACTTTCCGGTGTTATGATTATTTTATTGTTGATAGATTTTCTAAAATTTCGATCGAATTGGAATTTAGTATTACAGTATTATTTCTTCTTTCCTTTTTATTCTCTCGTTCATGTTAGTATGTCACCACTAATTCTGCAATTTTCGACTTTTGCTCTTCTATTCTTCTTTTTCTTTTCGCTGGATTTTCTATGTGTGTAGTACAATTTTTAGATTCCGTATTCCTGAGAATTTTACTGATTAGCAGTTTGAAAAGTTCTCAGAGTCCTTCTCTTGCTGGTATTAACCTTATTACTTCCACCAGGAATTAATCAGGGTTCGTGCAGTTTCATTATTTTTGAGGGGTAGACAATATAAGAACTTACGCATTATTTTCAGATGACATCCTGGCTACGTTATATTTGAAATTAAAAAAAAAAAAAATAATGTCTTAAAATTTTTTGTAAAAAATTAAATTTTCAGCGCACAAATTAAATGCGGTTTAAAATTAATTAAATTATAATCTTTTTGTTTTTTATTGTTCGCAGTTTTATAAAAAGTGTTTTACTTAAAACTCTATTCACTGCTGCTAGTCAATTTAAGAAGAGCATTCGTTTTATTCCCTTAGCGGGAGGAAGAGCGACCTACATCAAATCTCACACAAAACTGGGTAAAATTAATTATAAAGTGTTAAAGGAAAGTTTCAGAATATATGTTTGAATATTGCATTGCTTACATAAATATTAATTAAGTAAAAAATTAAACGACGAATACAAGTGAATTATTATCGAAAAAATATTTAAAAAAGAAAATAAAGGCAAAAACTGCACTGAACGATGGTAAATAGTTTTGAAAGGAAAGCCGCGTAATGTTAACATGTACAGAGTGTGAGGGTAAACGATGAAAATGATAAAAATCAATATCAAAATAGAAGTATAATAAAAAGAGGAAAAAATGTTTGTACAAAAGCGATAGTAAAAATGTAAAATTTGTAACTGCTGATTATTCATACCGTGTTTTTAATGCGCGTTTTAGATGTTTAAATATGTCGGGTAAAATTTTAAATTTACCGAATTTTGTTTTTTAAATTCCTAGGTCGGCTCGGTCGAACAGTTACTCAGACTCCGAACCAGATTAGGGATGTATTCATGGCGACGAACAGAACAGTTGGCAGTGAATATACTAGTGGTAAAGGTTTAAATGAAGGCGATAAAAATTTTAAGAATAGCCGATGGTGTTTTGATACACCGGGTGTTGTCCATCCTGATCAGGTATAATTTTTTTAATAATATAATTAATAAATTTCGGAATAATTATGCCAATAGTTTTTAGTGATTATGATGTTGATACTGAAGGTTTTATTAACCACGCAAATATTTAATATTACTGTTCTAAGTAAAACCAAAAATAAAAGAAACGTTTAACTCGCGAGAGATGGCTTTTATGATTTATTAAAAATGTCAGAAAATACGTAATTTATCAGTAGTAATCTACAATCTTACTCTGGATGAACGAAAGTAAAGTTATTTTGCGAGTTATTAACATAGTTTCCTAACCGATTACGATAAAATAATTTTAAAAAAACAACGTTTGTTATGACATTTGTATGAAATGTAAATTTTAAATCAGTACGGAGTAGCAGCGGTGCACTAGTAATAATAATATTAAGAAAATTTATTCTTGTGCGTGTATCTACAATTTAAATTCGCGATAAAATTTACGATTTTTACATGATAATGCATTGTCAATCTGCAGTTCATTATAAATATTTGCAAAAATACCGAACTGTCCGCTTTTGTTGATTGCGTAGCTCCTTCCTATATTTCTAACGTTGATGAACTTAACCTTTCTCTTCCCGCTTCAAATCTTTCTCAAACTTATCTTTTCGCTTTTAACGAATTTTCATTTCCGAAAAATTCAAATTCTTCTGCATGTCTAGATGGGCGATTTTAAACTGTTCTTAAAAATCTTCCGAAATTAATCATCGTGAAAACCTCTATTCTATGCTCCATTTTTGTTCTATTTTAACGTCATGAAAATCCTTCATTATCGTTCCTGTCCCTAAAGGCATTCCTTGTCTTTCCGCTGCATTTCTCTTGCAAGTTGTCTTAAAAAACTTTTTGAGTCCGTGTTAGACAAGCGTTTAGTTTAGTGGCTCGAGAACAATAATATTTTCTCTAATAACATCTATAAGTCATTTACGTAGAAAAATTATATTCTAGCTAACTTTGTTAATATACACGGTGTCTTTGAAATTTATGCCTTCCTATTTCACTTCCTTAATCATAAGTATTTTCCAAAACAGAGTTGTTATCCTAAGATCCCATTCTTTTTCAGTTTCACGAAGAGTCTTTTGTGGCTTTTCACAGCAGGACCCTTGCTGTAATCCCACTTCAATATTTATTCTCTTATTATTGACTTTCTTATTTATCCTTTCCCTTCTTATTTTTTGCAGACGATATTTATTTAACTGCTCCTAATATTCCAGATACTTGCCATAATAAGCAAGAATTCTTATCTATTCTACCAAGTTCCGTATCTCTACTTTACTTAGCTGTCTTTTCCCCAAAGTCGTCTACTACTTAAGAATCTTTCTAAATAATCGCACATTCTTTACTGAACATATAAATTATCTCCATTCGAATACTCTTAAACGTTTGAATATTTTAAAACCTTTATCTTCTTCTAATTGCAGACGTGACTCTGTAATACTTCTTATGCTCTACAAATACATCGTCTGCTCCAGAACTCGATTTTCGATGTTTTATATGTGGTAATGTCGGTTTGTTTTTTTCTTGCTAAATTAGACTTGGTTCAGAACGCAGTCCTATGCTTGTGTCTAGGAATTTTAAAGTCGATACCTATTTCTATGGTTCTAGCAGAGGCTAATGTTACTCATTTATCTATCATTTTGCTTATCGTTTCTTTATTAAACATTTTCATATTTATCTAAATAATCTTGTCTTGTCTATATATTCTCTCCTGCGAGACTGCATTTTTTGCTCGAATAAAGTCACATTCTCTGTCATACTGTCTCTTATCTTATTAAATTCTCAACTTTCATCTTATCTTTCAATCAATTTTCACGCTTTCATTTTAATTTTTCTTTCTAATTTCTTTTCTTTGTCATCTTATTTAAAATCTCTCCTGCCCTATTCTATAATCAGTGAATTCAGTCGTGCAGTTTCATCATTTGTTCGTGACCGTACTATAATTTTTACGGATAAGTCTAAAACGGCACATCGGGGGGGTGTATCGATGTATCTTCCTGCCCTTAATCATACCAGCTTATTTAAGCTACCTTTATTTTGTTCCATTTCGTATGCGGAAACATTGGCGTTATTACGGCTATTGAATTTATCCTCTCTGCCGCTCATTGCAAAATGTTTCTTTTAATTTCTGATAAAGCGTTCGCCATATATTAATAATTGTTCTGATCCTACTATTCTGCGCGTTTAATCTCTAATCTTTGATCTTTTCCGTTTACAATCACTATTCATTGATTTTCTTTAGATCCCTGGTTATGCCAGAGTTCCGGGTAATGAAAAGGCGGACTATCGTTATTTTCTTCCCACGAATTAATGAATATACCTAAAAATATCCAAATTAATAATTGAAAATCCTTTTATAGTTCAACCTTCTCGATGCCAAGTTCATATATATCTATTCATTCTTTCGGTTTGTCTGATCAACCGTAGTATTTAAATTTCCGGCACCTTCGTTGTTTTATTATTTTTTTTATCTTTCTCTTCAATTCGGTCAAAGTCGACCTCCTGCTTCATTGTACCGTTTCTCCATTGTTGTGCCTCCTGTTTGTCCGCTCTGTCGCGATAACACATCGTGTGTGAATTCAAACATGTCTTTTTTAAGTGCTCTTCTTATCTGAAAGGCACTATATTTGGAGTTGCTGTCCTGTGATATTTCCATTCAATACTGGGTGCTCTTTATTCTTTTTTTACAGTCAACGCTAATCATTCCGGTTATAGCCAAATATTCCTGCCTTCTATACTTATCGTATTAAGATTTAATTCCTTCGTTTTTTCTTTATAAATAAATTCTTTTTGTGTCAAATTGATGTCACGGTTGATGAGCTCAAAAAAAAAAAAACAAAACAAAAAATAGTCAAGTGCAGTTTAAGTCGGGAAGACAAATCCTGTTTTTGTATTAGTAGCTGTTTAAAAATGTTCTTTGGGCGTTCTTCTGTTTTGTGGATGTGTTACTCTGTATTCCTATAGACTTTTCACTACTCATTACTCCTTTGATATTTTTTCGTTCCTTTTTCTGTACATTATTCCTGCTTTTGATTTTTTCGGATTGGCAATATCTGATCTGATTAAAAATTAATTGACTTTTCCTCTTATTTGTTCAAAGTGAGGGTCCTAACTAGTAAACCTTAAAAAAAAAAAAAAAAAAAAAAAGGTAAAATAAAAATTACTGATTAAATTATTGTTTTACTTTATTTATTTATTTATTTTATTATTTCTTGCGCTAGATAATAAATGAATTAACAATGGACGAACTGATGAAAGCATTACCGACCAATGCAATACTGGAACCTCGCATGTACAAGTTTGATCCCGGGCAAACTATATTTATTGCTGGATTGGGAAGATTAGATTACTTATTCGGAGACAGATTTGTTCGGTTTGTATATTCAAATTTAGCTTAATGCAATTGTATTAATAGCAGTGATTATGCACTCTGTTTATTCGTGCAAAACTTTAATAGCGTTTATCGAAAAACTACCTCTTACGAACGAAATGACGATCATTTCAAATGAAATTTTATATAATATACAAAAAAAAAAAAAATTAGTTAACGTAATGTGTGTTATGTAGGCGTATATTAAAAAAAAAAAGAAAAAGTTATGGTGGTCAGTTGAAAAAATATTGCTTCATATCCTTTTGTTTAATTTCACTTTAAAGAATGATATTTCAAATCGAAATTGTCTAACAAAATAAATTTTGATTATAATGTTTAAAGTAGCTTTTTTAAGTGGTTAAATTTGTTTTTGTTGAAAAATTAAATATTAGAATACATAATTTTAATAACATTGAAAATGATGTTATCTATTTAAAAATTTCATTTTTAGGGTATTTTTTGTAAAACAGTCTCTAATTTGTCAAAATTTTTTAAAATTGTCATTATTATTCCCATGGAATTCATTTTTTTTAAATAAATGAATTTTATTTCTGGAATTGCGTATGATTTTGTTTTTAAAATAAGTTTAGTTAAAATTTTTTTAACATTTGTTAATAGTTTATAAATTAGTTTCTATTTTTAATTTAAAAATGCTTTAACAAAAATTATACTATATCCATTTATAATTGTAAGTATATACACTATAATTTTTATAGAAGGTTCGCTTTCAACTTTTTTACCGCTTTGTATAAATTTACAAATAAACTATTAAACAAAATTATATGATTTAAATACGAGTATTTATTGTTTTAAATTTACATAGTAGGCAAGAAGGTCTATAAAAAAAAAAACCAACATAAATTTTTATATTCTAAACTCGATTAAATTTAATAAAAGTTGACTGGCTGTTGATTTAATAACTTTAATTAGGTTTATTTGCAATTTATTTCGATAAAATGCTCGGAAAAATATTTAGTACATTTCTGCATTACTCACATTAGTTCATTATGCTGTTTTATAGTTCATATTGACACACATATCAGGCTGTGACTTTATAGGTCGTTTCGGATTTACTCAGTTGACGAATAATTTTATTGATAAATTTATTTTATATCTTCTTGAAAATAAAATAAAAATTTTGGTTTTAGGTTATTTTTTTTTTTATGTCTAGTGAAAATCACATGCAGTAGATTTGGTTTTTGCTTCGCTTTTTTTCTTTTTCTTTTAATTACACAATTATTTAAATTGGATTTGTATATATATTTTGATTTAATTGGCTGCCGCTTCAATTAAAAAAAAAAGAAAAGAAGTATTGGTCGTCATCTGTTACTATCATCCAACTGTTATTGTATTTCGCTTATTTGTACTCTAGTTGTGTAGACCCTCATTTTACAATTTAATCAGATTTGTAGAAAAAAAAATTATTGAACAAAATTTTATCCATGTTTTTCATTTCCCACAGCATAGTAAAACCAGAATTCCAATCACAAAATCAATATTTTATTTACATTACTCAACTGTAGGCTCATGACAATACATGTACATATAAATTTATTTCGCGTATCTCAGAAACGGCTTTAACGATTTGTATGAAATTTGCACACTAGGGGTATTTTGAGCCAATAAATCTATCTGTCAAGGTCTAATTCATGGCAAAATTCGGTTTCGCGAGTTTTAAATGAATTTTAATGTTTTCAGTATGATACGAATCAGGGTTGGTGGCGCGCGATCTTTCCACGACGATCTAATAGATAATTTGTTCTTTCTGTAGTTTGATTTTCGAACGACGTCGATTATCAGCTCTGGTAGTGTAAAGTGAACAACAAATACTGGTAGTGCAAAGCAATAAAACATATGATCGACAAAATAGGCGAGCGCGTAATTCCAGATACCTGGAAACGGCGAGGAAGAAAGGCATCGGTCTTGGCTCTTAGCCGATCAGCGGGCAGTCACATAATGGCGGTTCGAAAATCATGGGCTAAGCATGCAGTAAAAATATATATATAACAAAAAAAAAAAAAAAAAAAAACATAGACGAATTGAAAATATCGTAACAAACAGTTTGTTTTTTATTTTTTTTGTATTACTTTTATATTTAAATAAGAAAAAAAACTCCTTTTTAATAGCTATTAAACAAAAAAAGAAAAAGAAAATCGGTTAATAAATAAACGAGGACTTTGCCTATTTATATGCAGATGTTAAATGTTTTGCGTATTTATATATTTGTTTGTGAAAGTGAATTACTGAGAATATGTTGTGCACATTTTAAAAACTTCCTTATACGCAGCAGTATACCTTTATTACATTTTGCAGTGATTCATTTTTCAAATTGGTTGGAAACAGCTGATCACAGGTAAAATTACAAGACGCTTTTTATTTGTTTTTTATAACGAATAAACCGATAGATAAAACGGGCGCGATCCTATATACCTAAAATTTAATTTTTTTTAATAGAAAACGAATAGAAATATATTCATAAAAATCAACATGTGTGCAGCCATTGAAAACATTTTCCAACAATGCGGGGAAAGTGAATTCGAAGGACCTCTACATTTTTGTTGCGTTCAGTATTGAAAAGTAAAGTTGTAAGGGAAAGAGGCTTTAAATTCATAAATGTGTTCATAAATTAGTTTTAAAATATTTTATGTTTTATGAATATGTATAAAATTAAAATAAAGTTAAGAAATTACAAAAAAAAATACCGAGCGAAGCTCGGTCGCCCAGGTACTATGAACTAAAGGAGTCATGCCGACCTTGAGTCACTGAAGTAAAGAT
Organism: Icerya purchasi; assembly: GCA_039619475.1. Lineage (NCBI taxonomy): Eukaryota > Metazoa > Arthropoda > Insecta > Hemiptera > Monophlebidae > Icerya > Icerya purchasi. Next base: position 189,944,801 of record CM077115.1, on the reverse strand, counting down.
TTACCCACATTTCCAATGGGTACATAAATTTTTCAACACCCATCTGGCTTATAAGGTATGTAAATTTAGTCCATTTATTCAATGTGCCGTGTATTTTAAAATCACTACACTCCTTAGTTATTATATATTATTTTAACATTTTACATTACTTCATGGCGCTATAGTCATTTTTGATGGTAATTATTTTAATTGGTTCACTTTTGTTATTATTTATTGTTTAAGTTTAGTAGTTTACACACTACGAATATCAACAAAAAGAACGAGCTAAAATTACAATCAAATATGAACTGATGCGATTGATGTAATTGTTTACTAAATATTTAAACTTTATAATTATCTCCAATGCAATTTAGCTGTGAATAGTACAAACTTATTGTTTTTTATATATTATGTTGATCATATATTTCAACGTAGCATTATTTAAGCATTTACTAATTATGTGTACGCAATTCTGGATCTCAGATTCCAGCGGTGTGCCCAGCTGCATTTTTCTCAATTGCATTATTTAACTGTTTTAATTAATTTATTAAAAATTTTAGCTTAATTCGATATGACTAGCGTTAATATATATATATATATAAAATAATTTGTGTGTATTTTTAACAGTATTATCACTTACACTATGCCCTCATTCCCGATTACGATTTGTAAGTCACAATACGCTGAAGAAATATATGAAAAGTTGTTGGGGACGAAGGCAATGGGAATACCATTTGGTAGTGAAGAACGATTGGCGGCGTTTCCGAAATTGAAATCCGGTCCGAATTTTGAATTTACCGGATTGAACACGTTAGAAGTTTGTGGAGAAGTTGTACTCTCCAATGCAGGTACCTTGAACTAAATATACATTAATTATTGTCTAACGGATTATCTTTATGTTTCTATTCGATAAACAAAATGTGCCTGCTTCAATAGTTCCGCGATTTACGTATTAATTCGTTATTTCCTTTTTAGTTATAATTTTTCTAGACATACAGGCGCGCGGTATTATTTGATTTGGTATCTTTTAAGAACTAATTTATTAGCGACTGAATTATTTCGTAAATTTATAATTAAAACCTATCGAGAGGGTGGCAGTTTCGAGTAGTAGTCGTTACTTCATTCATTATTCACTTTTATACTTGTAACGTTAAAAGAACGCGACGTCGGCGGCTAATGTATTAAACTGAAATGTATTAAGATGATTTTTCCGTTATAATGATTGAAAGATAAATTATCTATATTCAGTTTTCAAGCGACAATGAAAATAACAGATCACAGAATTGTTGAGCAAATTATTTCCTATATTTTTGGAGAGTTTGTTATTTTATAGCTTAAAATTGGCCCTTTTAATATGAAACGGAAAAATGCCAGAAAAAAGTTTACGAAAGAAAGGTGAAAATTGTAGACGTGACAATCAGAGTGACAAACAAAATGTAATTATTTTTCGTAAAAACATCACGAGTCGTAAGGGTTCAAGAAATTTACCGAATTTAAACATTTATATAACGCAATATTTTGACGGGAAAAGTAGAACTTACAAAAGTAGCACGTAATTCATTTTCGGCAGTTGTTCACCGCTAGTTTTAAAACTGGAAACTGCTACTAGAAATGGTTATAGAAAAGAACTCTGAAGTAAGCTTGTAGTTTTAAAAGATATTCCGCGATTTTATTTCTAATTTTGCGATTTTTCATAGAATAGTCAACGAAGGTCCAGCAAAACTCTAGTTTACGGATTTTCACATAACTGCGCTGCGTGTATATTTTGGCAGAATGGATCTTATAAAATTTTTATCAAAATTGAAAAAAATAATTTTTAAATATTTCAAATTGACCGTTACATTTCAGTTATACAAAAAGAGAAAAAAATAAGTGATGATATATTAAAATGAATGAAATAAATTTAACTTTTCTACGCCATTAATCCTTAAATATATACAGGTAATACTCTATTCGGTCCTTTTTCGGGTGGCTTTATTAAAATTCATTCCTGTTTATATTATCGACTTTCTTATTTATATTAGTTGGTTATTTTAATTAGGGTCCGCGCGGCTAATCTGATAGTTCTAATATAGATTTTATTTTTCAATTTAATTCGATTTTTGTAATGCTTTTTTTTTTTTTAGTTGGTATTATACATATAATAGTGAAAGTATAATAACATCAGCCGTTAATTCGCAGACTATTTACCGTCGGTTTATTTTATTCGTAAACGGTATTCGAATACTTAAATTATTTTCGGAATTTTATACAGACTAAATTAAATTGTTTATGTAATGAACTATTTGTCTCGTCTCAAATTTAAATGCCGTATGAAGTTTTAGCGAAGGTAATAACGATGCATTTGGTTTTAATTATTTACTCGTCATTATTCTATGTAATTATACCACAAAGGGTTGCTCAATTGTATTACCTTCTAAGAAAATCTGTTATCAATCGTTTTCTCGGGATATCTAACTTATGATACTTTTTGAACTATTGGACGTTAATTAACGCACCCCAAAATATTATTACCGGCGCTAGATTAATTCGTACAAAGTGAAAATTAAGTTTATATATATATATATATATATATATATTATATATTCATTTTAATTTATTAGCATTAATTATTAAACCATGATTACGAGCCCATAAAATATTATTTCTGTTCTTCGGTAGCAGCGTATTGTGATTATTATTTCGGATTAAAATTAAATGATAAAATGCTGTTGTTTTTAGTCGAAGTGCCATCTTGTCGCGTCTTTTTATATATATGTATATATATATATATATTTTTTTTTTTTTACCGTTGTTTGCAGCTTTGAATAAACCAATGTAAAAAATTTTGACTTACCTTTACGTGTGAAAATTATTTTTTACTACTTTTTTTTTTTTCTTCATATCATTAAATTTTATGTTATTTTACTACCATGTATAAAATATGAATTTTCAGTTGTTTAGTGATTTATTAATTTATTAAAGTAACATTAGTGATTATACTGTTACCAAACCGATGATGGTCACAGGCTCGAACTTGCCTCATTTCGAAATTCCCAGGTTTACCCAGTCAGAAGTCGAATTTGCTACCAGAAAAATGTGCGCTTTATAACCTTTTTTTTTTTTTTTAAATGTGAAATAAAGTATCTCTTTAAATGTTTTTTTTTTTTTTTTACATTGTTTTTCGTGTGTTTTAATTTAACATTCTGCCGGCGGGTTATTTAAAAACAAGTATAGATAATCAACTTTTCTTTCCTCTTTATTCTAGTCGTTAGACTAATGTTTTGTTGACAATCATAAAAAAAAAAGTGTATGTAACTTTGGCTGTTTAGGTTGGATATCGATTGTAGCTTCAACAAATTGTAAATGTGTATTTCGAGGGTGGACTCCAGATGGACGGGGAATATACGAACGTAAGGAACCATTATTGAAATTTATGCCACAATTTCGTCGCAAGCGACGAAAGTCTGTTCCGGAATACCTACTTAGTTATAAACGACAGGAATTGGATACATCGCTTGCTAAAATTTCAATATAACAATTAATGTGTTAAACATCTTAATGAGTTTTAAGAAACTTATTCATTAAATTAAGGTCAGTTACGTGGTCTCAGTGCTGATGACAAACTTTGTTTTATAGAAAAAAAGAGAAATTGACTCTCGGTAATGTAAAGGAGTAGTTTTTAATTGAAAAGGACACGACTGTATCGAATTGTTTCTGTATTTGTAACCATATGTATATTATGTCCTTTTATTTTATATAAGAATCATAACTCATTTTGTTTTGAGTATGAAAAATTAAATTATACCGTTGAAATAAATTTGTCGGTTTATCGTGTATTTGTGTTTTATAGCGGCGATGCGTAAGCTCAAATTACTCTTAAGGAAATAGTGCTGCTAGATGCCTAAAAACGAGATATAAAACTTTTAGTAATCACTTATAACGAATTTAAATACGCGAAATTTTTACGAAATCGTATTATTCAATTTTTGACGTTAATTATTAAGAACACTATGCAGTAAAAATTGATTATAGTGACGTTGCAGGGCGTTAATAACTACTTGATCGGTTGATAAGTTGTTAAGCAAATGTATTTTTTTATATTGTTTATTACGATTGAAAAATAATTTATTTATCAATTTTTTACGAAGTAATTACGGAACAAATTTTTATTAATGCAAAAAAAAAGTTAAGTGCACTTATAAGTAATTCATAAAAAATCAATTTCAGACATTATTCGTATATTTAATGAAATAAAAAAAAGAAAAAAATCAATTTCAGACATTTTGCATGCGGTATAACAATGAAAAACAAGAACATGTGTCCACAAAAAACTTGTCACGATAAAACACGTAGCAGTTTAGTTTGTTTTATTGGGGAGGAAAAAAAAAAATCATAATTTTTAATAGCTGAAATTCGATAATGCGAAATGCGCCGAACCTTACTAAATCCTTATCAGATTTACCATTTTTTGAACATAAAATAACGTCTAGTTTTCTTCAACAGATTAAATTTTACATTCTGATGTATTAGGCGAAGCATATTATATACTTTATGGAAAATGAAATCCTAATTAGTTTTTGCATTTAAGTTAAAAGTCGGAAGACACGTTGTTTTTTTTTTGTTGATCTCAATTCAAAATTTTAAAAACGAAACTAAATTAATACTTGTGTATCATAAAAAATTGAAGAACATTTCCTCCTCGAGGTTGTTAATCAAAGCGAATTTTTACGAAAATATCAAAAAAAAACCAAAAAACTATCACATTTTTAATTTTGATCTCCGGAGAAAATATTTATTTTTTAGTTTCTGGTAAATGATTAAATGCAAATAACCGGGATATTGTTCCTTTTGGTCCAAATTGTTTTGAAATGTACAAATAAAACTAAGATTCATTAATAAAAGTAACATTTCAACGAGTAAGGTCCATAGGTCAATTTGCAATTAGTGTACAATTTGAATAATATACATAAAAAAGAGACAGTATTCCTATTATTGTAAATAAACTTCTGTTATTTATTATTACATTGTTATTGTTGAATTGAATAGATGTAAAATACATATTCTGGAATTACAAGTTGTGACGACACCAGTTCATCAAACTTTTTTGTTATTATATTGATAACTACAATATATATATATATATATATATTAAATATCGCGTACAAAATTATTCTGTTAATATTTTACAAATTATTCTGCACACATGTCTGGTATTACACTGATTTTTATAATTCCATATATACCTTTTGAACTGATATAAATATTTTGTTTCGTCAGATGACGGTCTTTCTACTATTTGTACTATAGATATAGGAAAAGAGTTATATCTCTGCAATAGAAAAGCTGAGAATTCTTTCCTTCTATTCTTATTTTTCGGACATCGTCACACCAAGTGTTCAGTCGTGTCTCTTTTATACCGCAATTCTGGCATCGTCTGTCTGATATTATTTTCATTCGAGTTAGTGTTCAGAAGTACAATAATGGCCTAATCTCAATTTTATTAATTTTACTACGTAGTCTCTGTTTATACTATCAGGAGACGCCGTATATCAAGGAGTTCTTGTAACTAGACACTATTTCCCTTGAGTCCGACGAACTGAAAAAGTTAGAAATCTAGTCGAAGTAGACAGAATATGCTTGGGAAGATGTCAGTCAGTAATGTAATGTGTCCGCGACGCATCCCCTTCCGGACATGCACACTTTAGCAGAATGTACGAGACTGATGGGTATTCAAACCGGAAAGTTTTGCCTAAGAAGAAAGTCATAGTAAATCGAGGTATGTCTTGTTCTTAGATGGTTAACCGCTGAAACACTCTCTGTTCCATCTGGGAATCACCACGGTTCTTTCGTAAGCTTTTCCTCTTGGAGCAATGTAGTTTGATAAAGCCAATTTCCATTATGCAAAAACTAGGTTCGCCAAGAAACTTCCCATGGACGATGGGCCGTACGCACAAAAATTGAGCACATCACGGCCAATTGAGCGACCCGGTCCGTGCGCTTTTTCCTTCAAACATCGACATGGCTCAGGACCCAAAGGAGTACTATTCGGCATCCTTTCGGGCCAAGTTGGCACAAAGAGGAAAGTATGTTTAAAACCATTGGTATTTCGGAACGAATAGTTTGCAAGACACGGATGGACTATAGAAAATCGATCATCAACAAAATTCAGTGTGGCTGTAACTCGCAATTTTAAATAAGCTTGTAGGCAGAACAACAGTACATATACCTCAGCGTTCAAAATAGATACGACATCTTTAATTCGTATGCCCTCCGGAACCAGCATGCAGCTGCGGCATACTTTGACTTATAAGCCTTGGGAATGCATGAGTGTATGTTTTCAAATATGCAGCTGCTTCACCTACGAGCTTACTTTATTAATTTACAGAGTTATCTATTCTTTACTATAAAAATTCATAGCTTATGGTAGATATCTCTCTCATCTTAAATCTAGTTTCGTTTTATTTATTTTTTTAAAATTAATAATTTTTACCATTTCTACTTCTGTGGTGTTATACATGATATTCTAAAGTTAGGTTATCAACTTCATCGGACCAATATTTACACTATTTCATATGTGCTTATTTTTATCAGTCGTCCTTAGTATGATTTATGTTACTTTTACTAATACGATCGTTGATGGCGGCGGCAGTGGATTAAAAACAAAAATACGGAAAATTTAAAGCTCAATTACTCTTTGCCTAGTTTTAAATAATGAATTGTTTTCGAAGTTGATAATTATTTTTTAGTTATTTATAAAAAAAACAAAACAACTAATTACGTATTAATAATTTTATGTAAAAATTAGGTTTATAAACTTTCGCGGGAGAGTAGGTATATTTTCCATATCCTATATTCGCCCGACGTAACGTTATCATCATATCTGTTTTGATTTGTAAAATTCACGGTTGCTAAATGTCCTATATGATGTGAAAAAATACGATCGAATAAGTTTTGCATTTATAGTTTTTAAATACCGCACTATATGACGAAGTAACTACATTTGTTTTTGTTTCATTTTTTACCATTACAAAATTGACATTTTAGATTCTGTGTGGTTTTATTTTTCATCTTCTAGTCTAATACGCGCGCCCTAATGATTTCCATATAGTATTTTCCCACAGATTACCCTTTTGAAGAAATCGCTCAAATGTCGTTCACTCCATGGCACATCATCGTCATCATTATCATTATAGTGTCATACTCAGCTTCTGAGTGTCGGCGATTTTACCTATTCGTACATTCTAGTCGTACAGGCATATGTTCATAGCAATTGTTATATGCAATGCGAGTGTACACGCAAAAGACTACACCTGGAACTGACTGTAACTGTTTGATTTATCGATGTACAAATGCAGTCCCGTGTGTGTCTACCTATTACACATCAATTAGCGCATTACGTACTCTTCCAGATTAGTTACAAATACATACATTTATCAGTTTCTGTAACATTCATCTACTGTTTCGTTTTCATAATTTAATTTTTTCCGCAGCAATAGAGACAACGTAGGCTTAAAGTTAGATATTGTATTCTCGATCAGATCTCTGTTGGTGAACAGTCTTTATTTTGGGAACACAATGCAATTTCGTACACGTTTCATAATCTAATGAAGTAAAAACCGAACTTTTTAAAATTATTTTCTAATTTACAATTCGGCTTGAAAAGTTCTATCCAAATTTTAAAATCATCCTTTTGATAATTGAACAAATTACCTCTCTGATTATTGGTATTTTCGTTTCATATTTACTTCGTCGACTTCAAAATGAAACAATTACTAACAAAAATATATTTTCGTTACCATATACAGTGAAACTTCTACTAACTGACACTTCTAAATAGCGGACATTTCCTAATGCCGGACAATTTTAAAATCCCCGGCATTTTCCCATAAAACACAATATAAAAATATTTCCCAATAACGGACCTTCCCAATTATTAAAAAGTATAATTTTGGAAATTCGATTTCTGTTAAACGGACAGTTTGTCAAAAATAGTTGAATTGGTGCCTCAGATTATTGTTTAATAGGCGAGGGATTGCATGTGGAAGATCCGTGTACCGACATAAATGAATTAGCAGCTGAATTCATGCAACAACAAAATCCATCCGATGCATGATGAAGTAGACTGTGTTGACAATAATGTTTATGACGGCGAAGAAGACACAACTAATGAAGTTGACTGTGAGACTTTAAATAATGTTCACTCGTTAGTTTTGTTATTGGGAAACTAAAACAATTGTATTTCATTCATAAAGCTGATGATGAAGGTTTAAAAATGATATCCGAACTGCCAAGTGCATGTCGAATCGCGGATTTTAAATAAAAGAAACAAATGAAAATTCCAAATTTTTTCATACAAAACTGAAATATATTCGATACGTTAGAATTTACAGTATGTGTTGAAAAAAAAAATATTTTGAACATAAGTGATTAAAATTATAGATTATCTCGCGTTCTTAAAAACAAAAAGTGATTTACACACTCTATTTCCTAACTTGTTTTTCAACTAATTCTGGAATACAAACATAAGTAAGTACTGTAGTAGTACTGTACATACATACATATTTTTATATTGTACGAACATTTTTTTTTATATTTTAGACGCATATATATGTACTGTATTTGTTTATATTACGTACTACCTTTTATATTCTTGTTAAATACGTTAAAATACACAATAATGTAAATTTCAGTAAATTGTACATATGTTAATATTTCCCATTAGCGGACACTTCTTAATACCGGACAAATTTTTTTGTCCCGCGACTGTCCGTTATTCAGAAGTTTTATTGTATTCGTTTATTTATAAAAAAAGTTATATACAATTATTTTCTTCCTGTTCGACGCAGTATAGCCTACATATGTGTATATACAGTCGACTCGCGATTATCCGGATCGTATTTATCCGGATCGATTTTTCAAAAAAAAAAAAAAAAAGAAATACAAAAAGAAGAAAAGCCAACGCGTTTTTATAAAATCCACAGCGCTGTGAAATTTTTAAAATTTGGTTTCACAAAGAGTTTGTGTCAGTAGTTGCAAAACATTTGTCCGACAAACAGTTACCGAGAAAAGCAATACTTATTATCGACAACGCTCCAATCCGGCAACTGAGCAGTTACAAGATGGTGATATAAAGGCGCAATGTTTCTTCCCGCAAACGTTACAACCGATGTTTGTCATCCTATGGATCGAGGAATCCTAGAGGCCTTAAAAAATAATTTCGACACCGCCTTCTCACCAGACTAATATCAAGCGTTGAAAATGATGAGCACTGTGTTAGGTTGCTTTAAAATCAGTTGATATGCTTGATGATATCACTTGGGGTTATCTGAAGGATGGGAAGAGATTAGTTCTGTAGCATTAGTGTGGTCGTGGAAAATATCATTAGATCATAAAGTCACAGTGATAAATAGAATGAAAATGACGAACAATGTAATTTGGACAGTTCAAAAGACAACGCGGAGTTTGTTTCTCTAATAAAAAATATTCCAGAATGTGAAACAGGTAATACGGATGACGTTACAGAATGGATGGGTAGCGACAAGATCGAAGAAACGACAGATGAGACGAGGATCCAGTTGAAGAAAATATGGATCACGAGCCTCTTCAAAGTGTTATAGCACACGATGAAGGACTGAAGGCGATCGAAGTAGCGCTGGAGTACATTACTCAACACGAAGGAAGCGTCACCGGCTGATATCATTTGTTTACGCAAGTGGCGAGATATATCAGCAAGGAAGAGAATGCGAAAGACACAGAGACCTTAATCACAGACTTCTTTAAAAACTAGTTCATGTACCGTGAATTAATTTTCGTGTTTACTTTTTTATAAGGTAAGTTAATTTTCATTTTCTCATTTAATTTTGCAGTATTTAACCTTGAACTCCGGCGTATCCGGATTTTTTGCTATCCGTACCGGCTGCCAGCCTAATTAGTCCGAAAATTATTAAAAGTTAAGACATTCGATTAATTATACTTTAATTCTAAAATTTCTCGTACTATACATTTATTTTTAAATTGACCTTGAAAAGATACCTCGATGATTAATTTATTAGATGAAAATAAAGTAAACAACGAAATAACTGTGTATATTACAAAACTACAGATTTTACATAAAAATACAAATGCAATCCGCTATTATATAAATCCGTGTAGTAATTTGCCTCGTTGATAAACTTAGTGGGAACGTTGTCTGCAAGCGAATCTAATACAATTTGCTCCGAATTAATTACTATATTTCGTCTAACCACATTCGTTTCTATGGTGTAGGAGACACTTCCGAATATTGTCCTGCCATCTGCTATAAGTAAGAAGAGTGTATAATTCTTCGTGTTTCTATTTTTAAGACTTAATTTAATCCTCCACTATTTACGAATAATATTAATTTTTTATAATTTAAAAAAAAAAGTAAGTAAACTAAACGGTATTGAAATTTGAATTTCTGGAATTTCTAAAATTTTCCGTGAAATTTTTACAGATTATTGGAGTTTCCATTCGAATATTTTGAAAGGTATTGAGCATTACGAACTTTTTTGGCGGTTATTAATTTCGGTAAAGGTAATAGGCAACGCGAATTCGGTTTGGAAATTTGGCGCAACCAGCCGAGACAATTTGAAAAAATTCTATTTTGAATTTTGGGGAGAGGGTTTTCTAGTTTCAGCGTATGAAAATTCAGTGGTATAAATGTGCGTTAACTAAATACAATTAGATGGAATTGTTTTAAGAGGTAAAAATTGAAAAAAAAAAATCAAATACTCTACAAATCGTGGAACTTGCTACATTTTGAGATATTTTTCAAACGCAAAATTTGAATTTTTTCATCTGGCATAACGGCCATCTTTCTAGCCGGATCTGTTGCCTTATTCGTACAACATTGCTAGGGGATCTATTTTTGAGGCCTTGATCGAGGACGGAAAAGTCGAGAAATGATAAATTATCGAAATCGTACAAAAATCATTCGCACGAATTTATTGGATAAAAGATACTACACGTTCTCACAATTTTATCGAAGTAAAGCGAGAAGTTACATCGTTTTTGTTCGATGTGTTCAATCGAAAAGTGATTGAAAACAAAAGTTCTGCTGATAAATATCGGTACGTCGTATGGAAAGTTATAAATAAGGTGCATCGAAATCAATTTTGCTGCTAGCGGCGAACTATTTAACATGGTGCACACCTGCTTGCAATAAGTCATCGCGTATACATGATACACCGTATGAGCGGTTGAGAGCCGTTTATGTAATACTACCTAAAGTGTATATGAGAATACTGTTAGATAATATGTTGTTTGACGAAACGGATTTTCATTTGCCAACGATACACCGTCACGATGATCCAGAACTTGACTTACAAATGACCAGCTGTGAAATAAACGATTGTACAACTTGTCTGAACTCTGAAATGTGATGAACTAATTTCGTTCATTTTCATTTGATCCAAAGCCGAATTTTTCGAAAATACTAACCAAACGATAAGGTAATTTTACTAAAACTGAACTAGATACCCCGTTCTGTATGGGAAAAAGAAATCTCTTTTTGTTTCCAACTTTTTACCTTAAAAAACAACGATCAATCTTTATAAGTCGTATAAATATTGTTTTTCATAAGGTTCGGTAGAGTTTAACAAAAAATTCTTAGCAGTGCGAAATATAAAAAAGATTGAGTAGCTGTAGGTTCTAAAATTTTATTGAATGGTATATTTTAAAACAAACATCCTTAGAAAGCAATAAAAAAAGGTTTGTTTTTCTCTTCTTTTTTTATTTTTTTTTTTTTTTTTTTTTTTTTTTTTTTTGAAACGGATAAAAAATGGTGTCATTTGTGTGTGATTTGAGATTCCTCAATATTCGACAAATTAGTTATTACCATCTGTTATCGAGTTTTTTCAACGTGCTTCTGGTTTTTGTGTAATGTATCAATATGATTGTTCAACTGAATAGAATAATTTCAGCGTTTCGAAAGAAATAATCAATTAATCAAGAGTATAAGTTGAGTTCGAACGTCCCGATATAGAAATAGTAATAATAATATATGTAAAAAAGAAAAAAATCTGCAAACTTTGAGAGTTATCTCGGCGACCGGAGACATGTAAAAATAAGATATTTCAACGATTTTGTTAATTTCTTTGACGCGTGTAAATTATTACGAGTTGTACATGAAAGGTAATAATGACGGTGCATAATAAAATTGTGCTACTTGCTACTTGCTGTGTGCTAATTAGTACGTGATAATTTATTCCCAATTGAATTGACACGAGAACGGAAATACAGAACATGGTAGAAGACGAACTAAAATGCCAAAAATGAACAACGGAAAAAAAATAAAGTTATTAATAGACTTGACGAAAAATTGTAAAGTAATATGTCTCGCATTTATAATGCAACTGTTCTTAACGGCAGTGAAGTCTACTCGAAAAACACAAATTTTCGAAACAGTTGTAATATTTAAAACAGAGAACTATGCTCGACAGCGAATTACCCTAAAATTTATATGCAAATATTCACGCGTTTCAAAAAAAAAAACAAAAAAAATCAAAAAAACAAATCGTTGTATGCGTTACAATGTAATTATTCAAAGATAAACATTTTTTAACTATTACCATTAAGCGATAAAACCCGGTTTCATTAAGGACATACGTTAAAAAATGAATAGAAAATTATCGAAATCATAAAATTAATTAATACACCAAAACCGCACATGACTCAGGAAAATAAGAAGACAAAAAAGTGAGTAAAAAAAGGAGTTAGAGCGGTGAAATTGATTTAAAACATAATATCTGTAATGTAAAACATATTTATTTTGTAATGGTATTTTCTCTGTAAAAGCAAATAACTTTCGTACCTTTTCGCTAATATTTAATGTAGCGGAAGGAGAAAGCTGCAGCCAATATTTTGTTCTTGATATTATGACCATATTTATTTATTAAAAGAAATACAAAGAAAACTACAAAAAAATAATCAAAATTATTATATTTTTAATTATGATAAATATTGAAAACTTGAACAAAAATATTATCAAATTCTAATTAAAGCCACTTGAAATACTACACAAATTTTGGTATCTTTTTAAGATCGCCGGTAGCAGCCCCGGTCACCTACTTGTTTAGTGACCAAATTGTTTCTTGGCGACACATACATCACAGTTGTAGTACAAATTGGATGGATTTATATTATCTACGCATGCTTCGTGAGCCTAATCTTGACATATTTTGCATTGGATCCAATCCTCATCGAATGTTTCACCACAAATTCCGTCTCTTGATGTTGCGAATATGGCTCAAATGCAACCTTTTTCGCTTTCACCTGCATTTTTATGCCTGACCTTTACCACAGCTTTCGGGTCTTTGGCCTTCCCCATTAATTCCTTTTTATAAGGCGAAGATGTCAAAATTTCGCTTTTTCATGTTCTCCTTTTTCGAGCAGTCAGTCGTTTCTTTGAGGTATCTGGAAGAGGTGATAATACCTTAAGCCCATCATTAATATTCCCAACATCAACACTTGCACTTGGCTCTGTCTCTTGTAAGGTTGCTAACGACACAGCTGGAACGCTAGCTGTTGGTTCAACGTTCGTGGTTGGTATTGGTTCATGGATTCGGAAGGCAGCTGACGACACAGATAAATAGTTTTGGCGGTCTTGGTTCATTTTCAGGTGCTGCAGGAATAGGAGCCTAGATTGTTGACTGTCTAGATGTATCTTCAATCGGTGTATTAGTTAACGCAGAACCTAAAAAGTTCTCTTCCAGCCATTTGCTTGTTTTCGTTAAACCTGCGAGGAATTTTAATTTTTTCTGCCAAATCAAAGGCAAGGCGCAAAAATTCACTTTTTATTAAAGGTATGAGGCCGCTATTCTAGATTTATAACATGCTCAAAAGTTGTCTTTCAAACTCGGGTTTAAAAGTCTGTTGAAAACGTCCTAATTTTGGCTTGAGAGTAATCTGATGACTTTGTTTTATACCTCCGATACGATCCTGTAGCGAAGTACTTGGAACTTCGTATCGGTCTATAGCAGCTCTCTTGGAACATTTTTTTTATCAAGGATGGCTTGAATTGCTTTTTTCACATTTTTTCACTCCAGTCTCCGCGATTTGTAGTTTTATTTTTAAATTTAGGGATTGTAATTTGTGAAAACCATTTCTTTTTTTTTTTTTTTTGGGCTCGGCCAACCGATAGCAGCTACCCAGGACAACTGGACTATATTAGAGATTAAATTTTAATCCGGTCAGAGATCGATGAAAGAAAAAATGCAAGAATAGGAACCACCTTTGAAGACGGCAAAGTTAAGGTATAGGAAGCATTATGGGGAGTAGGAAAATTCAGCTTTAATAGCTGAGCGTACAAAATACTACGTTCGGAGGAATGTTTGAAACATTCAAACAGCACGTGGTCAGGATCACAAACGAAAGTAAGGTCGCTAGAGCGCAAAGGACAATAAGCGAATGGGGAAAGAGCAAAAGGAAACCGAGAAGATGAGAGCAAAGTATGATTGAAACGCAGACGGCAGATAACAATAATGAAAAAACATTTAAGGGTAGGAAAATAATAGAACCAAGAATAGGAAGGGAGTCTAGGCTGAATAGAAAGGTAAAATGAGTTAGGATTAGAAAAGGAGCGAGCATATACATCAGGCCAAAAGCTGACATGCATTCTTTTGGAGAGGAGAAATATGTTGTGTCCAGGAGAATCTTTTTAACAAAATATGGGGAGTGTAACGTTAAGCGTGGTAAGAAATCCACCGTTTCGTTACCATAAATGTCCACATCAATTGGAACCCAAAGAAGGTCGATGGTAATGGAATGGGAAAGGAAAAAAAACTATAGATGAGAGAACGTATACGGAAAACAATAAAGTCAAGGGAATATGACGGAAAGGGAGAGAATATAGTTTGAAGAGCACATTTGGAGTCCGAAATGATTAGGTATCCGAGTATCGAGTTGAGGAAATAAATATAACTGCTCGAAGAATGGCATAAAGTTCCGCTGAGAAAATGGAGCAAAAAGCCGGCAGCCTAAAGGCTTGAGCGGAATTACTGGCTAGGGAGAAAAAGGAAGCAACTACTCCCCTTGAACTCTTGAAACCATCAGTAAATATTAAGGAATGAAGAGAAAATGAGGAATTGATAAGAAAATTAAATTCTTGATTGGCAGCTGTAGACCTAGAGGTTTTAGATGATGAAGGGAGAGAAGAGAGTTTTGGAGGGTAACGGAAGAAGTTAAACATAAAATAAGGAAGCTTACTATGGGAAATAGAATAGGAAGAGAATTTGTCTGTACAATGAGAAACAAGGGCTAAGGTAGGAGATACACCATTATGAAAGATAGAGAGATATGGGAGATGGATCTTAGAAAACGAGACGGAAAGTGTTTTTACAAGGAAACTGTATCCCAAATATGATCGACGAATGAACAATGGCTGGACATTAGATTCGGGAAGAATAGCTGGAATAGGGGTGGAATTGAGAGCCTTTAAACAAGAACGAAGGGAGACCGCTCTTTCGGGCGCGGGCGAACTCAGATCTTTTTACAGACTGCCTGCGGTGATTTTCAGGTATCATCCGTGGGAGGTCGCATCATTTCGGCCGCAATACGATTCGCCTCGTTACGTTTCGACTTCGTCCTTTTTCCAAGCAGATCTAGTTTAGCCTTAGTGAGTTTTTAATTTTCTCTTCTTCTATAATTATCATATTTAAAGCGTAAAATAACCATGGGATCAAAAAAACACCCATGAAATTAGTAATTAATTTGTTCAGAAAACAAAACCAGCGGTTTTCAGTGCTTCTTTTGCGTTTATTTCCTGTTATAAAGACTTGAAATGCTGATTATGTATTCGTTTAGCGGGTTATTTCAATAAAAAATTTCGGAAAGAATTAGTAGATCATAGCAATAATTTCTCTCTGTGATAGATTTCCTGTTTTCAAAGGAAATCCATGTGCTTGATAATAAATTTGTACATTCACAAAAAATTAAAATTAACTTATCTTTAAAGATTATGAAAAACTACTAAAAAATTTGTTAATTATTTTTAAGAAATTATTCTTCCATTTTTATGTTTATTTGTAACGGAAGACATTCGTTTAAGCTGTCGGTTAGCTTTAGAGAAAATTATTTTAAAAAACCTCATAGGAAATATTTGTTTTTAATTTAGTATTATGTAAATTAAAATTATGGTAATTCATACTTATCATATTGAATCCTTGGTGGTTTGACACATCATGCACAACTGCTTTGCTGCATTTGCAATAAAATTATATTTTATTTTTTTTAATTTGTTTATTTTTTTCTTCTGGAATATAGTCACGTGAAAAGTAAACATTTTAGAGCTAGATATTTAATCCTGCACGTTATGTAACACGGATTAACTACTTGGAATCTGTTATCCTTATTAGTGTGAAATATGACTTATATAAACCAGAATTCACTTTTTTAAATCATGCAAAAACGTCAATCTATTTTAGTAATAAAATTAACATAATAAAGTAACAAAAATTTTTCGATTTTTAAACAACTATTGACATTCTTAAAAGTATATATTTGTTTTATAACCGTTATATGTAATTATTTTAGAAAACAAGTAAATATTGATCGTCAGTGAGTATTCCGAAAAAATAAAACAGTACTAAAAGCATATATGCGGAAAGGAATTTTATGAATATATTGTAATCTGCTCGTGTTCTTAATAAACAACCGCCTCGTTTGGTGGTTTGAGCATGATAACCTAGTCCCTTCAAATATGTTCGGTTTTCGCCCGGGGCTTGGCCCGGTAGATTGCATCACTTGCTTCCTTGCAGATATCTATAAGGTATGTCCGCACTTGTTCAACTTTACGTGCGTCAAAGGCATGCGTCATAGCGTTAGGTGAGAGGCACGTGAGGCATGTGGTAGCGCATGCGTTATTTGAGTTGAACGTTGGAGCGACCGGCGAAGTGCAAACGGTGGGTTTCCGTGCGCCATTTCGTGCCTCTTCACTCGAAGAAAACTACCGGTTCATGTGAAATTTCTCGTTTGGGTTGATTGTTTTCGTTTGTTTTGTTATCATGTCCGACGGAGGAAAAGAAATATTAGATTTTATTGATGATTATCGAAGCCTACCGGTGTTGTGGGATATCAGGGATAAGACTTATACCAATAAGCGGGCTAGGAACGACGCATTGGATCAACTTGAGAAAAAGTACAATCTAGACATTAAAGGAGTAAAAAACAAAATTAAATGTTGATATGGTTACCACTAAAAACGATGACTTTGATACAGTGGCGTATTCAAAATATGGTTCTGGTGTGTGTGTGGGGGGGTCCAAATATTCAAATAGGTGTATTTCTTTATTTATATAGGTATATATATAATGATAATGTTATGGAAACATGTTGTAGAATTATGCAACTTATGGCAGAAAAAATAAAATGTATTTTCATAAAAAATAATCATAAAAACAAACGTAAAATTATCAGGTACTTATTTTGACACTACATTTATTTTTATATCACAATGGTTCTGGTGAGGGGCAATTGTATCTCCCCCCCGCATACGCTACTGCTTTGATATGAACCGTTTTTTAACGTTCAGAAACAACTGACGTACTTTCTGTGAACGAAGTACTTTCTGAATTACATTATGCTTACTAAAGTGACTAACTAATGTAACTTTCGGACTCTTTATTGATCTATTTTACTTTATTTACTTGATTTTTCTCAAAAAATATACATACGTAGGTATATTTGTATGCAAATTTTTTCCTATATATCACTTTTGCTGTGATAATTATTTTGGGAAATTAGAATAAACTCACGTTACTAAAAAATTATTTCTGATGTAATCCTGCAGTGCTTCAATTATGGTTTTTAAAACGATGGCTATAATTTCTGATATAGAGTTTGTTTGGAAACTCTGAATAGATAAAAAAGAGATTTGATTGAGTCGCCTGTGGCCAAAATATACTGTGGAGGTAGTATAGCTTCACGGAAACGTGTGTCCTTTTTTTCTATTTTTTCCCCGAATCAGATTTAGCAAACAATCAAAGTTGGCCTTCAACATTCGATTAAAGTTTTTGAACAATAAATCATCTCTGCATTCACTTGTTTCGGAATCTTGTAATCTCGAGTTTTCAAAAAGTCCGAAACCCACAGGGATTTCTTCTTTCTTCCGTGTTTCAAAACTAAAAATGCAGAACTTAGCAAAAGTAGTGACAGCGCGTTTGACTCCATCTCGAGGTGGTTGCACAGAACCTACTGACGAGACGCACAGACGAGTTGAACAAGTGCGGAAAGAAATTGCATACCTTTAGGGCATGCGTCTAGACGCAAGTTGAAAGAGGCAAGAGGCAAGACGCAAGTTGAAAGTGAAAGCGCACAAGTGTGGACATGCCTATAAATCCTTCCTATCAAAAAAATTTACTGTCACTTCTTTTGTCGATGTCTGCTCTGCATTTGATAATGTGCATCTTACCTCTCTGGGCTCCCAACTCCTCTCTTTTAATTTCCCTCCGGTTTTTATCACTCTTATACTCAACCTCTTTCAACATAGAATTCTTTATCTATCTTCTCATTTTCTTTCCACATTCAGATGCGTCTATCGTGGGCTTCCTCAGGGTTCCTGCCTTAGCTCCACTCTTTTTAATATTTACTCCTTCGATATTGCTTCTCTTCCTATTCCCTCTTTCTCTCTCCTTTTCGCTGATGACATTTTAGTTTACTCCACCTCAGATGATCTGTCTTCCGTCACCCACGAGTTAAATCATTCATTGTCCCTTTTTAGCAATGCTCTTTCTACTCTCCACCGCTCTCTTTCCCCTTCCAAGACTTCCTGTATAATTTTTGCTCTCCGCCCCTTTAACCGTGTTTTTATAAACATCAGCGTATCTGATACACCTATTTCCACCGTTAATTCCATATGTTACCTAGGTCTTTTCTTAAATAGTCGCCTTACATTTCATGAACATATTAATTAAATCTATAATTCCTCGATCAAAAGACTTAATCTCCTCAAATCTTTATCTCCGCTCAGATGGGGTGGCGACCTGTGCATTCTGTTAATTCTATATAAATCAATTATTCGGTCCAAACTCGACTATTGTTCCTTCATTTATGGCAATGCCTCCAAATCTCTCCTTTCGAAACTTGACGAAATTCAGAATTCCTGCCTTCGCCTATGCATTGGCGCTTTAAAATCTTCTCCTATTCCTGCGATTCTATCCGAATCTTTCACTCAACCTCTATCCATTCGCCGTTCACTCCTCGGTTATCGTTTTTTTAATAAAACGCCTCCCCATTTTGTCATCCAATATTATTCCTTACAAAGCATCAGTTGATATTCTTAAAATATAAGTCAGATCTAGAGGCACATGGAAAGCACATTTTACAACTGTAATGTTCATTATAAACCAGATGCGACGGGCTGCGACGGTATCGTACGTTATTATTGCGAATGTGCTAACGGCATAAGTACGATCGGTTGCTGCTCTCACATTGCTGCCGTTATTTATTTTTTGTCATATGCTAGATACCTGTCCAAAATTATGAAACCTGCCGAACATCTCACAAAAAGATTTATGAGTGAGAGCACGTTGTTCCTGTTATTGAAGAAGACAGTGACGATGACTGATAAATGGCCCGTGCTCATAGGTTATACAATTCAATATAGTTTTTTATTTCCGTAAAATTTTAATAAACTATCATAGTATTAAGGTCTTATTTTCTCCTCCGGTTGCCTCATTCTATATTATTCTTCGACTAAACGTAAAATGAAATATGTATCATAATATTACGTATAATTACTGATCCTAATTGACCTTTGGAGGTAACAATGTATGGTTTGAAATTAAAATTAATTTCTGAAATACAAGTAAACGATAAAAAGTAGTCGATCATGTACTAAGTGTGTATAGAAATATGATAATCAATTTTGAGAATCGGTATTAATACACGAAGCTGTTAGGACTTATTAATGATTGTACGATAATGTGGTTTTTATTGGTTTCATAATACTTTACGATGAAGCGTCCCTACGGAAACAATTTTTACCATCTTGATAATATAGAATAAAGTCAGAAATGGCATTTGGAGTATCAAGCAGGGGTTACCAGGAAAGACTTAGAGGCTTGAATATGGTCAAAAAATCGAAAATATGCGGTTTTTAGGGTTTTGAGTACGTTCCACCACTTTTAAAAATCTGAAAAAATTTACACATGTTTTTAGAGAAAAAAATGCGTAAAATATATTTTTTTTTAGAGATGAGTATGTTTTTGATTTCGAGAAATCGATTTTGAAAACTTTTCAAACGCTATAAAAATTTGAATTTGGCGTCAATTTTTTTTTTTTGAGTAGAACCATTCTGTAGAGCTCGGAATTCATCATAGTTTGAAGGAAAAACAAATTTCCTAGCTTGAGAACTAACTGAGATATTGTAAAAAAAAGTAAAAACCACAAAATTGGTCTTTATAGGACCCTATGACGGTTTAAAAGTCTAAAAATCTAGGAATCGGCGTTTACATTGATGCCGAACATAATCACATAATTACTTTTTCAAAAGACTTAGGGGCCGATTCGACCATTTTATGGAACTAGACCCTTTGCTCTGTTGGTTTTATTAAATTTTATTACTAAACAAGCTGCTTTACTGATATTTTCGTATGGTTTAAAAGTGAATATGTAAGTTATATTTCACGCTGATAAGAATATCAGTTTCGAAGTGATTGAACTATTTAACACATATCGTGCGGGATGGAATATCTAGAGCTTATTTATTTTTCAATTCTAGGAAAAAAATAAAAAAAATAAAATATAATAAAAGATAATTGTTATCATTTAATGTCCTAACCGCCGAGGATTCTGTATTACTGTAAATTCAATTTGCATAATATTAAATTAAAAGCGGATATTTCCTGTAAAGTTTTTTAAAATAATTTTCTCAAAGGCTAATAGACTAGGGCCAATCAATTAAGCCCAAATGAATGGTTCCCGTTAAAAACAAACATGAAAATGTAAGAATAACTTTTTACGACTAACAAATAAATTTTTTCAATAAAATTTCGATGCCTAGATCGATTTTGCTTTTTTCAAATTAGTAATTTTTCATAATCACTAAAATTAATTTATTTTTCCGCTTTTTTGAGCATGGTAAATATTTATTATAAAACACATGGTTTTCCTTGAAAGCAAAAAAATACGTCATAATGAAGAAAATGACCAATTTTTTCCGAAATTTTCTATTGAAATAACCCGCTTACTGAATATATAATCTCGGCATTTCTGAAGTCGTTGTAAAAGGAAATAATTTTTTAAGCGATATATGAACAGAAAAAAAGCATCGGAAACTACTGATTTATTTTCTAAGCAAATTAATTCCTAATAATTTCGCGTGGGGTTTTTTTTTTTTTTGGGTCAATGATTATTTCACGTTTTAAATTTGATATTAACTGAAGAAAAACTCACTGACACTAAACTAGGTCTAGAAACTCTGTCTGAAAAACCGCAAGGTGTACAGCGGAGTAAATAAATAAATAAATAAATAAAAAAAAAAAAAAAAAAAAAAAAAAAAACTAGGTCTACTTGAGAAAAGGACGAGGTCGAAAGTGTCGGAGTCGAATCGTTGTGGCCGAAACGATCGACCCCCCACTGTTGCCCTCCGGATGCGCCTTTTCGATCGTTAAATGGATTTAAAAATTGCATCTCCCGGCACCCCTACATACATATTCGTTTTCACATCAGAAGTATTCGTTTCTGATTTTTTCCAAATTTCGATTGACACGATACATTTCCCACACAGTCATCTTGATTTCTTTTTTCTTTTTTATCTCATGTTCATTAACTTCTGATTTGAAGCAACCTGTTATTTTTCGACAACAACTTCAGTATACTCTATATACGATATCGACGCGTTAGAGTTTATATCTGAACAATGAAAATTGGAAGTTATACATAAAAACTTCATCGCGTTATACACTAATAGACACAGATAGAGGTGAAGTTAGTACACCTTTCGCCGAAGTATGCGAATGATGCGGTGATTGAAATGCGAGTATTTTCAGTTCACCGACAGACTAGACTGTGCTATTTTCGTACCGATGTAGTAATAATATATATATATATATATATATATATACGGTGTAACTGGTTTAACTAGTGTTATAATACGCAATTTTTCATTTCGCTCAAAAGGTCATCGCCATTAATTTTACTAGGAAGTTGTAGATTTGTAATAATTTTCTCCGGTGTAATTCGAAATTTTCCATTATGGTTAATTTGTTACCAGTTATTAATTGTAGGTCTGTGTGTGTGTGTGTGTGTGATGTTTCTCGTCAAAGGCAGTTGTTTTCCTTCGAACTTGATTGATACATTGCTCGAACAAAAAAGCAAGTTTTCGTTTACGCGGTAGTAATGTAAATATTATGTTTTCGCCTTGTCTAAATTTACCGGTAAACCCGCAACTTGTTCATCTTTTCAAAAGCTGTCTTCGTTACATTTTGTTTTAGCATGTTACGTAAATAGCAGATACAACAAGAATAACACCGTTTCAAAAAGTGATTACAAGTTGATATTTATCCTTCTAAGGTTTTTTATTAACGAGTAAATATTGAAAAGAACGTAGCAAATATCCAGTCGTCAGGCATCTCTCAATTAAATATAAATAAGAAATACTAAGTGCGCAAATTTCGTATTGTAAGACATTTTTCAAATAAAAATGCTTTTTTACAAAAAATAAATACCGATACTTGAAGGTTTATTATAAAAATTTAAAAATGCACTAAAAAGTAAAAAAAAATTACTCCCGATTAGAAAAAATATATATCAGACTGATATAACACTTAAGTGGTGATATCGTAATTCTTATACAACATTAATACTTATTAGAGTTGGCATCAAATTCATGTTACAATATCTAGGAACAATTTTATGAACATTTAATGCAGTTTTTAATTATTAATTTAATATGAATTTGATGCCAACTCCAAAAATTTAATCTTGTATAAGAATTACGATAAAACCACTTAATATCAGTCTGATATATATTTTTTCTAATCGGGAGTAATTATTTTTTACTTTTTAGAGCATTTTTAAATTTTTATAATAAATTGTCAAGTATCGGTATTTATTTTGTGTAAAAAAGCATTTTATTTTTTACTTTTTAGTGCATTTTTATTCAATTAAATTAGAAAACATTTTAATAAGAACAGATATTTCCACGGTGTGAAAACATCAAAAGCTATATTTCCATGGTAATTTGGCAAATTTATAGTATTTTAAGCCAATAAATCTAACTGGACGGTGAAAACAATCATGAATGAAAAGCATGCAAAAAGCATTAATTTCTCGCATTACTATTAAGGATAACTCTAAAACTACCGGTCAGATCTTGATCAAATTTCACCACACGAGAAACACCACCTTTCAAATAAAAGAAGAATCATCAAAATCGGTTCATCTAGAAGAAAGTTCTTTAATAACACACATAAAAAAAAAATAATAAAAAAATAAAAATACAGTCGAATTGAATACCTTCTCCTTTTTTGAAGTCGGGATAAAAAAGGCTATACTAAAAGTAAAAATTATTATAAAAAATTGTGATTATTGTACTTTAAATTCATTGACTCGTGTTAATTAATGCAAAATTTAGCGACGTGACGTATTTAATTAGTTAATTGTGTTTTATTGGGATAGAATATTCCGCTATCGGAAACTTCCAAAAATTTCACTTATACACTGAATTATTATGGTCGCAGTTGATACGCCTGAAAAAAAAAAAAAGAAAAAAAAGCGAGACATTTTATTTACTTTTTACTTCATACTTACTTTTAATGATGATATTAAAATACGGTAGTCTAAAATGCAAACGTTTCGCACTTCAAAATTTTTAGCATGCAGTGACGTGTATATTGTAACTCTATTAGTACTCCCCTCCGCCGAAATACTTTCGATTTCAATATTTTAACTGAACGATGATAAAAACAAAAAAAAAAAAAGATGCAAATGTGGTTTTTGCTTTCCTGCATTTCTATAGGCAATTTTTGTAAAACTACATTTAAATCTGAAGTTGATGTAAATGAAGTAATATTACGTCTTTGCCAAATGATTAAGCATCTCAGATAAGAATCCTTCGACGAGCACTCTACATGAGTTTTCCGAAGAAACGTTTGGTGCCACAGAGTGCGATTACCAATGTACTACCGAAAAACTCTTGACTGTTTCCAATTCACTTTCTGGCCTTGTTGCTGTACTTTGAACAGATTTTTCTTTAATTATTGTGGGGCCAACGTCTTTAGCTGCGCTGTGTAACGCCAAAAGATTAAAATCTCCAGTATGTTTTCGCAATTTCTTTTTTTCTCCGTCAAACTGTCCTACACTGTCAGTGTAGCTTTGCCCACTGAACGTAATAATGTGTTTTCAATTGCAAGTCGTTTTAGAAACGTAAGCTAATGAAACTGACGTACGATTTTTCTAGTAATTTTATTTATTATTTCAAAACATCGCTGTTTGATAGTTTTCTTGCGTTTAATTAAACGAATGACCATGAAACAATTACTCGCGACTTTTAAGATTATGTTTCAGCTAAACTTTGCGAGGATCTTTTAAATTTGTTTCGAAATATTTTTTAATTGTTCTCTTTCCGATAAATCTTTAGCTCCTTGATTTGACTTTTACTGCACCCACTATGGGTTTTAGCTGCAACTAGAAAACCTTTATAAGTTTTTACCATATTGACTACTATCCCTTTCCCATTCCATTTCCATCGACCTTCTTTGGGTTCCAATTGATGTGGACATTTATAGTAACGAAACGGTGGATTTCTTACCACGCTTAACGTTACACTCCCCATATTTTGTTAAAAAGATTCTCCTGGACACAACATATTTCTCCTCTCCAAAACAATGCATGTCAGCTTTTGGCCTGATGTATATGCTCGCTCCTTTTCTAATCCTAACTCATTTTACCTTTCTATTCAGCCTAGACTCCCTTCCTATTCTTGGTTCTATTATTTTCCTACCCTTAAACGTTTTTTCATTATTGTTATCTGCCGTCTGCGTTTCAATCATACTTTGCTCTCATCTTCTCGGTTTCCTTTTGCTCTTTCCCCATTCGCTTATTGTCCTTTGCGCTCTAGCGACCTCACTTTCGTTTGTGATCCTGACCACGTGCTGTTTGAATGTTTCAAACATTCCTCCGAACGTAGTATTTTGTACGCTCAGCTATTAAAGCTGAATTTTCCTACTCCCCATAATGCTTCCTATACCTTAACTTTGCCGTCTTCAAAGGTGGTTCCTATTCTTGCATTTTTTCTTTCATCGATCTCTGACCGGATTAAAATTTAATCTCTAATATAGTCCAGTTGTCCTGGGTAGCTGCTATCGGTTGGCCAAGCCCAAAAAAAAAAAAAAAAAAAAATGGTTTTCACAAAAAGACAATTTTTTTTAACAGATATTTTAAAAATTAACGGAAAACTGACTTCTTAAAAATTCGTGCCGATACTTTTGGTTCATTATTCTTTAAATTAATTAACTGAAGTTTCTAAAAATACCTTCTTCTTTGTTCTAAAGGCTTAGCCTTGTCGATGCGACTGATCGTCGGCGACTACCTATTCGTACATTTTTAGCTGTACCGATATATAGGTAGTGTACTAAGCAATTGTTATATGCAACGCAGGTGTACACACGCAAGACCACATTCGGAACTGATTAGTAATCGTTTGATTTATACCGTTATACAAGTGAAGTCCGTCCGGTGTGGGCCTGCTGTGTACTGGCCTAGCGCGCATATGATGTTGTACGTGGTGGTTCGCCATTGCCTTCCACGTGATTTTTAGCGAGATTATTTATTTATTTTAATAGTGTATTTAAAGTTTTATTTAATGAAAGCTAATGTATACGCCATCCTCGTTTCTTTGCAGATCTGATTTAGGATGTCGTTTACTGATATCCTCCTTATTCTTGCACTTTTAATTGTAAAAAAATAGCGTTTTATACTTGGAAAAATCCCTGCTTTATTTTTCTTTGTCTGAATCTATTTCGGCTTATACAATCTCCGCCGGATTATTCTTTAACTGTACCGATTCTATCTTTATTCTCCAAAAATGCCTCCTTCATGCCGTATTTAAACAGGAATTCTAAGCCACTATCATTTCCCTCTTTTTGCCTTAGAGGAAAATCGTTTTCATTGATAACTTTAGGGAGCTCCTTTTTTAACACTTATCATAATTATTTCCTTTTTATTGCATCTTTACAGCCAAGTTGATTGATGTCCTTTTTTTTTTTTTTTTAAATGGATTTGTCAGCAAAAACATTAGCCTAAGAAATGGGGAGGAGGAGAAATAAATTTTAGGCTCTTACGCGTTTAAGGACAGTGAATAAAAATAATTTAAGGGCAGGAGAATAACCGAAATAGCAAGAAATGAGACAATACAAGCAACACTATAAGAAGTAGGGATATCAAGTTTTAACAGCGAAAAATAGAAGGTGGATTGCTCAGCAGAGAAGACCGCACATTCAAATAAAATGTGATCACCAGCATTACAAGGAAAGTATATGGAAGGGGGTGAAAAGGACAAAATAGAGTAGATGTAGCTGGAAACCAAGAAAGTGATGCAGGAAGGAGACTATGGTTATGGCGAGGGTGACAAATAGCAGAGATTGTAGAACGTTTAAGAGAGAGCAGGGACCAAGAAAACCATGGACAAAGTTGAAGAGATGGTTTAATAGAGAGATAAGAGATAGGATTAGAAAATGAAGAAAAATAGGAGTTGAGCCATGATTTGGAATGAGCGTTCGAAGAAACAGGAGCAATATTATGGGCAGAAAATCTGCCCCTGGAAATGGAAGAATAGGCTATACAATTTACCATCTCATTGTCCTCACTACCTAAATGACCAGGAATCCATAGAAGATCGATCTCGATCGAGTGGAGGAGGAAAAGGTCATGGATGAGAAAGCGTATAAGATATGTTACATAATCGGAAGAGGGAGCAGGAAGAGAAGATGAGATAGCTTGCAGAACACTTTTAGTATCTGAGATAATGAGCACTTTATGGAAAATCAGTGATGAGGAAACAAAAAGAGCAGCGCGTAGAATAGCAATAGATTCCGCATAGAAAATTGGACAAAAGGAGGGAAGCTTAAAAGTTTCAGAATAATTTAAGACGGGACAAAAAAAAAAGGCAGAACCAACTTCTCTTGGCTCTTTAGAACCGTCAGTATTGATAGTGATATGCGTAGGAAATAGGGAACCTAAAGCATTGCAGAATTTAGCTCCGGAGACATGTTAAGGAACAGATTTAGAACAGAACGGTAAAGAAAGATATTTAATAGGATCAAGGAAACTAGAAAAACTGAAAGAGAAATATGAAAGTTTATCGCAAATAAAAGGCAACGAACAGAAATAAGGGATAAGATTGGAGTTTTGTTAGAGCAAAATCACCATTTATGAATGATAGAAGAGTAAGAAGAAACAAGTGAAGAGGAATAAATAGGCAGGCGCTTAATCAAAAAGCGGTAACGTAAATAGGATATCTATGATCGAAGAGAGGAGGAACACGGGATTCAGCAAGGATAGCCAGAATTGGGGTAAATCTTAGGGCACCAAGGCAGAGTCGAAAACAGGTATTATGAGTACGAATGATTCTTGAAGGAAGAGACCCGGAAGAATATTCATAAATAAAGCGACAGTAGTCCAGGACAGAGAGGATAAAGAATTTATAAAACATAAGAAGGATACAAGGAACGCCTCTCCAATATTAGTATGAGAAAGAGCTTTTTTTAAGAAAGGATAGATAGAGATGATTAATGTGATTGGGAAAGGAGAGACGTTTGTCAAGAAAGATTCCTAAATAGCGAAAATAATTTTTCAAGAGGGATTGGACCGTCATTTAAGGTAAGACTAATCAAGGAAGGATCAAAAGGAAGAAGTATAAAGACGACAGACGAGGATTTAGGAGGAGAAGTAGAAAGACGAAGATTAGAAAAATCATTTTCTAGTAACATTAGAGAGCTCTGGAGACGAAGAGTGTGGGAAGGTGAACGTTATCAGAGGCAACTGAAATATCAACAAAAGCAGCAATTAAAATTTTTTGGAACGAAGTTCTTTAACGTGGCTTGACGGTAGGAATAAACTGGCAGAAATCGTCACGTAACGAAAAAGCGTAAGACGTCCTCCAGGTGACCTTCGCTTTCTTCCTCTTTCACTCTGTCTCTTTCGGTGTTGTGTTTGTGTGTGTGTGTGCGTGTGCGTGCGAGTAACGAGATTCGAGCAGCAAGCACTGTACGCGGTCAGCTGTATAACCTCAATTGTAAACACGTGTAAATTTTTAATTCGTCTCCGGATCAATCATTCTCTCCTCCCCTCCTCTCACTTACGATTTGCCCTGTCGCCTTCTCCTTATTGTTCTCTTCACGATTGTGATCTTACTGGTACATGTAATGCTGATCACATTTTCTTCGAGTGTCCTACTCTTCGTAACGAACGTTCCCCTTTATACAGTCAGCTCTTGTCATTAGGTCTCCCTACCACCTATAACTCTTCCTTTATCCTCTCCTTTCCTTCATCTTCTGTGGTGTCCGCACTGCTGTTCTTTGTTGCGTCCATTTCGGACCACCTAGTTATTTAGTTTTTTAGCTTAGTTTTTCCTGTTGTTGGGTCAATGCCGCTGGCGCACCCATAAAAAGAAGAAAAAAAAGAAAAACATTTCAGTTTCCATTGCTCAAATAAATCATTGCGTATGGCCCACGACATGCTATCAACCTAGTTAAAGGCAGTAGGCACAGCAGCGGAAAGTACTGTGTAAAATACAATACTAAATGACACGAAAGAACAGGTAAAAAAATGAAGAAGATATAGAGAAAGATTTAATAACCTTTATAAAATCAATGTTGAGACCGGGGAAACGGGGATACCATTACCGATATAAATAGTTTCTATAATCATTTTTACAAATAATTATAGATAAAGAGGGGGAAGAGGAAAATAAAAAAAATTAACAGAAATAATGAAGGCGACGGGAAATTAAAATGCACGAACAGAAGAGAAATATTATTGAAAAGGAAAGGAAACATGTAAGGAATAACAGAACAATACATATGGGGACATAAAACGAAAAAAAAGTGAAATTAAAGAAACTGTTGATTGACAGAGTTACTACGACTGTAAAACTTGGCATAAGGCTGATACACTTCGTCATCCATATAATGAGCGATTCCGAATTTATTAAGGGTAGACGTTAGCGCGGGTACTAAGTAATTTTCCACAGTAAAGGGAAATGGGGTTAGCGGAGACTTGATTGTTAACGGAAGGAGATTGTTTTTAGTATAGATTGTATTAGAAGAAATATGGAGTATCAGAAAAAAAAAGGTGTTTAGAGTGATCAGAAATTACGGAACGGAAACCTTTGGAGCCCAGTATTAATGGTCCGATTGGCGTAAAATATTTATCGAAAGGATTTTGAGATTTAGGTTGTGAGAATGGTGTTTCAGGAAGAGAAGTCTGATACATGAAGAAGAAGAGCAGCTGGAATGAGATTCTGACGCTTTCTTTGTGAAGTGTTGGAAGTGTCCTGTAAGGCGGGGAAATCGGTAGGGTTCGAAATATCGGCAAAGATGAAAGTTGGGAAAATGAATTTACCGCGACTAATATTCTTAGCTTCGGAGTAAAAAATGTTTTTTAGCCTCATGATTTTAACTTTACTTGATTTATAAATACTAGATAAGGGAAGTCAAAAGCAGAGCGTAATTTTCACCGTAATGAACAACACGATGGAAGCTGAAAGGATCATTTTTTTTTTTTTTACTGACAGTACATTCAAAAGAAGGATGACTACCGGAACATAAGGAACTGATAGTTTTACTGCGCGACATGATGGACTGAAATAGTCGAATCCGAAGGCTGTTTTAGCACAATATAGGTCTTCGAGTTACTGGTAAGCGTCATAGAAATTAATGGAGGACGGAAGCAGAGAACCATTAAATTTAATTTGTACAAGCGGAATTGACGCAAAAGAATTTTCAGAGACACGTTTGTGTGTAATCTGCGGATACTAGAAATTGTGACACCTCAGAAGCGCAGCTAAGAGAAATTCTTCGATGGACAGATCGATAGGGGCATCGCGAACTAGACCGAAGAAACGAAATAATAATAAAGATTAGAACGTATTTTCAGTTCTTTGTGAATATTTTCTGAGAATAGAAACTGATTGGCTGCTAAGGTGGAGGAAAAGTTAAGCTTAATCAATGATTTCTCTTAGCACTGTGAGTAGCGGTTTCGTTCATTTAGACTAAATCATCGGCAGTTTCTAGCGGAACGTTATCGTTCAGAGCTGCAACGTTACTAAGAGCGATATCAGAAGAAGACGGAGAACTGGGTTGCGCTGTTGAGGTTTACTACATTTGTTTGACGTTTTCGATTGAGCGGCCCTGGCCGCGCTTTTGGAATTAGATCGAAGAGGATTAGGGGGAGGCCTATTAGTTTACGCTAAATTAAATGAAACAAATAATACAAACGACGGCGATACAAATAATAATCGAGGTAACAATAATATACCAGTACTGATAAGTGATTATAATAAAAGCGATAAAATTAGAGAAATTAAAACGATCTCACCGATAATTACAGCAGACAATTGAACATAGTAAGGGTAATCACTATAATCGTTGAAATGACTGCTATCCTGTTTCACTATTTTAATTTCCTCTAATCGCCACTTTTCCGATTGTTTAATTAATTTTGACTAAATAAATATCCTTCAAGCGATCTGCTCTTCCTTTACTGATCACTATTTTGCGATTTCATCTTTTTTTTTCCACTTACGTGGTCTCATCCATTTTCTTTCTTCACGTTACTCCACCCGCGTTAAAGTTCCCGGCTATCCAGGCACTGCGGTTGATTTTTAGGCTGGAGTTGTCGTTTTTTTTTTTTTAGATCGTGTCTTTTAATCATATGTTTCCACGAGAAAAAAAAAAAAAAAAAAAAAAAAAACATCTTTAATTAACGATCGTTCCTTTTACATGTATCAATTTTCCTTGTTTTCTGTGGCCCCCTCGCTGCTTGGCATTGACATGTTGTCTATGATATCAACTGAAAAAAAAAAATTTTACAGATTGCGATATTATCTACTTCTAAAATCCTACTAATGTAAATCATAGAAAAGTTATGTACCGTTTTTCGACTAATACCGACTTTAATTAGTTACCCTTCAGTTTTATTTTTATTTTTTTTATTTTTTTATTATTTTGTTGGGTTCGTCAAAAAAAAAAAAAAAAAGACATTGGGGCTCAAGAAAAGGGAAAAGGATGAGAAGCGGAATTAGATGTTTATGCGATCAGATATGGAGGATAGGAAAGACTCAAGTGCCGCAATGACCGAGGGTGAGATGGCAAGGAGAGAACAAAAGATGCATAATACGGAGTTGAAAGACCAATTGATAGAAGAGAAGAGTAAAAAAGGAAGAACGTTCGGAAGCGATACAGGTGTGCACTCAAACAAAACGTGATTAGCGTCATCTATAAAGTTGCGAGAGGAAGGGCGTAGGGGACAGAGAGGAGACGGGACTAGAGAGATAAGGAAACATGAAGAAAACTGTGCCCAAAGCGTAGGCGACAGATTGCAGAGAGAGTTGAACGTCGCATGGAGGAAAAAACTTATAAATGTAAACAATTTTAAAAATGACCATTCTACTCCGAATCCTTTAAACTTCCTTCCTGCTGCTCTATATTTACTGCTGAATCTGCTGCCATGCTTCATGCAATTCTTTTTATCTCTTCCTCTTCTATCCTCTCGGATAAATTTCTCTTAATAGCTGACTCTGAAAGTGCCTTGAAGGCGGTCTCTCTTCTCCCTTACCGTTGCTCTCTTTTGATCCTTTCATTCTCCTTATTCGCAATCTAATTCACGAATTATTCCTGTTCCGTTCGATCCAAATTGATTTATTGTGGATTCCTAGCCATGCTGGGGAATTGAGGGTAATGAGGTGGCTGATTCCTTGGCTCGCTCAGGAGCTTCCAATGGACATCCTCTTCATAAATTTTCCGCTCACAATATTAATCATATTTCCGAACAGTTTCACCTTAGATTATGGAAGGATATTTATTTTTCCCTTTTCTCAAATCCGAATTCCTTTTATCTTTCCGTTCAGCCCTTACCTTCTTTGACCAGATGGTTCGACATGTTTCCTTCCCTTTGTCGTATCACCGCTATATGTCGTCTTCGTTTCGGTCATACCTTTCTTCCTTCGTCACTTTATCGTTTTTCCCTCGTCTCTTCTCCGCGGTGCCCTCTTCATCCAGAAGATTACATCTTTTTTCTGTGTGATGTCAATCATGTTTTCTTCGAATGTTCCTCACTCTCTTCAGAACGTTCTCTCTTCTATTCTCGGCTTTTGGATCTTCGTCTTCCTACTCCATACAGTGACACTCTTATGTTCTCTCATTTCCATTTTTATCAGTTGTTCCTAGCTTCTTTCATTCATTCAGTCTCGCACCAGATTAAAATTTAATATGTGTTATTCTCCTTTTGAACTATTACTTAGATTCCTTGGCTGATTGGGCTGTTGCTCTTCGTTGGCGTACCCATAAAAAAAAAACAAAAAAAAAAAAAAACAAAAAAAAAACCCATTACTGATGTTATATTTTTTATTACACGAAATATACATTTAACAATTCACAAAAAGTATATGTATAACATAATCTAGATTGTAAAAGCATTAAAAAATGAACCACCGATACGTATAAAACAATAAATATAATAAATTCGACCGGTTTCGTCAATTGTTCGACATAACGTTAATTATAACTCCGCATTAGTTTTAACATTCACCGATAAAGCAAAAACTTCACAAGCCGATATTCTATCTTATTAATGTAAACATTAAATATACGTAACGTGCCCCCCCCCCTCCCTCCAAGTAGTACCAATTTTTGTGTAATACGAACTTTTATCTATGACTTCCGTTATCGCGACTGTATGTTACACTTTTATGTCGTCGACAACTTCATTACTGCATACATAGTTAACCAGGTTGATATAATCTGCGCGTAATGTTTCAATTAATTTTTCGTCACACGAATCAATTGATGCAATTATTGTTTTATCTCTTTTCACGCGTTCTCAGTATGGTGTAGTCGAGCGCGATATTGGCCTTTAATTAATCCGTACTGCTTTTATTAATCTGTTGTTGTTATATAGATTAACATTTGTAAAATCTTTCAGAAACAAAAGTACAATTAGCCTATACACGAGCGCAGTTAGGGTGCTTTTCTACATCGATGAAAATGTATCGTAAATTTTACTATGCCAGAATTACATTTTTAACTAGTCTATATATATATATATATATGTGTGTGTGTGTGTGTGTGTGTGTGTGTGTGTGTGTGTGTGTGTGTCGTTATTTATGAGAATTTAAAAAGTAACACTTTTTACGATTTATTTTCTTTTTTTTTTTTTTTAACGTGTCGAGGCCTTAATTATGCGATTTTGTACGGGACTTGGTTGCATTACGAGTTTTCAATCGTGTTTCCCGGAACAAGAGTTCATTCTGGCAACGAACAAACTACTTGCCTCGACTATTATGTCGTTTCGTCAGCAAAATTAAGCAGCACGCGGACTACGTACGAGTATATGTCAACTAAAAGCGACCGTAAGCTCGTACCTCGGAAAGTCAGTAATTTAATGATATCCTTTTTTTTTTCCCACTCCTACTTTCGATAGCTGAACGACACGGGGAAACTTTCGTAAAAACTTTGGATTGTCTTTTTGTTTTTACAAAATATTTGTATATTACTCCTTTAACGTGCATAGTGTACTGTATGAAAATGTTCACTACAGCTTTACATCTTTTTGATAAACACCGTATAGTCCCGAATCTTATTTCGAGTTTGTAGAACAAACCTGCGATCAAATGTAGCATAAAAAAATGGAAGAAGGTTAAACGAGACGGAAGAAGGTTAAACGAGACGGAAGAAGGTTAAACGAGACGGAAGAAGTAAAAACAAAAACGTGCTTGAATATTTTTGGTGAAAATGATCAGGCGAAAAAAAAGCAAATATGCGAGTACCCTGAATTATAAAGTTCTTCTCTTCAAATTTGGTCACCTATTGAAAAGGAAATGGTAGCGTTTCGACGGCGATCCTCAAACCGGTTGAGGTTGAGACAGTCGTCGGATTTGGCAGACTTTTAACGGTCAGTTCCTCAAGCTGCCCATCTGCATTCTCTCTGCTCATTTCCGGGTTACTATTGGAATCGTCTACCTGAGACTTTCCACTAATTAATAGTCGCTCTTTGGTCTGCAACTGCTTATTTGGCTAAATGATTTATTCGTAGCTAATCCCCGCATATCTGTAGACCACTCCACTACTCGCCGCCTGTGGGCGCACCTCGTTCCGATTAGAGCTCCGGCCCGAGGAGTTACAACCGTCCAACCGGGTTTTCGATATTATCACTCGGAAAGAATTACATTAAAAATTATGTGAAATAAATTAAGAAAAAGAAATACTGATAGTTCAAACAATTTAATGAAAATGCGCTAAAAATTCAAAACTTCGTTAGTGTGTATAATATACATACATATTTTTACGGTAAAATATACTAAAAAGGGACATTATAATTATTCTTAAACATTAATTGCTTACTAGAGTCTCGGGGTACATCTGATTTAAACTGAGCCAATTAAAAAATCATATTAAATATTTCCTTAAGTAACCGATGCGATAAACGATTGATTCCGTTGTTTTACTCACTTTGTATGATATTTTCGTAATTGCTGCAATTTGAATTTGATATCGGCTACTCTAAAAGGTGTGTGCTAATGATGTTCGAGAATAATCGTAATAGGTATTTTGTATAGTAAAATATATTATTTTTCATTAACTGTTTAGCGTATTTTTATTCAAATTTCAAAGTAAATAGCCGGGGGGGTATCTTTTTTCATTTGAAGTCGGTAAAAGTAAAATAACGACAAATAATAATGATTCTTTTTTTTTTTTTTTTTTTTAAACCTAAAATTATTAGTTCTTAATAATATACGTACTCACGACAGTTCTATAGGTACGAATGCGTATGTGACTACACACTCGATTTTATACAAACGCAGTCCAAGTATGTATCTAGGCACCGGACTAGCGATTGCCTTCCGTGCGACTATTTTTATTTCGATAATTTTTGATGTCGGTGGCGCTAGTTTTCAAACTCGGAACTCGGATGCGGTAATACCATCATCCTATTGCAATAACGACATTCAAACATTTCGTTCACCTATCTATTTCTATGCCTATCTGTGCCTCTAATTTACTAGTGGAATTCGTACTAATCCGTTATACAAAAACCTTTATTCGGATTTCGATGCGCCCCATGTGTGAAGGTGGCGTCGAAACTGGATTTCCTTTTAAGATGGTTTTTTTTGGTTTGGGTCGTTTCCGTTGATGAAGTGAAACAGCTCTCTATACATGTCGCGTCACCCATCTATCTGTGCGGATACATCTTTACCGACCGATTCAAATTACGTTTTTCACCTAGAATCCGTTCGACGTTGCAAATAACATAAATTGTAATTCGGATTCGCTTGTGCACACTCATTTAGCCACCATATTTTCATAAGGGTGCGAGTTATGATTCAACTATTATAAACGCATCTACCAAAAACGTAAGCTGGAAATTCTACTTATTTACGCGGCCATCTATCCAAAAAAAGGGCGGTAGATGATTCATTATATAGAAGAGACCGGAGCTGTAGCATCTCTGTGTAACCCAGCTACATCTGTTCCCTTCGCGACGACGCGTTGTGTCTCGGTTAAGACTCTTACGCGCTACTTACCAGTTTAAAGTGCAGCCGTTAGCACTCTTCCGTTAATGTTTAATTTAAAAATGAAAACGTTACGATTTTACGTTAGGTGACAATTTTCGCGCCAAGTAACGATGTGTGTCATTGGCGCAAAGTTGAGGTACGGGAAAACTTTGATTTGTGGACAATGATACATTTCTAAACTGGACAAGATGAAATCGAAATCGTTAGCGATTTCTCGTTTTGTTTCGTAATTATTTTAAAAAATATATATATATATACAATATATACAATATATATATATTTATATAAACGAAAAGTTTGACGTAACTATTTGATGTTTTTATTTTTTTCGATGTTGTATTGAAAAATTTGAAAACCGTCTCAAGGTTAACCAGATAGCCCAGAAATGACTGAAAATTGAGAACACTACCGGAGTTAAAAATCATTTCCATTTTCCTTTCTTCTGAAGCGCCTTAGTGCGAGCTGACAAACATCAAAAAGAATTTGTTTTACAGAGAAAAGTAATTCTGTAATCTAAACGATTTTGCATTATATAGTAAATGTCACAATTTGCAGCGGTACTTCTTTACAGCGTACGGAAGTATTTAACGTTTTGATAGTTTAATAATTAATAATACCGCGAGGTGCAATGGAGCACAAGAGAGGCGGCCTGGTGTTGGCCAGCGAACCGAGTAGACGGCGAAACTCGCTTAATATTAATTAAAAAAAAAAGTAATAAAGTTAAACACCGCGCATAATCACGTCTATCAATCATCTGTACGGAAATTACAGTTTTAATAACTTTAAATGGAATACCCCGACTAGCACTGGTCAAAATACAAAAAAGCTGATTTTTAACATGCTTTTTGCATATGTGTTTATGGGTAGAGTACGGGTTGTAGTGCAAGCGGCCGTATTATGTTATGGACGTCTCTATTATAAGTATGGTCGGCTATGAGTGGCTATTGCGGGCGCTAAATAAGAATCCTATTTCATTTTCACTATTGTAATCCATGAACGGGGGGGGGGGCGTTCTATTTATTTACTTGAGAGTCGTTGGTATGTAGGTTACACACTAACTGAAAACTGCACGCGCCATGTTGATTGTTGCCATCAGCTTCATCATAGCAGCGCTAAGAATGACAGGGTTATCGTGTGCGAATTTCCACACAATTAGTACGGGGTGGGCGACGTTGAAAATTTTAGTACGGAAGGTCGTTGGAAATCGAAGCGCGAGTCAAATGTAGGTAAGGAGAGAAGGCGCTCGAAACGATGAAATCACGGGACGACGATCAGATGAACAGAAGAAGCCACCGGCGGTCGTCGAACAGGTAACACGCGTCCATCCAGTGTCCAGCGGAGTCAACTGGTCGTTGGACTGTCGATGAACGATCGTGCCGTGTAGTTCCGATGTGCGATCGATTAACGTGTTTCGCTCGTTCGATCTGATTGACGATCAGTTATCGAAAATTTTCATTGTTCGATTTTTAGTTTTCGACATACATGTGTTGCTCGTAGTAGCAGACGGAGAATTTTTACCGCAACTGTTTTTGTCCGGAATAAAATTCGTTTTAGCCGATTCCCTTCGGGGCGACTAACTCTGATCGGTAAGTAACAACAGTTGTTTACTATTTGTTTTCTTTCTGTTCCTTATTTGTTTTTCCTTTTCGGTTTTACAAAGGTTGCAGTCCCCGACAATAGGAGCAAAAAACAAAAAAAATCGGCTCATCTTTTGCAAAGTATCAAAAATGGGGTAGTCAATTGTAGTTCATTTTAGCCGATGTATAACGATAGAGAGATTAAAAAAGTTCGCCGAGTAGAAATAAATAAAACGTCTTTGGAAACAGGTTTTCAGGTCAGTCAGGAGGAAAAAGGCAGTTCCAGTTTTATAATATCGAAAATTTTAAAGTTTGCAAAGGGGGACACCTTCTAATTTCGAAGTTGAAAATTTTAGCCTATGTTTGATCAGAGGAGAAGCAACATTAAAATGTTTACTGTGTTCTGGTTATTAAAATACCTATAAACCCACTCTAATTGGTGATTTTTTTTTTTTTCGTTTTTTTTTTTTATTTGGGTTTGTCTAAACGTTAACGCATGAAAACTGTTGACAATTTCAAAGCTGGGATTTTAATCGAGTTTTCCTGGAACGTAACATCACTGGTTCTACGGTCTTCTATTTTACAACACTGAATAGAGCGAGCTTTCTATATTATCGTTATTATTCTTCCCGGAAAAAAATATACTATTTCTTTCCAGACCTTTCAATTTCTCTCTCTCTCTCTCTCTCTCTCTATATATATATATATATATATATATATATATATATTCTTCTACTTTTTGGGTGGTTTAACAATATTATCCCGCGAGTTTTGAAATATATTTTAGTTATCTTCCTAGTCGTCACAAAAAAAAAATATATATATATATATATATATATTGTAATTTTTTGCTTCCCGGTAGGTTAAATTATTTTGTTTTTTTTTTTTTTTTTGTTTTTTTACATGTCAATTACGGCCATTAATATAGCCCGAGGGAAATTTATCTGTATTTTTAATTTACGCTAGCGGATTACTACCTGAACGAAACACCACACTGCCCGACCAACTATACCGTAGCCGACAAAATTATTTCGTTATCGAAAATGATGATTTTTTCGTGATAAAGAGTAGACGTTATTCTTAAATATTTTCTTTAAACCGCCCTATTGCCGGATACTACGTTCACATCGCGTCTCTGAAAATAATTACTTACTGTCCGCAGTCTGCGGGGAGCGATTGTCGAATATAGAATATAAAATTTAAAAAAATCTTCACATTTCGTACCATATTAATTGAAACATTATTTTCCGCTCGGGAGTAATATATATATATAAAAAAAAAAAAAAAAATCCTTGTAAATAACAGTTACGATTTATATGATTTCCGTTACGTTCGCAAAAAGATTAAATCATTTATCCCAGTTTTTCCCCTCTCTTCGTCCTTAGTTTTGAAGGGGTTTTCTTCTGTCCGTTGTGCCTCTTTCATCACTGCTATATGTCGGTGCATATATCCTGTAGTTCTGCATGCTTTTTTACGGCAATTTCTTCTAGTGTTTTCAAGTTAAGCCGTTCCGGAGTTGTGGTGGTCGAATTTTAGATGATTTTTTCGGCATTTTAATTATTATTAGGATTCCGTGCGTTATAGCGTGCGTACGCGAACCTGAAAGAGGCGAAATAATTTAGTGCGAGTAATTTGTCCCTTCTAAAAATTTACGTCGAGCTATGTAATTTTTTATTAAGATTTTTGCCAGTTTTTCCGGTTTCCTTGTACTTAGATTCATATTCGTTACGAGACTACAGAGTTTAGCTCGTTCGTTAAAATCAAGTAGAAATGGTTGTAACGAAGGCGATCAATCAAATGTTTTTTAAAAAAATGTCGTTACGCCAACGCTGATTTGTTATTCTTCAGGGTCTATTCTACTTACTTTGATAATGTTCCGAATTTCATTCTGATAAATTTTGTGATCTAACAGCTCTTAATTAGTTATTTTTCGAAGGCAAAAAGAAAACTAACAAATAACAATAACCTTTTAACGGTGGTAGCCTTTGTAAAAACAACCTTCCCCGGATGGTAGATTAAACTGTTTTTTTTTCTTCTTTCCATTTGAGGTCACCACGACGGGGTAGCTCAATGCGTGTGGCTAAATAACAATTTAGATTTTTAATGTGTGGCAACTGGTTGATTAAAACTCGAAAAATATGAATAACTTTATAACTGGTTGTAGTAACTCGTACAGGTTGTATATTTTTTTTTTTTTTTTTTGAGGGTTCATCAACCATAAACATTAAACTTGCGAAAGAAGAATTTATCTATATCCTTAATTTTACAAAATCGAAATTCGAACCGGGTCCTACCCGAACGAAACTGCCTAACCAACAATGGTAGCCGGTATACTGGTTGTAAGCGAACACTAAATGTATGTAATTAAATCGTCAGTGAAAATATAAACAGTGAGGGCGCTAAAAATTTGTTCCTGGTGAGGGGGGGATTTCCACCTCAAAATAACTTCTCTGATTGTCAATTTGAAGGAAATTAACCCAAAATAATTAATCGTTTAATCGTTAATATTACGTAGTTCTTCGTTTAAAATTCAAAAGAAAAAAATTACAAAATTTTCGGAAGGTATTTTGCAATATGATCTTGCTGCATCCTCACTGCACTGTTTGTTGGCAGCGATTTCTCGTTCACGTCGGATGCTAGTCGAATGCTGCCGATGTAAAAAAAAAAAAGCTCTTGTAAATCATGATTTATTATTGCTGAAATTAAAGAGACAGCTCTGAGTTTCGCGGATTCATCTTAAATTGATTTAAATCTTATCTCTCCATCAGATGATACGGTACTGAAATAAATAACGTGTTTTTAAATCTGAATAGGTGTAAAACATTGTTGTCCCTCGAGAGAAACTATTTTGGGTCCGATCTGAATTTCAACCTTCATTAATAACTTACGTTAATTAAATATTATTAGAAAGTTTCTGATCTATGCAGACGGTACAGTTTTTAAGTAGACGTTACCCGAAGGTTTTACGAGATTTGGCTCAAAATAGGATTAATCTAATAGAAAGTTGGGTAAATTCCAACAGATTAATTATTTTCCGAACATTATACATTGTATTCACTTTCGGATAATCACGTGATCGAATTCGTGAAAACGATTTTCCGACTCTGTATGTAGGTTTTATAATTTCATAAATTAATTAATGTTGTCTTCTAAAGAATTAAAAGGCAAGAGGAAGATTGAGATAATATACTCCCGGTCGGGCGGAGGGGGGATAACGTTATCGATCGGTACAACTCCTGGAGTAATTTTTGTAAACTTGTATACATAATCAGTACAAATATGGATATATGTATTAATAATGATAAGAATAATTTTAAAATAACAAAGAGCAAAAATAAAAACTCGATAAAAAAAAAGTAATTAAAAAGTCAAACTTGTTCTATAGTAAAAATCGACTTAAAATAATATTTAAATTAGCGCGTGCTGTTAATATATTTGATTCCGGCAGGGTTTTCTCACATTGTGGCCAGATCTGAAACGTAGGAAAAACGAAACCTAAATTTTAATTCAAAATAACCTATAAAACGCATGAGTTTTTATTAGGTCATCACATAGGCCAAAAAACTGCAGCTCTACGAGATTTGCGCGAATGTAAGCGCAGTAATTTACCACGTGACAATGAGAAATTTTTCTTTCACGACAGATCTCGTTTGTAAAACTTCACGAGCCGGGTCGAGCCCTCCCTCCGGCCCTAAATATTACCTTGCGGTTTTAATTTAAACGTAAAATAAAATTGAACTTATTTAAAACTTACCGGCATTATCCGAAGCGAAATTGTACCGCTAGGTTTATTGTCGCTGTAAATCTTTCTTAACTGGCAACTCGTAACATTGCATTTATGTGTATGTTTCAGTGTCTGTTTTTCGTGTAATTTTTATAAATTTATTCAACTTTACAGTCGGTGCGACTATATTAAAAACCAAAGAACTAATCTCGTTAGCAACAAAGTCCGCTTGAAACAGGCTAAATTGTTCTCTGTAATTATTTTTTTAATTACTTCAAAAGGAGATTATCCGAAGTACCGGTTAATCTAAACATGTTCCGCTACGTAGAAATTTTACCCCAGAGTAAAGCGTTTCATATATATTTCACGTGTTTGTCTCGTTAGTTTATAATGGTATTTCAATGATTGATTGTCGAAGTTGATCAGAGACCGATGAGGATAGTGTAGTGAGGCGTCGTTCTTCGACTATCTCAACTGCGGAGAGTTTTCACGACGCAATGGCAGTTGTGGCGATCAGTCGATATCGCCGTTCAATTTTTAATATGCCCCCACGTTTCTTTCCTCCTTTATGAAATAATATGAAGTAATTCGTTCGGCGATAAACAAAAAACCGGATCTATTTTAATTTTTTTTTAAATGTTCCTAACTGCGAGATAATTGTAAAACGAGTTTCGGCGGCATTCTTGTAACGTGTACATTAAGTGCTGATCGTCCGGACGACATTAGTCATCGGGAAATATGAAGA
The DNA here is from genome assembly GCA_039619475.1 of Icerya purchasi. Classification (NCBI taxonomy): domain Eukaryota; kingdom Metazoa; phylum Arthropoda; class Insecta; order Hemiptera; family Monophlebidae; genus Icerya; species Icerya purchasi. The sequence goes on along the minus strand of CM077115.1, from coordinate 189,903,045 downwards.
TTACATATTCCGAATCGAATAATTCCCAAAGAAATATTGTTACAACTATCGCTGATAAAATACAAATTGACATGGCTGTTTTTTTGACGTGGCTAATTTTTGTTAAACCGTTTAAATGTTTCCGAGACGGATTAACCGATTCTTCGATTTACATATTAATAGAGTAGTACAAACCCGAATTACTGTAGAATAAAAATCCATTTTGCTGATTTATAAATAGTTATCATAATTTTCTTCGTTTGGTTAATATGGATGACGAGCTTCTCCCACTCGGGCGTGCACACACGTACATATAACAAAAAAAAACAAAAAAAACGTGTTTTATTGTCGTCTATTTGTCGCAGTTTTATTTTATGATAAAAAAATATTTTGTATAATAGCGATATCTAGTAGGTAAAAAAATTTCAAAAATACCACTTTCCTTATAAAAAAACCCGTATTTTCCTGTTTTTTTTTTTTTTTTTGTTTTTTTCAGATCACACCATTTAGCCTACCACAATCCCCGATCATTTCATAAGTTTTTAAAAATGTTATTTTTTCTTTCTATTTTCCATTAGGCTAGAGCGTCGACAAATCCATTTAAAAAAAAAAAAAAAATTAATCATCTTTGTTTACGGATTAACTCGGTAAATTATTCCTAGGTCTGGACAAAATAAAGCGGGAAAGCGGAAATAGTTGTGTAAGTCTTAGTGAGACGAAGGGAAGAGTATATTTAAATAGTCCAGAATGAGTCCCGATAATGTCCGTGTACGTGTAAGAAAAATATCGAGCTTACGCACCGGCTATTCTCAGCCTTGTCGCATAATTTTATTTTTCAAAGAACCCTCTACCTTCTATGAATTGTTCTTTCTGTTGCCAAAGTGTTGCCCCCTCAACTTTTTTTTTTTTTTTTTTTTTTTTTTTTTTATGGGCACGTCAGCACAGGACATTTACCCAACACAAAAGATTAGAAGAATAAAAAGACATATGGAGCGACAGGTTAGATCAAGAAACGATTAGAGATAGAAGAAATGAAGGCGGCTAATGAAGGAACAACAGAAGGAGATGGAAAAGCGAGAAGAATGTAGAGGGCACTTTAGATAGTAGCATGGCCAAGGCAAAGCAAATTGGAATAAAAGATCGCGCGTTCTGTAGAAATGAAGGAACATTCGAATAGTACTTGCGTCACAGGTGACATTTAAGGTAAATGAAAGGGACACAAAGGAGATTGAACAAGAGCAAAGCGGAAACGAGAAGCCGGGAGCGGACTATGATTAAAACGAAGGCGAACTATGGTAACGATCTTGCTGACTCGTCAGCATGCTCGGCCGCAGTAAATGGTCGTTTCATAGGCAAATTTCCTTCCCAAAGTCTTTACTCTCTCTTTCTTTTCGTTCTCACCGTGACTTTTGGACTGATCTCTATCCGTCATTTTTCTCCAACCCTGACTCTATTTACCCCTTGCCGTATAGCCTTATCCATCCGTTTCTCCTTGGTTTAACAATTTTCTCAATATCAGCCGTTCTGTCACTTCTTCCATAGTTCGCCCCCTCAACTTTCCACATACTGTGTCACTTCGCAGCACTCTTACTCCATCGGCCCTTTTTTATAAATAACAAAACAGTCTCTCTAACATACTTAAGAATTCCCCCAATGCAATTTCATCTGTGACACAGTTTATCAGAACTAGTAGAATAAGTAGTTATCTGTAAGAAAAAACTGCGCATAAAATAAATAAAAAAAATGAAAATTGAAAATAATTTAAATAAACTAGAAAACTACTGTACAGGTTTTATTATGTTTCAGTTTATTAAGAGAGGCTTTGCTCGTATTGTAGCGAAATAGCTCACTTTACAAAGAGTCAGGAAAGGTTAAACATTTTATTTTTCGCGTTACAGCATTTTTCCGCTTTTATTATTGTTTAATCGAAGGTAATTTATAACGCAAATAAACGATGAAATCGCGACATACGGAACGACTATTGCATTTTCGACCACGAAAATGGAGTAATCGCTTCCCGAAACTTGTCAATGAATATCTCGTATTATGAATTAATTTTAATTGCATAATAACAGCTATAGTGATTAATAATATGTTAATTTAGTATTATTATTATTATTATTATTATTGTTATTATTGGTTGTCGGTAACTGATTCTCAAAACCGAGTTTCTCTGGCTTAGGCCGATGGTATTTGGAATTTCTCATCTATTGAAAATAATTTAGATTGTGGTTAGAAATCAGCTTGCTTCCTTCCGATCTAGTTGTTTTATACGAAATTTTGGTTTTATATTATAAATAGGAGTAAGCGATTCTTCGTGTGCGAATAATTTAAGTTTTTACACTGAGATGGCTTAAAACGAACAAAATAATATCCTTTACTGGATCCTGGAAGGACGTGTGTTAGGCAGAAAACAAGTGTTTACCATATGTATTGTGACTTGTCATTTTATTACTTTTTTATAATTGTGACCAAATGGGCATAAAAGTCCGGGTGGAAAAAAAAAAGTCCATTTTTTTAGAAATCCTCGCAGATTTATACGATACAATCGCAGGATGATTTTAAAACTTATTTTCGGAAACAGCTATCGGTTTTATTACTCTCCGTAATAATCGAGGAGACACGCGCCCGTTGTAATTTAATAATCGGAGCAATGATAAAATCGTACTACGGAAAAATAATGAATTTTAAAACGCTAAAAGCAAAATACGAATCTATCGAACACGTTAAACGGAGCCTGAAAATTAGTTTGGAAAATGATTCAGCCTCCTAATTATTATTATCGTTAAATATGTAAAATTATTCGTCAACTTGTTCTAGAACAGGCTGCGTGTAGATTATTACTACCAGTTTTCTAAGTTATTGCTGTCAGATGGATGTGTAAGTGATTCTGTAATTGATATCGACGAAACGTCAACATTGACCTTCTAATTAAATCTTCTCTATAATGACATTTCGTTTCGTACGGACTGAAAATGCAATTGAATAATATAGCTATGGTAGCAGACGCAGTAAGTTTTACGCGAAATAAGGCAGAATGTTAACATGCAGCAACCAGCTAGAAAATGAAGGTTATTTATACATACTTATCATTTTAAAATATCGCCAGACCAATAATTGTGAATAAACTTGCATTGTAAGTGTCCCTTTTTTTTTTCTTTTTTTTTAAATTTATACCGTTTAACGTTGTATCTAATTATGTCTGGACAACAGTCTAGAATTAAATAATTTTCTACTTCATTTCCCAAGAACAGCTTAATTTTGTAATTTCTTCGAATGTTCTCGTATCTCTTTGTAACTGCCCAAAATAGTTCATCACGTTCAAATTATTTGCGCGACCCGGTTTTTAAAAAAATTTCTTAATGCATTCTTCCTATAGGCGCCTCCATTAGCGCGCCAGACATTCTCTTCTATTGCCTACGTTGTGTGTTGGTAAAAATTTCGGAAAGGTCAAAATTTCCCTACACGACGCAGTGCCTTTTGTTCTCTCTCTCTCTCTCTTAACTACGTTTAAAACTTCATCAGATAAATAATTTTAATATATTTTTCTGATAAAGTTTAAATTTTGTTCAAATTCGAATCATCAGAAAGGTCATGTGAATTATCAGCTGTCTAGTATATTTAAATCGATATAGAAAAAAAAATATATAGCTCTAACAAGCACTAGCTAACATTCTTAGCGGAATAATTCCGATTTTCTGCCATTTAATTAAATATATAAGTTCAGTTCAAATACTTTTAAGTATACAATTCATTCGGCACATCTATCAATTAAGCAGTTACTGTACGAGGATGTGATCGTTGAAGCAATTAAATTGTATAGAAGAAAAAAAAAAAATGTTACAAATTATTATAAACGAGAACTATTTATCCGCAAATCTAGTAGTAGACGTAAAATATTATATTTGAACAGCGCACCGAACACTAGTGCTATTTAATTTTAATAAAATAAATTGATCAATAAGGATATGAAATTAATTTTAACAGGGAACCGAATTCAAACGGAATAACTCTGCCTAAAATATAAAAGCGTAAGAAAAAAAAAAAAAAATGAAATTGTAAATACGTAGAAGAAATAAACAAACGGCAAAAATTAAATAATATTCAAATCAAATGAAAAATCAAATAATTACTATTATTAATTACGCGACCGCGGTGCACACTATTCAGACAATTATTGCCTAAATCTAACACCTGAACTATTTAAAAAGTTAACGATTAACAATTTTCTTTACCGAACATAATAAAATGACAGTTTCAACATTCGTACATATATATATATATATATATCAATTAAAAATCGCTACGTATGAAAATAATTGAAAGAATAAAAATTTCTTAAATGTATAAAAGAATAAACGAATATTGAAATTATAAACCGAAATTCCATCTAATAGCTTCTGAAGATCACTCTACATATACAAGCTATGTAAAAGCAGAAATATTTCTGAAATGTTTAAAATAAAATATTAACAGAATATTAAAATTATAAACCGAAATTACATCCAATAATGTCCAGAAATCGCTACATATACAAATAACTAAAACAATAAATATTTTTGAACAGTTTAAAAGGGAAACTAAAACCAAAAAAATCAACCCAGCGCGCGGTCTAATACCATCATCCTGAAACAGGGGCAAATTCTTATTTCCCAGTCCTTTAATTTATTCCCGCATTACAGTTATTCAAGAGCAACGGTCAAAGGAGCAAGCAATCTCGTTATAGAAAACGATATTTATGCAAAGGATAATAATAATTATTACATTCTCTTATAATCTGATAAGCGAGAATATGTAACTTGGTTAAACGACTCTTCTAATGATTTTGACGAAATCGACGAATTTCAGGGATTCAGATAAATCGATTGGAGTTACATAATTCTACGAAACGAGTAAATTTTAAGAGGAGCTGTTTAATTTTTAGGATTTATTAAAAAGGAAAAAAATTAGCTTATTCGTGTGAAAAATCATAAATTTATTTACCTCGTTAATTAAAAAAATAGACAAAAGCGTAATTTCGCGATGAAAAATATATATGTATATGTATTTATTCACGCTTTACACACACCATAACGGATTTAAATATTATTCCAATTCCCAAATAGACAGGATGTCTTAAGTCACATGTAGAATAATTATACAAATGATAAATCTGTAATAATACCTATTTATTTGCAGCTTGTGAGAATATTTTCTCTTTCAAGTCGAGAATACTTCAGCGTAAAAACGAGAATAAAATGCACCGTATGTAATATAACAATGTAGCTTTCGTGTACGTCCGCTAAAATGTTTCGACTGCTTGGCAAGCTTATCGATTCGAAATTTACTCAGATTCGAGCAATGATAAAATTTCATTAAACAAGTAATGCCTGTCGATTAAAGGTTTTTTTTTTTTTTTGATTAAATTCACAAATTAGTAGGTGGTTTTCTGAAAAAATCGATTGTTCTACGAAATTATTCTTGCATTAGACGGTTTAATCGAAAAGGAAATTTAACAATTCGCTTAGAAAATTGCAATTTCGCGATGAAATGATTTTTTTCGCGACATTTACACGATTTTGAATATTGCATAAACTAAAATACGTTTTCCGAATTCGATAAACAATCGAACTTTCTTGTATTACGTAGTTGTTGTACTTTTTAAATGATTATTTTGGTGGTGCCATCTGGTACTGATGATAACTAGACGCAAAGGTTTTCCATCGTAGTGAAGCTTTTAGCGCGATCTGTGTATTAAGTATTCCGTAGAATGAATAATGAATAATCCGACGGAAAATCGTTTCGTTTCTTTATTGTCATCAAGCTTAACTGTCACACTTAGAGGAGGATCTTTTCGCCGCGATTTCAATGTCAGACAGGTGCTATATTACTATTCTAGTCCGGTGCTTAGACGGCGCTGATTAATTTGTATACACGCGTTCAATTTACGTATTGCTAATAAATACAATACGCAGTGTGATCGTGGATCGTTTTTTATTTTTCCTTTTTCGCCTGAAACTACTACGATGAAGTGTAGAATAAAACATAGATCACGGTTGACGCAGCCACTTTTTGTGTTAAGAACAGGTCGAGAAGGAAATAAAGAATATTTAAAATGATGACTTTTCGGCTAAGTAAATTACGTGGCATTCGCCTGTTATATTATACACTGCAAAATACTGGTGATCGATCCATCATCATTCTAGTCTCTCTGTTGCGAAGTGCGAAAAAAATATTTCAACTCTGTTCAAATATTTGTTTAAAAAAAAAGTCTATGCTGCGAATAAATAGCTCGAAGTGTGGTATAAATGATGATTGTTACTATATGGCACTGTTTTAGGCATGATAACGTGCAAAATTTTCACTAAAATTTCGGCTAAAAAAACTTTAATGTTAATTACTAGGAGCGCTAAACCGTTTCGCGAACATTTTTGTCCACTTGTACATTTTAGTTATCGACTATATGATATTTTTAATCGATGGCATTATGCCCGGATGGCCATATGTTATATAAATACACACGCATATATATATATATATATATATATATATAAATATATTTTAAAAGAAAAGTTTACAAAGGCGCTTTTTGAAAAATTCAGCAGAACTGAATAAATTTTTTTATATTCAATGCGTGATAAACATTTTTTTTATAGGAAATAAGTAAAACAGAACATAGTAAGTTAATAATAACAAATATAATTAATTATAACAAACTAATAAGATAAAATTTTCTTACTTAGTAACGTTTTCGGGCATAACCCATCATCAGCTAAACCAATATGTGAACAGATACAAATTCTAAATCGTTCACATATATTGGTTTAGCTGATGATGATGATGGGTTATGCCCGAAAACGTTACTAAGTAAGAAAATTTTATCTTATTAGTTTGTTATAATTGTTTATTATATTTGTTATTATTAACTTACTATTTTATATATATATATATATATATATATATATATATATTTAACAAACAGGATGCAAAATTACATAAAACAGAACAATTACACATACTATGAAAAATCCTACACCTAAAAAAGTATTGCTATTTGAAAAGAAATAATATATTACAATAAAATGCTTTTTTAAAAAAAAATAAATACCGATACTTGAAGGTTTATTATAAAAATTTAAAAATGCACTAAAAAGTAAAAAATAATTACTCCCGATTAGAAAATATATATATATCAGAGTGATATACCCTTAAAGGTAATATCGTAATTCTTATACAACATTAAAACCTTAATTAGAGTTGGAATTAAATTCATGTTAGGAACAATTTAATCAACATTTAATGCAGTTTTTAATTATTCTTTTAATATGAATTTGATGCCAACTCCAAAAAATTAATGTTGTATAAGAATTACGATATCACCACTTAAGTGTTATATCACTCTGATATATATATTTTCTAATCGGGAGTAATTATTTTTTACTTTTTAGTGCATTTTTAAATTTTTATAATAAACCTTGAAGTCGGTATTTATTTTTTGTAAAAAAGCATTTTATTTTTTACTTTTTAGTGCATTTTTATTCAATTAAATTAAAACATTTATTTCCACGGTAAAAACACCAAAAGCTACATTTCCATGGTAATTTGGCAAATTTATAGTATTTTAAGTCAAAAATCTAATCCGACACTGAAAACAATCATGCATGAAAAGCATCCAAAAAGCTTCAATCTCCCGCATTATTAAGGATAACTTAAAAACTATCGGTCAGACCTTGATCAAATTTAAATGGGACCACATGACAAACACCACCTTTCAAATAAAAGAAGAATCATCAAAATTGGTTCATCTAGAAGAAAGTTCTGTGGTAACACACATAAAAAAAAAAGAAAAATAAAATACAGCCGAATTGAATACCTCCTCCTTTTTTGAAGTCGGTTAAAAAGACACGAAAATAACTATATATCGAAAAGAAATGATTATTTCAAAAAAAACAAACCATTAACCGAAATATACATACTAGAGTTTTAATTATGGTTATTTATGGAAATGTTTAATGTAGATGTTTTTTTTGTTTTTGTTTTTATTTTTCCCTGCTAAAATAAATGTTGGGTATTTCAGTCACAGTTAGGTGAACAGCAGATGTTAAAAGTTACCGCTTAGAAGTTATATTGATTGTATCTAATTGCTTATTATAAAAAGGTGCAAATATACTTTTCTTATTTGTAAAATGTTAAATGAAATCTGAAAAAAGAGAAATATAACAAAAATTCACGAAATTTACAATTCGCAACAAAAAAGTAACTGACATGTTTTGCAATTATATTCAATATAATATCGTGAGTATTTCGAAAGGGGGGGGGGGCCCAGGAAGTGTTGCTAGAATTAGAATTTACCAAAGTCGTTCTGTATCGTTGTTGAGTCAAAAGAAGAAATTCGTAAATGGAAAAATACAGGCGCGGATGTAGGACAAAACTCAAATGTAAGATGACCAACTTTTGCAGTCGATTCTAATGCAATTTGTGTACAATAAATAGATTTTGTACTCCTGGTTTAGTATTACATTCTTTTACTAGCAGAAAAAAAAATGAACTAAAGAATATTTAACTGAAAGTTTGTCACTCATATGCATGTCTACCGTTTCAAAACGAAGTTCGAGAAAGTGTAGTAAGAATACGATTTACAAAATTTTCGGTTCAAGATTCCTTTGTAATTTTTCCTTTTACGATTATTAGTTTTTATGAGGCTATTTTCGATATTAATATGTTGGCCATCACAAACATTGCAAGTAATAATATTGCATGTGAGAATTTTACGTTCTTCAATATATCGCTGGCCCATTCTTTGACAGTTCGCGAATAGTCCAGTTAGTTAAAATCGCGTATGATTGATTACTGTTCAATAATCAATTTATGGAAATTCCAACCTGTTCTGCTTATTGGAAAATTACCCTTCCATCCTCTAATGTTGCTCTACTGCTAACATGTTAGAATGCGCAAACCGATGACGTCGAATTGGAGTTTTTCGATAATGGGGGCTCGCTCGCTTGCCTGGGAAATAAATGACGCGGCTTTTTTTAGTGATTTTTAATTTATGTCGTCGTTCTCGTTTGAAATATAATCCGCGATAGAATTAAAAAATACAATAAATTTTCAGCATTGAAATCCCCACCCGCCTCCCCGCTACCGCGTGATCGAAATATAATCTCCGCGGTAAAATTAATAAATTTTCGGCGGCGTCGAAATTCCATCTGCGTTAGGGTTCATTTGGTCGCCTTTATCGTTATTTCAGCCAGTCGAGGGCGACCGAAAATTTAGAAATTTACGTCCGGTAGTAACCAGTTTAAACTACCCGGAATGAAATTTACGCGAATATTTATTACTTCTTCGTGGTGATTAGTAAATTTATGATTAGCCTCCTGAGCTCTTCCTGTTTAGCACGTCTCCGGGATAATTTTTCATTCACGTATTGATCTGCGCTCTCCGAGTAGTCGGTGTACTTGGTAGACGAAGCTGGAACGGTGCCTATCAAGAAATGAGCGAACAGCGGCAGGTACAGGTTTCTCGCGTGGTGTTTGCATTTGTCGTTCTCCGAATTCATGATGGCCAGAACTACTGTGTAGGTGTCCGTTCGAATGCTGAAGTGAAGCGCATCAACGACAGTCGTTGGCCGGCTTCAGTTCGAATTTCCGTTTACTAGGAAATTGGCTTTCCCCCCTCCCCCGCCCCGGTCTTTTTTCTTCGACGATTTTTCACGTTATTTACATTTTCTCTGATAGTGATCGTTTTCGGGATTTATCAAAATTTCTCGCTACTTGCCCGGTACGAAATTTTCGATTTTAAACTTTCAACGTCCGCCCGTGCTATTTCTCAAGCCTCGAAACTGAGATTTTGACTAGTTGATGCTGATGCGCGCCGGAATTCAACCTCTAACTATTTCGGCCGGTGTCTCAGCAGAGCCTGTTTGCTAGTCAACGAAGACGTTAGCTCGGGAAATGCGAAGAAGGGAGAAAATAAAGTTATATTCTTAAACGTTTTTGCGGATAGAGGATGAAAAATAGTTACAGAGCGAGAATAATAGGAGCAGAAGAAAGTGACAAAGATTAATATTGTAAGAAGCACCTATTATAACGGGGGGATCCCGAATTTCGGTGGAGGAGAGTAAACGGAAGGAAAAGGTCAAACATTCGAATAAAACTTGAACGCATGTAGAAGAAAATGGAGCGGAAACAGATGAAAGCAGAGAAAATGATGTAGGAAAATGATTAAAGCGGAGGCGATAAAATGCCGGGTCGGCGGAGCATTTAAGAGAGGGGAGGCAAGCATCTAAATGACCACGGACGGAGAGATGATATTGAATAGTAATGCAGAATTGGAAAATAACGAAGAACAAGAATTAAGACGTCGTAATTCAGAATGAATAATTTAAGGAAAGGAGTACGAGCTGAGAATAAAATCTGCCGCACCGGAAACGGAAGAGAACGGGTTAATGAGAATATTTATTACTTTGAATGCCTAAATGAAACCGCAGAAGATCGATATCGATCGAGTGATGGAGGGAAAAAAATCACTTATAGCGGAGTGCGTATGGAGAAGTATTACATAATCGGAAGAAGTAGAGAGACTCTTAGAATCCGTGATTACGAGCACTTTAACTAATTAATGAAGAAACAAGGAGAGCAGCCGGTAGAAGAGCAATAGATTCCGCACAGAAAATTGAGCAATGAAAGTTTAAATAGCCTAGAATCTCGGGGAAAAACAAAAAAGAACCGAAACTTCATTTGGATGTTTCCATCAGTAATGATAGTAGCGTGTACAGGAAAGAAAGAGTTTAAAGTATTGGAACATTCAGTTCCGGCGACATGTTGAAAGACACGATAGCAGATGATCGGTAAAGAAAGACATTTAATAGGAAGTAGAAAAACTGAAAGAGAAATGAGGAAGTTTTCATCATGGCTATAAATAAACGAAGCAGGCCGATGAAATTGGAGTTTTATTACATTTATGAAAGATGGAAGAAGAAATAAGTGAAGAAGAATAAACAGGTAATCGAAACGAGGTATCTATGAATGAAGAGAGGAGAAATTGCGCTGCCGAAGCCATAGCTCTTAAGAAGACGCCTGCGAGTTACACAGTTTAACTTCTGCTCTTTTCAATTATTTATCAAGTTTCCAAAGGTGGTGGTCCCTATGCAAAACATTCTCTCTTTTTTTTTTTTTTTTTTTTTTTTGGGCTTGTCAACCGGGGGGGGGGGGCTTAGAATAGTAAGGAGTCAATTATATCTTCATACGATATCAAATGTTGTTAGAAGAAAGTAATCAATATAATGGGAATAATATGTGGAGAGGGAAGAGATAGAACGTAAGAGGTGCAATATGGAGTAGGAAGACCGAGTATCAATAAAATGGAATAGAAAGCAGAACGCTTAATAGAAAGAGATGAACACTCTTTCCCTTGCTCTTTACAATACATCTTACCAGCCCGTAGTGGTACGACATAAAAATCGAAAAAAAAAAAAACAAAAAACAAGAAACAAAAAACAAAAAAATAGCCCTCGTACGTATGTGTGTACATTTATTATTACGCAAAACCGCACTTGATTTAGAGCTGTTTCATATAAACTCTTACAGCTGCGTCGCCGATGGTGGTAACCACGTGTTCGCTGATTGTGGTTTCCGACGAAAACTTCAACTTTTATGAACTTTTCTTTTATACTTTCTTTTTCTACTATCCGTTTCACTTGCCTGCGTTTCTTTTATTTTCATTTTGTCGCCTACGCTTAACCTGGAACTAGTTTTATTCGCTAATAATTTATTTTCCATTTTCTCGCGCTGTTGCAGTACATTAAAACGCTTGATTGCAGCCGCACGTGTGATCGTAAGAAACCTCTTTTATTTTAATTTGTTTAGAATTTTTAAATAACAAAAATACGACCGAATTTATAAAAGAGTAGTTTATAAAAACCGAATCTAGGAGCTCATCCTATTCGAAACAACAGTCCCAATTCCTTCTTTTTTCTTTTTTTTTTTTTCATTGTCGATTAATTTCACTGCACGGTTAAATACGGACATTAACGTAACGGTACATTTTCGATAAAACGATCTTTCTTTTTGTCCCCTAAAGCGGTGCAATTTTCCCTGACGGACGGACCCCTCGTGCAGTGAAAAACAATAATCATGTTGTTTTTGTTTAAATGTAATTTAAAGCGGGTTTTTTCTTTTTTTCTTGTTTAAATACTGCTGATGAAGTGCTTTCTCTATCAGTGCATTAATCACTAAAAATCGTGTTCAAACGATTAAATGACTTTTCAGTCCGAGAAAGCAGAATTCGTCACATCGGGCTAAAGGTAGTTTACGAAGAAGCTACAATGAAATAAGCGGTTATTAAGTCGGCTAGGAAGGTGATTTTAGAACAACTGAAATTTAAAAAATATTTTGCGCTACGTTAGCAGTAAAAAATCGGCTAGACAGTAAACGAGTAAAAAATCCGAATCATAAATGGAAAACTTGCGATTTTGTTTTTTTTTTCCCTTTTTAAGCAACCCGACGTAATATCGTTCGGCAAACTCATGCAATTTGATGAAAAGCTAAAAGAGTTCTAACGAAAAAAAGTGTATTCTGTGTAACTGCCTAGTCACGCGGAAAAGTTTCATTCCAATTTCTATCGATAATTCTCGCACATAAATAAAGATAAATCAAAAAAAAAAAAAAAAAACACACCCGAGTGTATCGCATCAAATACACCGTTTCGAAATTTATTAAATTTTCTGTAACAATATTATTTATAACACTATAATTCCTTTGATCGAAGAGACGCTCTGAGGATATAACACTCTTTTGACTTGTATGTTGTTAGCGTAATTATCTCCACTCGTGGATCGTTGTCGAAATGCAGTTACACGAATACAGTTGCTAAAAAAAGTTTCGGTGATGTTGTTTTAACATTACATGCTTAGGAAAACAATCGCATCGAAAAAGAAAAAACGAAAAAAATACTATAAAAAACACGCATTTAGGATTTTTTTTTTGGTCGTTAAACGCACAAAGATAAAACGATCTGAAAATGCAACGCGTGAGTATAGATTTCCGTTGGGAAGGGTGATCAGAAATCGCCCTCCAAAAAAGTGACCAAAAACTGAAATCCCGATTAGTTTTTCCCTGTGCTTTCAACGCTAAAGCCCCTTGAAACGTCGTTTTCATCATTGCCTACTACAAAAAACTTCTTCTTCTTCTTCTTCTTTATAGTGACATACTTAATTCCCGAGCGTCGGCCACTACCTGTTCGTACATTTGTACAGACATAGGCATAGTGCTCGTAGCAATTGTTTATATGCAGTACGAATGTGAACACACATGTCAGACTACATTCGGAACTGATTAGTAATCGTTTGATTTATACAAATGCAGCACCCGGTGTGTCCGCTGTGTCCTAAATTAGCGCGCACATTATGCACGTTTGCCTTTGCCTTTCACACGCTTCTATTAGCGAGTATTTTTAATTTAATTTTTTGTACCTAATAATTAGCTAAGCGATGTAAAGCCTATCGTGGCGACTACCGAAAAAACTACTCGGACCGTAATTTATCACTGATTTGAAGTAAGAGCAACCTTTTTTCAGTGAGTGTGCCTTTTCGGTGAGTAACTTTTGCAGTGAGTGTGCCTTTTCGGTGAGTAACTTTTTCAGTGAGTGTACCTTTTGGGTGAGTAACTTTTTCAATAAGTTTGCCTTTTCGGTGAATAAATTTTTCAGTGAGGGCGACCTTTTCAGCGAGTAACTCTTTCCCAGTGAGGGCGACCTTTTCACCGAGTAACTCTTTCCCAGTCAGGGCAACCTTTTCAGCGAGTAACTCTTTCCCAGTGAGGGCGACCTTTTCAGCGAGTAACTCTTTCCCAGTGGGTGTGACCTTTCCACTACACAATGTCGCCGTTTCTCCATATTCACAACGGTTCCGATCGGTTAATGATTTAGAAAGTTTTACTCCCGAAAGGGATATTGCACAAGGAAAAGCGAACAACAATCGATAAAAAATCTCGGCCGCCAATATTTGATGAAAGAAAAGCAACATCACGTTATGTAAATATAGTACACGAATTCTGCGTGCGCGCATGTAATGCCGACATTGCGAAATAGGTATACGTCGCTTCGAAGAATTTCTTCTTACGTAAATCCGCAGAGGGCTCTTTGACCAATCAGCTGTGGCCCTGACAGTGCAAACGCTCGCACTTATTTATTAATCGTATGCCGTACTCTTGCAACAATGTCTGTCACAGCTGCACTCGGCTTCGGTCGCAGTAGCATTAACCGGCGCTACGTGGCGAAAGATGCATTACGTATCTTCAGCTAGTCATACGGCCTTTTTCATTTCGCATGCCAAAAAATCTCGCGATAATGGCTTAAATTTTTCTACCGACATCGCTGTCGCTCGTGCTTGCTCACCTTGACCTCCGAGTTTCGTCCAGTTTACGCAAATTATACCGGGTCATCGCAGTTTTCCCGTATTATATTCCTTTTTTATAATACATATGGGGTCGACTATAGCGTTAATAATGATTTATTTCGATATATTTTTCGCGAACGGCATTATTTAAAGTTATTGCACGCGTAATAGAGAAAATGTGACATTTAATGGGGGGAATTTCGTTATATAACGCGCACGCATAAATATCCCAATCGAACTTATTATTTTAAAATTCATATTCCCGCTGGGAGGCGAAAAAAAATTCAATTCAACGCAGGCCGTCAGTTTTATTAATATCCGTAGAAATGTAGTATCCGAGAAGCGTGTATTTTAAGGACCGGTTTTGACTGGGTTTTTTTTTTTTATGTCCCGCATGAGAATTTGGTCGGGATTTTCTATTTTAAAAATTGGGGACAACTTTCTTTATTTCGGTTCCGGGCGTTTTTAATATTTATCATCTCTTTATCCGCGGAGGATCCGTCGGGTGTTCTTGTTCTTCCACGATATTTCTGCGACAACGATATTTACCATTTGGAACTGCGTGCTCCATTTTTTTTTCACTTAACCGAAACCAGTATAATATACTCTCATCGTTTTAACATTAATCGTAGTAACAGCTTTTTTTTTTGTTTTTTTTTTTCACATTCATTTCTAACGTGTCGAATAACGTGTTCCACTAACGTTCATCTATTGTATTTGTATACTTTTTTTCTTTTCTAGAATTTTTTTTCTGTCAAATAAAATCTCTCTACGTATATAAAATATATACATAAACTCCCTGTTCTTCGAAGACGACAATCAAAATTTAGGCTTCCGCCTATGTCGTCAGTTTTCACGGCCGAGCTGCTGACTATCGAAAAAGCATTAGGAACTATACTCAACACATGTAATACAGGCCAAAAGTATTTAGTATGTACCGACAGTTCAAGTTCACTTAAGACGTTGGGTAACAGTGGTTTTAATTATAAACGTCATCCTTTCATTTACGAAATCAAATATAAATGTGCCAATCTACTCATCAAGTAAGTTTCTACTGGTTGCCTGGTCATTGTGGTGTTGGAATGAATGAGGCTGTCGATGCTGCAGCGAAGGTTGCTGCATTGGAGGGTGAGTTATCATCATTTATTCCTTCATCAGACCTTTATTCTAAGGTTAAAGTTGATAGTAGGGCAGAATGGATTGAGTTTATTAATAGTCAGAACCAAGGCAAATACTACCACATGGTTCAGTCAGAGCTCTCCTCTGGCCGTTGGTATTATTCCATTCCGGAATCTATCCCCGATCGACTCATTCGTAAATATGCGGTTACTATTTGCCGACTGCGTATGGGTCATTCGCGGATAGTTCTGAATTTTTCTGACCAAGGTGACAGTGTACTATGCAGTGATCATCACGCATCAAATTTCTTGGAGGGTATTAATCATTTGCTGTTTAATTGTAATAAATATGAACATTACCGTAGATCGTTTTGTGAACAATTAATATCTCTTGGGTTCTTCGCTCCGTATGCTATTTATAATCTATGCCAGAACAACCGGGTCCTGTATATTTTGTTTAAATTTATTATATTAAACGACATCTAAATTTAACAGCATACACTTATTTGTTAATTAATTATTCTACGCAACTCTTGATGATACGTGATCCATTATCCTAATTCTTGATGGCCTGCCATGTTCTGGAAATCCAACGTATCTCGAACTCGACTTGGGCAGTTTTTCCTATGATTTTGTGCAGACATTCGTGGACTATGCTGAAGCATTTGTGGCCATGATTGTTTGTTATAATTATTGTATATGATGATTGTGATTCCTATTCCATTAATTTTCTCGTTAGGCAAGTGTTCAGGTAATGTATCTTGGACTCAGTCTGGCCAATTTCTCTTTCCTAAAGATTTTATTCAGCCTCCGTGGGTAATGTTGAACATTTACGGCCATGGTTGTCTGTAACCTTTTTCCCAATTAAATATTACGTATCCTTCATCAGTTGACAGTATTCTTATATTAACTGGTTGGTGACTAAATGGCTTGATAGTTAACTAAAGCCGGGCCATAAAAAAAAAAAAAGCATCCCCGCATACCGTATTTTCTGTATAATGCTTAAAAAAGCGTTATTTCACTATTCTTCCATACGGTAAATGAATAATATATACGCGCCGGTATTACTACTGCACAAATAACAAATATAGTCTTTTTCGGTATTTCTACTCCCCTTAAGAATGTCTTAAACATTCTCTCATTTTCTTCTGTTTTGGTTATTCCCGCCATTTGATTATTTTTATCCTCTGTATCCTTAAATGTTTAAAAAGAAGAACTTCATTTTCTCCATCTTCCCATTTCTTGGACTAATGTCCCCCCTCGTTGAAAAAACCATTTTGGGGTAAAAGAAATGTATAATAAAAAAGCGTTTTATATTTGATAATTGGTAACGTTTTTTTGTTTTTTTTTCAATCATAAAGAAACATTAATAGACGTGTACCTTTTTGTTTTTCTTTGTCGACCCCATTGTTAATACTGTAAGATTTCGCGATTTCTGACCGTTATTTGTCATTCGGTTTTACCTCATGTTCTTCTGGAGTCCCGTTAGATTGCCGACGAGTTTTGTTAATCTAACGATGCATCTGTTACGGCGCGGCAAAATATGCTCTCGATAGAGTGCATCGGCGATCAAATTTCCAAATAAAAAAAACTCTTACGCAACTGTGTCAGCTATGTATATGCATCACCGTAGCAGATAATTCGCACAACATCCTGCGTTTTTACATAATTTTTTGACGAATCTAACGATAATCTGTTCCAGATAATTTTATGAGAACCTGTTACTTTTGTTACCGAGACATTTATGTTGTAACCCTGCTTATAATTTTTTGCAATCGTTCTAACTTAAAATTGTAATCGGAAAGAACTCCGTAACGTATTCGAGAGATATGAATTTTAAGAGTGATAAAAAAATCCCGCTGGGTTAAGTCGAAATTTTTTCGTTGTTATTACGGGTTTTCTTTCGGAGCAACTTCCGAAACAACCCTGGATTTTTTTCGAATAAAAATATTTTTGATAATTTATCTATCGTTTTCTAAATGCTCGTTTTATGAGCAGCGTGTTTTCTTACGTGTCATAATGCATTCTTTGAATCCGTAAAATAAAAAGTTTTCTACACGATAGAAGAACGTGTTTAATTTTACCGCTTGCAACTTACAACGAACACACACACACACACACACACACACACACACACACACACACACACACACACACACAGTACATATAATATATCTGCTAGGTAAAGTAAAGTAAGTTCTATATGCCCTTGATAAGGTATCATGGACTGTGAAGTTAAGCTTTTCATAATGGTACTTCTAATGGATCTGATGAGAATACTGAGACCAGTTCCTTTCTCTCGACCGCCTTTACTTTCCCAGATTACTCTGCTACCCGATTATTTCAGATCAGGTATATACCTGGGAGCGACTTGGATCCAAAACGAGACAAGTCTCGAAATTCCATGATACCTCTGATTTTCTCGGCAAGCACCTTAACCGCTAGGCTACCACGCTGCCTAATATATCTTCTACCAGACGAAAAAATTGAAGCAAATGTTCGCAATCGTAATGAACGAAGAAGAACCGAACACATTATGTATCGATAGTGTGTATAAAGTCGTTCGAATTTTACAATCAGCCGTGTTCGGTATTAATTAGTTCCGTACAAGAAGTATGGAAAACGCGCAATATTGCACACTCGCTTCTAATCACAACTAATCGTAGCCGTATTTGTAACTATCTGAAAAAAGCACAACATCAGAATTGAATTAGGGTCTCAGAAATGTACCCAGAGCATAGCTGGAACAGTTACGTGCTGTGTATCCTGTTCTGTCTTGTTTACAATACAAAGCCTGTTGCTCTACCGTATAAAACACACTTTAGTATTTACTTTAAATTTTTCCTCCGAGCTGACTTTTTCCTTTCGCCGAGATTCTCCAATTTTTCATTAAATTTAAAATATTCGAAAATAAACGAAGTACTAGGCCGATTTTGCAAAATAATAACAATAATAAATAATAATAATTATCATTACGATAACGATCTCATTTTATTTAATTTTTACAGACAGAATTGACATATAAAATTCGATAAAAATATACTAAAACGTAAAAAATAATTGTCTCGATAAAATATCTAACATATGTTCCTTAAACAATGCTAACTTTACAGAGTTGGCGCCAGATTTAATTTTCGACAATTACAAAAAACCACATTTTAAATGATTAAAACGATTCATTAGTTTTCTGCAAGCCAAATATCAGAAACATCAAGAAAATTTAATCCGGTTTTTAATTATATTGTGGCAATAATAAGTATTAATGTTGTTTAAGAATCCCCTTTAAGTATCATATTTTACTATATAAGATATCTTTTATGGAGTAATTATTTTTTTCTTTTTTTAGTGCGTTTTTATTAAGTTTTCAAAGTAAATCTTCGAGTATCGACATTTAAAAAAAAAAAACAACAAAAAACAAAGAACTATTTTATTTCACAAATTTTAGTGTACATATTTTTAAATGAGCCTAAAATAACGCCACTTAAGGTACTCTATAAAAGAGCTGCGTGTCCGTTAAAGAGTATAATGTTCAGATTCCGTCAACAATGAGCTTGTAAATTGCGCTTTGAGGGTTTCAAATATCGTTACTGAAGTCTACATTTGTATAAACTAATGTTGGTAATCGGTTCTTCGCTCTTTTAATTTTAAAACTTGAGGTTTCATATTTCTTTTTTATTCTAGTAAAAATGTTTTTGTTGTTATGCAGCAAAGAAAATATATTTCTAAGGAGATTACTTTTTTTAACGTTTATTTCCATGATTATTGAATATCCAGTATATATCGACTATTATTATTATTATTATTACTATTAATCATACGATGAATTTTAATATAATAATATTTAATTTAAATGTTACATTATATATATATATATATATATATATATATACACATTCCTTATAATGATAATTATTATCTAGACAAGACCACCCTCGAACGGTCCTATTCAAGCCGGTTCTAAGCTACTCTTTTGTAATATTATGTGTTAGAATTTTGGTGATATTGTCGTTCCATATCAATTTTGAGCTTTAATTATATAGGTTTTTCTTATATTCACTCGAGTTCAGTATTAGTCGCTTTGCGTCAAGTCATTATAGTAATCAAGTGTAAAAGGGAGTGTTAACGAGGTATTTGTTCATTTGACTATACACTTTGAAGTGATTAGATTTTCCTAGTTTTTGTACTTTTTTAATTTGACATTGTATTAGTATTATTTTTTAAAATGCCTTCAGAAACTGTACAAACTGACATTTCTATTCAAAAGCAAGCATTATCGCAACCGTTTGGCTCTGTGTCGCATCATAAATAATAATGTTCTTTAACTTGACCATTGCGAATTACATGAATATTTCTCCAGTGGTCAAGATAATTAGAAGTTGCGTTCGATTAAAAGTATGCACCGTTCCTTCAAGAGAAAAATGTGTCCTGGAGACATACACATTATGGGGTGTTACTTCTCCATGACGGTAATATTCTCACACGGTATAAGGATGATTGCAGGAAAATTATTAGCCTTACTGATAAGTTCGAGCACGCATCAGGATCTGTGTGATCAGTAAAGAAAATCGATTATTTGGAAATTCGTCTTTAATCATCAAAATGTTCTAACCTTTCTCTTCTGAGCTGTATTGTTTGATTTTGAGCGTTGTGACTAACCATTTGTGCATTCCAGCTGTATAGATACAGGGGTAGCGCTCATTGCGATTTTTTCACGCAATGCGAGTTTATACACACAAGACTACAATTAGATAACGCGCTTCAAATGCAGTTCCGTGTGAGTTTGTTGTATACTAACTAGCATGCGTGTGATGGTATATTGCTTTGCCATTGCCTTCCACGTAATCATTAACGATTACGTTTAATTTAATTTTTGTAATAATTTCTGTTGTCGCCTGCGATCGAACCCGAGACTTCCGTAGTGGAAGCCGAGCGGTCCGGCAACTAGGCTATTGCGACGAATCTATGTGATATTCCACTGCTAATCAGTATAGCATCAAAAAAGGCTGTTGTTAATGTGAAAAATATGGATCGAATGTGTTTCAATCGGGACGTGCGAGTGTTTGGTTGACGTCCGCTTGTTGTGTATCCGTGTGGTCTTTATTTCTAATCAGTCGGTTTAATTGTATACCATGCTATCTATTCTCTTTAGTTTTAAAATTCAGTATACTCTGTATTGTTAGCTGACGATATAAAACATTTCTAAAATAAGTTATTTTAATTTATTAAAGTAAATTTATACTTATTTTTGTTTTATTCGTTTTATATTTATAAATTTTAACAAATTATGGATTTATGTATATTTATTTTCGAATAATTTTCGATGCAGTTTTAGAATTTTCTTTCAGATCTCGATCTACTTTTTTTTATTATCGTTATTATCAGCAGTAGTAGTCCGGTATTATGCGATTTTTCTCTTCTGATGCCTGAATAATTTTTTATAACTAGCCTGAAGGTTTCCAGCAGTACGCGGCAGATTATTATTGTTGTTGTTTTGCATAGATTTAGGATCGCGGACGTACATTTCAAAGAATGAACTGATTAAATTATTATATTCGAGGTTTTCATTCTTATCGAAGAAATTTACGTGCGTCGAAATAACCGCATTCTCAGCTCGCTTTGTGTGTCTATTAATCCTTTTTAAGTCCTTATTTACCTGAACCAAGTGCTATTCTTCCATCTTCTTTTTATTTTCTTCTCGATAATCGCTTCGATTTTGACGATCAGTAAGTCCAGTTCTACTTCGTTAATAGCCGCTTGAAAAAAATAGGAAAAGAGAAAAAGAAATGTGTCCTTCACTGAATATTTGCACGCCATCTTCCACGTCATCTTCCCAACATGTTTTAGGTTTGTCTGTACCTCTTTTATCGTTGATCATCGTTTTTCCACGAAGTTACTCGTTTCTGTTTGATATTCTAGCTTGCGTATTTTTTTTTTTTTTTTTTTTCACGGACAGACATTATTCTTTAACTAATATT
The DNA here is from genome assembly GCA_039619475.1 of Icerya purchasi. Classification (NCBI taxonomy): domain Eukaryota; kingdom Metazoa; phylum Arthropoda; class Insecta; order Hemiptera; family Monophlebidae; genus Icerya; species Icerya purchasi. The sequence goes on along the minus strand of CM077115.1, from coordinate 189,881,602 downwards.
GACTCTTTAATTTCCCAGCCTTGGGCGATGATATTAACTATAAGATTAAACGTTAACTTTTGTACGTATTCGAAAAAAAAAAAAAAAAAAAAAAGAAAGGTTGAGAAAGAAACAAAACACAGTGAAGCGCCTTCGATGCATCGAGCAAAGAAAAAATTGAAGTTCGATCTTGAAATAATGTGAACAGTGACCGGATGGGCACAAATGTTTTTAGTAGTTTTTGTAAATTTGTCGGAAAGAAACATATTAAGACGAACACTTTTATTAAGTAAAAATACACATCTACAAATATATAAAATTTATTAAAATTAAATTGCCGACTAGTTTCGGACGGCTCATGGCGCTTTGACTAATTGTCTTATTGATAAACTTTAACATTAAATAAATCGCAAACTTCCCTATAGCATATAAGCTAAAGAGAAGCCGAACTAGCGTAAACACGTCGTAAATGTTTTATTAATTCAACAGTAATGCCAGAGGAGGACTCTTATAGCGATAGTTTTTCGACCGATATCGCTCAAAGTCTCGGTTATACAGATTGCAAATGCAATTGGCACGTTCGTACTCACCTGAAGATTCGTGATATCATCACCCAAGTTAAGTACATATCGAGAAATTATCGTTGGTTTTTTTTGCGCAGATATACCGTTGTGAGAATGTGTTACTCTAAATAAATATAAAATAAATAAACGCCTCGATAACAAACGAAAACAAGTATAATTTATATTTTAATAAATTAAAATTAAAATGTCTCAATTTAAAGAAACCTTTTTCGGATCAAATAACAGTGCAGAGTATAGTCAATTAAAAATTGAAAACGCATATTTGAGGCCACTTTATATCGTTAACTGATAAAATGGGCTATGTCCGGAAACGTTTCTTTAAATTGAGGTATTCTAATTGGAATTTCTTAAAATATAAATTAGAATATTTATTTTCGTTTCTTATCGAGGCGTTTATTTATTTTATGTATTTATAAATATTAACAAACAGTTATGGATTTTTTTTTTGGGGGGGGGGGCACGGCAACAGTGGAACTTACCCAACGCAGAAGGTACGGATTTATTTATATTCACTCTAAATAACTGAAGATCTAGGGAATTTTGGAAAGAATGCGACTCCGACCAGACTCCCACTGTTCCCGCAGACAGTTTAAATATCGCGACTTATTGAACGGATTTTGCGCGTCTGAACTGCTTGAACTGCGAGCACAGTGATTATCTTCCTCATACGTGGGCAAAATGTTCATGTGTTCGGTGTTCTATATCGTGGCGACAATCTGACATAAAATTATTTATTCGGCATGTAAAAATAACCATTTCCTACAGAATTACCATCACAAGTCACGTTCGTAGCCTCATCCAACACGCCCCTTTGAGCCGTGCAATTAAACGATACTCCGAGTTTTTCAGGTTTATTTTTGATAGTTATATGCACATATATATATATATTTATATATATATATATGTACTATGTAATGTACATTTTACATTCGTTCAAAGTACTGTTATAGTGTACGTCCGCTGTTTACGCATTACGACTTTTATGATTAATGGTAAAATTGCGAGAAAACTTATAAATAGGTAAAAAAATTTAGACTATTTAATGGAAAAGGTAAACAATAAAATTCGAATGAAGTAAAATCATTTACCTGTAGAAGTACCAATCCCAGGTTTTACAACAACGATTTCCGAGTTTATTTTTAATTCGCTTAAAACCGGTCCAATGATATTATAACAGTGCACTTTTATAACGACGTATAAGATTAAGTACAGTGATTTTGCAACTGCGCGTAACTGGACTTCAATGGGAACTGGTATTGTACTGAAACTTTTTAAAGATTTTAGTGCCGCGATAAATCTTTACAAAAACAAAATGTATATAAATTTCCTAGTACATGTTTACTTTACCATTCAGTATTCCTTATATTTCTTATAAATTATTATACGTTTATACTCTTAAATGAGAATTCTTTCGAAACCGGATTAACAATCGATCAGTTTTTAATCGGCGCTATTTAACACTAAAGGTTCAGCCTCAGTGTGTTGTTTTGCTGTAAACCGGTTTTATTCGCATCGAATCATTTAAAGCGCGCACCCCAAACGATTTTCAGCATGAGATATAATTTTTGTCGCATACATTGCAATTTCACCGAATTTTTTGAAAATTAATATTATTATTTAAAACTTTTAAAAAACTTTTATACATACATATACTCGGCTATTTTGGCCTCGCAAGGGGCTGTGTCCCTTGACCCCTCTTGCTTTCATTTCTGTCTCTTTCTCTTCTATACTTTGTATAAAATGATTAAAATTTACAACGTAATTCTTACTGGCATCAACACGAAAAAAAGCAACATAATCAAAAAAAATCCTATCCTAACATTTAACTTTCATTATATAAAATTAAGACATTTTTTCGTTACATTTTTCGTTACATAAAATTTTGACATTTTTTAAATAACAATTACAAAAATCCTATAAAATATAAAAAATGTTACATAAAATTGGGACATTTTTTCGAATGGGGGGGAGCCTAAGAATTGCGTTGTAATTAATATATATATAGGCAATGTGGTACCCTAGTGGTTAAGGCGCTTGGTTACTAAACCAGTGGACATGGGTTCGAGACTTGTCTTGTTTTAGTTCCAAGTCACTCCCAAGTTTAACAGCCTGAAATAATTGGATACCAGAGAAATCTGGGAAAGTTAAGACGTTATATATATATATATATATTAGAGCAGGAGGGGAGGTTGGCAAGATTTTCGTCCAGAAAGATTATAAAGAGAATTAAGCAGGTTTTTAGTCGATGAGACGGTGATGCGGATAGGGAAAGAGAAATGGTGGGATAACAAAGTTTCAACAAATCGGAATAGATTATTCGGAAAATAAGTGTGATCGGCGTTACAAATGGCTGATCAATAAGGGGAGGAGACCAATTGTGAATGAAAATAAGAGGAAAAATTTGGAAGACGATAAAGTTGCGTAGATGCCGAATTAACGGCTATTACGGAAGCGCGTAAAACTATCTGGCGCGTTATTTCTTAAATGTGAATCTTTTTGGCATGATCGGTAGCCGTTTCCCTCCATGCTCATACGAGTAGAAAAAACCTACAGAGACTGAGAATGTAGCACTAAAATGAGGTTTATAAGCGCAACATCTTGTAACCTCAACTTTTCATTATATACATATATTTTTGAAGGATACGGTTCTTAAAGTAGGAACCTTTCCAATAAAAATTCCTTTTGTTTGTTTAGTTCTACTAGTAATCGATTCGTTCACTTTTAGTTTTCAACCGCTTAAAAAATGGTACTCGCTGCGCTTTTTCGCCATTTAGCCAGAGTGCATTGATTTTTTCTTCGAGTACGTCTGTTTTTCAATTAACATTACGACATTAAAGGGCATCATAGTATTCATGGAATAACTAAATGCTGAATCACGCGTATACGTCTGTTGTGAAGCCACTAGAGATCACTATAGCCGTGATTGTATGAATATTTATTATTCAAGTGTCGTTTCATTTTTATTGCCATGTGATTTATATTTCGTTTATTATTCGAAATAACTTAATCGTATAATTCTAATTATTTTACGGGGGGGGGGCATTATTTACTTTTTTTTTTCTAATTTCATACGGTAAAAATAATTATTATTAGCCATGATATTTTTAAAGTTAATTGCTTTTAGAATTTAATACGTCAGAAGCGTAAGGAGTAATCAATTGCGAATAGTTAATGCGCATTACTAAGTCGCGCTGGTCTCCAGCTACGTCAGAGGGCGCAGTTTGCTAGTGCGCAAACTGACCGTGACCACGAATTTTTAATCGTGACCGATCATCGCTTTTTTGTTTTTTTTTCTCCGCGATGTGATGCTTTGCACTGATCGAACAGTCATTTTAGAAATGTACATTTTCTAACTGAACCCATCGGTTTGTGGCGAAATTAAAATATCGAATAACAATAATGTTCTCTTCCCCGATGGAATTGAAATGAGCTAGCGTCGTCGAACCGAACAGCTCATATCGTCTTCAGTGCAATTCTTCTTTATAATTATTTCGAGTCGTACATGTGCCGTATAATAAGCTGTGAGCGTGTGACAGAATGTAAACCGAATATAAGAAGGAGAAAGCACGGGAATTTCTTGGTATTCAACAAAACGCTTAGGAAAATAAATGGGTCCAACTAATGTGGGCTAGGAAGGAAAATTAGCAAACGATAATAAAAACACATACGTATACAATGCGAAGCGATAGCATTTTCCTTTATGTCGCTCGTTCAGTTTAGTGTATATCGTTTTGAACATCGTTCTATGGAAACTTTATCCGGTGAAAATGCAAACGAACATTATGTATATAAATAGGGAATTTATATGGTTCTGGCGGGAACAAATATTCAAGGGCGTCGCCAGCTGATGAGCCAGGGGGGCAAAAAATGATAGAAAGAGGATATGAGTTATAGGAAAAATAAAATATGTATAAGTTGTAAAGGCTTAATATTTTATTACACAAGAATAAAATCTTAATTAAAACATAATTTTCGTGGGTTTCTGGCAAATTGTTCTACTACTTTATTGTAAATGTCTTCCTAATTGTCCATGATTACGCACCTATGGAAATAGTCATCATGGCCAGTTGATTAAAAAGTTTCAAGGCTCGTTGCCCCCTTGTTCACCGCTGGCGACGCTCATAATGACATAAAATTGTACAGTTACTGAAAAAGCACGGTTTGAAAATGATAAATACTACGAAGTGCGCCTAGCAAAAGTAAACACTTTTCTTTTTCTCTTTAAATCGTCGAATATGATGAGATTTATTCTAAAACCTGAAGGTCTACGGAGACTAATTTTCATTACATCGCGTGATATCTGTGTATATCTGTTTTTTTTTTTTTTTTGTGTCAATAAATTATACATAGAATAAAGCAGTCTATCTGTTTATATACGCTAATATCAGGAACTACAGGATCGATTTTGTTTCGATTTCCATCGTGCAGACTTTTGAGGGGAAGGTTTTAGTGGATAATTTAGAAGTTCTTTTGGTGTAATTTAGCCGACCTACGAAGATTTGTACTATAATGAGGTAGGGGGCACAAAGAATAAAACAAAATAAAAAAAAATGAGATATTATCAAGTTTTGGCGTAGTGTCAAGAATTAGGAGGATTATATAGATGTTTGGAGGTGATATTTGCGAAAAAAAAACAAAAACTAGAACAGGTAGAAATTTAAAATCCGGGCAAAGCGGCGCACGTACAACAACAGCTGGATTATTCACGGTAAAATTTTAGTCGTGCCGAAAAAAATGATTAAAGATGATTTTTTTTTTTTTTTTTTTTTTCATAATTAATCACCAAGTTACGAAATCTGCATGAAAAATGATGGTAAATTATACATTTTTTGTTATCTATTCACTTTTTGCTGTTCGGCCCACTAGCTCTCGAGCGGCCGGTTTACTTAATGGCAACGGTTTATGTCCGCGTATGTTCTTTTATTTATTTTATTTTTTTTTTTTTATCTTATTTAAATGAAAGATTAATGATATCACGCGGTACGTCATAGACGGGCTGCTGTCTGGAAACATTTTTCCGCAGCAACTTCTAATTCGGAATTTTCGTTTTTATAACGAAAAAATTTTCATGTTTGAAAGAAAATGATCTAAAGATTAAGAAAAAAAACTAACTGCGGTTGTAAGAACGTGTATTTTTTTTGGAAATAATAAAATGATTCTGTACGGTCAATACAAGTTTCCTGTTTCTATTTACGTATATTTTTGTTAATTATTTGCGCGCGGTCATCGTATTTTTCAAGAAAAAACAAAAAAAAAAAAATCTGTATATTCAATTAAAGTCTTTATCAGCGGTATTAGCAACAGGAAACGGGAGATCGCAAATAGTAGTGTGCTGACCGTTCACTTAAATTATAGCTAAACTGTTCCTTTGGATCAGCTGAAGAAAAATATAAGACGGAGTCTCCTCGATGGTGGTAAATGGCAGCGCGCTCCATAGGCAGTACGTTTCGTTTAATTAAATTTTTCCAGCGAAGTCATTTTCTGTTTTCGTTGTTAGTTTTTCAGAGAATGATGATGCGTTTTTTTTTTCTTTTTGCCAGTAGAGAACTGAATTCAACGATGAATCTTTAAAAAAGAGCAACCCGTATTAGGGAAAAGAAAAACTTTAAATGCAATATCGCAATTTTAATAAGAATTTTGTTTCGATGTAAAAGTATGGAATTTGCAAGTCGCAGATTGTAAGTAAAATTTTACATTTGCGGCGCTTTTCGTATTGTTCAAATGTGTGTCGTAAAAGCCGAAAAGAAACCAGTTTGAACGATCAGCATGAAGAAGACACGAATGACGATGTGTGCCACTTGAGCAAAGAGACTTTATAGAAAACTGCTCTGATACACTGAGGTGCCCTCCGTTTGTTGGGCATAGTACACAGAGCTCCTGGCGTGGAAATTTGTTCTTTTTTTCCCCTTTCTTGCGGGCTTGTCAACAGTGGACGGTTACGCAAAAAGCGTTTTCTGAAAGAACTCGATAAATTTTTTAGAAAACAAAAGATTTGAATTGTGCTTATTTTAAATTGAAAAAAAATTTAATTGCATCTCGATTATTGTAAAATTGGCATTATCGAAAAAACAAAAAAAAAAAATATACGCAACTATAACGAATTTTTACGTTTATATTAATATTAATGGATATTTCTGATAGGGAATATTTTCACTATTGTGTAAAACGTGTGTGCTTCCCCTTATGGGCAATTTTGATAAGTTTTATCCCTTTTATTTACATTTTTTTTCACGCTACCGTATTTAATAAGTTTACGATCCGATAGAAAAATTTCGCTCCTTGTGTGTAATAAAGCTCTCGCATATATTTAATTGCGACTTCGAAAAATTAATAAAACAGCAGTTAATCTACGCTTTTCTCCCCTTTCCTCCGTCATCCTTGTCTAAAGCGAAAATATGTATATTATTTGGCTGGCAACACTGCATGTCTACGGGTAATTTTTGTCAGCCAACCAAAAGTTGTATACCGCGGACTGGCGGGGATCAAATTTTTTTTTTTCTTTCTTTACCGGCCAGGTTAACCAAAACATATCTGATACCTACGGAAAATACGTACCTGACGACCGAATGAGAAATAGCGCGATCTTTTTTTTTCTTATTTTTTATATAATCTTTCAGATTACCCCCCTGTTTTGATTTGTTTTCATAAAAATTCTTAACCAAAAGTAACTGTTGCAAAATTTTCTCAGATAACTCGGCATGTGTATATCATTAATCTTCCACTTAAATTAGATGAAAATAAGCGTCTCCGCGTCTTAGACACTACTAGAAATTTCGGGATTTGGCGCTAGTATGCTAACTTTTTTCGACACAGTATGTCCTCTTCTTTTCGTTGGCGATTTATAAAATTCACCATCGAGTGTGCAAAGGTGAATAGATAAATAACTAATATAAAATTCATCATTATTTTTCACAATTGTAGCTTGGTAAATAGATATATTTGGGGGGGGGGGGGGGGTAGCCTCTGTTTATTTTTAATTAAACGGCTTTTTACGGCCAAGATTAAAATTTTTCCAGATAATATTAGCTGCAAAATATTGTGAAAATTTACCAGAGTACATACCTCATTAAACGGTGATACACTGTTGTTAAATAAGCTCCAGATAGCTGGGCATTCTTTTCGCTGTTATTAACGATGCAAGTGGCGACCTTGAATGCAGACTTCTGTACAATATATATATATATATATATTGTAACGCTTGCGTGAATTTCAGGAATGTAATATTGCAGTTGTTTGTTGTATCTAAACAAATCGATCGCACTCTCGCCATATGGTGAAGGGGGGGTGTCATTGGACCGTCTGGAATTATTTAACTGCGAAACAACGTGATCGGATTGACGATTGGTCTCGCCGATTTTATTAAATTCTAGCGGCAATAAAAATAAACGAAAACGAATTTTACGATCGAAGCGGAAGTGATCGCCGCAATAGCACGTGTGGAAAATCGTAAGCAAGCATATTATCGCTTGCTCGTGTGGAATCAGGCAGCAAGGCTGGCGTTACTATTTACGCGCAATGATCTTTCGGCAAATACGTTGCGAAGTCTAATCGAAATTAGCGTTGCCGACCGTAGCCGTGTAGCTTTGTCGAATTTTTATCAATTCAGAAAATACGAAGTGTTCAGTTCCTTATTTATAAGGGCAACGATTCTTAACCTGTGGTTCGTGATATTTTTCCGCAAAGGTTCGAAGAAGTAGTAGAAAGAACAGGGTTTTACAGTAATTATTGTAAATTTTCAATTTATTATACGTTGTTGATAACTATGCATTATAAAAGTATATATATATGTATATATATATATATATATATATTTAATTAAATTTTTCTCAACTCTCCAAATTCAGTAGACACTCGTTTTTGGTGTACTATTACTTAATATTTAAAGGATCGTATTAAGTAATAGTGTGATAAGGAATGGCTGATGAAGGGTAAAGAAATAACAACAAAAGTGTGAAATCAGAAGTTAAATTGTCGGTTCAGCTAAATTAAAAATGTTTCCTTAATATATACATATATCAAGTAGCTAGCAGGTTTACACCAGCTGGAATTGAATTAGATGCCAAAAAAATTTGAATAAGAAAGGCGACTGTAAACTATCTCTCTTACACTCATCTATGTTGTGGACTTGGTACACACTGTAAATCTTTATATTAATTCTCCAGTGTATACTATCCTAATTCAAACAGGCAATTAATTAGTAATATTAATTGTAACTGTGGAAAATTTCTCGTAGACGTAAATTTTCTTACATAACTACATCTAATATTTCGTTACTAGTTTTAGCACACGTGTATTTCTAATAGATTTATATATTTAAATTTGAATTATAAATGTTCGTATCCATTTTCTGTTTTGTCACTTTATTAAATATATATAAAAACATGCATTACAGAAAATTATAGCTATAAAAATATAAAATACGGGGCGACATGTTTCGGAGTTATATACTTCATAATTATGGCAATAATTTATATATTAAAAAAAGATCTGCTATATTTAAAAGTGAAGTAAGTCAACATGGAAAAATAAATAACGACAACCTTAAAGTAATTAATGATCTTGTTTTTACAGAATTTAAATCTAGATATGATCAAGAAGTAAATTAATTAAAATATTTTTTCCTGATATTAAAACGCGTTTTAAAGATAAAAATTTTTAATGTGAACTATACTATATGTGCCAAATACGTACTGGACATGATTCTCTATTGTGGTTATTATTTGCATAAATTAAAGATAATTAAGAACAATATATGCTGTACTTGTGATAATAATGAAACGGTAACTGTTTATCACGTAATATCTGCTTGTCCTAAACATAACGAATGAAGATTACAATACAATATAGACTGGTCAATGCAATTTTTTTTTATTTCTTTTATGGGTTCGTTTACAGGGACATACGCCCAAGAACAAAGAAAAAAAGTCGCAAGAGACTCAGATCTTTATACGATCAGAGATAGCCGACAAAAAAGAATCAAGAGCCTGGACAACAGAAGCAGAAGGAAGCGAACGAATGAACGAAGCACTGTAAAGAGTGGGAATACCGATTTGTAAAAGGGGGGAGTAGAAAGAAGCTTGTTCGATTACAAGAGACGAACAACCGAACAGTATGTGATCGGGATCACAAATAAATTGTATATTGGAGGGGTGCAAAGGATAATAAGGAGATGGAACAAGAGAGTAACGGAAAAGCAAGGAAGGAAGCAAACTGTGCCCAAAGCGTAGGCGGCAAATAGCAAAGAGGTTGGAGCGACGCATGGAAAGAAAGTCAAGAAACTAGTGAAACGAGGAAGGGAAGGGCTGAATAGTCAAGAAAAAGGTATCCGGGTTGGTGAATGAGGAGAGGTAAGAGTTAAACCATAGTTCGGAATGAGCAGCTGCAGACAGAAGGGTAATATTGGAAGATGAGAAAATAGGAAGAAACCTACCGGAAGAGGAAGATAACCGAGCGAACGAGTCAACTAACTCATTACCCTTAATTACGGCATGACCAGGGATCCAAAAGAAGTCCGTTTGGATTAACTAAGAAAGGAACAGATCATGAATCAAGGAACGAATAAGAAGAATAACGTAGTCGGTTGAATGAGGAGGGAGACGAGATTACGCTTTAAGCATCCGAAAGAATAAGAATATTGCTAGAGACAGGTGAGAATCTGATAAAAAGAAGAGCACGCAGAATAGCAGAGGACTCCGAATAGAAGACTGAGCAAACGGAGGGAAGTTTAAAAGATTCGACATAAATTGTAGATGGACCGAAAAAAGCTGCACCAACACCATTGGGCCCCTTGGAGCCATCAGTGAAGATCAAAAAACGATTACAGAAAGAAGAGCTTAGATTCAGTAAAAAATCTGATCTAACAATATTATGAAGAACAGGTTTAGGATGAATCGGAGAATAAGAGCAGTTAACAGCATGAAAAAAAGAGGAAAAATTGAAGGAGAAATATGGGAGTTCATCGTGAATGTAGGCAGAAAAATGTCATCTACGTAAGATGGAGGAATAAGAAGAAACAAAAAAGGAAGAGGAAATAGGCAATCGTTTGATGAGGAAGCGATAACCGAAGTAGGAACGTCTCAGAAAATGACGAGGAATGTGAGGTTCAGCGTGCAGAGCTGGGACAGGGATTTTCGGGCACCAAGGTAGAGGCGGAGGCATGCATTTTGGACCCGATCGAGCTTAGACAGAAGGGATCTAGAAGAATTTCCGTAAATGTAGAAACAGTAATCAAGAATAGAGCGGACAAAAGATTTGCAAAACATGAGCAGGATCACAGGATCACTACCCCAATGGATTTAATGAGGTTGAGCCTTTTGCAGGCGGACACAAATAAATGGTTGACGTGCTCGTGGAATGAAAATCGGCTATTCAGAAAAACACCCAAATAGCAAAAGGAGGAACAAAGAGGGATTGGGTCATTATTTTAACGCAATTTAATGAGATAGTTATATTGGAACAATTTCCAACATTTGTATACAAATTATTTAAGGTTAAACATATATACAAATAACCACTACCAGTAACCATAAACTATCCAGCATACTTCAATTTTTTTTTGCAATTCTATGATGTATTCTTATAGTTTAGATATAAAAAAAAAAAATATATATATATATACATATCTTTGAACTTGCCATGATCACACCCTTTAGACAGCGAACAAAAGTTTCTCCGCAATATTAGTTAGAAGTAGATTTTAATTGACATCTCGTTCGCATGGATCCCATCACACGTTGGAATCAACGGAAATTCACTTGCGGATACTGCGGCGAAAGAAGGCTCATTATTCTTTCCAGTTCCAAATATCGAAATACCACCGATGGACCTCAAAGCTTATATTGCACGGAAATCACTACAAATATGGCAAGAACAATGGACCAGCACCCCAAACTCGAACAAGCTTCGCTCAATTCGCGACACCATTCATCCATGGAAAACTTCACTATCAACAAATCGAAGGAACGAAATAGTTGTCACAAGACTCCGTCTAGGCCACACCAAAATCACGCACAGTCACCTCCTGTCCAGACAACCCATCCCACTATGTTCCAATTGCAATTCTCCCATCACAGTCCAACACTTACTCATCAACTGTCCTACTTACAATACATGCCGAACACAAACTCTCCGGTCGTCTAACCTTTCCAAAATCTTATCTGATCATCACGACAAAGTGGAACATCTCTTCCTTTTCCTCAAAATTACTAACTTATTCCATACCATCTAACTTCTGACTTATCAGTGCCTCTGGCCTAGGCGGCAGTACATGGCACGTTAATCAAAGAAGAAGAAGAAGAAGAAGAAAAAGAAGAAGAATTGACTTTATCATTGTTTGAGAGAAAAAAAGATAAATTGACGGTTTGTTTATCAATTTCTATGATAACTTCCGTTACACATTTCAGAACAATTTTTCATAACGTTTTTTTCTTATTCTTTCTGACGCATGAATGTCTTTTGTTATTTATGTATATATATATATATATATATATATACGGTGGCGGATCCAGAAGGACATTTGGGGGGGATTATATATTTACAAAAAATCTTCTACGGTAAGCAGTAGATTTGTGAAATACCTCGTTCAATAAAGAAAATCAAATAGCGATAAGCTCTTTAGGAATTTAAAAATGTTTTAAAAATACATAATTATTACAATTTAATTTAAATTTTGTTTTATTTTTAGGTGAAAAATAAAAAAATTGTAAAATTCTAACTAAAATGGTAGTTTAGAAATAGAAAGAAAGATAGTATTTTTATTACATTTTACTTCTTCTTTATTTCTCTTAGCAATCCGCTCCGTATTCTTTGTTCGTGAGTAAGTAAAAAAAATATATACATTTCACAATAAAAAATAAAAATTAAAAATAAATAAGAAAGTCAAAAGATCGATGACAGTTGTGTTTAAAGCAAAATAAACACGTAACATTAATAGTTTTACTAGAAAACGGTATTAAATATTAGTTATAATTAAATTCAAAGGTAAAATTTATACAAATATTTTATAGCATAAATTAAGTTTCTCTGTTATAACAAATTTTTTCATAGAGGCTTTGGTTCTTTGAGGGGGGAGGGAGTCCCCTATTTCCTTCTCCGTGGATCCGCCACTGTATATATATATATATATATATATATATAAAATAATAGGGAAAATTTGGAAATATTTAAGTAGTCAAACAATACCGCTGGAACTATTAGATTTGAGAAGCTTTTTTTTTTTTTTTTCGTTTAATCCCCTAAACTGCAGTCTGCCATTTTTAACTGCTGCGGCTTTTACGGCACACTGAGCGGGGTTTGCGACTATATTACTTTATCTTTTCACATTTATTTTAAGTAAATTAATGATTGAGTTTATTGCTGTTTGGGAGTTTGATAGCAATATTGGCGAGTGTTTTATATGGTAGGAGCGTCCGTATTGATATGAATACTGTGCATTCTATTAATATTTGCTGAACGGTTGGGATGGAACATCCCGTAGGGGAAGAGCACTGCGTTGGAGAAAATGACCCATTTGGAAGATGGTCGTGCGAGATTACGGCATGACCTGTCCGCAGTCGGCTGATTACGCTGAAGTCTCTGCGGGAACAATTTATTGGGAGCCATCATGGCTCGGTCGTTGACTTTACTTGGGACAGAAAAGCCTGACATGCAGTCCATTGTTCCTTCCATTCTTGTTTGCTTTTCGCTAAAAATAATTGTGCCATGGATGAAGGGCATGGGGGGTGAACATCTGTTTTGCGGAGCTCGTGGTGCTGACTGTGCCATTATTACGTTCGTCTGTTTATTTCCTGGTATTTCTGTGTGACCGGGAACCCACATGAACGTCACCTGGCTTTCAGACTTCTCTGTATCGATGACAATACGAAAGATTTGAGTAGTTATTTCTGAGAAGCTGAAATTTCACATGTTGCATAATAAGATACATTAAAAGATTCAAATATTCTGGGAGTGAAAAAAGGGGTAAGTAAAAGTCAGAAAATTATTTTTTAAAAAACTAACGATCTCGCTGATACGGTTGGAATCATTTACATCAGATAGTTGAAATTTTATATGAACATTAACTATTTATTGAAAATATCGAATAAGAAGGATTATTTTGAAAATTTGAACTTACAAAATTAGACGGGTCAAAAAAAAAGGAGAATCTGTTTTTACAAAGAATACATAAAATCTTGATAAAAAACAAGTTTATCGTGTTATGATTTTGAATAAATATATTGTTTATGTTGCGTACTACAAGTCTGAAATTCTTTTATTCAAACCTTGTAAATTTTAAGGATGGACAATGTTGTGTACTCTATTTTCAGTAAAACTGCCAGAAGGAATGATGCTTATAGTGAAACATATTCTACGATACGAATATTACTGATATTACAACTAGTCCAGAAACTATAACTATTTAAAATTCGAATTTGATGTCTCTGTGAAATCGTACTAGCGACATCTATATCGAGGTCAAACAGTTATTACAACATCATATTTAGAAAAGTATGAACACTTATTTATCAGAATGTTGTAGTTTTGGCGTAATTATCTGTGTTAAGGAGAAAGAACGGTATTTTAATTTGATTACGAAATTAATTTTTTTCTTTTCCTCTTGAGCGATTTAACATTTTCTTTCTGAATTCATTTCATGTTCTGGTTTCTCGTTCTTTACTGTATTATTCCGAACAGGGACAACATGTACCTACTTTTCATGCTATTTGAAAATTAAACTGTTTTTATTATACCTAGCTGAATGAATAATTTTTTTGCCTGCCTGCCATGAAGCAGAAAGCTTATATGCGTTTGAACAGTTTTTGAGCTGAAACGAATTTAATCGGTGATACAAGCGACTTTTTCGGGAAACATAATCGGGAAAGAGGTGAATGTAAAATATCAATCGTTTTTTTCTAACAAATTGAAATGCGCATTTTAACATTTTTTCTTCTTCTAATTAGGGAACAACTTTTAAAAAAATTTCATTTTCATTCCGATTCTGCATTTTCTGCGTTCAAAAAAATTCAGATCTGTATATTAGTTTTCTATCTTTTTGACAGAAACATATTATATTATTACGTTATGTCTATGTCGATCCACTGCCGGATGCAGGCATATTGCCCGGTAAAATAAGTTGGTCTAATCTCTCATGCTGGTCGGGGAAATTGGGAGATGCATTTTTATACTTCGGTAGCATACTTTTATATATAGAGGAGCAAGCGAGAATTCCAGATGACAGATTGTAAGACGTCTTCATATAAATGTAATCTTTCATATATTAACCTGTGCACGTATATGCTGTTATTGGCTTCATTAATAATTTCTGGTCGTCGCAGGGAATCAAACCCAGACCACCAATAGTCAGCAGCTAAGCAATCGCGACATATATATATATATATGTATGTATATATAAATATATGTGTAATACTTTTATTAGTAAACACATTTGTAATTGTGAATTACCTTATCGATTGTGAACTGCGTGCTGTAATTAGTAATTAAAATAGCACTAAGGGCTTGCTACATCGATTTCTTAGACATATTCGTTTGTAAATTGATCTTTTACCATTGCAGAGTTTAATTAAACTTACATGCATGTATTTGTATATTGATTTTTCGTTTGAATATTAAATTCTTCTTTATACAAATAAAGTTTGACGACCTTTATAGATATAGTATGTAAGAATTTAATCATTACCTTCAGTAGTTCCTCAAATGATATAAATTACTTAATTTTATGGTAATATGTAATATATTTGCGACGAACTGTGGTGTTTTAGTGCAGTTCAAACCGACCGTATGTGCGATTATTTTAAATTTACTAATAATTAACGCGGCAGAATAGCCAACATAACAACAAAAAACAAAATCGACGCTGGGCGCCCGCCCGTTGTTGACCCCCGGACCCCCCAAAGCTCTCTGTTTGGAGCGTACGGTTAAAATTCAGAAAACATGGACCATGCTTTAACCGTTTTGCTGTCTGTTAATATCTCTGATACTTTTAATTGTTTCTGTACGATATGTTAAAATTGAAGATACGATAATGAATATCTTTTTTTACATTTCATCAAAATCCTATTTTTCACTACTTCTAACATAATCATATTTCTTTCATTCATTCAACAACAGATTTATATCTTTTTTTTTGTAGATGCACCATTATAATGCATAGTAGATTTACATATAGACATCGATGAACGAAAATCATCACCATGACAAACGAACATCATCGAAGCGCGATCCGAACATAACTGATTTAGGACAACTGGAAGAAAAGCATGTATTCTTATTTACCTCCCCCGTATCGCGTTCCACTTTAGTGTGACGTTTTCTGCTAGTTAGGTGACGGTTAAAACACGTTCCGTGCTAAAACGAACGTTAGTTAATTCTATCTACGTTAGCTCGTAAAGGGGGGGGGGATCATTTAATACCGAAACGAAGAAAAAGGTATAAAACTGGAAGTGAGGAAAACACGATTTATAAAAGAAATGGCGATTTAAGGGCGTACGAATATGTGAAAAAAGTAATGGAAAAGTTTGTACGCGATAAAATAAAAACGTACGCGCTATATCGAAGAAAATTAAAGAATGATGTTCACGAACGTTTAAGACATCGTCAACTAATGGCAACGTAATCTCACCACTATGGGGGAACAACTCTTTATTTCCAGCAATACTGTCCGCTTTTAGCCGTTTGTCGTCCACACACCAGGTAAATTGCAGCACCGTGAGTTAGATGTAAAGAGTTTGCTCGGTACTAGCAGCTTTACTATTAACTGAAACTTATAGCGATAAATTATTATAGGTGAGTATACTAGTTGTCGGCGGGGGGGGGGGTGCACGCACAGTATAATGTTGTTTCTGTTGTTTTCTGTTGCCTCATTCTCCTTTTTTTAGTCGCCAGCGATATTTATTTTCCCGATCGACCGCTGCGATGTCTGTCCCAACTATAGAGGAAGGCGATCGGATTTGTTTATCTCGTTAAATCAGGATACGCACTCGCTGATTTATTAATCCGCAAAACTGGATTTAAAAATTGCCCCGTTTTCATACTGTATTTCAGTTAATGCTTAAGTGTTTATTTCTACCCATCGTTGCATCTTTCTATATTAATTACAACTTGTGGAAAATCTACGCATTTCGCAGGTTAAACAATTCTCCCCTATCCGTTATTTTTTCTAGTAAAACATTAGAATAAAAATGAAAATTTACGGTTAAAAATTCCAGACAAGTCGTCTGGATTTTCCGCGTCGGCTTAAGAGTTCAATGACTGCCGACAAAGAAGAATGGCATCTGCTGGTGGAACGGCGAGGCAACTATCTTCGCTAATTCCATATGTATTATAAAGATGTGCGTACGCGGATAATTTAAGCAGAGGAAACATCTCGCTTGCCCGTGTGTTGTTCAATTATCGCTAACGTTTGATTTATTCGATTACATCGAATGTACTAATTAGCAGCGGTAATGATAGTTTTCACAGCATTTGATTAATTTAATTAACTGACCAATACGATGAGCAATAATTGTATTTTAGAGGGTTACTCTCCTGGAACATTTTTCATTTGCATATAGTTCGGGTTCCTTTTTCGTTTTTATGCAGACGCCGAAATTGCGACCTACCAGCAATGTTTTCTTTTTGTTTTTCTAGGTTTTTTTTTTGTAATTTTCAAACTGGCTAATATCACACTCGCCCATAGTAGCGGGAATTCGCTATAGTTCCTATCACATTCGCCATAATTTTTATTATTATTATTATTATTATTATTATTATTATTATTATTATTATTATTATTATTATTATTATTATTATTATTATTATTATTATTATTATTATTATTATTATTATTAATATTATTACAATTAGGGGATTTAGTATGTAATGTTTTTTTGTTTTTTTTTATAATATACTATTATAAACTGTCCATCAAGGGCATTTAGCAATACGTGTGAATGAAATTAAGCATGAAGGGAGGAGTATCCAACGATACCTACCCCATTACCCCGATCTTAAACAAGGTCCTGCGGTTACTGGCGTTTCAGTCTTCTTACATCATTGGTAACATCTAGCAATCCTCTAGCAAAAGTGTTCGGATGAGTATCGAGTCTGTCTGCGTGTCTTTTAGCGTGAACTTTGATGACATCAGCCGCATAATTTATACACAAATCTCGGTGTAAGGTTACATTAGTAACATACCAGGGTGCCTTGGTTATCAACTGAAGGATCTTATTCTGAGAAGTCTGTATTACCTTCAAGTTTGACAGTTTAGCCCCAAAATTGAACCCCGCACGTCCAGATAGGTTTTAGAATTGTTGTGTATATCAGACGTTTGTTATCCGTTGTCAGTACACTGTTTCTCCCTATCAGCCAGTACATTTTTTTAAACCTGGATATCTAATTCTTTCTTTTTAACCTGTATATGGTGTTTCCACATCAATCGGCTGTCTAAGTGAAAACCTAAATACCTGACTGTTGCTCGCACAGGAAGATCTGTGTTATAGATCCTAGCGGGTGGGACTTCAACTTTTCGGTTAGTAAAATGGATATTCACCGATTTGTTCTCGTTTATCCCGATTTTCCACTTTTTTCAAAACCATGTTTCCACCTTCGTAAGAGCATTTTGTAGATTATTGCTATCTATCTTCGAATCTTCATGTGATGAAAGCAGTGCCGCGTCGTCCGCAAATGTAGCCAGCTGCCCATTCTCTGTCGCAGGAAAATCAGCTGTGTATAACAAGTACAGCGTGGGGCCCAATGCAGAACCCGGAGGAACGCCTGCTGAAGCCGGATGTATTTCTGAGTAGGTATGTTCGTAACGCACTTGAAAATGTCGATCTTCAAGGTATGACTTTAACAACAGGTAAAGACTACTCGGGAACAAACATTTTAATTTGTATAATAAGCCATCGTGCCAAACTTTATCAAAAAAGCTTGTTGAAAGGTCGAGAAATACCGCAGTACATACTTTTTTAGTTTCTAAACTATTTTCAATTACACTAATATGCAATTGATCAATCGTGGAATGATGTTTTAAAAAGCCAAACTGATGTTGCGGAATTACATCAGTTGACTGCATACTATAAGGCTGTAACCTTTTTAATATTAATTTTTCCCTTTAGCTGTGATAAAACAGGCAACAAGGAAATCGAATATTAAGACGTTACAGAGTAGGGATCTTTACCAGGTTTCGGAATCATTACGATTTGCGCAAACTTCCATTGTACCGGAAAGTATTGTATGCGAAATACTGCGTTACATATAGAAGTGAGCAATAGCTTTCCGCGGAAGTTTATTTAATAATTCGGCGCTTATTAAGTCGAAAGCCGGACTTTTCTTCTTTTTCAGCGTTTTAAGCAGACACCGTGTGAAATAAATTAAAAGAAGAACGAAAAATATTAAAGTTCGAACGGTTAATTATCTTGCGTTAATTTGCCTCAAACTGAAAATAGGTAAAGGTTGTGTCTTTAAGTAACCGCTTCCTTACCACGCAAACGTACACACCGCATCGAAACTAATTTCTGCCGCCAATGCTGTATGTTTGTTATGTACGTATGACTGTAGCGAACATTTTATTTCTGCTGCGGCGCCTGAACAAATGATGCTTTTTATTTCCAGTTCATGCCGTGTGCTGAAATCGCGATTATTAAAGTTTGAGCACATTTTGTTTATTTAATGATTAAAGAAAATGTGTGAAAAAAACAGTCCCCTCACTCAGTAAAAATCAATTATGATATGAAGTTGGGCAGGGTTCAGTGTGTTTAGAATAAGATAAAATAAGTTTTAATTCAAGAAGAAAAAAAAACCTTTCGAAAGGCTGCGAATATCTGGCATGATGTTCTCTGTTGGTGCACATAGAGTTTTACGACGACTGCGTACTTAACCAGGAAGTTTTTGGTACGGTTTCTACTGATCGGCGGTCACAGAGCGTTCAATTTGTCACGTTCCGTTTTTACGTCGAATTATAATAAATGTTCAGGTATTTGGCTGTTTATCGGCGATATTTCCTCGACCTATTTATCAGACAAGTCAGTCGGCCTACCGCATAATTAATATTCCAACTGTCTTGGCTTCCGCGCTTAGTTACTAGCGTATCGATTAAGAATACCGGATTTAACCGGAAAGGTAATGCCCCGAGCTTCAGATTAAAGATAAACCGATTAACCCTCATTTTATCAGTTTACATGGAATTCTTCTCACGTTACTCACCAGACCCGCTGGTGAGTTTTTTCGAAGCAGAAACTCACTAAAGATCTTTCCTTATGCG
The DNA here is from genome assembly GCA_039619475.1 of Icerya purchasi. Taxonomy (NCBI): domain Eukaryota; kingdom Metazoa; phylum Arthropoda; class Insecta; order Hemiptera; family Monophlebidae; genus Icerya; species Icerya purchasi. The sequence continues at coordinate 189,861,802 of CM077115.1, read as the reverse complement.
TACTATAGCAGCAACTTTTGAATATGATTAGTACTTTCCTCCTTCTTATTTGCCATAAGTGAGCTTTTAATCGTTATCTCGTTAAAAAGTATGCTTTTTCTCTACACAACAGCTTGAAAAATAACTGAAATACAGAGTTATATCGTTGTTAGGAAAAAGCCTTTTTAAAAATGTCGGCCAAGAAAGTTTAGAGCCGATATCGCTCACGAGAATTTATTCACCGTTATTGTCGAGTAACAGTAGACAGAATTACGATGCGCAAGATCTGAAATAGAGAATAAGCATCAGCGCGCGGAAGAACTGTAACAGATGTGGACGGATTTAAATACATATTTAAATAAAACAGAACTAAAAACAAGTCAATTAACATTTACTCTTCTACAATACTTATAGAAGAACCATCATCTGTGCGTCTAGAAGATACTTCCATGGTGAATGCGAAGGATCCAGTTACGTATATATTAGTGGCACTACCTCATTCTTAGTCCGGGGTGCACTATAAAAATGTTCCATATAGAAGATACACAACAGCCCAATCAAGTAGACAAACAAATTTAAATAATAATGTTGTATATAAATGTAAAATGTGATTGAATAATAAAGGTTTTTTTTGTACAAGACGGCTAAGAACGACGCGGGCAATTGAAAACGATTCTTCTAAAAGCAGTTTAGAAAAACCCAAAGACCGAGTTTATATGTATATGTATATGTTTAAAATATTATTTAAGAACCTTATAAAGTACAGTTTGACTACCTTTTCATTCACGATTTCGTGCAAAGGGCTTATGGCGGCTAGAGTAACACTGATGCGGTAGACGAGACCCGCCGATTTCGTAAACTGCGGCGATGGTGTGTGCGTATCGGTTACCTTGTTCCGTGTAATTCACGCAAAGTGACCACGAATAGTGCTCGAGGATGAGTTCTATGCCACAAAATAGCGTATCAATTCGATGCGTGGAACGAAACGATGTCAGTTTTTCGGTAGACACGCTGAATTACAAGAACGTACGTAATGTAGGACCGGTCAACTTTGTTTGTTTATATGTTTATCTGTGAATGCAACTGTATCTAAGGTCAGTTTGGAAAGTACCATTTCTTGTTCATTTATTTCACTCCTTACACGTTTCTTTGAATGAATTTATTAGTAATTTATGTGAACTTGTTTTTTCGTGTGAAAATATATATATATTACGTTTGTTTACAGTAATTTTGTTGTCAATATTCATTTTTGATCGTATCGAGATTTTCGGTGGATATTACTTACGTGATGAGTCTTGGTGAACCTCTGGCCTAATGGTTAGAAAAAAAAAGACCAAAAGGAGTTTTTCTGAGGCTTCAACCGTGTATTATAATTGGCTCCCGAGAGAAGAAAGGTGACATCATAGCAATATACAATATTAATTATGCTGGGGTAATATAAAAATCGATGTTATTTCTGTTATGATTCGTTTGAAGAAGTTGTAATGGAAATTTGCCACATAGATGATAAATTAAATTTTATAATCACCGTGGAAGAAACGTTATTATGTTAAAAAATTACGGTCAATTGAAATTGACTCATTAATAACATTTTAAAAGTTTATCATTTGCATAGCATAGTTGGAGTTTCGATCGGTTAGGACATGGTTTAAATCTCAATTCCGTAAATTGAATATATTAAAAAAATCCCTTTTATACTGGGTTAATGTACACAGGAGACGAGTAGTCTAGAAAAGGGCCCAAAAGTTGTCTTTATACTGAGTTCCGAATGATTGAATTCACACACACACACACATACATATAATGTATGTATATTGACAAGAAGTGAAAAAGATTTTAACGTATATTCTCAATAGTAGCAGGAAAAGGCGATACACCTATCCTATGTTTCGCGCCAATCGTTAATTTTAAGAACAGAAACATGAAAAAGCTTCATGTAAGATTTAAGGGTGTCCCGGTCTTTCTAGCTGTCGACATTTGACCGGATTACTTACGTATTTTTTAATCATACAGAAATAATATTAACTACAGCTGCATCAACAAATCTAAAAAATAATACAAAAAAAAAAAAGAAAAAAAAAAGGAAGACAGAAATGTATCGCAGGAAATAGAAAATGCAAAAACTTCGACCAGTCAAATAACTAAATCTCAGAATCGTAGTCATTAATAAATCTGTACTGCCGCTTGCAGGTTTCCGAACTAAGTCAGCTACTAACATAGTACATTTTTCTCCCCGTATACCGTGTATTTTATACATTGCCGCACAGAATAATACATACCGATTACCTGAAATTATACTCAACCTGGTGCAAGGGCGATAATGATTAACTCTCGTTCTCAATATGTTTGCGGTGAAATCTCTAGTGTGTTCTAATGTTCCATAAAACCAGGGAGATCCCTTGCTTTTTTCTGAATCGTGCAAAAAAAACCTGTTTCCCGTTACCACTGTTTATGCCCCTGTATATTATTTCCATGAGTTATCTATATTTAATCTGAGCAAGCAGTTTCTTAAAATTCTGTGATTCAGTCAACGGATGCGCAAGCTATTTTCTTCCCTTTATGCCTCAGTGAACGGGAATCCACTTCAAATGACGCTATTTTCTTTGCTTAGTTATGCGGGTTTTTCTTGTAATGTTACGTTCTACATCGCTCGTATTTGCTTACTTAATGTGCTCTGCATCCTTATAAATGACAGCCTCTGTTAATGTTAATAATTTACTGCTTCCGTAGTTTTTAGCGAAATTCAGAATTTCTAAGACAGCTAGAGCATTTCCATCAAAAATGACGATCAGTCGTGTGGTGATACTGTAAGTTAGAATAGTAATTTTTAATGCTTCTCGCACAGCCCCGTCTACATGCGTTATCTCGTATCTCTCGAATAACTGATATCTAACGTTGTTTTTTTGTACTTTTTGATTCACGAAAAGGAGCGTCGTATAGAATATTCGTTATTCGGTGTCCCAATATCTATCGTGTTCGATCGCTAGTATTCATTTTGTATACCGGTAATTTCCTTATAGATAGTACATAAGATTTTTAATATGTTGCATGAGTCTCATAGACGAAAGTTTTTATGAAGCTAGTATTTATTAAGAGCATATGCTTTAGACGAATTCAGTTTTTAATTGATATTGCTACGTTGTTCTATAACTTTTAAAATACGTATATATATATCTATATATATATATATATATATATATATATATATATATATATATATATATATATATATATATATATATATATTAAACTCGGCCATTTTGGCCTCGCAAGGGGCTATGCCCCTTGACCCTTCTTGCTTTCATTTCTGTCTCTTTCTCTTCTATACTTTGTATAAAATGATTAAAATTTACAACGTAATTCTTACACTGGCATCAACACGAAAGAAAACAACATAATCACAAAAAACCTATCCTAACATTTAACTTTCATTATATAAAATTAAAACATTTTTTCGTTACATAAAATTGTGACATTTTTTAAATAACAGTCACAAAAATCCTATAAAATATAACAAACGTTACATAAAATTGGTACATTTTTCGTTACATAAAATTGGGACATTTTAAGGAAATCTGTTATACAAATATATATTAATTACAACGTAATTCTTAGGCTACCCCCCATTAGAAAAAATGTCCTAAAAAATGTCCAGATTTTATGTAACGTTTGTTTTATTTTATAGGATTTTTGTGATTGTTATTTAAAAAGTGTCACAATTTTATGTAACGAAAAGTGTAACGAAAAAAATTTCTTAATTTTATATAATGAAAGTTAAATGTTAGGATAGGATTTTTGTGATTATGTTGTTTTCTTTCGTGTTGATGCCAGTAAGAATTACGTTGTAAATTTTGATCATTTCATACAAAGTATAGAAGAGAAAGAGACAGAAATGTAAGCAAGAAGGGTCAAGGGGCACAACCCCTTGCAAGGCCAAAATGGCCGGGTTATATATATACATATATATATATATATATATATCCGCTGAATATTTTTTATCTCACACATAATGGCAGTGCTCATTAATTTTTGCAAGCATAATTTGTGGCTTAAACGCATGCTATAAAAATGTGAGAGCTTGTAATATTAACATATTCTACATGGATTTGTTATTAAAGTTCCTTCAACCAACTGTAATATCTAACTGAAAAACTTATGAAATAAAATTTAGATAATTGTTGATATGAAAAAAAAAAATAAATAAATAAAAAAGATCTCGCTCTAAAAATTACAATTAAAGAAACATAAATACAGCGCCGCGATTCGAGGAAATATTTCATACGAATTGAGATGAAGTTCGAAGTAACATTTACAAAGAGATAACTCGTTCGAAGATCGTCTTTTCACTGCGTGAACAGAACAGACTCAAGATATGCTAATATACGTATGCGTTTCCTTATCGCAAAGGAAGAAATGCCGGTATCGAATCATCGTGAATTGATGCGTACATACGGGATATGTTGATGTGTCGAATGGTTATCGATGAGAAAGGAACTTTGAAAAAGGTCCGAGTTCGTTACTAGACGAGCTATAAAGAGGTCGTTCAAATGCGCGGCCACATACGGCCCAGTGTAATGGTCGGCTGAGTCGTACATCTGTGATCAGCTTCCGTCGTACGGCCCTGACCAGGCAAAATGTTTCCGGTTACGAAGAAGAAGTCCTTGAGCGAAGTAAGATTTGCAGACGATGAAGCACTGATATCGCTTATTACTTTACATTTACAAAATTTACCTACAGCGTTTTACGACTAGGGAATTTTAAAGCTTGTCGATCGTCACGATAAGTGTTTATTTATTTCTTTTTTTTTTTTCTATGATTTTTCTTTTGCAATTGTCGATGTGTGGGAATCAAACCCAGTTCTACCCGAACGAAATATCACTGCCTAACCAACTACGTCACGGTAGCTGACTCGTTTAATCTTAATTTATAGATTATAATATAGAAGAGTACGAATATTTAATTAACCATTAGAACCATTGATTTTCAGTTATGAATGGAAAAGCATTACTTTTTGAGCGACGCACACACACAAACACACACACACACACACACACACACACACACATATATATATATATATATATATATATATATATATATATATATATATATATATATATATATGTACATATATAAACTCACCCCTCGATCCATTTGACCTCGCCACTCCCGGACCCCTTGCTCTGTCACTTCTATACTTTATATAGAACAAGAAAAATTGACAACGTCAAGCTATCGATTTTGTCGGTACTTTGTCTTCTTATGTAAGAAGTGGTTGTTATTAACTTATTTCCTAGAAAATCCATTTATATACAGCATGCCACGTTTTGTGACAAATTTTCGTGACAGTTTTTCAGTAATCCATTTTGTCGATACTCTTTGTCTTCTTATAGAATATATACGTAACGATTTGGAACGAAAAAAGTGATGGGGGTCGGGCTAAGAATGACGTTGTCATTAATGTATACATTCATTTATGTATATGATCCTTCGTTTATCGTAAAACTGAGATTTTTTTTTTTTTTCATTGTTATTGTATTACAAACTGGCCATCTAGGCCATTTAGCAATATTCTTAACAGGGAAATATTTAGCATGAAGGGAGAAGTACCCAATAGTACCTACCAGATAAACTTTACCTTAAACAAGATCATGAGGTTTCTTACGCTTCAGCCGTCTCCTATCATTAACAGTATGTAGCAGTCCAGCAGCAAGTTTATTCAGATGACTTTCAAGTCTTTCTGCGTGTCTTCGGGCATGAGTTTTAATAACATCTGCCACATACTTTATCCCTAAATCTTGATGCAAAGTTTGATTTGATACATACCATGGCTGCGCGGTCTGTATTATCTTCAGATTTGTAGGTTTAGCACAACCCCAAAGCTGTACTCCGTAGGTCCAAATAGGCTTCAAGATACTTGTGTATATCAAACGTTTATTATCAATACTTAAAACGCTATTTCTTTTTAGAAGCCAGTACATTTTTTTAACACGAATGTCTATTTCTCTTTTCTTTGTTTGAATATGCTGCCTCCATGTTAAACGACTATCTAGGTGTAATCCCAAGTACTTAACTGTTGTTCTCACGGGCAATTCCAGTCCATTTATCCTAACAGTTGGGGTTATGACTTTTCTATTAGTGAAATGAATGTTTACCGATTTACTTTCGTTGATCTGAATTTTCCACTTTTTAAACCAGCTTTCTGCTTCGATAAGGGCCTTCTGAAGATTGTCGTTTGCTATCTTCGGATCTGAATGTGACGCAAGTAATGCCGTGTCGTCAGCAAATGTAGCTACCTGAACATTTTCCGGTACAGGAAAGTCTGCTGTATATATCAAGTACAGCGTGGGTCCCAGAACTGATCTCTGGGGCACTCCTGCTTGAACTGGATATAGTTCATTACTAAATGTAAACTAGTGCAAAAGTAAATATTTCGAATCGGAAAAACCACGGAAAGGCACGAAAATGGAAAGTTAATAGATTAGAGGTACCAAGATTTTATCCCAAGCCGGGTCGACGTTCGTGGAAACTTAATCGGGTCGAGAACATTGAGATAAAAGTTTAACTGAAAAAAACCGAATGCACGTGCAATAAACGGAATATAACAGTACAGACAAGTATTTAAAAAGGGTTAAGACTAATACTCTCATATAATAAATATATGTCAAGTAGTAATAACAAAATGTACTAAAAACCTCACAATAGGGTCATTTTAATACACCGATGAACACCTACGGCGGGGATGTGTTTAATGTTTGGCCGTGCGATCGCGTCTTATTGAAATTTAGCAGACGTGGATTGCGTTTTCGGTCTAGCGACGAACTAGGTTGACGGTGAAGTGGAAAATTGTCCGAAAAAATCCGTACAACATTACTACGGTTAATTTTTTTAGAAAGAGTTTTCACGGCGACGACGATTTCTGGAACATAAGGATATCTCCGCATTCGACTCCTCGCTATGAAGTATAAGTATTAATCGGTGAATGTTATAGAGGGAAGAAGGGTTGAGCGTGGAGTTCAGCGATAGGCTTGATACGGCAATGAAAATTTATAAAACAAACCTGTTTGTACTCTTTTCCACTGACATTCCGGTACTTCAAAATTAGCTGAATGGTGTCGCCTGTTTTTTTTTTTTTTAAGTTCAACGAAACAAAAAAGGAAAGGCTAAAACAAAGTAACCAAAGATAATACGATCCATCTTCCGCGCCGGGAAAAAGCAGTGTATAGGTTCCGAAAAACAACTTTTATCCCCATTTGTCCGGGAACTTCGACACGAATTACGAAACTTCCTAGGCTCTTTATTGCAGTATCATCATAAAAACATCGATAAAGAAATACTCTAAGCTAAAGCGTTTCTTCAACAGATAACTTTAAACATAACTCGCATTCCCCTCTTGAAGGGATTTTGGTTTAATGTTCTTCTGTAGTGGCGGCATTTTTGAATTTTACCGCTCCGATTTTTGTATGTAATCATAATACGGCCAAACTGAAATATAGGCTCGTTAAATGCCGCGCGAAAAATGACCGGGTTCAGAAGTCCGGTAACCGTCATACAATTGCAGAATGATAGCAGCACACGCGCTGGCACTTTTACTTTCGTCGCGCATGTCATAACACATCGTGTAGCAATAATATGTTGGCCTGGCGCTGCTGCCGTCGCGCCGTCTAAAGGGCAGACCTGATTGACGCCTAGGAGATGTTCCTGGTACCTGCGCGCACACTATGCAGAGGGCCTCCGTTGAATCATTGTGCAATGTTATGTGAGATAATGCAGACGTCGTTGTTGCTTCTGTGCCATTGTGGTGAAAGTAGAATGCCCGGTAAAATTGTTTGCTGTTCGTCGTTGCAAGCGTCGCTCTGGAACAGCTTCGTTCAAGATCATCGGACTGCGCGCCGAGGTTGTGCTCCGCGGAGTCTTGTTGATTAGTGTAGTGCAGATTAATAAAAGCTTGTTAGCCGGTCTGACGTTGTTGCATTTCTATGTTGCTCTGTGTTAAAGCCAGTGATTATTTATTCTCATTAATATACCTTGTCCGATACGCGATGTTTGAAGTAATGACATCAATGCTTCAGTATTATGACATTCGTTATCGTACGCCGACAATAAACCGCTTCATTGACGCAATAAATAATATTATTAATAATAATAATAATAAAAATAATAAAAATAATAATAATAATAAAAATATTAATATTATTAATAATAATAATAATAATAATAATAATGAGTTACTTGTTATCGTCAAAATAAGAAAGAAATAGGTTACGAATTTACTGTCTCTTTTTTTTGCTCCAGTTCTCGCTATTTGGCCAGCTTACTGGCGCGCATTCCTCTATTTTACGTAATATTAATAATAATATTGTTAACATCGACGCTAACAATGGAATTTATCTGAAAAATTATATCAATAATGGGGGAGGTAAGTATGCAAAAACTTCATCAACCAGAAATCTCAAAACTGCAATTTTTGAGTGACTGATTTGCCCAATTTAAACTTTTAATAAGAAAGGAAGGAAGTGAAAGTGCGTTTAGAATGTAAACAAATGAAAAATGACCGTTGTCGACTTTTGTTCGACGTAACGTAAAATCAGGGAAAAGTATATGCCGGACCACCGCGATGATGATAGCTTCGTAGATGTGTTTTTTTTCGTATATAGAAAAAAATGATCTAGATACTGACGGATGATGCTACACGATATGTATGCTCTATGTGAAAAATACTGTGTATACGTTGGTTCGAATAATTGATCGCACGAATGGTCAGATATTGCGCAATTTAATTCAGTTTCGGTAATTTTGATTAGATATACGATAATATTATTTCGTAAATAACGATTTAATTGAAGAAATAAGAAAGTCGGAATGTTATGATCGATAGAATGAATCATATTGAATAACTCTTTCATATGTGTTAATGACTGTGTTATTCTTAAACCGGAACCTGTTTTATGTCAGGGTTATAAAACGTTTATTTCATTTGCCGAAAAATCACACAATCGGTTACGATTCCTCTATAATTCTTCTAGAAGACCTAGAGCATCTGGTAGTCAAAGAGATTAAGTATGTGTCAGTGGGGAATCTTGATTTTTTCCGATTACTTCTGAAGGGACAGAAAAATGTTATACCGGAATTAACATGCAATCGCACGCGCTATTGCAGAAACAAAAACAAAATTAAGAAAGCACATTTTTTTAATCATTTCGAAAAAGTAAAATGTACGTGCTATTACAAAAAATAAATCATTCTAAATTTTGTTAAACTAATCGGACATCTATTGTTCTTCAAAATTTTAACTTGGCCATACTTGTAAATAATTTTAAATTGTTTTATGTAAAATTTTCTTAGGGAGAATAATATGCAGTTAGAAAATTAATAGATTCTTACATTGCAATAACATTTTGTTTCTTACCGCTGCGCAACCTGGCTGCTCGATAAAACAAAACTTGTACCAGTTTGTTGGATGTAGTGCTCTTTATTGCCACCTAACGACGTTGTAAGAGTAATTGATCACGTTGCTATTGCCCGGATCGAGAAAGAACATGGCACCGATCGCTTTGCCAAAGTAAACAAGTATCGGCCGGTTAAACGTTCGACGTAATTGGCTGTTTACACAATATCGGTGTATTTTCATCTTATTCTTAGTGACTCGCTGACGTCGGAGAAGTACTCGCAGCGTCTGGCGAAGGCAATAGGAAAGTGAGCGGATCGTCAAATCGCAGTTCAGTGACTAGTATAATATTCTACACACGAGGCACTTTTCTTCGCATACTAAAATAGCGACTTCTCACGATTTCTGCTGGCAAGCTAAATACTGTCCTTTTAGTCAACTAGAGAAATACTGGCTAATTTCTTTCAATTTGCTTTGGTGCTTCGCCGCACGACTACAAGTACTAGAGGATTCTTCACTGATGTGCATGTTTTTCGAAAACGGTTCCGAAGATTTTATATGAAACTTACGAACTAACACGTTTTCTAGCAAAATCGATTGGCTAAAGTCTCGCCCTCTAGACAGTTCTGTTAAATACTCGATTCTGAAGAAGGTGGCGGACAGTGTTTCGGTAATCATTGTATTTAGGGTCTATTAAAATGTAAATAAAAATAATAAGTTAATTTCTCTGTACATTTTTCTTTCAGGCGTACATTTAATATAATGGAACATCGTACGCTCACATATAAGACTCGTATTTGAAATATTTCGTTAAGCATTTGCTTGCTGACCAGGTGTGTTACATAATATTGTCTACAGTAAACAAGTTACTAAATTATTAAAGTATTTATTATTTACCGCGCTTACTTTTATAATATACACCTGCATACATGCATAACACTCGAACGGTGTTCATTCTGAATACATGAACAAGTTATTTGTATTATTTATGATTCAAATTGTTTCGTAATTATATACAATACATACACACACACACATATATATTTAAACGTGCACATGCATCATACATGTATTTTGTTATCGATAACGTATTTCTATTTCTTTTTTACAAAATACTAATTTTTTTCAAAACTACATTCATTTATATTTCACATACCCTCATTTATTTATGTATCCCCCCTCTCTCCAGCAAATACTCTTCTTTATAATTTGTAAATTGTGTTTTATGTTATTTTTCAATCCCCTTTTTCTCTAAAGTGTTTTTTGCATATCAAACTTTCATTTTAAAGCCATGTTTTTAGTTCGTTTCTTGTTTATCTTATTTTCAGTTGTTATTTATTCTGGGCACATTTATTAAAAGCTTTCGATAATTGACTATTCTGCGAATCTTGTTTTCGGTATCGGGATTTTATATTGTACTAAATTTTTTTTTTTTTTTTTTTTTTTTTTCTTGTTTGGGTTTTTCCCTGGGCTTGTCAGCAACGGACGATTACCCATCAACATGTGTACATAGCAGCAATTAGGAGTAACAAGGAATGGAATCTGATAAAGAATGCTATACCAAAGATGGAGAAACAATAACAATCAACGTCGAAAAATGCCAAACGTATGTATCCTGAAAAGAAAATAAATGACGAAGGTAAGAGCAAAAGGAGTTAGCTGTCCCATACCATGGTCACATCTGCAATTACAGAGCCCACAGTACAAACGGACAAAGGAATCTGGCTATAAATAATTAAGGAAGAAGAAACACGGGATGTTTAAAAAGCAGTTAGATCCATCTAGCACGAAACCTATATAGAACACAGCGCTTAGCGTCCGTAAACAATTATCCGAAAGTTCAATGACTTTCTCCATCACTATAAAGCAAAGTTTATAGTTTTTAATTATGAAACATTAATCATATTTATGGCGACGACTGCAGAAACAGCGCCTACCATTCTACTAAATCTATGACCCCCCCGCGGGGGGGGGGGGGGGGGGGGGTAAATTTACGAACTGATAATACTGATGATTTAGTTATAATTAAATTGATATGTACAATCCTTAATCATATATTAAAGGGGGGAAAAAACTTGATGCGTGGAAAAAGAAAGTAGGGAAATGGCTGAAAAATTTGATGTAAATAGTAAAACTCAAGATACGTTTCGAATCATTCTGTTTTATAATTTTTTGTTATTGTTCCCTTTTTATTTATTTGTTTTCGCCCTTCCTGTTTTTTTTCTTTCTTTATTTTCTTTCTTTTCTTTCTTTTCTTTGTATTGGAAGATATTTAGCTGCCCTCATGTAGCGGTATGCGGATCAATATTTACGGTGCGACCGGTTTCGTCAATTGTTCCTTGACAAAACCGGTCGGAGTATTTTATTACATTTATTGTTTCTATATACATTAATCGTTCATTTTGTAATATGTTTTTTCAATCTAGATAATGTTATATATTTCTGTGAATTGTGAATTCGTGTAATTTAAAAAATATATTACATCGGTAATGTTAATGGCCATTTTAAAATTGTTTACATTTATAATTTAAAATTTTTTCTGCAGCCTGTTCAATTTCGATAGCGAGAAGAGATTACGGTAATCAGCTTTGAGCATATCTCATTTCTTCCGTTTTCCGAGAGAAATGGCATTTAAGTTCTTTTTAGCCAGCATTTGTAAGTGATGCATATTAAAATGTTTCTATTATTTCCGACTTCGTATGAATTTTCATGCGAACTAGATGTGTTTTTAAATTATTTTCAAATGCTGTGCAGTTGTCAAAAATTTTATTTACTGAAAGTTTTTAATTTTACAAATAAAGGCATGTTTTTATCTTTGGAAATTTTTTTTTTTTAAATTTCTCAAACCGTGGTTAGACCCCGGGTCGTGTATAATATCTAGACTATTACGGCCCGAGAGTCTCCGGTTACAGGAATGCCCCTAATCCACTGTCCTTGACGAACTAGAAGACTGCACTTTGGTTCGCTTCTGAGTTTCAGAGATCATGGCTGAGGTTATCAAATCCGTGTCTCGTTCTGGAGGATTGGAATGTAGGGCAATTTAGGAGAATGTGCTTAACCGCCGGTAGCTCTTGTGCGCGACAGAAAGGACACGTGGTTGGAGGGTGAGCACCTTCCAACAGGTAGTCGTGGGATAGTCGCGTGTGGCCCAGACGTAAACGGTTGAGCGCGCGATAATAAACTCGTAAGGTCCCCTGGGGGGGGGCACCATGGCTCTATGGATTTCTCTATATTCTGGAGGTGGGACGGGGTGGAGATGTGTTCTTGTTTCCAAATGTCTTTTTACTGCTTCTGATATTTGAGGGGGCCCAAGTATACTTTGCGGACTGGGAGCTGTAATGGTTGAGTGAGCTGCTGTGTTCACCCTTTCATTTCCCGGGATTCCCGCGTGACTTAGGAGCCACAACACTATTAGATTATATCCCTTCGATTGATACCCCCCCCCCCCCAACATCTTAGCCGCCACTAATGAGTCTGTTATCAATAGGATGTCATGGATTGGCTCTGTGGATGCCAGGATCATTTCCAGACATAAGCGTATTGCATATAATTCGGCGTCTAGGATTGAGCAGTAATCGTTCAGACGGATGGTTGTTATTGCTAAAAAGATGCGTAATAAATAGATTTTAGCAAGTAATAAATGCAAAAAAATATATATGTCGAAAATAAAACGTTAGAGATAGAACAGCGTGCGAAGAATAGACATTAGGATCGAGGATAAATGTTTTACGAAGTAATATGGAGCGAGGTGATTTTAAAGGCGTAGGCGAATACTTGGAGACATAGCGTAACGACGAAAGAAAAGAATTCTAAGATCAACAAGAATTAATAAGAAGATCGATTGGGTCGCCGATAAAGGAAAGGACCAATATTCGAAGGAGGAAATTGGGGCTTTTAGAATGAACGGTGACTTGATAGCACCTTAGCGTCAGTCATTTTATTGTCTATCCGAATGGATGACCAGGAACCATTCAAAGGTTAATTTCGTGATACATCCTAACGAATTTCTGCTAACGAGAAATAGATGATAAGCTGGAATATAATACATACTTCGGTGGTTCTAATAGGAGGAATTACCGAGACGTGTGTTTTCGAAACGAAAAAAAAAAGAAAATAACTTTATATACGCTTTACAGCTGTCGTTTAACCGTCATGGACTTGGAGGATTTGCAAAAAAGCTACATTTTTAAAGTTCCTCCATTCAGTTTTAATAAATCTGGTCAGAATTTAAAGAACGCAATTTCGTTACGAACAACTACCACGGATATATCGGTCAAACTCCGAAAGATTCTATTTTACGTAACACATCATCTTTAATGAATATATATATATATATATATATAGATATGTGAGTGTATATTTGCACATATGTGTATATATAGGTATCTGCGTAGACTGTGTTTTCATTTGCGATTAACAATGCAAATAATTAACTAACTGGGCTATGCGAGAGGTAGAGAATAATTACTTATCTCCGGGGATATGGTCCAGCTGAGTCACGGTATGTAAACCGATTTCTTCTTTCCCGTTCGCTCTCGTTGCCTGTTTATCATATTTTGACACTTGATCGCGATTTCGTCCGTCTGCGAAAGGACCGACTTCGAGATGCAATAAGAAAGATCAGCCGGTCGACGCGAAATAGTTTTCGATTATGCAACCGGAAAACGAGATATGGCTCGCAGAATGACGAGACAGAATACCGATATCTATCATTTTCCGCTATTCTACTATTGTCCCGGTCGCCGCTGGACCGCTGCTTGCTTCCTACGGCACTCGATTAATTTGTCGCGACGATGCTTTGGAAGAGGCGACGCCGTACACCAATTTTCACCGCAGGCTCCCGCTATACTAGGTCCGCCATGTGCCAGCGGCTTCTTGTGTTTCACTTTTCCGTTACATCTGAAGCTGGACGTTCTGGTACTGCGCGTCCGTCGAAACAAGCCTCTGCTGAGTGCTCGACGACACCTACTACAATCTGTACGTCGTTCGCGACAACCCAGTTATGACAACCGTTTTGCAGTTTATTCCCTGCCAACACGGATTATCTATAGCATCTTTCAGGCGTGGCTCGGACTCGATAGGTTTCACCTAATTAACGATTTCACCGCCTTCTCCCATTACTCCGTGGTAAATGTCAGTTACACTGAGAATCAGTCGTTTGCATTCTTCCTGAAACATTTAAAAAGAGGGGGCGGCAGGACGTATTAGAAAACCCATGCAGTTAATAAAAAACCTTCTAATCAGTAATCAGCCGCTTTCCTCATGCACATTGTACGGAAGCTTATCTGTTCGTAGGTTGAATATGCGAAGTTTCCGGTTTTTTTTCAGATTGTTTTTTTTAGAATTCTCCTTTTTATAGGATTTTACGTTTCCTTTTTGCATTCGACGTTAGGTGGTTTCCGTGCTGCAGCGTTTAAAAAGTACATTAGGCTTCCACCTTCGACCGAATGATTTCAGCGGCGATTCCGGCGCTGTAGTCCAATTCTAAAATTACGGCGCCTAACATCATAATACCGTGTGGTCACCGAAGGAAATTAAGGAATATTAAACGAATGCCGATCACCCGATCGAGTTTTCGCTAAGTTAAAAGAAGTGTACAACGCCGAACCAACGATTGCTGTATGAACACACACCGATCGTCCTTGCCCATCTTTAGCACAAAGAGAATTTCGGTCAATGTGCTAAATGAAAGTAAAAGTCAGCGGCTCGTGTGTCGATTTTATGCTTCAGGTGTGTGCGTGTCGAAGAGTATTTAGACGGAAGTTTTTTGAACATTTCACAGACGGAAAGTTGTGTTTACGGATAATTTGGCAAAGTTCATGTGTTCTTGATCATATCCCTGTGGTGGTGCATAGGTGATTGAAACATCAGGCAAGAAAATCGGTTTCTTGGAAGCGACGAAACAAGAGTTGTGTAGTACGTGAAGTGTTCAAATAAATTAGCGTAGACGAATAAGTAATAAATTTGACTCGACCTCAGCCTTTGAGAAGTAACAACGTGTTTTTTTTTTTGTTTTTTTTTTTTATCGTTTCGCGAGCTTGCATAATTCGAGCATTCTGGTAGGCTTTTATTGAAGCTACCGCTTTTTTCCTATCGTTGTATATCGCGAATTAATCATTTCCGCAACATGTCGGGGTTGTTTTTGCGTTTTTTTGTTATTATCGGTAATCAATTTTAGGAGAGTATAGAGCGAGATAAAGTCCCGTTGGAAAATGATCCGAATGGCCGCAGAAAAGTCGCTGCATGTAATCAGGTTAAGGGCGACAGGCTGATGTGCGTAATCCGATTCTGGACACATCACCCGAGGTGCTGGCATTCTTCTAATTTATATTCCGAGACGGACGGCGCAGTTAATGCACGATAGCCAGTGCACTGCCGTCGATCGATGTTACAAAAAAAGTTTATCATCATCGATCGCCGCGTGTCTTACGTAATTTCGATCTGTTACTCTGGAATCTTTGCCGATTACATTTTTGCCAATTGTCGATAATACGATTTCAACGTTTTTGCGACTATGCTTATTTCGGAAAAGTCGAGAACGTTATAGAGTTAATCGACAACGCGTTTTGGTACACGCTGGAAAAAGATCCGTTTGCGACCGAAATATAAACGCGATAACGCTGTTAAAATTTTTACGCAATATTTTCCTGAATTTTTGTCTTTATACGTTTTGTTCGAGAAAATTTCACTGTTTATTTTTGGTGTTTTAAGCGAACATCTGGACACTTGCGTACGTACGAAAATTTTACCTGTTCCAGTTCCAACCCTTACATATATAAACAGAATTCGCCAATAGGGTTTTGAGCAACTTGTCTATGGCGGCGGAATATTAATCGACACTCAGTCATCGCAAAACAAACCGCGCTATGCGATATTCATAAAAAAAAATAAATAAATAAACAAAACAAAACGGTTCGACATTAATTATGGATCCGTTATATCTAGCATTTCATTTTCCCCCTTCTTTTTTTTATTTTTTTTATTTCTCGCGTGCTCATAATATCCTTTGCGGGCAACTTATAGTCTTATAAATTTCCTCTTTACAACAGTCCAGCTCTTTCCTGAACCCAAAGTGCCTCTCTTGGTTTTCGTTCCCTCTTTATATAATCAACCGTCATTTCTGCTTCTGTTTTTATATCGACTTTATCGCCAAGTGTCCAAGTCGGCCATTATGAGATGAAGTTTGTAACATGTTTGCGCATTTCTGTATGTATTTATTTTTGTAATAAGCCGTAATTGTACCGTAATCTTAAATGTACTAGTACAAAATTACAAAACAAAAAAAAAAAAAAAAAGAAAAGAACAAAAAGAATACACCGAAGCCGAAAATGAGACCGTAATATTCTAAAAATCGGATTACCAAAAATGATATTACGCAAAAAGAAATCGATTAAGAACGAGACATATAAAAACAGCGAATCCAAAATGCGTGTAGTTCAAAATACCGTAGTAGTAAAATTAACCCGATTTCATACGGCAATGCGGCAGTGAACTTTTAACCGAGAAACGTATTTTTACAAAAAGTGCGATTAAACATTTCCGCTTAATAAATAGATCTACCGATATCTGTAATGAACTAGATGATATAACCGCAGAAAGAGTAGCAGAATTTCTAACTAAATCGAAATGAAAAATGGGGTCCATTGACCGAAACCGGAAAAAAAAATCTCTGCTATGTACGTACTAAATATAAGAAAACTATCAAAAAAAAAAAAGGTGTCCAGTTCGAGGATCATAATAATAAAACTCGGACTCTACTTAATTACTTCGAATTAACCAGCAACAACACCGTGTAGCAGTTGGTTAGGTAGCGGTATTTAGAATTCGAATCAAACTATTAGGTTGATAAACATAATAGGCGATCTGAAAAAAAGAAAAAAAAAAAAAAAGAAAAAGAAATAGGAAATCACACTTTTTCCAGTTTTTCATGAAAGTACCGCCTCAGCAGTATTTAGTTCGTTGGAGTTCTAGAAAATAGCTAACAGCTCTTTTGTCGACTCTATGACTAGTAAAATTCAAGCACCCAAGCTCGGTGTGATTTTTCTCATACGGCGCGAAAATAGTGTAGTCTCTATCGAACGATTGTCCATATCTACTAACATACACTGACTGGGATAATTCGAGAACAATTAGGAGGTCAGGAATTTTTCGGTTGACATGCTAACGGTTGTGGACGACAGGGTTTCGTAAACCCGCTTTTAATCACCAGCTGCGGTACAGGTTCCGTTGGAAAAGAATGTTATATCGGAAGATAAATATACGGAATTCGCGAGATATAAATAAAAGCGTACGTGTAATAAAAAAAGAACGAAGGTGTAACAACAGCGTAAGTGTAATAAAAACGAAGATGCAGTAAGAATGAAAAAGGTATATATTAAGGCCAGATGATAAGGTGAATGCAGAAGCTTTTGAAGTAGGCGTAAAAGTCAATGACAGAATCCATGCGAAGACTACAAAACAATAGAGAACAATCGGTAATGATAATTAAGACTGTATTTTAATGATTTTCCGTGTGTGAGATTTAACTGAAACAAAAAAAAAAAAAAAAAAAAAAATATCACTTCCATTTAGGAAATATGTCGCATCAATGAAGTCGCGAAAAGTAGAGGAAATATAATCATCGAAATGTGACTGTGATTAGGGAACACGGTTCGCAGGAAGAAATTCAGAACCAAACTGAGAAGAGCGGTGAATTTCGACTTGGACAGCAAAGGTGATATATCTAGTAGTTCACAAACAGATAAGCATCTGATTATCGTTCGAAATCACAAGACGGACCGACACGGTCCTTGGAATCCTTTTGTCTTATTGCTACTGAAGATTAAAACTTCCGTGTTACATATCGCGCTATCGTTTTTTTTTCCTACTCGTATTATTATCAAGGTTCGATTAAAACGTGTTCTTTATTATTTCGGTAAACGATTTCAGGTACTAGGTATATACGATGCGATTTGGGTCAAATCTTCACACGGAAGCTTCACGTTGTCATAAAATCTTTACTGAATACACGCTTATTAAAAAATATTGTTAGTAAACGCGCTCGTAAAATTATCCTGTAAACGGTGCGTAACTCGTACCATCGGGATCTAATGAGGACGTCTACGGTAATCAATTAGAAGTAATATCAACAGATTCTAGCAGTTTCTAAGATTTTCCGCGGAATATCTGGTATTTATTTGTTTTATTTACTTTTTTTTTTTTTTTTCGAAGACTAAAAGCTTAAATATAGAGTTTATGATCCATGCGGTCGCAGAGACTACGTCAAACTGCCCCACTATTCGGATGATTTTATTCCATTGAAGGGGCTGTAGGAGAGCAGCAGTAAAGAATATTTTAATTAGACGTTTTCTGTAAATGAATTTAAATCCCCAGGAAGTACAGGGATAGATCATCACACTAATATATACTAATAGATTCTATGAACACTTACCTAAATTAGTGCAAACTGCGCTTTCCAAAATATCTATAATAAAATGTGGAAAGAAAAATCATTCCCAGAAAACGTTAATCCAAAGGAATTATTATTCTTATTTTAAAAAGCGATGAGGATAAATTCAAGCCAATACAGATCCAATGCTCTAATCTGCGTGGCTTTCGGAAGTGCTCTCTCGTCGTTTAAGGCGGTGAAATAATCTCTCCATTTTAAAGCCGATTTCGACGGTTTTGATTCTACACTAGATTAACTGACAAGCTTGAAAAATCGCATGACGCAACATGACAATACTACATAATAAAGAAATTATCGATTGTTTGCATTCGAGGACACGTGGCTTATTTTATACAACCACATCAGGCAGCGAGGGGATCAAAAATATACTTTCTTGAGGGAGAATATATTGTGGCGTACCGAAAAAAAAAAAAAAAAACGTGTCAAGTGCTATCTACTTTCTTCTTACAATCAGCGATATTACTAAATACTACTTTAACCCATTACCTACAGCTTATCCACTGATGATTTGAATACTGCCCTGGACACTCGAAATCTGCGGTATGCTCAATATATATATTTATATATATATATATATATATATATATATATATATATATACTGCAATAATGCATAGATAGCTTACTGAAGTGTAGTAAAGAGATAGGATTCAAAAGTTTTCGCTCCTATAGACTAAACCTTGATTAGTATTAATGTTAAACTTATTTTTGTATAAAAGATTACATTTCTGGGCTTCGACAACAAACTTGCACTCGTCACTTGAAAGACACATAAAAGAGATGTGCTTCTTCGCTAAATGTGTTGAAAATGATCTGAACAATAAGCGTTTTGGATCTGGTCATTCGCCCCGATGGAACTATACTACAGTCGACTAGCGATTATTCGGATTAATTGGTCGGCCACCCGGTCCGGATAACAAAAAAAATATACACCGGAGGTCAAGGTTAAATACTGCAAATTAAATGAAAAAATGAAAATTAACTTATGCTACGAAAAAAATTAAACATGAAAATTAACTTACGGTGGTATACATTAAAAAGAAGTCCGATTAAGGTCTCTGTGTCTTTTGCATGCTCTTCCTTGCCGATATTTGCGCAAACAAATGATATCAGCCGATGTGACACGCTTCTTTCAGTTAAGTTACTCCAGCGCTACTTCGATCGCCTTCAGTCCTTCATCGTGTGCGGTATAACACTTTGAAGAGGCTCGTGATCAATATTTTCTTCAACTGGCTGATCCTCGTCGAGTACCGTGATATCCTCATTTGCCATTTCTTCGATCTCGGCGCTGCCCATCCATTCTGTAATATCACCCGTATTATTTCACATCCTGGAATACTTTTTTATTATAGAAAGAAGCTCCTCGTTGGCTTTTGAACTATTCAAATCACATTGTTTGTCAATTTTATCCTATTTATCAGTGTGACTTTATGATCTAATAATATTTTCCACGACCGCGCTAATGCTACAGAATTAATCTCTTCCCATCCCTCAGATAACCCCAAGTGATGATAACATCAAGCATATCAACTGATTTTAAAGCAACTTGACACGGTCCCCTTTTCAACGCTTGATATTAGTCTGGTGAGAAGGCGGCGTCGATATTTCTTTATAAGGCCTCTTAAGATTCCTTGATCCATAGGTTGACAAACATCGGTTGTAACGTTTGCCCTGAAGAAACCTTTTGTATCACCATCTTGTAACTGCTCAGTTGTCGAATTGGAGCATTGTCGAGAATAAGTATTGCTTTTCTCGGTAGCTGTTTGTCGGACAAATGTTTTGCAACTGCGGGGGAAAACTCTTTGTGAAACCCAATTTTAAAAATTTCACAGCATCTTCATTTGCAGCGAATGTAAACAAATATTCCGATACGTACTGCATCGAGCTGAGGATTTTATAAAAGTGCTTTGGCTTTTTCTGTGCTTTTTTTATTTTATTTTTTTTTTCAATTTTCAAAAATCGTTCCGGATAATACCGAGTCCAGATAAACCGGATCCGGATAATCGAGAGTCGACTGTATTTACTGATATTTGTTGTCCGTGTAATGCAATTGCAGTGCTTGCAGTAGTTGCGTTAACAGCATATTAAATAAGGAGAAAGACAAAGTTCGAAAGAGCTCGAACCTCAGAAATCGTAATCGAATAAAATTAAGCGACCGTGCTCGTTGATGTTTAACTGCTTTTACCCGGTTTATAATATTCAGTTTTCACACGCGAATAAAACGGTTCCGGATATTTAATAATTTAAATTTGCGCGTGCGTGTTCTTAAAGTAATACCTGAAGAGCGGCTTCAAGAGAGGACGTGACAGATGGGAACAGATTTTCAATATGAGACTAATTAATAAAATGACACGCAAACATGAGAGATGCCTTTATTAAAGCTTCATAGATTACGAGGAAACCTTTGACAAAATGTTCAGCATATGTTGAGAGACGTAGATTATTTAAATAAATTCACCAAAGCACATCGTACATTTCATGATGAAGTTATACAAAAATAACTGTTATACTGCAAAGTCAAACACACTGGTGTTGGCAAAGCAGTCACGAAATGCTCCATCTTTTATACGATGAATATATAATAAGACTGATGGCAAGTGCGAAACGGTCGAGTAATAATAGAAAGGCGGCACTTAACAAACCTCAGATATGAATGTGATGAAGAAACTTTTACGAAATCGCGGAGTAATATAAACCGCGTGTAAATAAAAAGAAGACCAAACAAAAAAAAAAAAAAAAACGGTGATAGATATGCAATACCAGCCAGTGACACCGGATACGAAATAATTGAAAGTTTTTTTGTGGTTAGAATTGTTTCTTGAGGAAAAAAGAGACTCTAACGGTGAAATAAGACGAAGAATACGAACCCCGGTGGTGCTGTGAAGATAACCGCATCGGAAAATACATGAATACCAAATTCAAACGCCAGTATTTAAGGGAAACTTGCACGTAAAAAGGTAGAGCTGATAAATTGATAGTTTCGATATGTAGCGTAGACAACGAATGAATGATTATCATGCTAAGTCTAACGAGAGTAATATACATTTTTGGCCGTACAATGTATAAAGACCAGTAGAACGTATAATGGTCTTGGGAAGGTCTGAAGCAACTACTCGGACGTACACCAACACGTTCGGAAAACAGCAGCAATACCAATCGCAGAGTATGTACGTTGACCGGGAAATACGAGTGGCACAAAATGTTAGAAGCTGATGACTGCAGAAGAAAATATCTATACATATACATATATATATACAAATAAAATTGGCACGTTTTCCGACCTTTTATTTACAAATAAAAAAATGACGTAATTGATCACTTTTTGAAATTTTGGTCTATTATTTGTTTGTTCGTCTGCCTATCTTCATTTTTTTTTTTTTTTATTTGTTTACATCATCTGTTTGCTTTCCCCGTGAAACAAAAATGTCGAAATCAACAAAGGCGAGGAAATTCAGGCTACCAATTTCTTCTTTAAGATTGTTAGAATGTAATGGGAATTCTTCTTTCTTTCTTTTCTTTCTCCATTTTTTCTTCTTTTCTCGCATTGTCATCGTTGTTTGTGATTTTATTATCTCTGTGCAATGTAAAAAAAAGTAAAGAATCCTGTGAAGAAATTTCAAAGAAATATTGACGGAAACTTAACGAGTAAATTGACGGTTTTTAAGAGTGTTTTTTAAATCCGTGTAATCACCCGGCTTGTTAATGATTAAATTTAAAATGAAACTGTAAAATTTCAAACCTAATAACTAATAGTTCGTAAAATGAAGGATTTCAGACAAGGCCCATCTTCAACCGACACACACTCATTTTACATCTGTTAAGCTGAAGATCGTTCCCTTATTTTGTGAAATCTTAATTATAAGGCTTGTAGTTTTATTATTTTATAGTATTTCAGCAACGGTGCAATTAAAAAAGTGCAACTTAATAACAGACGACTAAAGGAACCGAACGTCCAGCAACACATCCGATCATCAGCCAAACAAAACTTGTAAATCTAGCGAAAGTTTGTCTGCAGCATTTATAATTTGTCGAAAATATGCCGATCTTTTGATATTTATTTATTCGTTTGTTATTAAATTTCCTACTATTCGTTCAAATTTGTTTATATAATACATTTTTCTCAAATATTTCGGGTCGTATATTTAGAATTTTTTTTCGTTTAGAATGCGGTTGAATTTTTTTCAAACAGTTTAATGCATGTTCGCAAGTTAGAGTCGACATCTGCAGTTCCGAATGTTGCCCGTACCAAGTTGGTGAAAAGACAGAGGAGTGATTTTAACGGTTAGCAGGAAGAAGGGTCACCGGTTATAAGCCAAGATGATTATTGGCGATAATAATAATGAGGTTCAAATACAACCTTAGGAAAAAAACCAAAAAGACTTCATTTTCATCTTATCGCTCGAATTGTAATTCGGAATTATTGGAATTTAAACGAAAAATCGATTAACAGGTAACATAGCGCAAATTGAGAGAATGAGGAATTTATTAACGACTTCGCTATCGAAAATCTGTTTACGCTGTAACTTCCGCAACTGGAGTTTATTAATTAATGTTTCCTTAATGATTTTCGAAATTATAATTGTAAAAATAATCTTCTCCGCTAATAATTTGATCCAGACTCAGATAACTTCCCGCACCATTTGAAAATGCACCATTCTCTTAGACTGTTTCTTTCGTTCAGCTTTTCTTTTTTGTTTTTTCTTTTTTTTTTTTTAAACGCCACGACCGACACTCTTTCGTACAAAAAAATATATGTTAATTTCTCGTTTTTTTTTTTTTATATCGGTTTGAAAATATTTCTGCGACACAATCGCGAGGGTCTACTTTAAGGTTCCCAGCTGGTATTAATGAGCCACGACGAAGAATTTAGTAATGAAACTTCATTAAAGAACAATCGTGATTTTTAACTTTAACCCGCTCGCGCTGAAAGAACTCAGAACATAATATACGTCGATACTTATTTATAAAAAAATATGAAAAAAAAAAAAAAAAGAAAGAACACAACAACAATATATTGTTAATATAAAGAATAAAATAATGGAAAAACAGAGTGGATGCTGACTAGTACGACCGATCATGTAATAAAATGTCTTAAACTAGTCAGTGATTTTTAGGATTTCTTATTTGTTCTTTTTATATCTAATATGTGGTAACCGTGCTTTTCTCGGATTTATTTCGAATTTGCAGATCAATTAATTTAAAATTTTAAACAAACATGTAACAATGCGTAATACGAAAGTTATAATTGCATACTTGACCTTATTTTTCAATGTTGGAAGTGCACATTAGTTTTTATCTCCATTTCCTTTAAAAATCGATTTATACACCTTAAAATCTCCTATTAATTCGTGAATTTTATCAGAATTATTAGAGTTATTTCCAGGACATATATATGGCCATAAAAAGGTTGATTAGCTTCAGTTAAACGAAATTTTTTGTGATTTTAAATCCGCCGTTTTGGCTTCGTCATTTTGAATTAACAAAATCTAATATCAGATTCCTGATGAGCGACCTCGAAAAACCTTATACATGAATTCCAAAGAAACTTTGTTCACCGGAAACGTTACTTCGCACCAGAGGTTGTCCACAAGCGTTGGGGGTAATATATATCAGAATCGTAGTAAATAAAATAAAAATAGAATAATATATATATATAGATATACACGAATCTGTCATTTAATAATATCCATATTAATTGCAAATCAATTAATGGATTAATAAGTGTCACAAGCAGTCAAACACTTAGCAATTAGTCTACACCTATATGAGGTTCATGATTAAATCTTTCATCATTGCGGCAATGGTCCTGAATATGTGGTTTACGGCGTTTAAAAATGCTCATTAATTTTAATATTACATCATTTAAATGAATAGAAATTAATTTTGTTACTTATTTAGCATTGCGCTGTTATGTTCTATGGTGATTTTATTTCGTTGTTACACATACATATATATATATATATATATATATATATATATATATATATATATATATGTGTATACGATGCGGAATTAATATAGAAAGTGCTTGAGCAACGAGTGCGTGCGTATATTATGTACGATTTTTTATATAATTCTGTTGTTTACATTTTTTTTTTTTTTTTAGTATCTTCACATGTATCATATAAAAAAAAATTATGCGCGAGTACGATTAGGTTCTTGTTACCCAAATTCTACGTAGCTGCCTAGATGTGGTCTCGGGACGTGTGCACCCATATTTTCAAGGTACACACAATTGTTTCGCTGCCGAAACAGAACGAGACCGTTCTATTGTAATTCGGTCGGATTTTCCGGTTGTTTTGACTTTATCGTTCTGGCATGATGTCTGCGGCGACTTAGACTTTGTTTCCTGTTTCGGGGGGTTTGCCGATGGATGAAATTTTGGAATTTTTGTGTTTTTGCGGCGGTCTAGACCGCCACGATCCGTTTTTTTCTTCCTTTTTTCGAGCCATTGATGTGATAATTTGAATTAATCGTTTCCTATTGTTTTTGGTGGAAAGGTATCCGGATAGTCTTAATTTGACACCGGGGGGAGGTTGGTCGCCTACGAAGCGTCGACCGGATTTCCCTTTTTTTATTTTGAACAATGTCTGGTAGTCGTGGTTGTTCTGGTACCTATCCGATATGGTGATTTGTGTTTTCGATCGAATCTTGTAGATATGTATATATCGGTGTAACGGGATAACAGCGTCGGAGTCAGTGTCGAAAGCTTGCTCGGGATTACGGAAAGGTCAATGTATGATAATAATATTCGTAAGTTTCACAAACACCAAAAAATGAAACAATAATTCGCGCGCAATATAAAGCACGCAATTGCGTAACTCTATTTTTCAATTTTGAAAGTGTATTTCAATATACATAATATTTCGAAATGGCCGTCTAAGTATCGGAAAGAAATTTATTTCATGGGAAATTTCAATTTTCTATTTAACATGGGGTAAACAAGCGGATTATTTTTTATTCATTATTACCCGGAACGGAAAAGTTCAAAATTTGTAAGCCAATAATATTACAACGAATCAATGCAACCTTCGCATTTTTATCAATATTATTTTTTCTGAAAATGTATAAGAAGCGATTAATTTGTAACAATATTTCCGGCTTATGAGTTTTAAATTTATTTTTACTTATCGCTAAAACGAACATTAGTCCCCTCCTCTTTACAACGGCTCGTTTCGTAGAATTTTTCCGAAACTCGACCAATTTTAAAAACCTTTAATTCGCGAATTTCATTCAAAGCGAAGGAGTCTTTTCCGAGAACCTAATTACATGTATAAATATACACACACACACACACACACACAATTTTTGCTCATATTATAAACATATGGACATGTATATAATGTTTGCTCGCATTATAATGTATCGATTGTTTTTAACATTTATATTTAATTATCACGTTTAATTAATCGCGCTGCAATACACAGTCCGGGTATTGTTATAATCGATTTCTTGATTCTTTGAAAAGTCGTTTGTATCTGCCTAATTAGGGTAGAATCGGGTAGAAGGTTAATGTTTTTTTAAATCGTTTCGTCAACCGTGATTCAATGCAAGAATATGCGCGTAGTTTCTTATTCAATTTTCAATAATTCATTTTTATAAATTCTCGATACTGCACAATTCTGTCACGATGGTAGTTTATAGCGGTAGATGGAGCTCGTTAAAAATGATTTATGCCATTAGTTCACCAGGGGGGGGGGCGTATTTTTTGAAAAAATATAATCACTTTTTTAATAATGCTATTAATTAAAAAAAGGAAAAAATACGAAATAGGTGCTTTTTTTTTCCTTCAATAAAACGCTTTTTTTTTATTTTGAACATTTATTTAGTTAGCTGCGAAAACGAACTCATAATTTTTAATAACGATCCGTGACTAAACTGAATAAATATGTTGTCCCTCCATCTTTAAAAAAATCACGGGCCCACCTTTTAAATGATCTGAATACTAAAAAATTAATAATTCTTTTCGAATAATAATTTTATAAATTTGCTAAATATTCAAAATATGGAAGCGTAGACCATCGCGGTTGAACGAATTTCTAAAATTATTCTTCGAGAAAAATAAAACTCATTTTTTTTTTTTTTTTAACACATACATATATTCGTTTAATTTAGTTGTAGCTTATTCTTAGAAATCACAGATTGTGTTCTTTTTCGTGTAGGAAAATAATAAATAAGCGTTTCGGTATAAAAAAAATAAGTACACTTATTTCTTCGAGAATAGAATTTCTTCTCGCCCGGTTAACTAGAGTGACTTTTTTAACAGATGGTAGCTCAAAAGCATGTATTATTCTTCTTATTACAGAACTTTAATTATTTTATTTTACTTTTTATTGCGAGTTTTTATTACGCTCCAAATATCGCTACATCCGACGTAAAATCATCTTCTTTGCGTTGCCAAAGGTTTTTCTCGTCAGTCCCCCCTACTTACGTTCGTTGTAATTTTTAAACATCGATATTTCCCGGCATGTAACCGTCGTAAGTCTCGACAGACAGAACGCTTATCTGAATTTTGCAAGTCTTAAAATTGAAAAAGATCAATAATACAGTAGTAGTTTTTTTTTTTTTTTTTTTTTTTTTTATTGTTGTTTTTCTTTATAATTATTTTCTTGCATTCTTTCTGAAGACTTTTAAATAAAAGTTTTGTTCCTATCGTTTAAAAGGTATTTTGGTTGATTTTTTCATTTTTTTTCCCCGGCAGATGTGAGAACGTAAATATTAAAAACATTGAAATATTTCAATGTTCGGCTGCTTTACATTTATTCCACTACGTAGGAATATAACATATAATTCGTTTTATTTATATATTTTTTTAACGTAGACACATCTCTCGACATACTGACTAAAAGAACGGTTTCGCGGAAGAGCTTTCTATCGTTTCACAACCAATTAGCGTAAAAATGCTAGTAGCAGCTAAAATGTAAATAACGCTAATACGGCGAATTCTCGCATTCACAGATACAAAAAGTTGTTCACAAGCGTGGCTCTATTTCGGCTATTGTTGTGGAAAAGTATATTTAAATTTTTTTTTTAATGTTTTTTTTTTATTTATTTTTTTTATTTATTTATTTTTTATTTTTTTTTATTTATTTTTTATTTTTTTTAAAAATATATTTACAATAGAACATTTACACATCTTGGAAAAATTTCACATTCTATTCAAATTATCCTAAATTTTCTTAGCGGTGAAAATGTTTACTGCGTTAAAAAAAGAAACTAACAGAATATAACGCTTTAATATTTTGGAAAAAAATAGAACCCGAACTAAATTATTAATAAATAGGTATTCTATATTTTAATCGAAATTAATCTGGATTCTGTATTTCGTAACACAGCGTGTACTTTTTAACATAGGAGAGAGTTGTGAATGTATCTATCTTTTTATAGCCTTTTATTTAACTCGGTTTGCCCTTCTGACTGTCCTGGGAGGAATTCTGCGAACGATTTTTCGCCTACTTCCTGATGAATTAAAAAAGGTGTTCTTTTGCAGAAATTCTTGTTATAGATGACAATACAATATTATGCACCATCTGGGTTTCCAGCTTTAAAATTAGACCCTTGGGGTGCCGAAACGTCGAACTTTTGGAAAAAAATATTTTTTTTTTTTTTTTTTTTTTCGGGCATGTGATATATCTCGTTGGAAAGATTGTTATTTGTCGGGAGTAAAACCATATTTTATTTCTTTAATGAAACTTTCGAAGTTTACAAAAAGTTCAAAAAAGCGAGATATCTAATATGTACCTCTCTTTTTGAGACGCGAGTATTATAGCTAAAAATTTTGAACAAGGTTGAAAATATGCACATGCATGTATATTTCTTTGGTTGGAACATTTAGGTTTCCAACTTTAAAATCCCCCCCCCCCCCCCCCTAGGGGGAGGGGGATTCGAAAGCTCGAACTTTTGGAAAAAATAATTTTTTTTCCCCGGGCATACGAAATACTGTTGGAAAGAGCGCTATTTGTCGGGAGCAAACTCGTATTTCATTTTCTTAACGAAACATTGGAAGTTTACCAAAAAATTTAAAAAAGCACAATTTGTAGCTAAAAATTTTGAACAAGGTTAAAAAAATACGCATCCTTTTGTATTTTTTTTTTTTACTTTGGAACATTTATGTTTCTAACTTTAAAATCAGACTCTTGGGCTGACGAAAATTCGAAAGTTTCAAAAAATGCTTTTTTTTTTCGGTCCTGTGATATATCGATGGAAAGATCGCGCTATTAGTCAAACATTGTGTTTCATGTGCTAAGGATTGCGTATGTATTGTATGAAAAACAAAAGACAATATAATTGAAAGAATGCGATGATCCATTATTTAATAATAAAATGTAACACAAATTTCCATAAATGTCCTCTAATCAAGATATTAAATAAAACAAATCAAAATACAATTCTAAAGTTATTGTTTTTTATTGAAATACATAGTAAAAAGTCCAGACTAAAAAATGAAATAAATAAAAAAAACTTTCGAAAGATAGCTTTTTATTTATGCACTAAAAAGTACAACTTTATTAGTGTGCGACTACACCAGATATACGTATTTTAACATTAAAATCTAAAACTAACATTAATCTGCGCCCCGCGCTTTTATTTTTCAGAATATTTTGCAGTTTCAGATTTTAATGTTAAAATACGTATATCTGGTAGTCGCACACTAATAAAGTTGTACTTTTTAGTGCATAAATAAAAAGCTATCTTTCGAAAGTTTTTTTATTTATATTTTTTCTTTTTCTTTTTTGGGTCAAGTTCTAGCAAATAATTAATAGTCTCTATTGTAGCGTGATTTTTACGACATTTTGTTATTACTACATCTAACAAGTGTAGCATTAAAGCGCGGTGTTGGTTCATGTGTAATTCTTGTTTTTGTTCTTTTATAGAGCTAAATTCTAGTATAACACACCTATAAACTTGAAATAAAAAATAAACGTAAAATCAGACGATGAGAGGAAGGATTTGGCACATACATAATATATTATAGAACGGAATAATGTCATGTTCGATAAACATTTCCATTCCTTCTTTCCTTCTTTCATTCATATATTCATTCATTCATTCATTCATTCATTCATTTTTTATCTCTAGTAATTCCTCCATTCATGTATTCAATTTTCCGTTTTCATTCGTTCTTAATTTATTTCCGCGCCGTAAATAGTATTTTTAATTTTACGCAATAAACTACTAATTCAATGCCATGTTACACGTTACACAATTGGGAAAAACCGCGTATTTTCTAGCTTAACAATGAATTTTTCGCATGATGTAAATTAAACAAATATTTCTTTGGCATCGATTTTCATGACGTTTTTTACGCAACTAGCGGAAATTAAAGTAAACTTTCGAGAAAAGATATTCGCGAACAGACAATAATCTAAACAAGAAATAGTAGTAGTCGAAACAATGAATTATAGAAGATATATCGTTCAATAGCGAAGGGGAAAAAGGAGAAAAACCACGAGATTATTTCTGGCCATACTTTTTTCTCGCATATTAGAATTCATGTTAGTAGTATTCACCTAATTTCCTTAATTAATTTTCAACATGCCCGTAAAAGTTGTAAATAACACTGTGTGTTCTTAAACTTTTGACAAATGTCATAAAAGTTTTCAACGTCAGAAGTACGCGCATCTGTGCCCTCAAAATGTACAATCTTTAAATTATCTTTAACCGCTGTGTAATTTTTTTTTTTTTTCCCGGTTTTTTGGACTGCAATATTACTTTAAACGCGGCCACCCATATCCTCAGAAATTCCTTTTCCGGTTATTGATTTCTTCGGAAAGTGAGACGCACAATCTAATTCTGTAAAAGTGAGAGGAAAAATAGATTAAAAAGCTATCGTGCGAATCGCAGTTGTTTATTCCAGGTGTGAATTTAAATCTTTTTTTTTTTTTTTTTTTGTTATTACAGTGAAAGATTTTTTATCAAACAGAATTGCATATTTCCTTCATTGGTAAAAAACGCCGGCCGCCTATAATGTCTTAGGATGCTGTGGTTTCATTATTTTTACAAAGTACGAGTAACGGTTTACCCTTTTAATGCACGTTACATTTCTGCTACTGCTTTGGTCGAGCAATTCGTAATGGGGTCACCGTTCGCACCCCGGTTTCATTGCTTTCTTTCTTCGCTATCGCGTGATCACTTTACCTCTCTTATTTAAGTTATTTTCTTGGCATCTAAAAATATGTAGATTCGAAATTAAAAATGTAGTTAATATCATTATCCCACCAGAGTTTCCCGTCCAGTCAACCGAACTCTATGCTCTCAAACTAGTAGGACCGACAAAATGGGCCGAAAGAATGACGTTGCCAATTTTCCTTGTTCTATACAAAGTATAGAAGTGATAGAGCGCTGTGGGTGCGGGAATGTCCTTAAGCGGGGTCAAGGAACGGGGAGCTTCTTTCAAGGCACGAAGGGCCGAGTTTTTCTCTCTCTATATATGTGTATATATAAAAAAACTCGGCCCTTCGGACTCAGAAGGGGGCAAGCCCTTTTCACCACCATGTCTAGTTTTTCTGTAATTCTTAGAGAAGAGTAAACTTTTTCATTGGCTACGCCGTTCGACGAAATTTTTTCGTTACATTTTCGTTACATATTGCGTTACATAAAATTGTGACATTTTTTGGGACAAATTTCGTGGCAGGACACTTTTCCTGATGACCCCTGGTATATAAATGGCTTAGCCATTAATATATATATATATATATGTGTATATTATCAGGGACGGATTCAGAAGGAAATTTTGGGGGGAAGGGGTATTATATAATTGTGTTAATTTTCTACGGTAGTCAATAGATTTCAGAAATACCTTGTTTCATAAAGAAAATTAAATAGCGACTTCTTTAGAAATTTAAAGATACATAATTATTACAATTTTTAATTTAAATTTAGTTTTACTTTTAGGGGAGAAAAATAAAACGAAATTATAAAATTATACCTTAAATATGGTAGTTTAGAAATAGTAAGAAAGATAGACGTTCTTTATTAGACTTTACTTTTTTTTTATTTTTTTTAGTAATCCGATCAGAATTCTCTTTGTTTGTGAGCAAATTTCTCATTGAACTATTTTTAATTAAAATTACAAAATAAAAATTTAAAATAAATAAGAAAAGAAAAAAAACGATGATACTTACATTTAAAATAAACTAAAAATGTAACATGAATAGTTTTACTGTAAAATAGTATTAAATATTAGTTATATTTAAATCCATAGTTGTAACATTTATACAAATCCTTTATAGCATAAATTAAGTTTCTCTGTCATAACAAATTTTTTCATAGAGGTATTAGTTCTTGGGGG
Organism: Icerya purchasi; assembly: GCA_039619475.1. Classification (NCBI taxonomy): domain Eukaryota; kingdom Metazoa; phylum Arthropoda; class Insecta; order Hemiptera; family Monophlebidae; genus Icerya; species Icerya purchasi. The sequence goes on along the minus strand of CM077115.1, from coordinate 189,829,697 downwards.
GGGGGGGCTCCTATTTCGCTCCCCGTAGATTCGCCACTGTATATATGTATGTATATATATATATACATATATATATATATATGATCAACATGCCGAATTTCTGTTTTTATTAAAACAAAATAGTTGTATCACACTTTACGTATCGTCCGGAAGAAGTATGTATGTTACAACAAACATGTTTCTTTAGGAAAGGTACACACAGATATACAAATCGTGATAGTGATTAAAAGTAGGCGCCATGTTCTCGTTGGAGTTGGTGCATTTTAGAAAAAATAATGACGAATAAAATCACTTATAATCACAGTTTCGCAAATTTTATAGTTCCCTTTTTTTTGCAACAACACGAAACCGGTAATTTTGTTTTATCTAAGGTCGGTAAATACGGTTTACACTGTGTATAACAGGTTTCGTTGTAGAACGCGTGCGTTTTACACTTCGCGTAAGTAAATTAATGTTCCCTTTCTTCTTCTTTTATTTTTGAATCATTCGGATTAAAACAATATGACCAGTAATTCTATCCTTACTACGACTAAACGAAAGATACTTGTTATACATGTGCGACTGCGTTCGGTGGTATGTTTTCTCCGTTATGATTTCATTGCACACGCGTCAACAATCACGGCAGCGCGCAGTTGTTGTTTTGTAGAACATTATTCAAAACCTATAATTCCTCTGGAATTAATCATCTAAGCTTCCGAAACAATGACGATCAATTTCCCCCAAGCACCATATTTATCATAGCACTCTCTCGCTTATTAGAAGTATGGACAAAAAATAAAAATAAACTAAATAAAACTGAGATTTAGCCTGGAGGTCGTATTTCAAATCTGACTTTCGGTTTGTTGCGTCTGACGTATTATACGCTATTATAATAAATTGGCGGAAATGTCTGTATTTTTTTTTTCTACCATCACTCTTCGCTTTATCAATTTTTTTACTGATTTCAGTTTCTTACTTCTAAATACAATAGGTCCTTTGCTTTTTTTTTGTCTAACAGTATGCATAAATACATATCGAAATGCCACGGGAAATTTATTGAAAAAGAAACAAATTAAGAAAAATCAGAAAATATTCGAAAAATATATATATGTATCACTTTGTCCTGAAATTTCACGTAAGAAAAAATTTTTATTGAATATTTAGAATTAAAAAAGAACTGCGTTCCTATTAACTTTTTTCTTGGGGGGATAAGGTGTATTAGTAAAAAAAATAACAAACTAAACAAGAGAAAAGTCTGCAATAGTTGTAGAAATATTTTAGAAGGAGCTGCTTTCCTAAGAAATGAAAAAATTAAAAAAACAGGGAAATGTTTGACAAGGAAATTTTTTCTGATTAATTGATATTATATTATGAATTTTTCATAAAGATAGTAATTTGAAACAGGGAATGAATCTATATCTACGAATCAAATGACGTCTATTTTTTCAGTTATTTTGTAGCTTATTCGTTGTGGTTTTTTTCCTCCTTTTCTTTGCCTACTTACTCATTATATATATATATATATACGCAAAGAACACAAATCTCGCTAGTAAAATAGAAACAGGGCTTGCGAAAAATAATTCTAATTTCCACCGCGAGGGGTTATAGGAGCGTTGATGTCACGTTATTGTCATACCTGTGTTGTAGTGAGGCGAAGTATACTATCTCAATAATATGAATGTTCTGAAATATTAAAGCAAGTACTAGTGCTAGAATTGTCGCATCGTTGTTGTAGTAATGCAAGGTTATTATGTCACTCTAAATTAAAGGCCCTGGAATCTGTCCGTAGGAGCGCTGGCGTAACATCCATGTTTTGCTAGTTCTTTAATTTACACATCTATCCCAGTTTTTTAAACTTTTCAGACTTCTTCCTCTCATTTAATTTTCTATCCTTTCGATCTTTGTGTACATTGGGCATGTTAATATAAAACAGAAAAAAAAAAAAAAATTAAAAAATGTAAGTGGCAAAAAAAGATGAATATTTAATATGTGTCCCTCTTTTATTTATTTTTTATATATTTAAGTAAATTTTCTTATTTTAATATGCTATGCTGTTTTGCGACTGAAATTATTACAAAAAATGTACTGTTAAGCAGTTGAAAAAGGAAAATGTACCACATTCTGTTGATTAACTTTTTCAGTTGTCACGCAAAAACAAATGTATATACATTTTTTATAAAGCTGCAAGAAAAAAAATCGTGCAGCCCGTTCTATAGTAGCTAGAGAGTTAATTTTTTTTTAACCGACGTATTTTCTTCGTCCGATCATAAGAAAATTATGAAACTCTCAAAATTTTAAAATTAAAGGTCCTAAATTTTGAAAAATGCAAAAATCAAGTTTCAAGAAAAATTTTTAAAAACAATTCCACAGCCGGTTCCATATGAGTTGCGCTATTGATTTTATTTTTAACCTGCATACTAAGATCTCCAGAATACAGGAAAAATATGAAATTTGAATAATTTTGGTATTTTGGAATCAAAATTTGAAAAATTACACGCTTAAAGCGGAAAGACTGAAAACTGAAAAGAAGTCCACAACTCTTTCCATGTTAGCTGGAGGATCACTATTTTTTTTTTTTTTAAATGATGTATTTCATATAGGAAAAATACGAAACCTTAAAAATGTTTAAATTTAAGGTCCCAAATTTTGAAAAATGTGAAAATCCAGTATTAAGAAAAATTATTTTACAAAATTCCACAGCTGGTTCTATGCGAGTTACAGTTTTGATGTTCTTTTTAACCTGCGTAAGAAGGTCTCGAGAATACAGAAAAAATATGAAATTTGAACAATTAATTTGGAAAAATACACGTTTAAAGCGATAAAAAAAAGTCCGCTTACATAGTAGCTAGAAGGTCACTATTTTTTTAAAATGATGCATATCAATCACTAAATATAGGAAAAATACGAGACGCCCCAAAAATTTTCAATTAAAGGGCCTAAATTTTGAAAAATGTGAAAATCAAATTTTAAGCAAATAATTTTTAAAAAATTCCACAAAGTTACAGTTTTGATTTTCTTTTGAACCTATATACGAAATTCTCCAAAATACAGGGAAAATTCAAAAATTTTTGATATTTAAAGACCAAAATTTGGAAAAATTACACTCTTATAGCGGTAATACTGGAAACCAAAAAAAAGTACACGGCCCTTTCCACGGTAGCTGGAGGATGACTATTTTTTTAAAATAATCTATTACAATCGCTAGAATATAGGAAAAATACGAGACCCAAAAAATGTTTCAATCAAAGGGCCCAAATTTCGAAAAATGTTAAAATCAAGTTTCAAGCAAAATATTTTTAGAAAAAATTTGCTACAGCCGATTTTAAGTGAATTACGAAATTAATTTTCTTTTTAACCTGCATACTAAGGTTTCCAAAAAGAATAAAATTTAATATGTTTCTCTCGCACGCATTACTCTGCTAGCAGTTTGAGTTTTTCAGATATTTTAATATAAATTTCACTTTTTTGACTAACGTATTCGTGTGCTTCTTTTTTTTTTTTTTAAAAAAAAAAAAGAAATATATATGAACGTTGCAGACTTTATGAAAATTTACAAAGTAATACGATTTAAAGTCCGAAGAAGACTAGTCCCCTAGTATATATATATATATATATATATATATATATATATATATATATACAAGGTGAGATCGTACAGCGAAAACGCAAAAAGGTACTGACGCGCGCTAATAGATGGTGGTAGGTAAGTTACTAACGACACTTCGTTGCAAGTTTCATCTTGTGTTAGTTTGTTTCTGTTGTTTGTTATTCACGTTTGTGTGATGGTACTATTGTGTTTCTCTGCGATTTTTACGATGGATAAAAAAAGAGAATAGCGTGCGTGTATGTGAAATGTTGCTTTAATTTACAAAAGACTGCAATAGAAACCTTGGAAACGATTCGGAAAACATTTGGTGATGAAGCTACGAGCCGTTCCCAAGTTTTCGAATGGTACTCGCGTTTCAATGCCGGCAGAGTTTCAGTGGAAGACGAAGAGCGCCCGTGGAGACCTTCGACTTTGATGACGTCCGAAAACATTGCCAAGGTGCAAGAAATTATTCGTTCTGATCGTCGACGGACAATTTTTGAGCATCTGTGATGAACTTTCGATCAGTTACGGGTCTTGTCTGGCAATTTTAACGGAAGATTTCGGAATGCATCGCATTGCGGCAAAATAGTTTGTTCTGTACGCGCGAGTTTTTGAATAAAAATTCCATGATTGCCATCCCTCATCCACCATATTCACCTGATTTGGCACCCTGCGACTTCGGACTGATTCTCCATATGAAAATGAGGTTGAAGGGGCGCCGTTTCGATACCATTGAAGAGATTCAAAACGAATCGCAGGCAGCGCTCGCGGCTGTCACAGAAACAACGTTCTAAAAAATTTTTCAGCAGTGGGAAAAGAGGTGGGACCGGTACATTGGAGCGCAGGGGGACTACTTTAAGGGTGACGGAAATCTCAGAGCTTAATATTCACTATGACCTATTTTATGAGGTAAGTCCGGGAATTTTTTGATCGCACTTCGTATATATTATTAACGCCATTCTATTAAATTTTTTTATCGACTCTGAATATTTCAAGAATAGAACGAGTAAATTTGAAGTAAATAAAACAAGTACACAAAAAAAAACGTTAAAAAAAAATAATTTTGTAAGGTGTGTTAGGAAAAAAAAGCGTCAGTGCAATTAAAAAACAAGCCATGTGAACTTTGGCAAAACCACTTTTTATCACCTCACGTTTAATGGGCGAGTGGTAAGGAATCAGTCAGCTGGAAAAATAAAGAACAATAACGGAGGTGATAGAGTACAACTGGAGTGGTTAAAAATTTTAATTGCTATTTAAAAAGAGTATATTTTATACTTCAGGTTACACGTTTATTTATTAAAATCACAGCGTTAATATTTACCCGCCTGAATACTCTATTTGTATGTATTTTTTAAAATATGGGCAATTACCGCTACCCTAATATTTCAATTTTGAATTACCGAAACATATTACGCTTATGCGTCTTTATTGATAATTTAATTTGTTTTCGTTTTGTTTGTAATTAGCTTTTTCAGGCTGCGATACAAAGTGATTTTTATCATTGTGTGCGATCGCTCACTTTTTATGCAATATTCACGCTAATAATGCCGGAAAAAAAAAACAAAACAGAATAAATGTAATGATATACGATATTGTTTACCATAAAATTTTGTTAAAAGCATATAATAATTTTGCGCTGTACACGTGGGGCGTACTTTTAACGTTAGTTCTAAGAAATAAAAAGTCGGTTCATGCGGTGCTGCCTAAAGCAACATATTATATGGTGAGTTATTTTTGCGAGTTATATACATATAACGAGAAACTAGACAAAAAGTATATATATATATATATATATATATATATATCACTATTGGATGGAACAGAAAAAATTACATAAATTAGCTTTTAAAAAAGTGGTTTAGTGTCGTCTATGCTTCGCGATAAGTTCTGGTGAATTTTCTAAACGGGATTTCGACTTCCACTTACAGCGCTCAAAACTTAATATCTTCGCAAATGGAAGAAGTTGCAGGAAATTTAAAATGAAATAAACATTTTTCTCGGCTATAGGAAGTTTTTTAGAAAATCGGCCGAGGAAAAAAAGCAAACAAAACATAAAAGATAATGAACATTTGGTTCCTAGTCAGTCTGAGCATATTCATTTTAATTAGAATAACGTCATATTGATTGTTGTTTCGACAATTCGTCGTGATTGCGTTTTTATTCAGATCTGGAGGTTTTGTAAAGTTCTATATTTTTTTGATTCGAATAATTAATATACACATTTATAGGGTACCATTGAATTTTGAACTAGCCAGCATTGACACGAGTTCGCACGGTTTTACTGAAATTCGCTTTTTGAAGTCCTTGATAGTTAATAGATGCGATCGATTTTTCATATGCAGACTGTGATTTTATATTGTGTTTTTAATCACAAATGCGCATTCTCCTTTCTAACGTGAACTGTTCGTTATGTAATTTTATAAAACATCCCTTCGCTACATGTTTCATTAATAAAAAAATAAAAGTTCATGGCATACGCAGTGTAATTCCCTTTTTGTCTACCATATTTACCAATCTTTTATCCAAAAAAGTTATACTTTGGTTTCCTTCATCGATGTATCCTGTGCGTTTTTGATAATGTCCATTTACCCACTCTAAAAGATAAGATGATAGCAGTTAACGTTTCAATGAACTTCCCTTATTATCAATCTTATGCAGAATCGTTCTATCCATCTCTCTGCTCCATCTTTAGAAACTTCAAGAATGGTTTTTCGAGGACTTTCCCAAGGTTTCTCCCTCATTCCTACTCTTTTCAACATATAGGCTTCTCATCCTCTAAATTCTTCGTCTTTATTCTTTGCTGATGACATCCTAATTTATGCCTCACCTCATGATATTATATCAGCCAGTGAGACACTTAATTCGTTTCTTTCTGTGTTGAATCATTCCCTTTCCTCAATTAACCTTTCTATTTCTCCTACTAAATCTTGTTATGCCGTATTTACCCTGCGACCTTATAATCCCGCTTCTGTCTATCTATCCCTTTCGTGTTAATTGCTTTTCTTATCTTGGTATATTCCCTGACAGTCGGTTATCCTTCTCTGAACACATCAAATATCTTTCCTCTTCAGCAACCAAAAGGCTAAACCTGCTGAAGGCCTTATCTCTAACCAAACGGGGTGGTGATCCTTATATCCTTATTTCTCTATATAAATCTAGCATCCGCTCAAAATTTTATTACTGTTCATTTCTCTATGGCTGTGCCTCAAAGTCCCGACTCTCTAAATTGGATGTAATCCATAACTCTTGCCTTCGTCTATGCCTTGGTGTTCTTAAATCCTCTCTAGTTTCAGCAGTCCTTGCTGAATCTAATATCAACCACCCCTTTCTATTCGCAGATCTTATTTGGGCTATCGTTTTCTTACTAAACGTCTTCTTTTCACGTCTTCTAATCTTATCCATTCCTATTTTTCCATTTCTAGGAACTGCCGTTTCGTACCCAGGAAAACCCCTATTTTATCTCTCATCTCCCATCGGCTCAGTTCGTTTTGTCCTTACGTAATGTCCTTTGTCAATCTCTCTTATTTCACTTTTAATTTTGCCGATCTCTGCTATCCTCCAAATATGTTTACTGTACCTACGCTCTCTAAGTTTTTTCCGCAGGACTTAATCAGACGGGAATTCCACAGTTTTATCAATTTTTAATTTCCTTCGCATGCAACCGTGTTTACAGATGGTTCGAAGAGGTCGGACGGTGTCGATACCTCTTTTATCCTCCCAGGTTTTGGCTTTTCAGAATCTTTTCGCTTGCCTTCTTTCTGTTCCATATCCATAAACGATTTAATGGCTATCCTACGTTCCATTATTTTCATTTCCTCCAATCATCTTTCTTCTAAATTCTTGATTATATCTGACTCCATGACCGCCCTTTAATTCATTCTCCTCTACCTGATCATTCCTGTGATTTTATCATACTCCGTATAAGCTCACTTATCCGTGTTCTTTCTTCCCTTCACTCCATTCAAATTAATTTGCTGCTGTTTCCTTTTCATTCGAGCATCTTCGGTAATGAAGCGGCGGATTCCTCGGCTCGGGATGCTCCCTCTTCTCACTTATTCTTTAAAAAAGTCCTATCGTCTAATCTGGTTCCACTGTGCAAAAGGTTTCATTTCAGACTTTGGTATCGGATGTATACGTTTCCTTTTTCTCTAACAATTATTCTTTTTATCCGTCTGTTCATCCTAGTCTTCTTGCCAATTCGTGATTCCCTTTGTTTTCTTCATTTCGTCGTTCTGTTGTTGTCTCCGTTATTCGCTTTCGCCTTAACCATTCTCTGTTGCCTTCCTCCCGTTTTCGAGCATGTTTGCGATGCGGCCTATGCGTTCTTTGAGTTGTTCATCTCTTTCTGCTAAGTGCGCTGCTTTCTACTTCAAAATTTTCTGAGACTTGGTCTTCCTACTACAGTGTAATTCCAGTTTTGAAAAATAAGTGAAAAAATCAACTTTATTCGTCAATTTTTTTAATCAAAATGTGGCAGATGATAGCTGTAGAAATTATACTTTTATTTTAAAAACTCGTTTGATTCAGTGGCTCTCGTTAATTTAGCACGGCAGATTTCAAATTATTCAAAAAAGAAATCAACATTTAAATACATAAAAAAATATGCTTTTCAAAAATCACAGTAAAAATACCAGATAGAAGTTGCACTATTTGTTAAAACAACAAAATTATACATTACGTTATTTTGTGAGAAGATCACGTTAATTTTAATTGAGAAGAAACTGTAGTTGATATTGCGATGCTACTTTTGCAAAAATCCTAGTTTGCCGTGTCGACTTCATGGCTTTGTTATATGTTCAGTTAAAATTAGAATTTTTTTAAAATTTTAACCAAAACAAAAGCATTATTTCAGTGGATATGTGTCTTTTTTTCACAAAGAAACGACGTTATAAACAAATATTTTTCTGAAACAATTATCCGCTTCAAATTGAGATACAGCCTTCTATATTATGCAACGATCATTTGTATAACCTAAACTTGAAGTACGATTATCTGAAAGATTTTTCAATCAATCCAATAGAGATTATAGAGAAGTATTAAAGGCATAAAGATATATTTCATCATTACATTATATAAGCCAGTAGCTTTCAATAAGTTTTACAACACAACAATCTGAAATCAAACAAAAGACAAGATTCATCATTATAATAAAAAAAAATTACAATGCACTAAGTAATCAATTTAAAGGTGAAATCTGTATGTCGACTTACGCTAATAAACCTTTCTAAACTACCAATTTAATTTTGCTAGTCCACTGCACTGCCCCTATACTGATTTTTATTTGCACGTTTTTGATAGTGACATATTTCGCTGAACATATTTATAAATTAAGTGTAAATGTAATTTTTTTTATGACGAAATACTAAGTAATGTATTCACAGTTTCCCAGGAAAAAATGCATAGTGTAAAACATATTTATTGTTCCCCTCCAAAGAAGAGGAAAACTTGGTTAGTCAAACTCTCAATCTGATTGATTATTTATGCTGTTGTATGCGTGTATATGCTTTTCAGTGTGCTCTAGGTGGCTTACTAATGTCAGAGAAATATTCAAAACGGCTGCCGAATATACAACAGGAAAACGAGCAGATCATCAAATTGGAATTTTACTACCACACTGACAACTGGCGTCTTACACATTAATTATTTTACTCTGCACGCTTAAATAGTACTTTCTCAGATTTATACTGACAGGCTAAACATCGTCTTCCTCTATCAGCCGGTTTAATCTCTACTGACACAGAAGTACTGGAAGATTCGCCACTTTTTGGGGGGAAACATGCTATACACCGAGGGTAATCAAAAATTGTTTATCGATTAAATATAATGTTTTACGCAATAGACATAAAATGACGACAACTAATAACTACTACAAGAACTATAAACTAAGGCTGTCGCGATAGCCTAGTGGCGTGAATGCTTGATCGTTGAGATAGTGGTCAAGAGTTCGATTCCCAGCGGCGGCCAAAAAGAAATAGACTGATTTAATTTAATGAATAGTTAGTGGCCAAATGGTATTTACGAGTACAACCAGGCCGGGTTTAAAAAAAAAAAAAACAAAAAAAACTATAAACTATAAACTAAAAAATTATGTGGTCAACTGAAACCGACTCTTCTATAAGAATTATAGAGGCATATTATCTGGAGGTCCAAGGGGGGTGTCCTCATGGCAAGTTTTCGATGAATCAAGTTATTACTGATTATATAAATAAGAATGTTATGAAATCTGTAAGTGTATTGAAAAATCCTGTTACGTTCTTGTGTTACAGGTATCCCTCCTAAAGGTTACTCCGGGTTCTGTTACCTCTTTCATTAGAGATCAATTAAGGAGAAAAAATCCAAATATACATATCGAAAATAGTAAGATTTTTTTTTTTTTAATAAGATGCCATAGTTAATTGAAATCCTTTTTAGAAGAACTAGTGATTGAGAATTCATGATTTTTTTTTTTTTTATATTACCTACTTTGGATTTTTAATCGTTTTACTTCGTGAATTTTTAAAAAAGATTGTAGCGTTCACATAACTTTTATTTAAAAGAGAGAAAAAAAAGCATACGAATGCGTCAATTAAAAAAAAGAGAAATTTGGATTAAAATATCTCAACTAAAATCGCTGTGCGGTGGTAATATACGTGATCGGAATATGTTACGTTCGATTCTTTTTAAAATGAGATATTGAAAATATTTCTTCTGTTAAACTTACGTTGCAATCGTAAAGTTCATTTTCCTCCTTTTAGAATCTAAGAAATAAGATTTTAATCCGTGTGTTACCTTCCTATTCCATTAAGTTAGTTCAGTCTCCTACTCTGGCATTATTCTTAACAATAACTTGTCCTTTCATGATCACATCAATCATCTTTGTACTTCGGCACTCAAAAGGGTCAATTTGTTGAAAGCTCTCTCCTCTCGCAATTGTGGTGGGGACCCTTATATCCTTTTGGAGCTGTACGAGGCAATCCTTTCCGAATTCCTTTACGCTAGTGCTCCTAAATATCTTCTCCTCAAGCTTGATAAAATCCATAACAAGTATCTTCGCCTTTATAACAGTGCCTTGAACTCCTCTCCGATTGCGGTCATTTTGGTAGAAACTGGTTCCTATCATCTATTCATGCGAAGACTTTATCTAGGTGAAAGATTCCTGATAATACGTCTTCAAACTACTAATTTATACTTACTTCATTTCTACTCATTTATATCCAACAACTGGCGTTTCTCCGCTCGTAAAACTCCATTCCTTTCCTTGATTTTTTCACGTCTCAGGGCCTTCTCTCCTTTTTGTTCTTTCCTACACCAAATAACCTTATTTTACCTATAATTTCCCAGAATTTATTTACATGCCCAGTTTACTCATTTTCCCTTCGTATGTCAAATCTCATCTCTCTCCCGCCGCTCATAACGAATTTAATTATGTTTTGTTTTGGGGGTTGGAGCGATTTTTCCTCTGCCGGACTTCGGCTATTCTGAAGCTTTCAAAGTTCTCTTTTTCTCCTCCATATTCCTAGCCGAATTTATCGCAATCCTACAAGCAATCCTTTTAATAGCTTTTACTGGCAATATATCCAAGGTTCTCTTATCTTTAGGCTCAAAACGCGTTTTATAAGTCATTCCTCCTCCTTTTCCTAAGCTATCCCGTGGTCCTATCGTGCTTCACATACGCTCTTTAATTTCGCATCTATTTCATTATCACTTGGTATGTATTCTATTGTGGATTCTTAGCCGTTGTGGAATTTCGGGCAACAACGAGTTAGTTGACCGATCGCTTTATTAGCATTTTCCAGTCCAAAGTCTTCTTCCTCTTTCTTTTGTTTCCACCGCGACTGTTGATCTAATCTCTATTCTTCTTCATTTTCTAATCCTGTTTCTTTTTATTTAGCCATATAGTCCATTCCTCCTCTTTTTCCTTAGTTCCATAATTAGCCCCAACATGAGGCATTCAGTTAAATCACAGCTTGCTTCCTGCTTCGCTCTTCCATTTCTCCATTTCTCCTCTTTGTCCGTTTGATCCGTCAGAAGCAAACTCTTCATTTGCGACGCGAATCACGTTTTGCTTGAATGTCCTTACATTTCTTTAGAACGCGCGGTACTGCATTCTGGTTTTTTACGTCTTGGCCTCCCTACGCCTTACAGAGATCACAGCATCCTTTCTTTTCCTTCTTCCTCGGTTATTCCTTTGTTAGCTTCATTTATATGCTCCATTTCTAATATTTTTTCTGTATAATCATTAATTTTGTCATACCTTTGGATTGGGTAAACGTCCTTAGCCGACACGCCCAAAAAGAAGAAGAAAAAAAAAAGTCACTGGTGACCTTAAGTCCAATCATTTCAAAATTTGTGCTCACAAATTTTACCATTTGGGATTTTTTTTTTTCTACATTATAATGATAAAAATATTTCAGTTGAAAGAAAATCAACCCTCCAGTTGCTATAAAACGAGCTTTGGACGTTTTTTTTTCTTCTTTAATAATATGCTTGTAGATATAGAAGTAATGCTCATAAATATTATCGTGTATTTTATTTTATATAATAGGTACTGATTTGTGGGTAGTGGATAACTGCTGAAGCTCTCGAAAGAGCTGTGGACTTTTTAAATTTCCGGTCTTATCACTTTAAATGTATATTTTCTCAAATTTAGACCTTAAATTACAACATTTTTGGACTTTTGTATTTCTGCGATATTCTACGATGAAAATACGCAAAATTAAAAAAAAATCACAAACTACGAGTATAATATAACTACCATGAAGAGCCGGAAAAAAAGAAAATGTTGAAAATCTTAAATTTTACCTGTTTTAACGATGAAAACACGTCATTTAGGGGGAAAAAAATAATTCTCTGGTTCTGTGAAAAGAGCTGTGAACTTTTTTTTTTAGTTCTCAGTTTTACCGTTTTAGGTGTATATTTTTTCAAATTTGGGTCCTTGGATTTCAAAATTTCTTGACATTTGTAATTCCGGTGTATTCTAAGAGAAATCAGTTCTTTAGCTATTAAAGAACTGTCTGAGGAAACTTTTAAACAGCTTTTTCTTAAAACTTTTATTTTTCCTTTTATATTAATGATAATTTTACTATTGAGCTGAGGGTGTGTTCATCGCTCGTTCGTTAAAGTGCTTGTCTGTAAAACATACGGTATCGTGCTATGCTGTGGTTTCTCGGCGACGACCGTTTAGTATAAACATTTCTCGCAGCGGCGATTGCTTATTATAAACATTTATGTTCTCGCGGTTTTTAGAAAGGCCGAGTAATGTAACTGAGGCTAATCGGATTTTTCGTTGGGACTCTGTTCCGGTCGGTGAGGATATTTTCATTTTTTTTTTTTCTCTTCTTCATCTTCTTCTACTTTTTTTTTTTTTCTTCTCTTTACATCACCGTTCGAAAAACGATAAGGGGGTTATAGCGCATTGGCTTAACGGTGTTACCATATATTCAATAAGAATATATCGCACACAAAATATTTCCGCTCAAGAAAACTTATACGATGGCGGGAAATAATAAAACAGTTTCATCATTAAAATTAAAACTTAATGACAAGCCGAAACGGCAAATCAGTGACAATGATATTAACACTGTTAATGGAAAAAAGGAAAACAAAAGGAAAAAAATAGAAACACGAGAAACTTCTACTCTGACACGGTACGAAGAATTAATTGCCAGCAAGGATAACCAAATAGCTCAACTGCAAAAGCAAGTAAATGAGCTTATCGAAAGGTTAAACTGCATTGATCAGTCACATTGTGTGGAATTGCAAACTCCGACACGTGACGGTACTCCCTCTAAATCAGTAGATATTTCAACTATGCCTGACATAACAAATGAGAATCAGCTGGTAAATAAATTTACTCCACTTCCGCCACCTGTATTTGTGAGTAACGTTAAAAACTTCAACTTACTTAAAAATAAAGTAATCACACAAACAAAAAAAGAACCTACCTTTAAGGGACTTCCTAGTGGAGATATTAAAATATCTGTCCGTGATAGTGACGATTACCGCTCGGTTACAGCCTTTTTAAAAGATCTGAATAGTAATTCAGCAAGTACGTCAAATGAGTTACTACGTGGAATTACATATCACACGTTTCAACCGAAATCTGAACGTCCTTTTGCGTTTGTGATCCGTGGATTACCGCCATCAATCGACCATGAGGACATAAAGAATGACTTAAGAAAAACTGGTCATGAAATTATTCGGATAAGCCCTATAGTGAAAGTATATAGGGATACAGAAGGAAGACGGCAAATCAAGAATTTTCCACTGTTCAAAATCGAAATCTCCCCAAAAGCGAACAATAAAAACGTATACGAAATAACTAATCTTGCACATTGTAAAGTCTCTATCGAACCCCCTCATAAAAACAATAAAATCAAACAGTGTCATCACTGTCAACGAATAGGGCATACCAAAAATTACTGCACTCATCCTCCTCGATGTGTAAAATGTGCCGGTAACCATCTCACCAAAGAGTGCAAGAAACTTAAAAAAGACCAACCAAAATGTGTCTTATGCGGTATGATAGGACATACAGCTAACTACGCTGGTTGCGAAGTCCATCAAAAGTCGAAAACGCAGTCCCAGCCTATAAAAAAAGTGGTAGATCGTGTTAGAGAGGAACGAATCAGACCTGCAGAAAAAGTGCAAGCAGGAAAAACATTTGCGCATGCAACCAAATTGAATTTAAAATCACAGGAACAAATACAAATTCCTCCACAACAAAAAGATCCAACCATTAACGACGTTATGGCTATACTTCACAGTATCCAAACTAGTATTAACCAGCTAAATATACGTGTTACTCAATTAGAAACTAAACCATTGAGCCAACACACAAAAAGCCAAGGAAAAATAGTGAAATGACTGACTCCTCGTTTCGAATACTAACCTGGAATGCCAATGGCTTGAGTCAGAGAGCTCAAGAACTCGAGGCTTTTCTTAACACACATGTTGTTGACGTCGCATTAATCTCAGAAACACATTTTACAACAAAAAGTTTTATCAGAATTCACGGCTACACTACATATTGGACTAACCACCCAAGTGGCAGAGGACGAGGAGGAACAGCAGTGATAATTAAACAGAATATCAAACACTATTTACAGGAAGAAATACAATTGAATTTCCTACAAGCCACAGTAGTAGCAATAAACTATAATGGCGCAGACCTCAATCTAGCTGCAGCATACCGTCCGCCCAATAGTAATTTTGAAAAAAGTCAATTTATTGATATCTTCAATCAACTCGGTCCTCGTTTTATACTTGCAGGTGACTTTAATGTAAAACACACCATATGGGGGTCACGTTTGACGACACCAAAAAAAGGTGCTGAACTTCTCAACGCTATCAACATATGTTCGTGTAAGTTCTTTTCATCGCGGAAACCTACTTACTGGCCAACAGATTGCGCGAAGAATCCTGATCTCCTTGACTTTTTCATTACTAAAGGAATCGCTGCCAATTATGTGCAAGTAGAAGGAATTACGGACTTATCGTCAGATCATACTCCGGTACTTATGACACTAAGTTCTGTAGTGATTAAAAAAAGAATTCCGCAAAATCTCACCAATAAATATACTAATTGGAATCAATTTAGAGAAAGCCTTGACTCTTCAATTGAACTTAAAATCAGGCTTAAAACTATTAGTGATTTAGAACAGCAAGCCCAGCACTTTATCAACTTGTTGCGAAAAGCTGCTAGCCAGGCTACTCCAGCTCTTAAAGAAAACGTTCCAAATGAAGTACTGTATCCTATCGAAGTTAGGAAACTAATAAAAGAGAGAAGACGTGCACGGAAAATATGGCAACGCTCCCGTCATCCATCGGATAAAACAAAATTTAATCGAATTAGCAATAAAGTTAATAGGCTAATCAAGGATTTCAAACAGAAAAGCGTCACAAACTACTTAGAAAATTTAAGCCCTGCAGCTGACACAAATTATTCATTGTGGCGTGCAACGCGACGCTTCAAACGTCCACTACTTCATATTCCTCCTCTCAAGGATGAACAAGGGCAGTGGATTCGCGACGACAACAGTAAAGCTGAACTATTCGCTTCGCATTTAGCTTCAGTCTTTACAACACATAATATAAACTCCCAGATCGATACAACGAAAAATTACCAACCTTTCCAGCAAATAAAACCAGTAACTCCTCTTGAAGTTGCACAAGAGTTAGATAATAATATGAATCCCAAAAAGGCTCCTGGAATCGATGAAATTTCACCTGGAGCGCTTAGAGAATTACCACGTAAAGGAATTATCATGCTGACATATCTCTTTAATGCCTGTTTCAGAATGAGATACGTACCAAAATGTTTCAAAATCGCTCAAATCATCATGTTACCGAAACCTGGGAAACCAACAGAAGTAGTAACTTCGTATCGACCAATCTCTTTGTTACCTTCCATATCAAAATTATTTGAAAAACTACTCCTTAAGCGACTCAAGCCCTTATTAAAGATACCAGATCATCAGTTTGGCTTCCGCAATCAGCACTCTACGATTGACCAAGTGCATCGTATAACTAAGCTAATTGAAACAGCCTTTGAAGAAAAAAAATACTGTCCGGCGGTTTTTCTAGACATATCGCAAGCTTTTGATCGAGTCTGGCACGAAGGGCTGATCTATAAAATGAGCAACCTGCTATCGGAAAATATGTGCCAACTTCTTGAATCATATATCTCTGATAGATCCTTCAGAGTTTCTTATGAAGAAGCAAAGTCCAAATTTCATCCAATACAGGCTGGTGTTCCACAAGGTAGTGTCTTAGGACCTTCTCTGTATTTATTGTATACAGCTGACATTCCAACAACAGCCAAGACGACTACTGCTACCTTTGCAGATGACACAGCCATCTTGTCAGTTGGCAATTCCCCAGAATTGGCTACGACTAACTTGCAACATGCAGTAGAAAAAATTAGCAAATGGACATGTGATTGGAAGATCAAGATTAATCAAGAAAAATCAGTGCGTATTATGTTTACGCTTCGTAAATCTAAGACCTGTCCTATATATCTTGATCGTCTTCCTATTCCGAGATCGGACTCTGCTAAATACCTGGGTATGCATTTAGATTCCAGGCTGAATTGGAAGACGCATGTCAAAATGAAAAAGGAACAAACCATGCATAAATTAAGACAGATTTGTTGGCTGATTGGGCGTTATTCTAAACTCAATCTGTCTAATAAGCGTTTGATTTATTGTCAAATCATCAGACCGATATGGATGTATGGTATTCAACTCTGGGGCTGTGCAAAGACATCCAATCGGTTGATTATTCAGCGCGCTCAAAATAAGTGTCTCCGAAACATCACTGGAGCTTTTTGGTATCAACGAAACGAAGAAATACATTCCGATTTAAATATTCCATGGATCGATGAAGTCATACGTTATATTGCAGAAGCGCACGAATACCGACTTCACAGTCACCCAAATCTAGAGGCTTTAGAACTGCTACTTTCCGATGATGACTTAAGGCGCCTTAAGCGCACAAAGCCTTATGAACTAGTCACCTAATTTATTCTGTAATATATTCGTATGTATGTATTTTGTGGATATGGGCATATACTTGGTGTGCGAGCGTGTGAGTATTTATATGCGCGTATGATTATGTATATATCTGTATATTAGGAGTTATGTAATTGTACATAGTTTCTACTCTACTCATGTTACAAATTAGTTAGATTAAGTTGTAACACTGTTTTAAAAGTAGTGCTAATTTATTTACTATAATAAGATTGTACTGAAATATACGTGTAAAAAAAAAAAAAAAAAAAAAATTGAGCTGAGGGTAACTTTTTTTTATTGTGCTTGTGAGGTATCTATTTCATTTTACGGATAATGACATAGTTAATATAATTATATTTCTGAATCATACTGTGTGTAAGCTGGCAATTAAGAGAAAATAATAATTACATAAATCGCGCTAAATTTTATATTAAAAATTTTTCCATATTTGTGTTATTGTTATTTATTGCATTTAATTGCAGTAAGTTTAATCGAATTTTTCGAAGAATTGTACTCATATGTAACAATAAAAAAAATAAAGTATGAATGTTCGAACTTTTCCCTTTAAAATTTGTTCGCATAATATTCTCTACACACGAGATGGAAATTGTAAAGCGATCAAATTACACCGAACGTGATATGTGTGTTGTGATATGTGCCGAATTCTTTCGTCTTCCTATTTCTACGAATAAACTTCCGTAGCCTGCTTTTCCCTCCGCACAAAGCAGCGCGATATTTAGCCTTTTTTTTTTAGCGAGTGGCCGATTTTTTTTTCTATTTCCCCTCCTTGTCTTAGAATGAGAAGTTAAAGATTTCACCGGTTCTGGTAGACCGGTTATAACAGGGATGATGATGATGACTAATATGTTCGTTAAATTTCCTACGGGTTTTCCTTAATTCTGAAATAATAATTTATATAATTTTCGTCTCCCCTCCAACACAACAACAACAATAACAATAATAATAGCAATAATAATATAATAATAGCAATAGCAATAATAATAATAATAATCAAATCAAATCACTTTATTACTATTATTATCACTGTACAACGTCCATCTGTGCGCATATCTGCGCGAGTTATGGAATTTTATATAAACAATAAAAATTTCTTAATAATAAGACGAAAAAATAAAAAAGAAAACAATCATAAAAATGTAAAAATGTAGGGGAACTTCGATATTTAAACATGAGAATGGAGAAAAAAGCGATAGAGAATTTTTTGAACTAATAAAGAATAAATAAATGAAATATATAATAAAAAGAAAAGAAAAAACAAATATATATATATATATATAATAATCTGACTTAACGATAGTTTTTTTTTTTTTTTTTTTTAAATTTTAAAATAAGTTTGTGGGTCTCACTGGGCAAGTATGCCCGTTGTGTGAGTGCCCGATACTCTTATTATCGTTTATTTAGGTTGAACACGTTACAAATTTATACATACTTATTATACATATCGAAATTATATAAACCTTAATTAATATATGTCTTAGTAAATATATATAACTTATATATAGGTGTAAAGAAAAAAGAAAAAATCATACACATACCTACATTCACTCTAAGAGTCATATATACATGTATATCATGATAGCGTAAACAATATCTTCTTTATGAATTACGAACAGTATGTTAAAAGAGGAGCGACACAAAAACAACAACATAGAATACATGTATATCAGTAGCTGCATGATTGAAACTATCTAGGAGTGAGGAATTCGGGGGCAGTTTGTTTTTTATTCTTTGCACTATTCCTTCAGTCATTTTACCACCTCCTTTTTCCACACACCAATACTGTTTTCGTTTATAATATGATTGGGGATTATTCTCATTAATTTAATTAAAACCGAATCATCTATGTTATCAATTCGTAGATTTGCCCCTCTAGGGTATATGTAATATATATTATTTTGATTTCTTGTTATTCGAGTAGTTTTTGGCCTAGTTGGTAGCATTATATTATTGATATTATATTCGAGTAACCTGTAATAGTAGTAGTATATCTTTGGTGACATTTCATAATTTTCCTTCCACCATGTTTTTTTTTTTTTTTATGGCCCGGCTTTAGTTAACTATCAAGCCATTTAGCCACCAACCAGTTAATAATATAAGAATACTGCCAAATAATGAAGGATACATAATATTTAATTCGGAAAAAGGTTATAAACAGACAACCATGGCCGTAAATGTTCAACATTACCTACGGAGGCTGAATAAAATCTTTAGGAAAGAGAAATTGGCCACACTGAGTCCAAGGTACATTACCTGAACACTTGCCTAACCAGAAAATTAGTGGAATAGGAATTATAAACATCATATACAATAATTATAACAAACAATCATGGCCATAAATATTTTAGCATAGTCCACGAATGTCTGCACAAAATCATAACAAAGGGAAAACTGCCCAAGTCGAGTTCGAGAAGCGTTGGATTTCCCGAATATGACAGGACATTAAGAATTAGGATACTGGATCACGCATCATCAAGAGTTGCGTAGAATAATTAATTAATAAAACAAATAAATGTATGCTGTTAAATTTGGATGTCGTTTAATATAATAAATTTAAACAAAATATACAGGACCTGGTTGTTCTGGTACAGAAGATTATAAATAGTATACGGAGCGAAGAACCCAAGAGATATTAATTGTTCACAAAACGATCTACGGTAATGTTCATATTTATTACAATTAAACAGCAAATGATTAATACCCTCCAAGAAATTTGATGCGTGATGATCACTACATAGTACACTGTCACCTTGGTCAGAAAAATTCAGAACTATCCGCGAATGACCCATACGCAGTCGGCAAATAGTAACCGCATATTTACGAATGAGTCGATCGGGGATAGATTCCGGAATGGAATAATACCAAGGGCTAGAGGAGAGCTCTGACTGAACCATGCGATAGCATTTGCCTTGGTTCTGACTATTAATAAACTCAATCCATTCTGCCTTATTATCAATTTTAACCTTAAAATAAAGGACTGATGAAGGAATAAATGGTGATAATTCATCCTCCAATGCAGCAACCTTCGCTGCAGCATCGATAGCCTCCATGTTGATCTCGAGTCATTTCGCCTCCAGTAGGGTAGTATAATTTTAAGACACCTTTTTTGATTTTTACCTATTTTATTGATTTCCGTTTCTTAGCCTCTCCCCATATTTGGATTCCATACAGAATTCTAGCCATAATTATTGCACTGCAGTATATACGTGGTGTTTTATATGAAAGTACCTGCTTTAATTTGTATAAAGCTGGAATTGTCTGTCTTATTTTCGAATTGAAGACTCGAACGTGCTTTTTCCAGCTCAAGGATCTATCGATATATATATATATATATATATATATATATATCTTCCTAAATATTTAAAGTCTTTTACGTTTTCAAGAGGTGGACATAAACATGTAGGTGAATTTGAACTTCGTGTAAGCATTCGTTATTATGAAGTATGATTCCCGGGCCGCGACCCTTGTGTTTAGTACTGTTTCGGATGTGTATCAATTTAGATTTATTTATATTTACACATAACCTTCTATCATGTGCCCATTTACTAAAATTATCTATATCCTCTTGCAGTAATTTTTCCGCCACTTCTATCTTTTTATTTTCAATTAACAGCGCAACGTCATCGGCGAAAAACATATACCTTTACATTTTTAATGTGCCTGTATAACGAGTTAATGTGTATTAGAAATAGGATAGGAGCAAGTATAGTTCCCTGACCTACCCCAAATCGAATATTTTTTTTATTACTATTACTCCCTGCGAGTTTTACTACACTTTTTCTGTTTTTTATATAATTTTTAAACCACATTAGTTGGTTTTTTAGAATACCCAGATTTTCTAAGTCTCAGTAAATCGTGATCAACTAAGTCAAACGCTTTTGTTAGATCAATGAAGGTAATTATAAATTGGTTCCCCATCGACAGTCCCGTATTTATCTTATTTATCATCGTTCTTAATAGCGTTATCGTGGACTTTTTTTCTCTAAACCCGTGTTGATTTTCATAAAGTCGGTTGTTTTTTTCCAAATAATTCCTTAAATGTTTATCAACGTATCGTTCTAATATTTTACCTATTACTGATATTATTGTTATAGGACGGTAATTTCCGCATTGATTTTGCACTCCTTTTTTTATAGATCGGTCTAATAATTCCTTTTTTGATCCCATCTGGAGTACACGCTTCCTTTATAGAGCGATTGATCATGTTAGTTAAAATAGGAGTAAAAATATTTGCATTTTGTTTAATATCTTTTACCTTAATTTCGTCCCATCCAGGAGCCTTATGTACTTTTAGATCGTTTATTATTGTTCCTATTTGAGATGAATTTACAGGTGGAATATAAAAAGAAGACATGGTAGAATTATTGGAGTTATTATTCAGTAACTGTACGTCACATTTATGTCTGAGCTCTTCAACTGAACGTGTGAAGTATTCACTAAATTAGTGTTTTCAAAATGTTTTATGACAAAGTCATCAATTGATGTTTTGTTTTTTTTATTCACAATATTGTTGATTATGCACCATGTTTTTTTGCTATCATTGTTTGCTAACACTATTTGATTTTAATAATATTTCTGTTTAGCGTTCCTTATTTCTGTTTTTACTATATTTCGATATTTCCTGTATAAGTTTTTATATCGAATACTAGTTCTATTTCCTTTACTGAGCTTAAAGTACTGATCTCTAATTTTCATAAAATTTATGATTTTTTAACTCATCCATTCGTTTTTGGGATCATATTTGGTTACCTTTTTACCCTCGTTTATTTCCACTTTGCATTCTTTATATATATTTTTATAAACTATATGAACGTGATGGTACATGTCTCCTACTGTTGTGATGTTACTCTCCTCGCTACAGTTGTATTCAACAATCTTTTTGCGAAGACTTTTTTCATCAAAATAATATTTCCGTGAATTTCTTAAATGTCGACTTTTCTTATTCGAGATAACAAATGCACAACAAATCATGTAATGGTCAGATATTTTCGTATTAATTATTCCCGAAGTAATTTCATTTGTTTTGTACTTCATAAATATATTGTCATATGCAGGTCTGAGTATTCCTATCTATTCGGACTTCTTCTCTTGTAATTCCACTTATTAACTGAACTCCCCCTGTCCCGTAAATTACATTTAAAAAGTTCTCTACTTGTGCATTATGAAGCAATAAGTCAATATTAGAATCACCGCAAATCAGGAAATTATCTTTATTATTTTTTTTCTTTAAAAGTGTTGCGATTTCTTTTGTGAATTCACCTATGTTTTTACTCGGCGTTCGATATATAGAAATTAACCGTAAAGGAATATTTCCGCCTGTATCTATATCTACCATCAACAGGTCCATACTTGACCTATTATTTTCTTCCTGAATATTGCATTTAAATTTTTTATTTACAAATACAAGTACCCCTCCCCCCCGTTGTATCCCATTGGTCTTAGTAGTCCAATGCTCGTGAAACCTGCTATATTATATAGATTTAATTCATTCTCTCTTATATTTATTTCCGTTAATACAAGTTGCAAGTTTATGTACATTAGATTAGTCCAGAAGCGGAAAAATTGATTACTTGTGTGTGGAATCGTGAAAATAAGTTATTAAATGTTTTCGTAGTATTAAGGGGGAATACGGGAAAGATTTTAGATGAGGAAGCAACTAGTTGAATTTAATCGTTTTTATTTACGCATTTCTCTATTAAATTTATTCCATCTTGCGCCAACTTTTGTAAAATACGTGGGTCGCGTGCACTTACTAGCAGTACCGTATCATCTGCATAAACCAAAAGTTTTCCGATAGGTTTTAATAGACACAGATCATTTATAAATATTAAAAATAGAATTGGACCTAAAATACTTCCTTGGGGAACATTCTGTATCTGTTCGGAACTGCAGGGTGCGGCAGCATAACTTCCTTTTTTAAAATGCGCCACTTTTTTCTCCTAAATTTTTTAAAGAAATAATAACAGAAAATCGAAATAAAACTGCAAGGGAAGAAGCATACATATTGCCCCAATGGGATCTAGAATATGTTATTTCAATTTTCTGTTATTATTTCTCTTTAACAAAATTTAGTAGAAAAAAGTGGCGCATTTTAAAAAAGGAAGTTATGCTGCCGCACCCTGTATATACATTATTTATTTTAGTAACACATCGACTTAAACCATAATAACAATAACAATAACAATAACAATAACAATAACAATAATAATAATAATAATAATAAT
Source organism: Icerya purchasi (assembly GCA_039619475.1). Taxonomy (NCBI): domain Eukaryota; kingdom Metazoa; phylum Arthropoda; class Insecta; order Hemiptera; family Monophlebidae; genus Icerya; species Icerya purchasi. The sequence goes on along the minus strand of CM077115.1, from coordinate 189,806,397 downwards.
AATAATAATAATAATAATAATAATAATAATAATAATAATAATAATAATAATAATAATAATAATAATTGAGAATTGTAAAAGACGGAGAAAAAACCTGCACATGTCACAGTTAGATTACAAGAAGGCGTTCGACTCATTGCCTCGTGACTGGATAACTGATTGTCTCAAATTATTACGGATAGGAAACAATATTTCGAAATTTACAAAACAATCGGTGACGTCGTGGAAAACCTGTATAAATGTTCAAGAAATTAGGAAAATTAACGTACAGTGAAGCATATACCAAGGAGGTTATTTATTATCGCCATTCTTATTTATAAAAGCGTTGATACCATTATCAAAAAAAAATTTCATCAAACTGGATGTGAATGCCAATTCTTAAAATCATCAGTGAAAATAAATCATTCATGGTATATGCATGATCTTAAACTGTATGAAAAGTCCGAAATGGAAATTAAATCCTTACTAAATCATTCAGAATTTATAATGCAGATATGTTTAAGACATTTGAACTAGAAAAATGTGCGAAATTAACGGTAAAATTCGGAAAGGTCCTATATGAAAATGAAATAAAAATGCCGAACAACGATAATATTAAAAGCTTGCCATTAGAAGCAACTTATAAATACTCAGGAATACTTCAAGCAGATAATATAAAGCGGACAGAAGTTAAGGATAAGCAAAAAATATATGAGGACAAGTAGGAAAGTGTTAAAATCAAAACTAAATACTGGTAACATAGTAAAAGCGATAAAAACCTGGATAGTATCAATAACTCGATATACCGCTGGAATAGTTAGATGGACACGAGTAGAAATGGAAAATTTAAACTGGAAAACTAGAAAAATATTAACGATCAATTATGCTCTTTATCCACGAGGTGCGATGTTGATAAATGATATATATAAAAAGGAAGGAAGGAGGACGCGGTATACTTCAACTGGAATAGACAGTCTAAGAAGAAAAGAGATCATTGGCAGAATACTTGAGAAAAAACTCTGAACAAAATCTTAAGCTGGCATACAAAAATAGCGATCTAAAGTTTAAAGAAACTCTAAACACAAGTATAAAAAAGAAGTCGTAAAGGCCAGAAGAGAAAGATCGCAAAATTAAGTGTTGCACGGTGAATTTTTCAAAAAGACATAATTTAACGCTAATGTGAATGACACATGGCAATGACTGAAGAATGGAACTTCGGAAAAGGAGACAGAAGAACTCATAATGGCATCCCAGGAACAGGCCGTTTGTTTGCACAAATGGCATAAAAGCAAGGATCAGTAAAAGCCAAGATGAAAGCAATTCCCGATTGTATAAAGAATCAGTGGAAACATGATATGTCGTTGTAAGAAGATTGCTCAAACTGGGTATTTACAAAGATAAAATAGAGTGGTGACAATGATCCATTGGAGGAGCCTTTGTGTAAAAAAATACTACTCTCCATCAAGTAAACCCCGGAAAAAGTAATATGTAATTTCAGAAAACATCTAGAACAACACAAGACGCTAGACATATAGTCGAGAAAAATCGAGTGTATATGATAGATATATCAAATGTTGGAGATAGTATAGAATACGAGATAAAGAACAAGAAAAAGCTATTACGATATAGAACGTACAAGGTTATGGGGAAAAAAGTAACTGTTGTTCTGACAGTAATTGGTGCTCTTGGAACAATTCCACCGAACCTGAGAAAACAATTGGGTATTGAATGACAATAGTACGTCTTCAAAAATCAAAGCTATTAAGAACAGCCTACATATTGCGCAAATACCTCTGTGACTTCTAGATCCTTGGATAGGATTATTCGAGATACAAAGACAATCGTTCCAGCCGTAAATACGGCTGCGAGAAAATACGTAATAATAAAAATAATAATAATTAGTGTAACTAGAACATAAGTAAGAACAGCAAAAACAGTAACAGTAATATAAATTTATTGTAATGTTTTGTTGTGGTCTTAATATAATCGGTTAAATATTCATGTCCTTTTTTATAATTTGTTAAGTGTATTTTTAAACCGCGCGATGGAGAATTAAATAAAGCGACGACACATTAACAGATGGCCTGGATGCGAGTGTGACATTTTTTAAACAGCGGGACAGCTGCAATTTCTGCATTAGCCCTGTTACACCATCAGAAATCCTTATAATCCACTCTTATATTTAAAAACGAAATTTCGAATTGATTAAGTATATGATTCTTTTACAAATAATGTATTTTTATTTGCAAATAGAGCGCTGTCTGCGGTTTGCGAAATTTCAACGGGACCTACATGGTTTGCAGCTGCACTGCCCCAATACATAATTCCGCATCCAAAAACGGATTGGTATTAAATATAATCTACTTAAGTGTTCGGAAGAGAAATAGGTACGTAAATAGTAAAAAAACATAATTTATTAAGTGGTATTAAGTTTACTAACCAATTATATATACATATTACCGCGAAAACTGCATGCATATAATCTTTTTAGGGAGAATTCAAGGGTTTACTGTCTTTTTTAATATCGAAATAGACGGCTAGATCTGCTCTCCTCGAGAAGATGTCCAGAAATATACGAGATATGATCGAAGATGGCCCTGTTAAAAGCCTTTATTGGTTAGAATTAAACAAGTTAACGACTTTTGACTTTTTTAATTGGCTACTAAATCAGAGGACACGGATTCGAGACTTGTCTCGTTTCAAATTCGAATCGCTCCCAGGTATATACTTAATCTGAAATAATTGGGTAGCAGAGTAATCTGGGAAAGTAAGTGTATAGAATTCTTTTTGAAATTCACCAAAAAAGAAATTTACTGTGTCACTTTTTTTTTAGTTGTATAGGAGTTTTTAACGAGCATATTACACTAATTTATAGTTTCTTGTACAAAATGCATAACATTAAAAATTTTAACGAAGACTCTCTTGGAAAATACCCGTTGAGCGTAAGTTGTACGAAGACATTTATTTAAAACGACATCCATAGCCAACAATGAAACGGAGTAAGATGAGAAGGGTGTCGAGAGAGGGCTGATGAGTGTTAGAAACGGCAAGTTTTCTTTCATAATATTTTTGCAATCAAATCTGGTAATATGTTGCATTACTGAAGCAAAGCGCATGTATTTCTTTCGATATTTTTGTATTATCACTGAAAATAAAATTTGAATAATGTAATATCACTTATATTATTTTTTCGCGTACCTATTTAATTTTATCGTAATGATCGGTAAGATTATTTTTGGTAAAATATCGAAATATATATATATATATATATATATATATATATATATATATATATATAAATGATAATATGTTCAAAAATTGAAAATAATGATGGCAAATATTTATTTTTTTAATAGCAAAATTTAACTGAAAAAATGTTTTTTTCGACTGCGACAAATAAAGTTTTTGTAGGGCTTTTTTTTGTTTTGTTTGTTTTTCGTTTTAAATTTTTTAAAAGTGATAAAAAATTAAATAAAATCGTAATATTTAAGAACCGTTGAAAAAAAAAACATAGTTATTCTATCCTATTTTTCGCCCAGCCATTGTGAAAAATTGTGCGCTGTACTTTTCAAGGAAGTAAAAGTAGGTCAACGCGAATCTTCACATTATTCTGAATGAATTAAATAGTCCCCCCCCCCCATCAACATAAATACATTAACGATATAAACTAATTTATTCAGTAGCGATAATAATCACACTTATCTATTCGATCGAAGATTACGCTTGCAACGTTCGTTTATCGGATAGCATTTGGACACTTAATTAAGTAACTATATAATAACATCTTCCAATAGCTAACGAGCGATGATAGCAGCATACTGACGAAGAAATTGAACATTAATTTAACGCACCAAGGGGTGACAGAATACATAAATAAAAACAATTAAAAATCTGATCGGAGATTATAATTTTAATGAGCTTGTTACTCTTAGCCAGTCTCTAAAACATCGGTACCTTCAGGTCTGACCTTACCATGTGAATTACAAAAATGTTTTCGAGCTCCTTCACCGTCTTATCGTTTGGGTAGAAATATTACGTGCATGTGGCCGATATTGATGGCAGTCATCACTGTTTTCTTCGAAATTTAAAACCTATCCGACAGTTAGGTCTTCTGGTGATTTTATCCACATCGGTGTATCTCTGTCACTCTGGATTTCCTTCAGCGATTCCAGATTCAATTCGGTCTTTTGTCTTCGTTAAGTGTTTAACCAGTCAAACGTTTTCTTTGTAGGCAAACCAACCACTCTTCTGAAAGCCATTTCACGGTTGTTTAACTGACTGCCGGTAATCAATAAAAAGCTTCGAATGAAAACTGTAATGGTAATCTCTGTTTGATGAACTCGTTCAAGCTTGATATCGCTCAGTAATGAGAAAATAATCCGTGATCGCTTTCAGGTTGAAAATAGTCTTGAAACATGTGTGGGCAATTTCAGTTGACGGTCAAGTTCACTTAAAACATGTCACGTTACTTGTTTTTTTATTACACACACGCATATGCGCGTGTATATATACATATACATACACGCATACATTTATACATATATATATATATATATATAAAAAAAAATTAGCCAAAAATATCGTAAGCTTGATTGTCTTCGAAGCTACGAGACGGGTATACAGTGTTTTGAATTTTGTTATTAAAGAAACTATAGTATACGATCTGTTTAAATGATTCTTAAGAATAACTAAATATCTTAAGATTAAATATCTATCTATATATATATATATATATATATATAAATAGGCAAAGACAAAACAGTTCAATAACTTTCTTTTCTCTATTTATTAACCGATTTTTTTTTTTTTTTTTTTTTTGTTTAATAGCTATTCATTTTTAGTGTTATCAGTGCAAAAATTTTGAAAAGAGTTGTTATTTTTTTCCATATTTAAATAAAAAATGAATACAAAAAATGAAAAATGAAATCGCTATAGCCAGTAAATCTGTTCTTATTAAAATGCTTTAATTTTTCTTAATAGTCATTATTATTAGCTTTTTTACAGTGTACCAAATCCTAAGGTGGCATTTAATTTTAAATTGTGATTTACTGTTATTTTACTGAATTTATTTTTTATTCAATTATAATGGTATTGAACTGTTTTGTATTGTAAGTACATATCGTCGTGATAGCATAGTTGCTAGAGCGATTGACTTCCGTTACGGAGGTTACAGGTTCGATCTCGAGCGACGACAGAACTTATTACAAGATTTAAATAAAAATAATCGTTAATAATAAAAATACCACGTACAACATCATATGCGCGTTAGGTTAGTACACAGCAGACACACACACGGGATTGTACTTGAATAACGATGTAAATCAAACGATTACTAATCAGTTCTGAATGTAGTCTTGCGTGTGTACACCTGCGTTGCATATAATAATTTCCTAGTACATTACCTATATTTTTACAGCTGAGATGTACGAATAGGTAGTCGCCGACGCTCAGGAATTAAGTATGGCACTATAAAGAAGAGATAAAAATGTGCATAATGAACGAATGTATAAGAGTAGAGAAATTGTGTTGGAAAGATGCAACTTTTTTTTTTTTCTCTTAAATTTTTCATAATAATTGTAGTCGAATTTCGACCGGTGGGCGAACACTAGTTAAATAAAATATGTGCTAGTAAAGTTTTTTTTTTCCCCCCCTGAGAATGTCTTCATCTTTAGCGCTAGCAAAGAAAAAAACATTATATCAAGATATAAATTAGGCGTATTGTCTAAATCTGAGAACACCTGAATTATCTCGCGATTGTAAAAAGAAAGAGAAAAAGAAAAGAAATGTCAGTAAAAATGAATATAAAGAGTCTGTAAAAAAATCTAATTAATAATGTGAAAAAAATTGAAGGGATTAATGCGTAAAAAAGAGTACACATTGATTTGAAAATCAAAAAAACAAAAGCCTTTCTCACGTTTTTCGCTCGTGTTTGATAACAATTCTTTTTCCATTTTTGAAATCGTGTTCAACCGTTTTGATTAGCCATAATTGGTATCATTCAAACTCGGTATTCGTCCGAACACGCTTTTAGTGTTTTTGTCGCTCGATTTACCTGTTACTGTATAAAACACCGATAGCATAAACGTAAAAATTCTAAGGGAGACACGGATCACAACGGCTGATTTTTTGGTAATTGTTCTACACTGGATGCGTGGAGTTATATCGAGATAAAGTGTAGAGACTCAAATACGTATCGATGCGAAATGATAAACGGACGAAGACGTCGTTGGCTACAAGTTAAATCATTGGACCTGATTTTCGATCATGAAGTCGTTAACCACTAATAATAAATTGTGGGGCTTACTTTTCCAACTTACTAGAACAAACTGCAAGGTGATATTTGTGCGAATTTATGAGTACACTGGCATACTTAACAATAAGAAAGACTTGTTCGGAAATGCAGTGCTTTCATCGACTGCAGATAGTCTCTCACCCCACCCTTCGTCTATATTAGACTACATCATGAATGACTGCATACTTAAACGACAGGACAAGTCAAATTATACGTTTTTGTGAGCAATAAAGTAAAATAGTAGTCACAGGAGGAAAATATCGAAATCGCATCCGCAGCCGACTCCGAGTAGGTATACAATCCTGCTGTGATACCATTATGTGCTCAAAAAATGTGGTTCTATGAATTGCCCTTTAAACTTTCTAAGCACCTAACCGAGAATCAACGGGTATTCTGCGATTTCCATTTCGGAGTATACTTGACTTTATTAGAGATCTCATAAATTCTCTTAAATAACCTTCGGAATCGTTAACAAATGTATTGTACTTTATTAGAGCAACTAAAATCACATATATATATATATATATATATAAGGGGCGGATCCAGAGAGATATTGGGGGGGGATTATATAATTACATAATATTTTATACGGTAGACAATAAATTTGACCTTGTTTCAAAATAAAATCAAATAGTGACCTCTTTAGAAATTTAAAATGGTCTGACAATTAGATAATGAGAAGAAAAAAAAACCAGGTATATTTAAAAATGAAGGTACATCAATATGATCCCCTTTAAAATTAATTACTCTGTAGCTACACAACACTGATGCTAGCGCTTTTTCCAATTTTTGAAACAACTCTGGAAAACTTCAACTCTCTGAATATCCTCGTCACGGACATGAAAATGCGTTTACCGTTCGACCGAGGAAACAGGAAAAAGTCGCACTGTGACATATTCGATGAATACGGAGGTTGTGGCAGACTGATTCGAAGTCGACAACTGCGTCACACTGAAAAGTCACCATGGCGCATTGTCTTCACGAAGGTACTATGTCTTCGTAATGTCTGGGCAGACTCTGGCCACACCCTTTTTCGCAACCGTTGTCACAAATTCCATGTGTATCACCACCCCTTTTCTATCAAATAATCAAATCACCATTGCTTTCACCTTTAGCTTACTCATTTTTGATTTTTTTGTTCTTGCTTCGCCAGCAGACAACCACCACTGTTCGCTTTAATTAAGTTTCGCCACTGTTAATTGCGCAGTCTAGAAGAATTTAGCCGCTTAGAGATAATCTTCCACAACGAACATTCCCCCATTTTTTTTTATGTTGCTCCGAAAGGGTTTTTGTAACCGTGTTTGTACAAAGTTTTCCACGGACACAAATGTTGCGTGTGTACGGTGTCCAAGCACGAGTACGATGTGTAGTACTAGTAACTAACGTCTTCCGATGAATGAAAATATATGTATGAACTCGTTCGGTAGCAAAACGCGCGTAACGGTTGATGATATTATAATGTTCCTATGGTACACTTCGGTCGAGTAGGCTAAAATTTTCGACCTACTGAACTCGTACACTTCTTAATATAGTGGCCATGTTGTCATTTGCATAGTTCAAGATCATCTACAAGCAACGGGAAATTACAATACATAAATGTGTACACATTAGGAAAATTTCCAATTGGTCCTACCGACTCCATTTCGCAATCATAATGTCCCCGTCTCGTTTTGTTAGCGTGTTACTGAAATTTGTTCGCAGCGCCCTAAATGAAATTATACTTTTCGATTTTTATTTCTATTCTATTTGTTGCGAAATAATTTATTTTATTTATTTATTTATTTCATCAGTTGTAAATATATATATATATGTATATTCGTATTTTATAGGGGGAAATTTTTTTTTTTTTTTTTGCTCTCTAGTCCTATCTTCTTTCATTTTCTCGTACGAATTCTTTTATTGTCGCAGCCAGCTACTGGAAAATTAATATATTCTGCCTAAGGAACAAGTTATGTACAACAATCAATTACGGATACTATGAAAATCTGTCTATATTTACACTGAAATTTTGAAGAAAATTCAAACAGCGCACGGAAGGTTAGTACTGGACACAAAGCACAGCGGACCAAGAAATACGCGGATACATGCTAGAGAAACTCGTCTACAGATGCGGTAGAAAATTGAAATGAGTTATTTACGTAGCAAAAAAAAAAAAAAAAGAAAAAAAAGAAAAAACAAGAAAACACGAAATAGATGAACGAAGCGTGTGATGAAATCAGATGTGAGCCTGTGAATATCTGAAAAAAGAGAAAAATGGATGGACACTGGGTTCAGCATGGGCAAAGTAGCGAGGTGAATAAGAAAGGCGCGGAATAGGAATAATTACAAAAAGCCAAAGATGTCTAGCGGTATATGGGCTAATCGTAATCGTAAATAGTAGAATATGCGCATAGATAAATAATAACAATGATAGTCGAAACTGTTTCTTAATTATAATAGCCGAGTCTCGATGAAGAATCGGTTAAGAACAGGAAGAGGAGTAGAATGAAACGTGAGGATGATGATTGCAAATAAAGTCTATAAGACAAAGGACACTCACAGCGTCTATGAATGTAAATTGAATGAAAAAAATGTTGAGAAAACTCCGTTCCAACAACAGAAAGAGAGAGAGAGAGAGAGAGAGAGAGAGAGAGAGAGAGAGAGAGAGAGAGAGAGAAGATTATACGGATTTATTATTAATAAAGCAGGATGAAGAAGTACCCTACGGCGGCTGCATAAAAAATCTAGAGCAGCTCAAATGGCCAATAATGATCAGTTCACGTTTATTTTTCGTCAATATTTACGCTATGTTTAATCACTTGATTCATTAGGCTTCATTAAATTGGCCCGGCTACTACAGTTTCTGTTCCATCAACGGAGAAGAATTATGAAATTTCAGCAATGTGAAAGCAACCGAAGTTTGTACTATTCGCCGTATGTATACTGGATTCGATGAAGGGAAATTCGACCATAATGATGATGATACGACAAAAAACGCAGAAAAAGTTATCGATATCTGAGGAACCGGCGAAATTCTATAAATGTGTGAAAGATCGTGATGGTAATTCTTATATAGTCATTTCCAGAAGATTTCAGTTATTGTCTCTTTAGAACAATGTGAGAAACATTTGACCTTAGTGCTTGGTATATTAAAATATTAAAGCCTCTAAAATATGTTTAGTGGAAGACATGTAGGCAAAGTGTTGGCGAAGTTTTATCAAAAAATCCTCAAGGGGGGTACAAAAAAATCGGAAAAAAACAAAAAAAAACAAAAGGAAGAAAGATAGATAAGAGAAGTAGTGTCTAGAGGGGAACACCCGGTAGGAACGAAGTTGCTTTCACTTTTTAGTATAAAGTTCATAAAGTATATGATAAAAAATGCTACAATATATAAATCTCGTATGAATCAAAACAAAGGATAAATCATTGGACTCGTTGAAGACGTCGCACAAAAAAGCCGCGCCAATTTTCAAATTCAAAAAAAATTTACGTGTGTTTTGAGCTTATACAGCTGACCGCGCGTACGATGCTTGCTGTTCAAATCTCGGTACTCGCACGAACGCATACAAACACACACACACACATCTGTATATAATAAAAAGAGACAGAGGGAAAGAGAAGGAGGGTGAAGGTCGTCTGCTGGACGACGCATAATAACGCGATTTTCGTTATCTTTTCTGCCGGTTTACTCCTACCGACGACAAGCTACGTAAAAGAACTTCGTTCCACAAAAAAACACCATGCTTTAATACTTTGACACGTCTACAAAGACCTCTAAAGTTACAAACCGTAATCATTTAAGCAGAAAGTTTAAGGTTAAATATAAACTTTCGTCTCGTATGCTCCATTTTTGGTTGTCTCAGTACGAATATATTTTATCTGTTGGTATTAAAGATTACTTTTATGGTGATCAGGAAACGGAGTTTCGAAAGAAATAAAAACCAGATTTATCGATACGGTTTTATTTTACGTTGTTCAGTGATTAACGGTTGTCCTCGAATCAAATGCGCGATAATCAGTTCTCCTGAAGCAGCGATGCTTTTTTAAAAAGTCGTACAAAACAAATTGAAAATGTTAATATAAATCGAGTGGCGCACTTTTAGCGGAGCGTCCGATATCGTGATGTTTCGGTTCGCAATAAACCGAGATCAACGGCAATCTTAATGTTTGTGCAGTAAGTTTAGGTGACAGTAGGAAAAACCGGTTTTCTTTATAGTTTATCGTACGCCTACAAACATCGAAAAGGTACTAATAGACGAATTTTCATTATGTAATTACGTTCCACGAACATAGAGAGACATGCACTAGAATGAAGTGGAGTGTAAAGGAATAAAGTTCTTATTTTTCACGTAAAAAGACAAGCTACGTACCAACAAACAAAAATGCAAAATGCACAAGAAGCCAGCTGGTTAGGTTCGTTATCCGGGTAAATAAAATAGAAGAGCAGTGTATGCTGCAATAAATAGACTCCCCGCGGTGGGGTTTACTGAAGTTGTTTGGATACATTTCATTCAATTAGACCATGGGGACCGTAGTTGATTTTATTAACTATCCTCCTGTAAATTTGTACATCTGGAAACGAACATCGCGGTAAAAAGAGCATGCGGATAAATATGGCAAACGCGCACGTATACAGTAGCAGATATCTACGGTGAAGTGTGAATCCATTTAGTCGCGTTGCGCATTGCCTACCACCGGTAAATACGTTGCTTGCATATAGCTGAATAGAAAATCGCAACCATCCCCATCTTGTTGCATTGCTTATTGACTGTTGCTGATGAATTAATTATGTATTTGCATACTGACCTAATTTACGGCTCGTTATAACAATGAATAAATCTACCGTTTTATAAATGTGTGTTCATCGTTGAATCCCCGTAACTATGAAGATGATAGCTTTCTTACTTTCACAAGGTTTAGCAGCGAGAAGTATATGCATAGTTTTTGAACGTTAATTGTACGGCGATCAAAAGCCTAGCCAATTTGCAAATGTGCTTACTGCGGATAATGCCCCCCTCAACAAAAAAAGGGTGAAGCCAAACCTAACTTACCAACGAATATAAATATTAGTTTGCCTACTGGCGCGTCTTTGCATAAGAATAATTTATTACGATGGGACATTAGTTTAATGTCCCATTGTATGTTTTCTGTTGCATATGCGTATGTTGTTCCGGTAGGACCATAACAAAATAACGTGAATATGTACACAAGGAGGAAGTAGTAAGAATATGCATATTTATTGTCACGCCAACTTTAGTAAATTATCTGATTTATAAAACTTGTACGACAGTGGATGTATTCTACAGTAGTAAATTTAACATTTGTAAAAAAAGTACTTATTAATTCTGTGTCCAAAATATATTATTACTAGCTGTGCCCGCGGCGTTGCTCGCGTGAATTACGATTCTAAAAAATTACTTTATTTGTTAAATTACACCCGCGCGGAATTCAGTTCTTGACTGTGTAAGAGTATCACAGTAAATGATTATTTGTCAAGAGATTTTTTATTGACCGTGGCGGCTCGTGAATATTGGGGAGACTAACTTTTCCAGAAGCACAGCACATACCATTAGGTTCATTGGCCCATTTTTTGGCAGAACACTTGGAGCAGATCTTATTCATGGCTCCGATTTGGATGGAAGACTGTTGAGCATAATCAATCTGTGAATCGTATCTGAAAGCCGATCTGTTACTGCGAGCTAATACTCGATTACGAACTCTAGTCGTTGACGTCTGCTGTCTTTCTCTCTGATTTCGAAGGCGTTGGGAACGCTCAGAGCTCGATTCCCTAGTGCGAGCTTGTATATTTCTAATATTTTGCTCTTCAAGCCGCTGCGAACGCTCGATACTCGACTCTCTCGCACGCATACTTGAGAGGTTCTCAAATTTTGTTCAGCAAGCCTCTGTGAACGCTCGATACTCGACTCTCTGGCACGCGATTGCGACGCGTATTCTCTCTGACTTGCAAGACGATTTTCAGTTTCTGATGAAGATTCTCCATTACGACGTATTTTTGATGCCCTCGCCTAGGAACTATTTCTAGAAAGTTGAGATCTTAATCTTTTGGGCATTTTGTACCTTTTACAAAAAAGATAACGGTAACGCTAGAAAATTTCCATTCCCCTTGCGTTAACACACTATTTCCATTGGTGATGAGCTTGTAAACGATGCTAAGGCGATGTTTATCCGAATTTACATTTCTCCATGGTAATTAACATTGATATTTTAATGTTTTATAAAAAAAAGTTAAATTCGTTTTCTTTATCCGAATTTACATTTCCCCATGGTAATTAACATTGATATTTTAATGTTTTATAAAAATAGTTTTTGTAGCGCAAACGATGTAAGGAATTGTTTAGGTCACTTTTTTTACACCTTGAGTTACATTATTGGAGTTTTAGTAAGGATCGCTAATTTTTTTGAAAATATAATATAGCCTATGTCACCCGCAGATAGTGTAGCTTCCCAACGGTGAAAGAATTTTTCAAATCGGTCCAGTAGTTTCAGAGCCTATTCAATGCAAACAAACAAACAAATCTTTCCTCTTTATAATTATATTATGGATAATATTTGACATAAAATTCGGTTGTCAACTTTTCCCCTAATATATTCGCTTATTCTCCTAGTTTCAATAAAATTTCAAGTACATCCTCGTTGCTTGACATTCGTAATTAGTTAAAAAATCAAAGGCGATACGGTAATATTAAAAATAAGTAAATTCGTCTTTTGTTACACTCACTCAGTCGTATATTGGTGATGATGTTAATATGAAATATTCTTCCTTCCTTTGCCACATTGTGAAAAAGTTAAGGTAATGATAAAAAAAAACAAAATAAACGACAACCAACATGAGCGAGTTATAATGGAGTAAATAGGCGGGTTAAATCATATTTGTAATATCGTCATATTCTTTATTTTCTAAAGTACCGGTGTTTGAAATTATATTAGTAACGGGGAAAATACGAAATTGTAAATAATGATAAGTAACTTTTGGTAATTAAATATAACGCGTATGTTATTTGTAGGCTGCGGGACTTTTGGTTGTATTTAAAATGGCCCGATTTAAACGATTTTTCATAAAAATTTAACTGTAAACCAAGTCAAAATATCTTTCGACTCATAATGTTTGTTGCATATTTTGAAGAACTAAATCAACGTTACTCTTTATTACATCAATTAATCTTAAAGAGAAACTTATTATAAGCTTTAGACACAACTGAACGATTCCAGGTAGAGTGGACTGAATAACGAAATTCCTTTCTGTATTATTCAGTTCGTTCGGGTTACATTTTCGAACTGAATTTTAAGATTTCTTCAACTTTTCTGTTTCAAAGTCGCTTCAATAGGCTATAAAATATCGTATATATTATTATATTACCAGTGTGTACCGTTTGCTTCTTTTTTTTTTTCTGTTTGTGACTACGCTGTTAGGCGCAGAGAGAAAAATGAACTGTAAAGGCACCTGATAGAAACGAAGAAACAGCTAATTTAAATTATCTTTCGTATCGTTTTTATTACAGGCTGAAACATCATTTCTTTTCTATCTGACATTAGCTCGTCGTCGCTTATGTTTTATTCATCGCTGCCAAATTTCGACTGTCATTATTGAACGACCCATCGGGTTAGTCCTAGTTTCATCTACACATTAATTTACATTATAAGTACTTCCCAGAAAACAAACGTATCTAAAGAACAACGCTTGCCAGTTGCGGCGTGCTCGGAAAAGAAGAAAAAATGAATACTTCGAAAATTATTTGCTTTATCGGCTGTTTTTTCGTCAATTAATTCCTAATGTCGTCTTTTTCATGTTGACATCGTGTAATCTCCACCTTGACCTTTATTAATTCTTTTACTTCACGCTGTATATAGAACGTAACGTTCGGAAGAAAAATATGGACATTCAAAGGGAACGTGATTAGCGTGTTGCAAATCGTGGATTCGTTCGGATGAAGAGAACAATATGATGGACAAGAAACTAAGGAGAGGCCGTTACCGGAAGATGGTAGAAGAGAATGATTAAAAAGTAGAGACGAATAATAGAAACAATAACAGAACGGGGGAGTGAAGGAAACTCTAAGAAACATGAAACAGAAGGATTAGGTTGTACAGGCAGATAGAAGGAACGCTCGTTACTGAAAGAAGAAGTGTAAATATCTGATCAAAATCTAAGATGCAATTTTTTTTACATAGCGACACAAAAATTAGAGGATGGGATTTTGTTGAAAAAGGAGGAGGAGGAGGCTGATGAGGAGGCGGAGGAGGAGGAGGAGGAGGAGGAGGGGGAGGAGGAGACAGCAACTCCAGCCAGAGAATCCGCCGCCTCATTACCCTCGATATATACATAGCTGGACAGCCACAGTCTAAGATGATTTGCTGTAAAAGTCGAATTTCAAATAAAATTTTCGTTGATGTTGTCTCGTTCAAAGTACATATCAGGAATCAAACGCAAGAATGAAAGATAAAGTTGAGAGGCGGCTGCAGATTGTTCCGTTTCCTTCTTCAGTTTTAAAAAACTACCAGGCGCTTTTACCTGATTCCATTATCCTCTCCTCTATAATTGACAATCTTTCCGTACTTCATTATAGTTGATCTCCTTTAGATTTCCAATCATTGCAGCATCGCAGATAATTTAGCTGACTTGACTGCTCGCTTTTCTTTCTCTGCTGGCCAGTTTACCAATAAACATCGTGCTCATAATATCCTTTTTCCATCAAAGCGTGCTCATTTTAAATTACATATTCCTAATCTTCACTTATTTCACTAATTCCGCCTTCTCCCTTATCTTCACCTTGAATTAACTCGTATTTTGATCGCTTTGATATTTGCTCTGCAATTGGTCTTCCGTTTTAATCATAGTCGCCTTCCTCCTTCCCTTTTTCGATTTTTGATCGTTTCCTCGTCTTACTGTATCCTCTACAGACCACGACTGCGCGTGTGTGACGCGGATCTTATTGCTTTTTTGAATATTCTTTTCTCTTCCATACAACATATTTTTATAACCTTTCTAGCACTCATTTCGGATTTTATACGCTTATTTCTCCGGTTCTTTCCCTAGACGCTTTCCCAGCTTTGGCTAAATTAATTTCCTCCATTTACGCATAAACGAAATAGCGCTAGCTCATTCGTGTTGCGATAAAAATAAATTATTAACGATATCATCGTTTTTGCTGGAAGAGATTTTTTTGTAATTCTCAATGCTAAAGTTTCTCTAACAAGGATGGATCACGATCAACGTATCACCGATTCTGATGAAATTTTGCAGATTGATAGAAGACCATGTGAGTATACGAACTGTGTAAAATACTATTAGAATTCGACTTTTTGACTTACGCGAGAAATTTAAACTTTCAGCAGCCGCATTTAACGGTTAATATATACAGTCGACTCGCGATTATCCGGATGATCTCGTTTATCCGGACTACGTATTATCCGGATCGATTTTTCAAAAAAAAAAACAATTAGAAAAGAAGAAAAAGCCAAAGCGCTTTTATAAAATCCGCAGCTGTGTGCAGTACGTATCCGAATATTTGTTTACATTTGCTACAAATGAAGATGCTGTGAAATTTTTAACCGACTTCAGAAAAGAAGGAGGAATTCAATTCGACTGTATTTTTTTTTTTTTTTTTTTTTTTTTTTATGTGTGTTACCTAAGAACTTTTTTCCAGATGAACCGATTTTGATGATTCTTCTTTCATTTGAAAGCTGGTGCTTCTCATGTGTGGTCACATTTAAATTTGATCAAGATCTGACCGGTAGTTTTTGAGTTATCCTTAATAATGCGGGAAATTGAAGCTTTTTGGATGCTTTTCATTCATGATTGTTTTCACCGTCCGGTTAGATTTATTGACTTAAAATACTATAAATTTGCCAAATTACCATGGAAATGTAGCTTTTGATGTTTTCACACCGTCGAAATATCGGTTCTTGTTGAAATTTTTTAATTTAATTGAATAAAATGCACTAAAAAATAACGAAATAAAATGCTTTTTTACACAAAATAAATACCGATACTTGAAGATTTACTATAAAAATTTAAAAATGCTCTAAAAAGTAAAAAATAATTACTCCCGATAAAAAAAAAAATATCAGAGTGATATATAACATTTAACTGGTGATATCGTAATTCTTATACAACACTGATATCTTAATTAGAGTCGGCATCAAATTCATATTAAATTAATAATTAAAAACTGCATTAAATGTTCATTAAATTGTCCCTAGATATAGTAACATGAATTTAATTCCGACTCTAATTAAGGTACTAATGTTGTATAAGAATTACGATATTACCTTTAAGGGTATATCACCCTGATATATATATTTTTTATCGGGAGTAATTATTTTTTTACTTTTTAGTGCATTTTTAAATTTTTTATAATAAACCTTAAAGTCGGTATTTATTTTTTTCTAAAAAAGCATTTTATTAAAATTTGGTTTCACAAAGAGTTTTCCCCCGCAGTTGCAAAACATTTGTCCGACAAACAGCTACCGAGAAAAGCAATACTTATTCTCGACAATGCTCCAATTCGACAACTGAGCAGTTACAAGATGGTGATACAAAAGGTTTCTTCCGGCAAACGTTACAACCGATGTTTGTCAACCTATGGATCAAGGAATCTTAAGAGGCCTTATAAAGAAATATCGACACCGCCTTCTCACCAGACTAATATCAAGCGTTGAAAAGGGGACCGTGTCAGGTTGCTTTAAAATCAGTTGATATGCTTGATGTTATCATCACTTGGGGTTATCTGAGGGATGGGAAGAGATTAATTCTGTAGCATTACCGCGGTCGTGGAAAATATTATTAGATCATAAAGTCACACTGATAAATAGGATAAAATTGACAAACAATGTGATTTGAATAGTTCAAAAGCCAACGAGGAGCTTCTTTCTATAATAAAAAAGTATTCCAGGATGTGAAATAATACGGGTGATATTACAGAATGGATGGGCAGCGCCGAGATCGAAGAAATGGCAAATGAGGATATCACGGTACTCGACGAGGATCAGCCAGTTGAAGAAAATATTGATCACGAGCCTCTTCAAAGTGTTATACCGCACACGATGAAGGACTGAAGGCGATCGAAGTAGCGCTGGAGTAACTTAACTGGAAGAAGCGTGTCACATCGGCTGATATCATTTGTTTGCGCAAATATCGGCAAGGAAGAGCATGCAAAAGACACAGAGACCTTAATCACAGACTTCTTTAAAAATTAGTTAATGTACACTGTAAATTAATTTTCATGTTTACTTTTTTATAGGATAAGTCAATTTTTATTTTTTCATTTAATTTGCAGTATTTAACCTCGAACTCCGGCGTATCCGGATTTTTTGCTATCCGGACCGGGTTGCCGCCCAATTAATCCGGATAATCGCGAGTCGACTGTATATATAGTCATTTAGACAAAAATATAGGCAAACAATTCCAGATTATGTTTATTTACCTTGTTCAAATGATTCAGGAGACTGATTATTCTAAAATATATTAAATTAAAATTATTTTATTAATTTTTAATAATTTTTTCTTGTTTAATATACTTCATTTTAGAGTAATCAGTCTTCCGAACCATCCGGACAAGGTAAATAAACATAATTTGGAATTTTTTGCCTATATTTTTGTTTAAATGGCTACATATATATATATATATATATATATGTGTACATATATATTATCCGTTAAATGTGACTTTTAAAAATTTTAATTTCTCGCGTAGATCCAAAAAGTTGCATTATAATAATATTTTACACGGTACATGTTCTTCTATCGATTTGCAAAATTTCATAAAAATCAGTGACCCGCAGATTGTGTGAACTCTCCTTGTAAGACGATTTTTTGCAAAAAATATTTTTTTTTGTTTTTGATTAGTTTTACGTAAAAAATAATATAGAAACGAAACAGAAACATACTATTAAATTAACCTTTTAAAATAACAACACTTTTTTATTTACAATAAACTTCTAAAAAAATTAATATTTCGTACGTCCATTATTTAATTAAATTAGAGCCAGTGGTTTAAAAAAGTTATTTATAAAATTAATATTATAATTTTCAAAATTAATTTTTGTTAATTTGCTATGAAAGACATTTAAATAACTTCTACTAATTTCGCTAAAACTTCAACCCACCGTAATAAATACTCTTTTTTTATTTCGTTTTTTCCTTCATTTTTTTTTCTTTTTTAAATACTAGGCCGTAACATAAATAGTCGATTTTCGAATTTCATTCCTTATTGTACACCATAATGTACAAAAAGCGGAAACAAACTGTTTTTGCATTCATTAGTAATTGTTCACGTTTCGGATGTGTACTTTTAAAAAGAGGACATAACGTAGGTTAATTCTTTTAGTACCGGCAATGATTTTTGACTTTTTAAAGGCACTTTTTCTAAATTTACAAACGCCTATTTCTATTCGTTTATTTATTTGCCAATATTCGATGCTTGATTTTTCGTGTTCTACTCCTAATAATATTTAAACATCTATACACTGATGTGGTGACGTACCCAAAAATTTATCTGCGAAGCGGGGAGCAAACTTTGAACGTTTGTTACGTTGTTATGTGCAAAAGTGAAAACGCATAATTCTGTTTTTGATGCGTACGTCCGCTAATGAATAAATATTTTCAAATTAAAACTGTAATTTCACTCACGCCCATACTGCTAAATCAGGGACGGATCCAGAGGGACATGGGGGGTGGGGGGTGGGGGGTGATTAAGAAATGTATTTCAATAGTGCTTTTTTTTTTTTTACAATACGAGTTTGCGTACAAAGGCGCCAAGCCAAGCACCGCCGTTAGGCTTAATCTTTACCTAGAACCTTCTTACAATAAAACTTAAGTAATAAACTTTAATTATTTTTTATTTATTTATTATTTTTTATATCGGGGTTTGAGAAACTTAATGTTACATGATCTGGTGGGTTATGCGCTGTGTACTTATTTAATAGACAATAATATTTTTATTATTATTTTTTTTCTTTCTGAAAGACGCGTGTGATTGATTTCGGTTTGATTTACCATTTAGGATAGATTGTCTCGTCCGGGTATTAATATTGAAAATTATATATGTGTTAATGAGTAGATTTTAAGTGTAATGATTTTTATTTAAGGGTTTTTTTTTTTTTTAATGGGCTCGGTGTTAACACTGACCCAACTGCGTGGACTTAGATCACCTACTCAGATTCTGAGACGATCGGAGATAGAGAGTGTAAAGGAAAGAAGGAGGGGAATAACGGCTAAAGATGGAATGAAAAGGATAAAGGAAGCATTGAAAGGGGTAGAAAGATCCAACGCCAAGAGTTCGGCGTATAGATGAGAGCACTCAGAAAAAAGAGCAGGACATTCAAAAATGATATGGTTGGAGTCGCATATAAAGGGAGGACGGGTGTATTCTAGTCTAGAGGCACGAATTTAGGACGTTTTTTCAAGCTCGATAAAAAAAAACAATAAATATTTTTACCATCCACTTTTTTTACTATTTATTTATTCATGTTTTAAGAATACACAAAAAAATTATCAAAAAAAGAAATTTTAAATTCACGAAGTTACAAGCTGATGAAGTGGAAGGGGTAAAAAAAAAGAATGTGTACTGGTTGACAAGTTTCCAACCCTTCTAGTCATGTGAAAAAAAAAAAAAGATTCTTAATTATTAAGGGTGTGGTTATAGTCCCTACTTCAGAGAAGAAGAAAAAAAAAATTCTCGTAAAATGGTGACTGTTTGAAAAAAAAAAAGGTTGATTTTTTACTTGTTTTTTAACTTTCTGAATTTTTTAAAAACAGTAGAAATCAAAATTTTGACTTTATTCTGGCAGGGGCCATAGAGGGATATATAAAGAAGATCCATACCCAATTTAAAAGTAAATCGGTTTATTAGAACTTGAGATATCATATCAACCGTGTTGAAAAAAGTAGTTTCGAGAAAAGCGCGTTTCTAGTTTTGAAAGTGTCAGATAAAGTTTCAGGCAGTCTGATTCATGGAACGGTACGTTATACTTACATTAATCGGCGATTCCTACTTCATACAATGGACCTTTTTCTACTTTAAATTGTACATTTTCTGAAGTTCTAAAAATAGATTTCACTAATGTATCGACAACTTTTTTGCTGTATTTACCTACAAGCGTAGTAATTTCAAAAAGTGAATTGAATCCTCTTTTTTTCGAATTACCATCTCCAGAAACTGTCAGATATGTTGGATTAGCGTCGAGATCAGAGGCTGATATTAATTCCTTTTCTTCTTCTATAGCTTTAGAAATAATTTGATTATAAACTGATGATGCGGCCAAATATAAATTTTTAAGGCAACTGTAGTATGTACCGACTGTCAAACCTTGACAAATATCCATCGTACTGTAGAATATATTTATACCTTTTCTTCCGACTTCTAAAAGTCTCATAGCTGTTACAAGTCTGCGATTTACTTCATATTAATGAATGGACATGATTGAATATACCGTACATCTTGACAACCGCATTGCACTATAATTTTGAATCCTAATCAACAAAGTCCGAGAAAATTTAATTTTTTGGTTGCATGTGCACATAAAACTAACAAAGAAAGTGATGTAAAAACAGAGAAAAATTCTAAAATGCAATAGCCGTAATTATTTTCAATAATAACTTCTTCGTCTCCCAATTTTTTTAATTTTGCTGCAGATGCGCTGGTAAAATTTGTTTCTTCTTCAACAGTATGTTGATTTCCTTTGAATGTTACTTTTATTTAGTCTATCTGAACGCACATCACTTCCTTTGTTACTTTTTTTATCCATTTTGCACTTAATAAATAAAACACGCACTTAAACTTTTATATTTTCGGACTGTACACAGTGTGTTTACGTTGCTTGAAGATTGAAACGAAACTGACCTGAACTGAACACTAAACAAGAGAAGATTTCAACAAAATACGTTACAATGGCCTTTAGTTGATCGATTTTTAAATATATACATATATATAATGTATAAAAGAGTTTGATTTATCCTCAGCTAGTCGAAGAATGTCTACCGTGTCTATTGTTTGATCCGCTCCGACTGAGCCGATTTAGTTGCCGCGTCACGAAAATAGCTATAACTCTGTAAATAATATCAGAATATGCAAAAAAAAAAAATTTTCAGTTTTTTCATATTTTTAGACTAGAATACCTCCTTAATTGAGTAATGTAAATCACTGTATGTTGTTATTTTTGCCAGTAAATTTTGGTTTTAAAACTAAGGACGTGAATTTTTGAAATTTTGTTGACGTAGCTGAATTACTGAAATTGAGGTTTTCTATGTTGAAGTGTCTGATGTCGTCATACTTACTGCAGTGGAAGATTACATGATTGGCGTTTTCAATTTCCCCACCGTTACATTTGTTGTCTTCAGTAATTTTGTATTAAGCTTTACTTCAATTAGCCAAGTATTAAATATTAGTTATAATTAAATCCACAGGTAACATTTATACAAATCTTTTATAGTATAAATTAAGTTTTGCTGTTATAACTAATTTTTTCATAGAAGCTTTGGTTCTTCGGGGGGGGGGGGTGTCCCCCCGTGGAGCGCCACTGGCTAAATTAAACATTTCTGATCGAGGGTATCTGGAATTCTATTTCCTTATAAACGTCAACATACACGTTTGAGATGCTCGGGTGCCGGATTATTCCCACCACCACATACCGTCGCATAGTTTTTTACTTTAAGCATTTTTATTCCTATCTTTAATTTTTAATCTTGTAATTTCTTAGGTTTTTTTTTTTTTAATTATTACCTCTTCTTCTTATGTCTGATATCCCAGGAAAGAATCCAGCAAGAATTGGAAATGGTAAAGAACTTGCTTCTGTATAGATCAAGTAGGTGTTGAATTTTTTTTAGATAGGCATGATAAAAAGGACAGTGTACTTTTCGCCGCGAATTTTTTCAAAAAATTAAAAATTCCGATTAGCCAAGTCTCATTTTAAACTTTTTTTTTTTTTTATTATTATTTGATTTACACGTTTTATATACAAAAGAATATATCGAGTTCTTTTCCGTTTCTATTTTTTTCCCGCTTGGGCGCGTCTTTCGCTTTCTAATTCTTCTTTGATTCTTTTTTTTTCTGTCCTAATTTAACTGA
Organism: Icerya purchasi; assembly: GCA_039619475.1. Lineage (NCBI taxonomy): Eukaryota > Metazoa > Arthropoda > Insecta > Hemiptera > Monophlebidae > Icerya > Icerya purchasi. The sequence goes on along the minus strand of CM077115.1, from coordinate 189,784,062 downwards.
AATTTATAAATTGTAACAGGTGCTTTAGTTTTTGTTCCGATTAGGTAGCAGGGTCGTCCATTTTTTCATATATGCATATATTACATTTAATTCCGGTTGCAGTATATGCGTATTTGGAAAAATGGACGACGCTACCTAATCCGAACAAAAACTGAAGTGTCTTTATTTCATCTTATAATAATAGCCTAGACAATGTACAATTAAATCTGTCAATGGATGGTATGTTACTCAAAAACACAAAATCCCCGAAAATATTTGGGAATAACGTTGGACCGTTCGCTCACGTCCAACACTAATCTGATCCAGAAACTTGCAAACATTTTCAAAGACTAGTTGGAATAACATGCTCTACGCATATCCGCTTTATCACTAGTCCTCTCTACTGCGGAATATTGCTCGCCAGTGTGGATGAACAGTACTCATGTGCGTAAGGTTGATGTTCAATTCAACGAAGCAATGCGCATTATCTTGGCAACGCTGCTTAGTACACCAACTTCATGCCTCCCGGTCCTTACTAACATTTCTCCGCCTCACATTCGAAGAATCATTGATTCTGTGAAGAAGACTTCAGCAAAGTTCAGGCAAAATGAGAATCTGGTGATTACGAAATTCATAAAAGGAGGCCCGTAAAGCCAAATTAAAATCTAGAAAATCCCCCCGTGGACATCTATTGAACTTTTGCTCAGTACGCATCTGACTGGAAGGAACAATGGGCTGATGAATGGAAGTCGACACGTAATTCCTTATCAAACAGTGTCCTCGTCGACAACCCTACAGATCAACTTCCGGAAATGGAACTTCGTAAAAAAGAATGACGACTCCTGAACAGAATTCAAACTGGCTATATTAGATGCGGTCAACAAAAGCGGGGCATTTCCGAGTCGGCGAGTTGTTGTTGCAGTCATTCCAAGCAAGCAATAAAACACATTGTTGACGAATGTGATGTGTACTCAAAAATTGGTATTACATTTCAATATCTACATCAGTTGCGCGGCGATTCCCTAGATTGGCTTTCCAGTTTAACGCTCGAACTATAGACCAACGTTATACGATACGATATGATACCTAACGGGGTCATACGTCCAATGTGGAGACGTACCGTATAAAATTATGGAGATATGTTGAAGTGTCAGTTCGAAAAATAATTCAAACAATTCAAAATAAGCCAATCCGATGATAACGAACGCGGCTCAGTGGAACGATACAGGTCGAATTAAATGAGTCAAAGAAGGAACGTTACACTTGTCAAGATAAACAAAGATTAAATAAATATCTAAATTCAAAGGCGCTGAAATTTTTACTTACAAATGAAGACTTAAGAGGACTTAAATAATTAAAATCTAATAATCCTCTAGTCATTGCAATAATTTCATTGTCCATTGTATGTATTTTATACGTAATTAGGAGAGCATGGCTGTTAAGCTATGCTTCTACGCGCATTTATTTTGCTTATAGATGAAGAATACCATTTATTTAAGATCATTTTTAAGATTGTAACAATGAAATATGTAATAGAAGGTGTGATCAAAAAAAAAAAAAGTATATGAGGAACTGTACAACCACGAGAATAATGAAATTGAAATAAATCGCGATATATATATATATATAAACTCGGCCATTTTGGCCTCGCAAGGGGCTGTGCCCCTTGACCCCTTTTGCTTTCATTTCTGTCTCTTTCTCTTCTATACTTAGTGTAATAAAATGATCAAAATTTACAACGTAATTCTTACTGGCATCAACACACACAAAAAATAACATAACCACAAAAATCTTATTCTAACATTTAACTTCCGTTATATAAAATAAGACATTTTTTCGTTACATTTTTCGTTACATATTTCACTACATAAAATTGTGACATTTTTTAAATAACAATAACAAAAATCCTATAAAATATAACAAACGTTACATAAAATTGGGACATTTTTTCGAATGGGGGGTAGCCTAAGAATTACGTTGTAATTTATATATATATATATATATATATATATGTATATTAATTACAACGTAAATCTTAGGTACCTCCCATTAAAAAAAAATGTCCCAATTTTATGTAACGAAAATATGTCTTAATTTTATATAATGAAAGTTAAATGTTAGGATAGGTACTTTTGTGATTAGTTGATGCCAGTAAGAATTACGTTGTAAATTTTGATCACTTTATACAAAGTATAGAAGAGAAAGAGACAGAAATGAAAGCAAGAGGGGTCAAGGGGCACAGCCCCTTGCGAGGCCAAACTGGTCGAGCAATATATATATATATATGTATATATATTAATTCAGAATAAAAAATGTTCAAGATGTTATTCAGCGAGGCTAGGTGCATTTCTACGCGCATTTATTTTGCTGAAAGATGAAGAATACCGTTTATTTAAGATAATTTTTACGATTGTAACGATGAAATATGTAACAAAAAAAAAGTATATAAGGAAACAACCAGGAGAATAGTGAAATTGAAATAAAACGAGATATATTCAGAATAAAAAATGCAGAAGTAAAAAAAAAAACATTAACGTCATACAGAATGTAAGGCCCTTGAAATGTTCAATATTACTGTGTGCGCTATATCGAAAACATAAACTTTACTGTTTACGCAAATTTCAGTGGGGAAGTACAATTTTGAGTTTTAAACGGTTTTTACGATCAATTTCTGAATTCTAAGACTCTACCTTGTTGTTAATTATTAATGATTGTTCCGAGGTAGAGTTGTTTGACATTGAACTGCATTGATCCGCCAACACTGTTGTGCATGTATTAAAGTTTGTTTTTTTTTCCTTTATGTAAAATTTTACGAATACGTTATTAGAGAAATTTTTACGAAAGATTGTAGATTAACCGGATTTATTTTTTTTCCATCAGTATCATTGCCTAAGAATTTCGGTTTCAAAAACAAAAAAATTCCCCGCTTTTGAGATTTATCGTTTACAAAATTCTTTAAATTTATGTACATTTTGGTATTTTTGTGTCTTCTCTTTGGCAGATAAACTCGAAAAGCGTTACGAGAAGGAAGCGTTACGAAATGGAGCGTCACGAAAAAGCGTTACAAAAATTTCATGTCTTTACTTTGATACGGCTGATTACTAATATTTCCATGTCTTTACTTTGGCCCATAAACTCGAAAAGCGTCACGAAAGGGAGAAGTGTTTCCTATAACGACTTGTAAAGACTTGTGAAGATCGTAGGTTTGTGTATTTCACACATCGATTCCTTGTTTACATTTGCTGAGCGCACAAAACAATTACCGTAGTAATTATAAATTAAATGTAACTTTAGTCTCGTGTAAACCGTTGCGGCGTGTACACTGTGTTCCTCCATTCCAACGTTTCCCGCGAAAAGGACGTCGGTGATATATGCAAAGCCGAAACGAAGATCCATGGACACAGCGTGTGCTACTTTTTTCGACGTCCCTCTCAAACGGGACAACGTTGAACGATAGGATCAAGTTCTTCGAGCGTTACCCCTACTGCCGTACTCGATCAAGCTGAAAGGTCTGTGTTTCTCTTTATCGATGAAATAAAAATAAAAATAAAATACACGGGATATTCCGGAAATGGCGTTTAGCATATTCTAGTTTTATTTTTAGTTAAAGTTTATTATTTACGTTTTCAAAATTATTCGTTGTTTTATTTTAAAGTTATTTTTCCCTTATTGTTATAATGGACACGGATTTTTAGCGAACGCGTAATAATTGTTTTAAAAGATCTTGCGCTACTATCCCGGTAATAACGAAGCGAAAAACAACGAATAAAACGTTATGTAATTCATCGGTCGCATTTACTGCATCCGAATTATCAGACGTCTAGCGAGGAGGTTATTGACTGCTTGAATTCGTAACCAGTTTTTTCATTTTCGGAGGCGACTGAAAGACACACGTCCCAATTCGGGCTTACAATAATTATAACAGAATAAATCGTTCACTCTGGAAAATTTTAATAAATCAGGCTATCTTTTTTTTTTTGACTTAGCCTTCGCTATTTAGCCAGTTTTTTCTTTAACCCTTTTTAATGGGGTATTTTATAAAACTTTCTCATTTGTTATTTCTATATTTCCATGTTGTGGTATTTTATAAATTTATACGCTAACGCAGCTAAATTCGACGTTGGATCTGTCGCACTATCTGTGTTACTGAAACTGATAATGTTAGGTGTATTAATCATTGTTATTTATTGAATAAGTTAAGATAGTTGTAATATTTGTACTTTTTATCTTTTTTAATAAACGTTGATAACAGTGTTGAGCGCTCACACAACGGGCATATTTGCTCTGCTGTGAGACGCACAACTTATTTTTAAGTATCTTTTTCTTGTTTGCCCCGTTAATTAAGGTTATAACCGGTCTATATGCGTCCATTGTATTATTATTATTATTATTATTATTATTATCGCGTGTCCGGTCGACTATATACGACAGAGCTTGTCTAATATTTTATAAATTTTATTAAGTCGTTATCAACGTTTCAAGCTTCCAAGTTGATATTTGCCGCTAAGGAGACATGTAAATAGATGATTATAATCTTAAACTTCTCCGCAGTCACATCGATCGCTATCGGATATTCCCTACTTATAATCTTCAAGGTTTTCCGAAGATTGTAGCTTAAATGATTCCCCCGCTAGGCAGTGCTTCCGCCTTTGGTCTACCGTTTTTGCTTTTATATTCTATATGCGAAGTCTTTCCTTTTCTGCAGTACACGTCAGCTTCTCGACCTTTCGTAGAAAGCTGTTCCCGGATTTTAGAGTCTTATTTCAGTCAATCCTTTATATTCGTATAGCGGATGTCGGTTGTTGTTGACTGTTTTAAACCTTTCACTTTTTGCAGCTACCTCCCGTCGAATTTCTGGAGGGGCGATACCGCTAACTTTGTAAAGTTTTGATAGAGGAGTTGGTCTTGGACATCCAGTTATCAGCCTGCATGTTTCGTTTAGGGCCATGCCGATCTTTTTGGCATGTGATGAGCGGCCCTACATAGGACATGCATATTCACCGGTAGAATAACAGAGCGCCAAGGAAGGAATTCTGAGGGTGTTTGCGTTAGCTCCCCAGCTGGAGCCTATCGGTTTACGTATAATGTTTGTTCTTTTGAGTTATCTGTGTACTTTAGGTGGTCGGTGTCTCCCCATTTAATTTCTAGTTGTCGCTTTGCCTTTTGATTTTCAGATGAAAGTCACACTGTTCTCCTCTCCTCTGTTTGGTGCCATTTTCTCTACTGATCGCTTTGGATATTTTTATCCTTAACTATATATACTTTTGATAGTTTTTGGTCCCGGTATTGATGCTGTATGGTGAGCATGAAGCCTTCAGTTTTCACGTACATTTCTGCCTTCTTTAAACAACACGTGATACGTCTTTTCTGATTCCTTTGACATTCATAAAGTTTTTGCATGTTTGCCGTGCAGTGCTTTATTGGTCCGTTTTTTTTCTTCTTTTCCTCCATTTTATTAACTTTTTCTTCTTGATTCGAAAGGTTCAGTAGTGCTGTATTTCTATCTGCTTCTACTGTTACTTTATATAACGGGCAAGTTCTTTGAAATTAAAGTATTTTATAAGACCTTTTTCCCGATTTTGATCAAGTACTATGGATCTAGTAAATTTGTTCACCATATATATGAATTTGGTAGCAGTTGGATTTGTAGGGACCGGAACTGCATATGTATTTATAGCTTCGCGAAGTGTGTTTCAGTCATTGTAATCTCTTTTTAAAAAACTTTTCTTTTAATTTTTAGTACGATTTAAGTTTCTTCGTTAAGTTTTTCTGCTCTCCTCAATGAATGGAACATGTTTCTTTCCATATATGAAGGTTTTTGCACTTTTCGATTTTGAATTTCATTCTTGTATTGTTGCTTATGGTTTCTGTTATTTTTAGTATTGAATTCTTATTTGAGTTGAGTAGCGCTTCAATGTTGTCCGCATCAGGTGGGGTTTATTTCCTAGTTGTTATTTATATGCTTTATATTAATCCCTTATTTTGGATCGTTTAATATATTTGACAGCGAATTTATATATTGAGGGAGTCAACTTGGAATATTGTTCTACGTTTTATTCTGAATGGTTTCAGTGATAAAATGTTTATTGTCGACTTTTTTTTTATTATTTAAGGGAAGCAATTGTGTAGTGTTGCATTATTGTAGTATATTTCTCCGGTGCTTTTAAGAGCCATCTATGTGTGGTGGGGTCCTATTAAAGGCTTTTTTGTAATCAACACATTATTCTATTTGCTTTATTATTACACTAGCTATTACAAGTTGTTCTTTCTTATGAGCATTTCTTTCATATCATTTTTCTTGCTCAGTGAGAATGATGTGTGTTGTGTGTGGAATTTTTCACCACTGTTTTATTGTTGCTATAGACGCTGTGCTGATTTTATATGAGGTTTGAGGACATGTAATCGGTCAGAAATGTTAGCTGAGCTCTTTATCTCGCGACATTTTGGTTTAAATGTTTTCCCATTCATGAGAAAATCTGATTTGGTTTATTTAGTACGCAAGTAGTTTCTGGATAGAGATGTATTGCTCGCCAACTGTGCGTATTTTTAACAGTTTTGCTGTAGGCTCATCTTTTTATAATAATCGGTTCGGATAAGCAAACTCTTGTACTGTTCCTTTTTACAGACAAACTGTATCTTTCTTATTCGCTTTTGCCAAAATTCTGTTATTTGAGAACTGGTTTTGGTAGCTGATTATTGGTTTCCATCTTCATGGATAGCGATTAATAGAACTTCCGTTCGTTATTTTGAGACAGCCTATTTTGTATTTTTCTCGTTTATGATATTTTGCGCACACTTGATTTTTGTTTTAACTTATCAACAGTCTCCGTATATGATTCATTAGGGGCTTTTAACGCATTAGCACATTATGTTAGATTTTTTAATCTGTTTCCAGCAATTACGTTAATTAATGTTTAGCCTCCGTCACGTGTTACATTCCAAATTGACTTATAGGTTTTTAAAAAAAGAAGATTAAAGCTGGAGAGGAGTAGCATTAGGGTTAGAACAAGAGTTGGCCATAACTGACTAGAAACGACGGGATGGGGGGGGGGCTTAATCGAATACTAACCACAGACTAGTGAAACAAGGTGAAAATAGTTGAGATGCCTCGGGTGTGCCCCGCCGAACTTACAAGTTGTGAACCTGCTATTATTTTTATTATTATTATTATTATTCATGAATCCCATTCTTTTCCCTTGCCTTATCAAGCTTCTGTTTTTACGACTGAGTTTTCCAATACACCAGATGTTAGAATTTTTCTACAGTTATCGGTGATATTCCTCTTTTTGTTCTTATTGGTTATGATTTGAAGAATTGGTTCGATTCTCTTTCTTCTGTTTCTTTTACACCCCACTTTCTTGACGTTAAAGATCCTTTCCATGCCCGTCTGATTTTGTATTTTCAATTTTTGAATATTTTATTCCTGTTGTTGTACACATGGTCATTCTGGTATATTTAGTAACGAGTTTGCGAACTGAGGAACTAAACGGGCGTGTTCCTCTGATATCAATTCTGGATTCTTTCTGTAAAACAACCTTGCTCCGGCAATTAAAATACTTCCTTATCGTCTATTGATTATGAAGCTTATATTAAAGATGGAATTTATCTATCTCTCCAACCTTCTCTCTCTCTCTCTCTCTCTTTATCCTATCCTCAGTTCAAATTGTTTTACTGACCTCCTTTGACCTGTAGTCGTGTCTTTGTGCAGACTTCGTTTCGGCGATCATATGCTTCTAGATTATTTACAGTTGGTCTTGCAAAAATCTCGCTTTGTCCTCCCCATCTTAAAAATGTTCACTGCAATCCTAACCGTATGCGCTGGGAACATTTCAATTTTTCCTAATATTACATTAACTAAAACTGAATTGATGAACAAATTTGCAGATTACGAACATTTCTATGCAGACCGTTCGAACAATAATAATGGTTGAAGCTGCGTAGTTGTATACACCGACGGTATATTACTGTCCGCTATCGACATATACATACTTCAACGTATATTATTGTGTGAACTTTTCGGTACATTACAAGCATTTTTTTTTAGCTTTGCAGAAAAATTCGAAGAAAATACCATCTTTACCGAACTAGTTGAAAATTCGAAAAAAAGAAAAACTAACATCCGTTGGCGGTTACGATCATCTCATCAACGTGATGCGGATTCTAGGACATAACAAAATTGGAAAGAACGAGGAAACAGATCTACGAGTAGCCGCCAAACAATGAACATTCATGTGTACTTTTTCTGCTCCTTCTTCATCGTTGGCAATTTCCCGTTGGTGCGGGGTCTGCCGTGCAAATTGATCGTTCCCATCTGTTTCGATTTACCGCTAGGCCTGAATCAATACCGGCTTCAATGAGATCCGCAGTGATTACATCGAGCCATCTTCGCCTCTTGGCCTTCCAACCGGTCTTTTGCCTGGGAGTTGGAATGAATGCGCGATCGATAGCAATGAACCACTTTCGATTTTTTGAGCACGTAGGACATGTCCGTACCATCTTAAACGGTTCTCACGGAGTTTGCTTAGAATAGGTGCAACTCCTGCTGCTGCGCGGATGCATTCATTTTTGATCCGGTCAGCTAACCGGATGCCCATTGACTATCTTAACATGCGCATTTCCATCACATGCAGCGCTTGTTTTTCGAACATTCACGTACCTTTCAGGAATTTTCCCGGTCCCAGCGAACACCACAGTATCGACAAATATCTTTCAGATTTTCCACCCATCCACTATATCGCCCCAGACAGTCAGATCGCACACGCCGAAGAGAAATTGCATTGTGTCCTGTACGCAGTGGGCACTCCCGTCTTGTACGTAATTTCCTCATGTCTGAATCCGATGCAACATGCAATATTCAAATAATAATCAACTACATTCTCCTTAATTATCCGGATTACAGCATTTTATATACCACATTGCTAGTCTCTCATTCGGGAATTTTCATTAAAACTATTAATGAAAATAAGTTACTCCCCGCCCGGAATCGCTCTCAACTAATTAACTTCCTATAACTCTGCGTAGTACTCGTGCGGCTCTGGTTGAAGTACACGAAACACGGTAATAATAATAATAAAACAATTGTATCAACTGTGCAAAATGTGACTTATTAAGAAATTTTCAAATATATAGCAGCCATTTTAATTATGTACGAATGTTTTCTCCTTTTTTTTTTTTTATGTTACACTGATCCTCGTTAACTACTACAGGCATTAATTCGAGTAATTGTGTGGTAATTAGTATATAATCGCAGTATTAATTAGTGCCTCTTTTCCATTTCGATAAAAGATTAACGATTATGGCTATTATTGGACTTTTTAGCCCTTATGTTGTCGAGCTTGTAATAGCCCAGCTTTTTCCCTCTCTGCTTTAATATCGATATTGTTTGTTTTTATTTATACTATTTTGATCTGCAATGTCCCTTCACGTTTTCTTTCCTTAGGACTGATAATGTCTTTATCGCAACGAATCAATTTCTAGCACAGATTAAAACATTAATGGTTCAAAAGTTGCAGATAATTTTCACCTTTGTCGTAATTCTACGCATTTAACTTTTTTTCGTTTATTGATTTTTAATTTTTTTTAAATATTATCCCGTAACATAAAGAGCATTTAAACAACAATTTTTTAAATCCTTAATTGGATCCGAATTTTGTAAAATATTTTCAGTCTGTTTCCCCTCATATTTGTGTATGTCCTGTGCTGACGTGTCCATAAAAAAAAAAAAAAAAAAAAAAAAAAATCAACTTATATGTATTTATTGTTTTTTACTTCAAGCTGACCCAGTTTTTTTAGGTCTATATTACGATTTGGTCTCCATTTGTTTTAATTTTCCTATCAGGAAGAATTTATTCCATCCTTCTACGGCATTATTATTTGTTTCGTAATGTTGCTTTAAGGGGGTATTCTAGTCTAGAGACACGAATTTAGGAGGTTTTTTCAAGCTGAATGAATAAAAAAACAATCAACAATTTTTACCATCAATTTTTACCATCCACTTTTTTTACTATTTATTTATTCATGTTTTAAGAATACACAAAAAAATTATCAAAAAAAGAAATTTTAAATTCACGAAGTTACAAGCTGATGAAGTGGAGGGGTAAAAAAAAAAGAATGTGTACTGGTTGACAAGCTTCCAACCCTTTTAGTCATCTGAAAAAAAAAAAAAAAAAAGATTCTTAATTATTAAGGGTGTGGTTATAGTCCCTACTTCAGAGAAGAAGAAGAAATAATTCTCGTAAAATGGTGATTGTTTGAAAAAAAAAGGTTGATTTTTTACCTGTTTTTTAAATTTCTGAATTTTTAAAAAATAGTAAAAATCAAAATTTTGACTTTATTCTGGCAGTGGCCATAGAGGGATATATAAAGAAGATCCATACCCAATTTCAAGTAAATCAGTTTATTAGAACTTGAGATATCATGTCAACCGTGTTGAAAAAAGTAGTTTCGAGAAAAACGCGTTTCAATTTTTGAAAGGTTCAAGTAAAGTTTCACGCAGTCTAATGCATAGAACGGTGGTACGTTATACTTAAATTTTCTTAATCGGCAATTCCTTCTTCTTCTTCTTCTTCTTTGATTAACGTGCCGTGTACTGCCGCCTAGGCCAGAGGCACGGATAAGATAAAAGTTAGATGGAGTGGAATAGATTAGTGGTCTTGAGAAAACGTAGGAGGCGTTCATATTTATCGTGGCGGTCAGATAGGATTTCAGAAAGGTTGGACGACTGGAGAATTTGTACTCTGTATGAATTATAGGTTGCACAGCTGACGAGTAAATGTTGGATTGTGACAGGAGAATTGCAATTGGAACACAGTGGAATAGGTTGTCTGGACAAGTGGTGACTATGAGTAATTTTGGAATGACCTAGGCGGAGTCTTGTGACAACGATTTCATTTCTTCGATTGGTGAATAATGAAGTTTTCCATGGTCGAATAGTATCTCGAATTGAGCGCAGCTTGTTCGTGTTTGGGATGTTGGTCCACTGTTTTTGCCATGTTTGAAGTGATTTTTGCAGTATATGGGCTTTTAGATCCATTGGCGGAATTTCAATGTTCGGTACCGGAAAGAACAATGAGCCTTCTTTTGCTGCCGTATCCGCGAATGAATTCCCCTGGATCCCAACGTGTGATGGGATCCATGCGAACGAAATAATGCGAATAATTTCCTTGGGTGTTGGTGAGGAGAGTTGTATTTTTGAACTGATGTGATCGCGTTTAATGAGTCTGTACATATGAGGTGTGGGGAATGAGGATCGGAATTTATTACATTTTCTATTGCAAGTTTTATAGCAAATAGTTCCGCTGAAAGAATACTGAATATAGTGCTGGAAGAGAGTAACGAAGAATAATTTTTTTATCGGATGCTATTCCACAACCTGTGCCTCGAGGTGTTTTTTTGGGAGCCGTCAGTAAAAACTATTTTGCAACTGTCATATTTGCTGATCATGCATTGATATGCGGAACGTAAAATGCTCGGACATGTTTCTCTTTTTGAGAATTGCTGGAGTTGAAGATCTATGTCGAGATGCAGGTTCACCCATGGTGGTGTTGGTGCTGTGGTTAGTAGATATGTCGGCGGTAAAATGAATTGCATCGAATCTAAGATTTCAGTAACTTGCTTATAAAGAGTGGGCACCGATGTATGGAGTGATGGTCGAAGCGAGTTCAGCGAAGGAAGGTTAATCGACGACTTAAGACGAATCCACGTGTTTAAAATGCTCCGGTCTCTGTAAATATTGAGAGGAGGAATACCAGCTTCACAAAGAACGCTAACAGATGGAGAAGTAGGAAAAGCGCCAATAGCGAGTCTCGCAGCAGTATGATGTATTGTATTGAGTGAGTTGATGATATTTTGATTAGCCGAAGAGTAGATTACAGCGCCATAGTTGAGTCTTGATTTAATCAGTGCTTGGTAGATTTTCAACAAGGAGGAACGATCTGAACCATACAATGTGCTAGCCAGTTTTTACGGATTAAGTTTAATTTGTTGGTGCAACCTGTTTTTAGTTGGTTGATATACGGTTTCCATGTAAGTTTTTCATCCAGTATGGTTCCTAAATATTTTACGGTATCTGATGATGGAATGGTTACGTTGTTTAGTTGGACTGAAATTTCATGACTACAGCGGCGAACTCTGCAGAAATGAATAGCGGTAGTTTTCGTGTTTGAGAAATTGAAGCCGTTGTGGACTGACCAAGCTTGTAATTTGTCGATTGTTTCCTGTAGTATTGATGTTCCGAGGGACAGGTCCGAACAGGAGATGAATATAGCTAGGTCGTCTGCAAATAAGGAGCATTGGACAGGCGGGTGTATTTGTTCCGGAATGTCATTTATGGCTATGTTGAAGAGGGTAGGGCTGAGAACGGAGCCCTGAGGAACACCGTTCTGTAGATCATGCGGAGCTGATTTAACTGATCCTAGTCGGATATGAAATTTGCGACTCGATAGGAAATTTTGGACGAAGTATGCTAGATGACCGCGAACTCCCCAGCCATGAAGAGTTTTTAAAATTTTTTCTTTCCAAGTATTGTCGATGGCTTTGGATATGTCAAAGAATATTGCCAGTAGGTGATTTTTACGAATACATAAATGATGTTTGTATCGACTGTTTGAGAAAAAGCAGTTGGTCGGTCGTTGATCTGCTCGCTCGAAATCCGCATTGTGATTCGGTCAGGAGGTTGTTAGATTCGATAAGACATTGCAGTCGTGCGTTTACGATTCGTTCCAGGAGTTTTCAGAGAACACTAGTGAGCGAAATAGGTCTGTAGCTGTCTAATAACATTGGATTTTTATTTGGTTTTGGAATCGGAATGATTTCGGCAGTTTTCCACGAGTCAGGGAACGTGTTCGTTGTCCAGATGTGATTAAAAATTGATAGTAAGATGAGAATAGCTGCCTCAGGAGCATTTTGGAGCATGTAAGCATGAATGCTGTCCGGTCCGATTGCAGTTGGTTTCAGTTTTTTGATACCTCGTTGTAATTCTTCGAGCGTAATAAGACAGTTGTAAGGTTCTTTATTGTCAGAGTGGAAATCGAGTCTTACGGAGGCGAGATTTCTTTTGTGATTAAGTGCTTCTGATGAGAAGTTCAAGTTGCTGGATTGAAAAGCTATAAATTTCGCGAACGATGTAGCTATTTCGTTTAAGTCTGTGCCGATATAGTTATCCAATTTGATGCTAGTGGGAATTGGTGAAAAATTTTTCCTATCAAGCCCTCGAATTTTTTTCCAGACTGTAGTGGTAGAGGTGAAACAGTTTATAGTTTGTACGAATTTCTGCCATGAAGTTAGTTTGGCCTGTTTTAAAGTGTATCGTGCTTTAGCGCGAAGTTTTTGATAATTAACATGATTTTCCAGAGACGGAGCGGCTTTTAATTTTTTTAGTGCTTTCCTTCTATTACGTACAGCGGCGGAGCAATCTGTGGTCCACCATGGGATTGCGTTTTTACGTAAATGTGTAATTTGAGGAGTCATAGAGTTCGCGTGATTTACAATAATATTTGTGAACGATTGGACGAGGTTTTTGGCGTTTGAAGTTTCACTGACTTCGATGCTAGCGACTGATGGAAAGGTCGAGCTATACATATATTTTTCAATCAGTTTTGCGGTAGTTGTACTTTATGCCTTGAATTGGGGATATATGTAGTTTGGCTATGCTTGTGGTGAACGATTACGGGAGTATGATCGCTTCCAGCGAGATCATCATGGTTGAAGACTTCAACAGCGTTCAGAATGGCTGGGGGGGGGGTAATAATTAAGTCCAACATTGACCATGTCTTGTGTGAGAAGTTATAGTATGTTGGATCCTCGGGATGTAGCAGAGCGAGATTGTAGTTGGAAATAAGTACTTCAATGATTCTTCCTCTAGAGTTGTAGCATGATCCACCCCAGAATGGGGAATGAGCATTTAGATCTCCGCAGATAAGAAAAGGACTTGGAAGAGCCAAAATGAGTTCGCTAATGTCTTCTCGAGTGATATTATCTCTTGGAGGTAAATATATTGAACAGATAGTGAGTGGTGATGAAAGATATATATGGTTGCTGCAACAGCCTGTATAGTTGTCTGTAATTGAAGCTGGTTTAAATTGAGGTAGTTTTTAACGGCTAAACTTACTCCTCCGGATGCCCCTGTTCGAAGAGCAGTTTGTTGATATGATATTGTAGTTCGCAAGATATAAGGTTTGGCTATTCTTAAGATGTGTTTCCTGCAGACATATTATAGTTGGATCATAAATAGACTGGATTAATTTTGAGATCTTCTAGATGCCTATAAACACCATTGCAGTTCCAGCTGATATACATATATTTGAGGTACGTCCATATCTCGTTCACTTTTGGAAAAATAGATGTTTCCTAAGGAAATGGTTGGGCTTCGGTCGCAGAGGTACTGGAATTCTGCAATCCTTTCAGCTTTTTCAGAATCTTGGTTAGGTGCACTTTTGTGGATCTATCCTTTATAGGGGGGTGAAGTTCAGCCAAAATCCTGATCATCGAGTCGCTAGGAATTTTGAATTCGTCGGCAAGAATTGATTGAATTTCCGAAGCAGATTTTCTTTTAGACATGTCCACAAATAAAGCAAAGTTAGTGGTGGAGAGCGGATATTCATTTGCTTTGAATTTTTCGTTAATTGTTGCCTCGAGAGGTTTTAGAACCTCTTTGAGAGTGCTCAAAGATTCATCTGCTTCGGTTCCCGTATCCGATGAAAGTCCATCATCAGACTCATCTGGAAGATCATTGGAATTTTTAAGTTTTTGTTTTTTCACGCCTTTTTTCTTTGTTCGCTCTATCGCTTCTGTAGGCGTGAGTTGGGTATCACCAATTTCCATTGGCGATGAAAAGTTACCTGATGAAGATGAAGTAGATGGCGGCGATCTTCTTTGAGAGGAAGGGATGGGAAGTGTTCAATTGCAGTTTTTTTCGGATTCTTCTGTTTGAGAAATTGGTGCGCTGATTTCTCGTTGAGTGTCATTTTCAGAACTATCAGCTTCGATAGTACAATCTGCGGCTCGATGCCCCTTTGATTTACACTTGAAACAAGTGAAGTCGTCAAATGTAATGAAGATTCTGTGGGAAACATTTGCGTGGTCCAGAACAAATGATCCAGGTAAGAGTTAGCTTCTTCAATATTGGTGGTAGTATAGACCTGTCTTCGCCAGCTAATGATATGACCAAACAGTTGATCATATGGATTAACTCTTAAGATGGCGATATCAGATGTGATTTCCAGTTTTAATTTATTTACGACATAATCTTGTAAAATTTTGTTCGGCAACGTTGACGGGACATTGGAGAAGATTATTCGTTTGGCTGGAGTCTTTTGCCTTCTGCATTTAATAAAGTTGTCTTCGATTTTGAAACCGCCGTGTTCGATCATCAAGGTTTCTACTAACGAGGAATCTTTTAGATGAATAATGGCTTACTTTAGCAGCTGCAATGATATTAAGGGGTCCTCCAACGAGATCTTTAATGGCGACGAGGTAATCACGGAGTTTATATTCTAGTACACAGTTGAACAGTATATACCTTGTTCTTCTGTAGGGTAGTTGAATGCTGTTAGTGGAGTAATTTTGTTTTTTGTGACTTGAGAGTACGACGGAGTTGAGTTGGAAGGAGGTTTTAACGGTAATAGTTGGGAAGGTAAGGTTTGAGGGGAGGAATTTTGAGCCATATTAGCAATCGGGCTGAGCCGATCGCTGGTATTTCCAAGTTTATGCGTGATTATTTAATAGCACAATGATAGAATTGTTACTTATAAAAAAGAACAACAACAAAAAACGTTTCAATCAATATCGCAGCCGATAAGATAAAATAACAATAGGCACCAGAAATACACGACCGCACTAGTTCACGATAGAAATTGTTACTTATAAAAAAGAACAAAACACGTTTTTAAACAAAGATGAACGCAGAAACACACAACCGTACTGGTTCATTAGTAACACGATTCCCGGCAATTCCTGCTTCATACAATGTGTACCTTCTTCTATTTCAAATTGTACATTATTTGAAGTTCTAAAACTAGACCGAGCAGTCCTAGCTTCCTTTGAAACATCAGAAGCTCGGATTTCAGAGCGTTCAATCCGAATTGCGTCCCGCCTGACAATCTAAATGTTCTTTTTTTTTTTTTTTTTTTTTGTCTATCTGGACGCACAATACTTCCTTTGTTACTTTTTTTATCCATTTTACTACATTTAATAAATAAAACATTCACTCGAAATTTTATATTTTCGGACTGTACACAGTGTGTTTACGTTGCTTGAAGATTGAAACGAAACTGATCTGAACTGAACACTAAACAAAAGAAGATTTCAACAAAATACGTTACAATGGCCTTTAGTTGATCGATTTTTAAATATATACATATATATATAATGTATAAAAGAGTTTGATTTATCCTCAGCTAGTCGAAGAATGTCTACCGTGTCTATTGTTTGATCCGCTCCGACTGAGCCGATTTAGTTGCCGCGTCACGAAAATAGCTATAACTCTGTAAATAATTTTAATTTTTGGAAAAATCCTTTTTGGGGGGGGGGGGGGGGGGACATATTCTTAAATGTATAAACTATCAGAATATGCAAAAAAAAAAATTCAGTTTTTTCATATTTCTAAATTAGAATACCCCCTTAATACATTTCGAGTGTAGTAAGTTAAATTTTTTTTTGGCCAGTAATCAAATTAATCAAAAATAATTGCTTAATTATTCACTTAGATAATCTTTTTCATAATAAACTCCATGCCTCCTCTATCAAGTTTGGAATGGCACATTGTGCGTAAGTTTTTCGAATTTATTTATTATTTTCATAGTCAGCTACGAAGCCTGATTTTGTATCTTTTTTCACAAACATTCGTTGAAGTGAAAGCTACTGTTCTAAATTGCAAGTTGGCTTGCAATCACATTAATTATGGAAATTCGAAATTTTGTCTCATAATTTCGATATTCCATTTAAAACGTGCCATTAGTAAACTGGAAACGATAGTTGACTGCTAATTATGTCTAACAGTAATGCATAGAGGACAGATATTTGTTTGCTCCACATGCTCGGCAATAATATCCAAATGAATTTCATATTTAAGAAGGCCTTCTTGGGCAGCTTTGAAATATTTCGTTCAAAAAAAGACTACTACTATTCCTTCAGTTAATCATTTTTGCGAATCCTTTTCAGTCAGAACGGTTACTCTTTTTTTTTTTTGTTTTTGTCTCGTTCAAGTAATCCGTTGATTCCTTTCAAAAAATTTTAATCAAAAAACATTCAGCTAGAACTGTTTCTAACCATCTTCCCTGATACCGCATACTTTTTGCCATTTTCATAACAAAAATATTAGCAAACTCTTCTTTATTGTATGAAATTTACCGCGACAGAAATGTCTCTAATTCCACGTTATCTACAAACCAGAGTTGTTGCATAGGAAAATTCGGTAATCTAATTTAAAATAGTTATTCAAGAGTGATGAGAAATTATGGATATTTTAGCTTATCTTTTTTACTGCTCTATAAATGAATTAAACGACATTGCTAACTATTTGACATTAATCCAGCAGCAGAGTGAGGATAATTTCACAGTATGTGGCATTGGGACTTGAACGAAAGATCGCTGCTAATACATAACAATAGCTGACTAATCCTGTTTAACTAACAAGTACTGAGGCAGTCCGTAAAAACGTTAACCAGACCAAAAAAAAAACAAAAAAACATTTAACGCTAGCTCGAAAACTTAACCATACTTTGTTAGTTAAAAAAGAATACATATATGACCGTGAAAATATTTAAACGCTGATAATTACCGTTATTATTAAGGCAAATTGTATATACAAATCGAAAGGAAACAAGAATAAATTCGATGAAAATAATTGACAATGAAAAAGAACCGGTTTCATTCGGTCACCAAAAATTTCAGAATAATAATAAATCTGCCGCCGTTGAGCCGCGAAAACATCAAATTTTATGAAAAATTTTTGGTTATTTAAGGGGGAAAAAAAAATATTCCATATTACATCAGAATTAAAGAAAATACAAATTCAACGAACAGAAGTAGAGTTATTTAAAAAATAAGACATTTGGAGCGCTGTGCAGGCAGACGAACACTAGGAGAAATAGAAAATCGAGATAAAGTTCAGGGAAGACGATAGTATGAAGCCCCGCAGATTTAGTAAGGATTTTAACATCCTTGGACGAACAGTAAATTCCGGCATCGAAGACTCAATTCCCTCCAAAATGTTATTCTCTGAAAATGGGAACCCCTGAAATGGCGCCCATTCGGTATAAAACACTGTTAGGGATACGTATTCTGATATCGCGGGATGAAAAGAAATTAGGATGAACTAGAAAGGCATATTGTCATTCGAAGCAGAACGAAATTTGGGAATTGGCCAAACTCGTAATTAAATTTCAAAGGAGTTTATCCAGGAGGCACAAAATAATCCAATTCCCAGTGTCGGAGCTCAGAAACTAACCCAAATTTCGCCCAGATTCCCCAAATTTCCTACAATTCCTCCTCCCCTTTTCTCCGCAGCTTCAATAACCCAAACGAATTTTCAAAATCTAATCCGAATTATAGTCCCGCGGAACCCCTTACGATGCAGCCAATCCGTAATCCAAACATATGCCTGGAGAATGGACCCCAATCTTTGCCCTTTAGAATGACCCTGCCCAGTTATTCGAACCATATTAAAAATAAACGGGTTGATTTATATACCGAGTCTGAACCTTACCTAAGCCCCCGCTCGTCGTCCTCCAGATGCAGTACACTACCGTGATAGACGAAAGCGCACCGTCCGTTCGCACGCATGCTTTATCCGCCGCGAAAATGCTTCGTAACGCTGTCACAACCGTTGAAATCGGATCTTAGTATTCGTATACGTTCTGTACTCCTTTACATGTCCCGTCAGCGGCAAATATGAACTTGGAAGCTTAGACGACAACGTTGATAACGACTTGATAAAGTTTATAAAATATTGGACAACCTATTGTATTTAGTCGACCGGACACGCGAATAATAATACTGCAGTCTATACACGATGCCTCACACGTACACGCCAACACCAATACATACTTTTATACGTATTACCTCTCGCCACCTAAAGTACTTATCGCATATGATTTTTTTTTTATTATTTTATTACAGTAGTGAAGACACTCAGTCGTGTACCAGTAGCTATTACATTTGAAATAGTTCGCGTGGTCCACTTTCCTCTTCCAATTATTCTACACGGGCATACTTCGGTAAATATTAAAACATTTACGGCGCCACGTTTGTTTGATATTTTTATATTGTTAAGGGAATTAAGAGAATTTCGATTTAATCACTCCGTATACACATTATCGGTATGTTTTAAATAAATACAATTATTCGATCCATACGTTCATTTTTTTTCCTTTCTCTTTCTTTCTACAATCTGCAAATGTCGGTCCCACGTCAGATGTTTATCTAGGTACAAGACTAAATACTTTACATAACTTACCTGTGGGATAAAATTCCCACTTAGATAAACTAGAAGTGCGATGCCTCTGCGTAATGTAAAGATGATATGGGTGCTTTTCCCTTCGTTGACCCTTATCCACCAGTCTGTCAACCGTGATTCTAAATGGTTAGTTTTTTAACATCTATCGTAAGTAAAACGATTAACGAGAGCCATCAGAATTTCTACGTGAACAACATAGCGGTGCAGTTTGACTGAAGTAATTCGTAAAGAATGGAGTTATTCGGCCGGTGATTGAATTGTTCACGGCCTAGAGCGAAACCGTCGGCGAAAACTGTAGCACCTTAACCGCTCATGCAATTCGATCAGAAATTTTCGGTTCCAATCATATTAATTTCCAAACCGGTTACTATTTTTAAGGGAGCCGACATTTTTCTGAATTCAAATCTGATTTACAGCAGTAATGGGAATACGTGAATATTATAGAGATAAATACAAAGAGCCAACAAACTTTCCGACGAGAGGTGTCCGTTGCCTATAACTGCAGTGAAAAATATTTCTTTTCTCGAGGCACTGTAGTGCTTGTTATTTTACATAGACCGGTGTGCATCATTCGTCAGGGTAAGCATAAAGCTGGATTAGAAGTAGGAACGGTCAACACAGAATTTATCAAATAACCTAGGCCTGGCGTAAATCTCCAAATTTGCCAAGCACTTACGCTTTTCCGAATACAGGATATATTCCAGACTTGACTTATCATCAAATTCGCACACTGCAGTACTTCAGCTAAGATGCAACTAAAGGTAACACTATAAAAAAAAAAAAAAAAAAAATACAAAAAAGAATAAAAAAAAAGTAATGGTGCACGACTAAAAATATCTAAATGAATTCGAGGAATTTGGAGTCATATCTTATGGTAAATCTAAAAAGGGGCGAAGCTATTGAAAGGTTTATTGAATTTTTCGTTACTTTAGCAAATTACGACTTTACGATATGGGAAAATAACATTGCCAGCCTCGTTCGTAGCTTTTTATATTGGCAAATATATATGTATATACATATATATATAATATATATTAATTATTGGTGATGGTAGAACGATACACGTCTTCATTAACAGTAGATAAAGGCGCCCAATAAGCCTATCGGTTATATCTGCATCCAAATCATAATTACAAGTCATCCTCGATGGAAATAAATTAGTACGGTCGCTCGTAATCGGGATATTTGTGACCTGTTTTGTTCTACGCCTGTTGATGTCCCAGTTGTAATAAATTGCAATGAATTCGAGACTTTCGATCTTAATCATCAAAGCACCAAGAACGGGAGAATTACAATGCACGATTTCTTAAATGCACCTCCATTATCTGTTTGACCATTATCGGTATTACCCGCGAATTTTTCAACTAGACCGGGCCACCGGCACGAACTTAAGGTACATCCATTAATTACGTGAGCTCAAAATGAGAGAGGGGATAATTGAAAATCTTACGTCAACTTTTAAAGAATATGCAACAATAGAAAAAGTACATGGATGTCTCCGTGGAGCGAATGAAAAATTAGGGTAGGTGACGCTATCGTCCATTTTTTAATTTTTAATTTTACTAAATTTAAATAAATTCGTTACAGTACACCTTAACGTTGTATTATTTTTCTTTTTTATGAAAATAAATTTACTTCTGTAACAATTACAGTGTAAATCTCACGTGAGGCGGAAGGGGTTCATCAAATCCCACTAAATTTCACCGAGGGGACAGGGGCCAACAGAAAAAGAAAAACAGCTAACGTAATTAATGGATGCTCCTTTATCCATTGGCCGTTACGATCCGCCGAACAAAACACGGATCAATCGATTAATAATATATCTTCGAGAATTTGGCGGGAAATTTCGTAAAATCTCGAAACTGGCTTTTATAATAAAATTAACACGTCGCGCATTAAACAACAATGATGATGCCCTTAAACAATTCCCAACATAGATAAACATGCGCGCGCAATATGTACGAGCCGATTGGAAATGTTTTAATCGACTGTTCACACACTTCCAATCGACATGTTTGACAGACAGTATAATTATACGGATGTTCAAACGGCTACGGTTTCCATATTCGAAAAATTACTCCGTACTATTGTTGTCGTAATAAGCATTTTTATAAGTAGATTGCCCATTTTGCTGTTTATATGGTCCAATTTCGGTTACTCCAAAAAAAAAAAAAAAAAAAGAAAAAAAGAAAGAAAAAAACCGGTAATTTCGAATTAATGAACTTTATTAAGCGAATACTCGCTACATTTGATGAATGTGGTAAATTTTTCACTGTAATTGATTATTTCAAACATGTTATCATTCTCAATTGTTTTTTTTTATTTTGTATTTTTTTTTTTGGTATGACGTTGATTGTAAAAACGTAATCATCTGTCACTGGGGTGTACATTTTTTACATTAAATTAAATTTTTTTTGTAATTTAAAAATGATTTCAATTCTAAAAAAAAAAGTAAACGTGAACGTAATGATAAATTTTTAGGCTTACGTAATTTCGGATTAAGCTTGGCCCGTGTTCTCGGGAAAGTATGCGGTTTATGCGGGCGATTCCCGTTGAAAATAATATTTAAAGTTTTGAGAAAAAAAAGTTCAGGAAGACGTTGTTGTTACAGATGTATGTGTAGCGTTTTAGGTGATAAAAAAGGTGCAAATAAAAATCTGACTAATTAGTTCTGGCTATTAATGATAAATGTTATTTAAAGTTGTCCAAAATTTCGTTTTCTTTACCTTTGATATTCGTATAACAACCGAAAAATTAGGAAAACAGGTTGACAGCATCTTTTGAAAATGTAATCTCAAAACTTGACCGTTTCGGAAAACTTACACTTACCATCGTCAGAAACAAAAATGGTGTCGTCTACCGTAAATGGTTTTCCTAATTATATCCACCGAGAAAGCTCCTCAAATTGCGATATTTTTTAAAGGAATACGGTAAAACCGTTAGTCTAAAAAATAACAGACTTCACACCGGTATCGACCAGTGCTTTGTATCCCACCTGTTTAGAAAATATTCTAATTTGACGGACCTATAAAAATTATTTTCCATATTTTCATTGCGCTAATAAAGAAAAAAAATTATATATTTTTTAGCGCATTTAATAGATGCACATTTTTTTTCGTAAAATCATTTCTTCAATTGTTTAATTCGCACGGCTTTCTATGTTCTAGCTGTTATAATAGCCTGGACAGTTGAAAGCAGAACATCGAGATGTAATGAAATTTAAAAAAAAATCACTAAGAAGCTGCAATCTGTTTTCCCCCAACTAAACGGATAATATTTAATAAAAATGTTTATATTTTCTCTACGGTTTAGTATTATTATTAAATATGGGTTTCCTACAAATTAAAAAAAAAAAAAAAAGAAAACAACAATAATAATAATAATAATAATAATAATGCGAATAAAAAAGAAAACTAAGAATTACAGTCGATAAACGGTACAATTAACATTACAGGAATAAAATAGTAATTTTATTACCTACATTTCAATTGTAGTGAAATAATTATTTAACGTAAAATTAAAAAAAAAAGAAAAAAAAAAGATCACTTATTTGTAATTATTTTATTGATAAAATAAAAAAAAATTGTACAAAAATATTTTATGAAACGTTCGATATAGTTTACCGTAAAAAAGTAAAAACAGAAAAAACGAAAGAAAATAGAACAAGTTTTTTTAAAATGAGAATAACAAAGTCAGTACGGCAACAACGTCTACACGTATTTTTTTTGTCTATGGTATCAAAACATATTGGTGCATTATTCTTTAGTCGCTGCAGCAATATGCAGCCGGAACAGGTATATCTGGAATTTTTCTTATGAAAGTTATTGCGGGACAGAATTTTCATCTGTTCTTTGTAATACATCGTCATCGATAAAAATGCTATGTCAGATATTAATTGGCATTGTGCAACACCTTTACAAAACTTTTGAGACCAGAGGTAATTGCACTTTTTGCGTTCCGGTTTTACGGGTACTTTTATTGTCTCCCGTAGCGATTTTGGCCGTAAAATACGTTCGATTCCTTTTTTTTCTTCTCCATCTGATGAGAACGGGAAAATTTCAACATCGTTTACTTCGCTTCTCTTCAATTTGTAGGCAATATCATTGTTTGATAGATCCGATTCGTTTACAGCAACGACTTTTTCCGTCGAATCGTTTGTTTTTTGCTAAATCGTCTCAAAGTGTCATTATTCAGATCCTAAAAATGAGACGAGTTTATATTAATATTTATATTAGAAATAGTCTTATCGTCCGGTTAAGCAACTTTGCGCTGACATTATTATTATTCGAGGGAACAGTTAATGTATTAGCGAATAAAACGAAAAAAAAAAAAAAAAAAAATGAACAGTTCTTAATAAATTGGAATGGAATGAAACGACAATTCACAATTTCCAATAACACGTACATACACACATTTTGTTCTCGAACGAATTCAAGCAGCTCAGCGTGATCGTTGCGCGTACACTATTTTTTCGCGAAACTAAAAATTAATTTGTAAAATTGAACAAATTACATTCAAAACGTATCGACGCATTTTAAACACACCAACTTCACAACAATCTCGTTCTAGCACAAAGACCCATGCCGCCAGTGAACGGCAAGCGAAATTGCCAAACGGACCCCGCTAAAAATTTCCCGACCACCGTGCAAACCGAACAATGACTGACATCACTCCCTTCAAGTTAGCTTTTGCACTTTACAAAGACGTTAACGCGAGGCGTAATTTCAATAATAATTCGGAATCTATAAAAATAGCGTAAATCAAAACTGGGAAGATGTAATTAATTAAAAGCAAAAAGGAAAATTCAAAAAGAAAAACGGTTAAAACGAGAAATTGCACCGTGGGATGTAGCGCGGTAGTCAAGTGTTTAAGGTGCTCGGCGCTATTGAACAAGAGGTGTCATTATCGAGACTTGCCTCGTTTCAGATACCTAATTTGAAATTGAATATTGCTTATATACCAAGGAAATCTGGGGAAAGTAAAAGCGGTCGAGAGAAAGGAATCGGTCCCTCTATTCTCATTGATGCCGTTGGGCTTAGACATTAATGAAAAGCCGACGCCCTGTCATGGGACTTACTTTACTTTACTTTACACTATCTGAAACAATATAGAAAGCGATTTGTCAGGTAAAAAAAAAAAATAAACCGAAAAATTGAAAATTAAAATAAATCTATACAAAAAATACGCGTTAACTGTAAATTTGAATTTCAAAATTATTACACTTCTAAGGGAAAATTTTTCTTAATGCATGTGCGCTATCAAGAGGATTAACAAAACGCGACAATAATATGCCGCGGTGTTAGGGGCTGCCGAGCAGAGAAGCTCATATTCATTAAATACACTAAAAATAGAACGTTCGGTTTCATATGTTTTTACAGGTTTTTGTACATTTACGGATACATCGTCCTAAAGTATGTATTTTTTTTTCTTCTTTTTTTTTTGGGGCTTTAAACTCAAATTCCACCTATTGTCTCTGAAGTATGTAGTTCTACCGGCGTCAGCGCAGTTATAATTCTGTAAATTATATAATCATTTTGAAATTAAATCGCCGACTTATCACATTTACGTATAAGGCGACGCGTATTTCAGTGATAGTGAAATATCCGAAAGGGAAAAATAAAAAAAGAGAAGAGAAAAATGTTTCACAAAGGCCGTAGAATGATAAACACGGTGAATTGGCCCCAGAAAGATACCTGGATTACCTTTTGAAAGTATTATGTTGCTCAGATTCGTCTATGTATTCATTATATCATATTAAATATTCTCGTAATTTTTAATAGAATATCAAACAGTAAACCCGTTTTTAACCAAAATTGGTTTATCTGAAATTCGGGTTAACTAAAGCGACGTCAGGAACAAATACAAGAAACCATAAGACTGACCCAAATTTGCATAAAAACCGCATGTCAGTGACCCGATACGATTTACAAAATTACGGTTCTTTTTACGTAAAATTATACAAATTAAATACAGCTCTAAAAGTTTAGTAGAGTATTTATTTTAATTACTATAATTAAATCAATTTTTATTGTCAATTTCTTGCTTTTTACAGATTCCAGTTTTACGAAAAAAAGAAGAAAAAAAAAAAAAAAAGTCTCCTACCGGTTATTTAAAAAATAATCGTGTTATTCAAAACCACGCCGTTATAATCATTTCCATGTCGCAAAAGCTTTTACTGAATAAGAACATGTAAAAAGTTATAAAAAAAGTGAAATAAAAGAAATTATCTCTCCCATTCGTTGAAAATACAAAGTGTCGTTGGTAATTCAATCAAATAAAACTTATAGTAAAATATAGAACGTAAAACAACCGGACACGAATTACAGCGTAATTCTTAAGCCGGCCCTAATTAGAAAAAATGTCTCGATTTTATTTAACGAAAAAATGTTTCAAAAAATGTCTCAATTTTATGTAACGAAAAAATGTCTCAAAAAATGTCTCAACTTTATGTAACGAAAAAATGTCTCAAAAAATGTATCAACTTTTTGTAACGAAAAAATGTCTAAAAAAATGTCCCAATGTTATGTAACGTGATGTTTGTTTTCTCTTCGCGTGTTTTTTTTTTTTTTTTTTTTTTTTTTTATGTGAGTAATGATGAAAATCGGTGAATATAAATTGAGTATTCGTCAAAAAAGGTGAAAAAATGTGGCGGTCCCTTCGGATAATTTTTTTTTCTTATTATTTTTTATTAGTATAAGAGAGGCGTTTTTTTTTTGTTTTTTTTGTAAATTACCGACATTAATTCAGCGCAAGTGAAATTTTTATGTGCGAATGTGCCGCAGCGGGAATCGAACTCGGTTATATCCGAACGAAACACCACTGCCTAAAAGCCAAGGTAGCTGGCTATTGTTTTTATATAAAACCGGATGAGGTTAATAATTTAGAATCTGCAAACTCTTATTATTATTATTAATGGTTTTGAATTTTAAAACGTGCCCCACGGGGAGGGGGTTAACTAAAATTAGCATAAAATAAGTTTTTATTCTTGTTTTTTTTTTTGTATTTTTGTGCTCACAGGACAAAAAAGATTTCTCCACTCTCACGATGGAAAGCAATATTGCAAGAACGATGAACACGTTTTACATTCATTTAGAACATTTTTCTTTTTATCTCTGATAATTAATTTTTTTATACGGGTTTTTTGTACGATGGTGTTATTAATTATAAAGACTTTGCACGGCCGGTGAAGGCAGTCTCTCTCGTCATTGAACTGTGCGATTTTTAAAACTATTTACGGCACGAGCGATAGGCCTTGTTTTATACAAACTAGTTTTCATGCTTATCGCATTGTAAATTTATAATGTGCGCAGATGAAAGTCCGGAAAATGCGCTTGTTGCCGGTGCATCAAAAGATAATTACCGGCGACAAGGTTGTATGCAAATTTTTATATTATACCAATAAGACACGTTAACCATGAATGATTTTCCTCGCCTACCGGAATTTATTATTATCGCAAATAATTAAATTAATTTGGAGGAAAGATTTTTTCTTTTTTTTCGAAATGTGACAGGTTTTAATCAATCTCGTTCGAAGGCTTCTTCCTTCAGTCGTGATTATTACAAAGCACAGATGAATATTTCAGCGGTATATACATACATGTATATATATATATATATATATATATATATATATATATATATATATATTATGTACATAGCGTTACAGACATGCTCCGAGTCGCGGAACTTATGCCGAAACGATGAAACAAATTGTTTTGATATGACTGGTTATTATTGACTACGATGATGGGGAAAAATGTAATTTTCGGAGCCAGTTATTGAAATTAATCTGTTTTTATCCTTCGCTCGGTGTACTGACGCAATATAGTATGTAATTAGATGCTCTATACTTTCGTCATTAGTTCGCGTTGCTCTCGACGAAAATTACACGCGATAAAAGTTGCGCTTACACCTGTAATTGTTTTCGATGGAAAAACGCTCATTTCAATTACGATTTTTCCCACTTTTTGACGCGAGAAGACCTACCGGCGGCCCTATTCTTCCCCCTGAGTGCTTATTAGCAATTTAAAAACAACCATTTCGAAAGCGAGAAAAAAAAAACATGTACAACTGTAACAGTAGCGGCCATTAATTATTTTGAAACAGTTACACGATTAGCATCTAAGCGAAATCCGTAATTGGCCAGATGGGGAATTTCTAAGTATGGAATTATCCAGGATCGGCGAAGAATTTTATGCGAGATGGCCCAGGACTTTTGGATTACTTCGCGCTGTTTGACTGTTGGCTTTAGCTTCGAAAGCTTAGCGTTTTGATGTAGAAGAGGGGGAGTACTGTGAATATTAAACAAAGGCGATGCAACTTTTCCAAAAAGGATTGATGACGCAATAAAAGTACGTAGAGTTTTGTAAGCTTCGTAATTTCATGCAGTGCTGAATGCATTTTGTAAAACAGGAAACGATGGTAAAAACTAATCGAAGAGAATGGCGAATATTTAAATTTATTCGGGCGGACGTTTAGATATACATGCTTTAACTATTTTACACTAACTGTGCTACTGTTGGGGTTTAGTTCCATAGTCACGAATGATTTAAATCGATTTCCGAAATATGATTGGATTATTATTTGTAGTAACTGCTATATTATGTTTACTCCGAAATAATACCTTCGATATTGAATCTTATTCGATTATTTGATTTTCGTACTATTGGATTATTATCAGAATAGTGAATTACCGGATTATTGGATTACGTGAGTAGAACTGGAATCGAATAAAACAAGTAGGCGGCAAATTTCAAATACTGCTGTTGCTGCTGCAGTAGACAGAAGGATGGGGTACACACGAAGTGATTTTTTTTGAAACAAATATGAGAGAAGCGACGTAACTTACAGTAAACCCTGATATGTGCTCGACACAGATCAACGATTTAACGAGAAATAGTGACTATGAGCGACTTCAGTTCAGCTTGATAAAAAAGAGGTAGTAAATTGAACAATACACTAATAGCTATTGACGAAAATGAACTTTGCGGTATATACAGAAAAAAGAAATTTTATATATATATATATATATATATATATATATATATATATATATATGTATATATAGCAAAAATGAAATCAGTCCGTAAAATCCGACGCAATGAAAATACGTGGAATTTTAAATAATTCTAATCAAACCCAAAACGCTTTAGGGGGAATAAATTAAATTACAAATACTGTAATCATTTTTACGGTATTGGAACTAGATCATAGGCACAGGCTGTTATTGAAGAATTTCGGTGAAAACCTTAAGTTGAAAAACGTTACAAGTTATGTAACTCTTCTTTTTGGCAACATGCAAACAATATATTATAGTATGTAATACACACGCTACTTAACGATAAAATGTCTGGGGAAGATTCGAAAAGAAAAACCAGGATAATTTTTAAAAAAAATCCGATCCAGGCCAAACCGTTTACGAGGAACAATAGAAAAACAGGCTAGTCGTAAATGAAATCGAAAATAAAATAAACGATAATGATGAAAACTTTTTAAAATTACAAGATCATCGTATCGGCGAGATGAATCAAAAAGAAAAAAAAACCTACTGGAAATGAAAAATATGCTAAAACATTGAGTAATACAACAGCTGCTAAAAATCAATTTGGAACACAATTAAAATTTAGCAGTTAAAAAAACGCGCTATTCACTGGACGCAGAAAATGTATAAATTATTATCACGAATTGGAATGGTCGAAAACCATAAATCTTTACATTTCGCCTTGATGTAATTTTTCTTTTTTCTCGCGAGATCGTTTGTGGGTCGGTCGCTTAATTAGCAAGTGGTTAGGATCGCGTTGCAGCGCATTAAAGCTTCCAAAAATTTCACTTGCGTTGGAGTTTTTTTCCCCCCGTTCTAACAACAATGGAAGGGTACGACCTCGGAAATTCATTTGGGGACAAGACTCTGTATAATAATAGTACACTCCTTTAGGGTGTTCACCTATTAATAATAATAGCGTCGAATGGCCAGTCAATTTGGAGAAAAAAGGCTTTAAAATACCGATACGTTTATTTATGCTCGGGTTCGAATCTCGCGCTGGACTAACTGTTTTTTTTCTTTTTTTAAATTTAATTTAATTTAATTGATTATTTTTACAATTAAATAAATCCGTTATTTACAAACATCAATAATTTAAATAAAAATTATTTTATTTAATTTAGAAAAAAGGCTTATAATATATTAAATAATATTTTAATATTGATTGCCCCCCTCGTGGGAGGGGGGGTAATAAAATGGCTCACAGACTCTTTCCCGCTTCTACTTTAAGAAAATCCTTTTCGATCTAAGTTTTGCACACTTTTCCCTTTCATCGCCTTCTTCTGTCTCTCCACTCAATCTAATAATCTCCCTGCTTCCCTTTTTCCCTCTTCTCGCTTTTCTACTGTTCGTTTTTTATTATTCCCCCCCAACGTTTACAATTGCCATTCTCTGTCGTCTTTACTTCCTCGGTATTTCTACTATTAACTCGTCTGTAATCGCAGTGTCGTGTTTTCTTCGAACCTATTTCTCTTTTAATATTTCCTACAGCTCGCGCCTTATTATAAGTCTTTTCTATATGAGCAGTATCCGATAAAGTTGAGATTTAACTCCACCCCACTGTTTCTAGATAAATGACGTGCCTGACCAAGGCCGTGCCCACGGGGTGGGTTTTGGGGGTTAACCCCCCCCATGATAATTGAAATAGTTTAGGTACTTCATTAATATTTTATGCAAAATTTTTTGTTACGGGTATAATCAATAACATATGTAATTTTTATAGTTTATACAGTAATTCGTTTAATTAAATTATTAATATATAAATCAAGATGATGGAAATTATTAATAGCATGAATATTAGTGAAAAATGTATTTTTATTTATAAAATATATATGCGAAGAAAATTTTCAAACCAACCCCTTTCCAAAATTCTAGGCACGGGCCTGTGCCTGACGATGATTCGTTACAAAAAAAACCTTTAATCGACCTGTACGTTTCTCAATGATGAATAAAACTGTATAAAACGACTGATGCAGAATACCATATTCTACACAACTCGGTAACATTCTGGAAATACGATTTCTTTTATGTAGAATATTTATGTATGGAAATGTTAATCGATATTTTTAAAATAGAAATATCGTCATTGGTTAAATCAAATAATAATTCCATCAAACTAGCCAAAAACCGCGAGCGTATTGTAGATGAATGAAAAAAGTACGATCTAGGCTTTCACCGTTCCTAAATGACGAAAACACAGTTATCCTTGTCGTCTTTTTCGATCCTTTAAACGAACTTCTTCCTCTTAATTTATTTCCTAATACCGTTGATTAGTCTGAAATAATCAAATAATTCGGAGTGAAAGACGCTAAAAGGCAAAGAAAATGGTGGATCATAGGATTCATTTGCGAATATGAAACAGAAAAAAGCAGAGTGAAAAGAAAACGCTAAGGAATTAAAATGTGGAAAAATATAAGAAGCTCCGACGTGCAATGGTTACGTGAAATAGAAATAGGGGATTGGTAGTATTGCAGAATTTGTGCTTAATTACGGCTTGTGGAAGGAATTTTGGAAGTGAAGATGGAATAAAAATTTTAGGGGCATGTCAGCGGTGGTCGGTAGAATTGAAGAAAAAGCAGCGGAGATTATTGAAGAAAATTAACTAAGACACGAAGAGAAATAAGTAGATAAAATAGAGACTTTCTTCTAGGAGTAAGACGGAAGTTTTTACGAGATCAAACGGTAGAAATGGAAAAGAATAGAGAACGAGAGCGGAAGGGGCATTTAGTAGGGAAACGAAAAAGACTAAATAAAATCTGAGGAATAGAATGGCGTTTTCAGCAAGAACTGCTGATGTTGAGAAGGGGATTTAAGCGCACCAAACACGGTTGAAGGCAAGATTTTTGAATTATATCTAATTTAGAGAATCGGCACTTGGAGGTACACAGGTAGAAGAACAGTAGCCACATTTAGAACAGATAAGGAACGTTTATTGAGGGAGAAATAAGAACGTAGTGATCAGGTCAGTTTTTATTTCAAGTTATACAGAAGAGCTCTTGTGCGATTCAACGTAATTTCTTATTTGCCAGCATAAAAAAAAAAAAAAAAAAAAAAAAAAAAACCTTTGCCAACGGTACTGGTCAGCATTGTTTATTTCGGTCCCGGTAAAAAAAGCGAACTACCGGAATTATTTCGACGAAAAATAATCGGTAAAGGAGGCAACGACAAATGCTGGAGAAATTAAAAATCACGATTAGCGAATGCTTTTCAATACTAGTCTGATTTCGAATAATGCTAACTTTTAATAACAACGTAAAGTTGTTTTTGGGAAAAAAGTGGAAATTTAATCGACTGCTAATGGGAAATTAATTTCCATATTGGAGAGTTGTAGTTAAACACTTCGAAAAAGAACATACCAACCGGAGGTCACGAGTTCGAGACTTGTCTCGTTCCAAATTCGAATTTCTCCGAGATTTATACCTAATCTGAAATTGAATTGGGTACCAGAGAAATCTGAGAAAGTAAAGGCAGCCGAGAGAAAGGAACTGGCTCTAATATTCTCTTTAGTTCCATTAGAACCTTAAGAAAAGCTTAACTTCACAATCCATAATACCTTATCAAGGATGGTATGGGACTTACTTTACTTTACTTTATGGATGTATGAAAATTTCATAAAAGCGACTCCAAACATTAAATATAAGTAAATGAACAGAAAAAACAGAGAAATGTGATTCATTTGAGGAACAAATAAAATTAAAATTTAGTATTAATAGAACTGGACCTGTCCGAATTTCCGGTGTATACATGTACGTACAGAATTATCGATGCAAAAAAAAAGGTATCACTGGAAGTAAAATAATCGTTTAATTCGATAATAATGTAAAAATATAGGCGAGTATGTACGCGTAAATACAAAAAGCCAGATTATTCAACTGTAATATTATACAAACTGGAAATGTTGATAGAAAAAAAAATTTACATGTGCCGCATCGTCGAGAGCTATTAATAGACGCAAGCTGGAAAAAAAGATACAAAATACCAATATTAACAGACCCCGCTTTTATCGCTACTATATATGTAAGATGTAGGCAATATGAAATAGAAGGAAACCGCGGATATGTTATACCGGACACACGGAGAAATGTAATTCCTGGTCATCATAGGAGATGGCATTACGATAATGCGTGTATAATCGTTCCTTCTACACCTTTCAATTCAACCTCGGTTCTCAGAGTTCCCTTCTCTTCCACGTTCTGTTATTGTCTCTATTATTCGCCTACGCTTTAATCACGCTTTGTTGTCTATTTCCCGCTATCGTCTCTCTTTTTAGCCTGCTCTCCTTGTTGTCTTCTATATCGTAACGGAGCAGCTGTCTGTGATGCTAATCGTATTTTCTTTGAGTGTTCTGCTCTGAATGTTCTTCTCATTATTTACTCCGCTTAAAGTTAAACTTTCTTGCTCCCTAATGTGCTTCCTATATCCTGTTCTTTCCCTCTCGGTCTGTTGTTTCTGTCATTGATTCCTTTATTTCAGCTATTTGCGATCGAATTAAGTTCTAATTAGTTAATTCTTCTCCCTATCGTTTCTGGGTAGAGTGACGACCCCCCTCCCGAAAAAAAAAAAATCTAATTGAAAAAATTCTCAACTATTTTGAAGCTGAACAAATTAACAAAAAGGTGTAAATAAATTAAAAACGGAAACAAAAAAATATTAGTATCAGCAGATATGGATGAACGACATCAAACTATATTAGAAAGAATCTATAGCGTGCAAAAATTGAAACAGTTACAGCACTAAAAGTCCAGGAAAAATCAAATACGCGTGGAATTACGCGATCTATAAAAAGTAAAATTGGAAATATTGCATTGGAAATGTTATCCATCTAAAATTAACACCGGGGAAGTTTACCTAAATTAAGATTACGAAATAAATTTGTATACACCGCGAGAAGCTCTATAGAATTTATACCGTTCGACAGTACGTGGAATAGATCAAATGATGAATTATGATGAATTAAATGTCACCCCTTCCTTAATTTCTATTGTTGTTGGGTCAATGCCGCTGGCGCGCCCAAAAAAGAAAAAAAAAAAAAAAAAATGAATTAAATGTATTTTTTTTTTTTTTTTTAAATGGGCTCGGTGTTAACACTGACCCAACTACATGGACCTAGATCACCTACTTTCGGAGAGCTTAATACTGTACCTTATTTTAAATAATAACGGAACGGATGCGCTTGAAAAAGAAATCGTGTCGATAATATTTATAAATAAAAGTAATGAAAATGGTCTACATTTTTTTTTTCTTTTTTCGAAAGACATTAATAATATTCTTACCCGATAGAATGAAGGTAGTAAAAAAAATCAGTAACGGGTGACTCAAAAGAAAGAGAATATATTGCAGGAGAGACTGGTATTTATAAATAAGCTTAGCTGAAAAAACATTGAAAAAAAGAAAAAAAACCTGACCAGCATCGCCGAAAAAAAAAAATTGTCTGACAAATTACAACGTTGCAGTTAAAGTGATCAGTTATCAGCCAAGGAAGATATTTCTACATTTAAACTAAGATTTCGTCCACCCCTTCAGTCGGTACATGTTTTATTTTATTTTTATTTCATTTATACAGGCGCTGGATGCTCTAATATAGATCATGTGCGCCCAAGCTGTGGAGACTAAATTAGATTAAGGAGGTTAAGAGAATGAAGAAACTGAAAGATATTCTAAATATGACAGGAAGAATTAAATAAGAGTTGTCGTGCGCTAGTTTCTGATTTAGATAAGAGCATGACAAGCTGTTAACAATTAAAGAATCGAAAGTTGAGTCTTTGACAAAAGAGACAGAGAGAGAAGTCGAAGTGTTGTAGGCGATAGGAATTGGTAACAATTAAGCGAGAAATTCAAAGTGTCATTAGTATAATATATGTTGCTTTTTTTTTTTTTTTTTGGTTCAGGAAATTTTAATAGGATTAGGTTTAATAGGCAGAAGGTGATTTCGATGTTTATTCCAGGATTTAATTATAATCGATTTCAGGAATGTTTTTATATCATCGATGGGAAAATAAAAAAAAAAAAAAAAGTAGGAGCATACACGGAGGGAAACAAGAAAGAATCTCTGCAGTTCGGTCAACAACCTTATTACTTAGGGGGAGACCGATATGGCTAGGGATCCAAATACAAGATATATGGAGATTTAAGGAACAAGTAAGGAGGTCATGGAGAAGAAGGATGCGTAAAAGTTTTATGGAGAGACTTTACGACACTGAGTAAATCTGCAAGGATAAAGTATTTAAAAATGGACGACGATGATATGCAGTCGAAAGAAATTCGAGACACTCGAAGATTGTAAAGGGTTCAGCGGAGAATATAGAATAGTGTTTTGAAAGTCGGAATCGGTAAGTAGTAGGGGCTATAAAAAAAACTGATCCAACGCGAAAACAGCACACAAAATCAGCATATATATCGAAAAAGATATGTTGATGAAGGATACGGGATGAACGTGATGATTATCCATAGATGAATCAGGTTCAGATTAGTACGTGGAAAAAGCCATAATAATAAAACCTTTTTTTTTCTTTAATTTAATTTGTACTTTTCTTAATTTGTAACATTTTTTTTCTTCAAATTACAACGATGACATGGCCGATGACAAGACTCCGGAGCTGGTTAAAAAAAACAAACTAATACTGTAAATGATTTGAAAATGCGATATTGAAATAATTCCAAAAAAAATCGAGAAAACATTTAAAATTGTACTCTCTGCTCCGATATTATATTTTTTTTGAGTCCACAGGGATGCTTTCGGTTATCGCGGATTTATTTATCTATTGTAAATATTACTTTCTATTATTATCATTTAAAAATTTTCGGTTAGTTTTTTAATTATACATATTTAATAATACCCTTACACCGAAAACACAATTATTAGATATTATCAATGGAATATGATTAATTGAATGAAAAAAATTGTACGTATCATTAGGTCCTGGGTCGGCTAAGGATTTTTTTTTCGGATACGGGGTTGTGTGATGCGCGTTGCGGAGTCGAATGCTGATATTTTGATAACGTTTTGTATTTTCGAAACGGTAACGCGAAAGTAAAACTGTAAAAAAACAAAACCAATCTCTTTTTTTCATTTACCTTCCAGGTAACTCTATTACAGTAAGAGACGTAAGCGTTGACTTTGTTGACTTCGAAAACTCATCTATAACTGATTCCTTCGGAAATTTTTAACTTACCCTTCGCCACTATCAAAATGCGTCGTCTACGATTTCACCTGCTTTCTTTTCTTTTTTTTTTTTTTTTTTCGGCAATATGAACGTGGTCCACCAATACAGGATCACGAACATACACGTACTCAACGCACTTGGGCAGATTTATTATTTTCCTTTTTTTTGGCGGGAAGGATAACAAAGATCTTATGCCGAAATGCAATATAGAGGGGAAAGAATCAATATTTAAATAGCAATTCGGTCAGAGATATTATAGATATTATAAAATAACTAAGTAGAGGAAAGACAAACAAAGAAGGCAATAGCAAGATATACGAAGCACCGTAAGGAGCAGGTCTGAGAGCTGAGATGACATAAATGAAGCAGCAGCTGAATTCATGCAACAACAAAATCCATCCGATGCTATAGTAGACACTGTGGTGACAATAATGTTTATGACGGCGAAGAAGAAGACACAACTACTGAACTTGACTGTAAAACTTTAAATAATGTTCACTCGTTAATTGGAAAACTAAAAAAATCCTATTTCATTGATAAAGCTCCGGTACTGAAGGTGTAAAAATGATATCCGAATTTCGAGTGCATGTCGAATGGCGGATTTTAAATGAAAGTAAAATTACCGATTTTTTGTCATAGAAAGCTGAAATATGTTCAATACACGCTAGGATTTACAGTATGTGTTGATAAAAAAAAAAAAAATTAAACATAAGTGATTAAAATTATAGATTATCTTGCATTCCTAAAAACAAAAAGTGATTTATACTACTCCATTGCCTAACTTGTTTATCAACTAATGCTGGAATACAAACATAAGTACTGTAGTAGTACTGTACATACATACATATTTTTATATTATACGAACATTTTTTTTTTTTTTATATTTTAGACGTCTTAAGTAAATATGTACTGTACTTTTTTATATTACGTACTATCTTTTATATTCTTGTTAACGACGTTATAATACATAATAATGTAAATTTCAGTAAAAACTGTACATACATTATTATTTCCCATTAGCGGACACTTCTTAATACCGGACAAATTTTTTGGTCCCACGACGCTCCGTTATTCAAAAGTTTCACTGTATATATATTTATATTTATATATATATATATATATATGTATAAAGAAATTTTAACCCACATTTACCAATTTATTTCATCAATAACCCAATGATAATGTATACGTTTTCTATCAAGTGCAGGGATAAATTTGCGTAATCAATGTTGTGAATGTTAATTTAACGAGATGAATGAATCGAAACGCCGAATTGGAAAAAAATACTCTAGACCTTCGTCAATTCCATATTGAACTATACCGAAATACCGATTAGCGTATATATGTTAACTATAATTTCGTAAATATAGAAAAACATGAAACGGCGAACATACCCCATGAACAGTGCCGACTAGTTTCAGCCATCTGCAATCATGGCGATGTCTCCTTTTCCTTGTAATAATTTAATTTAAAAAAAATTAACAAAAATGTACACATCCGGTAACGCAGCAATAATGTGCATTCGAAACCGCGTGAAAAAAAAAAGTAGGCGGAAAATAAACCGGGTATGGGGGAACGAATTTCGAAACTGACGGAATACTTCGGAGATAGTGTACGTTCGGTGTATTAGTCGGTCAGCGATATTTGGCACTCTTTCGGTCCTAACCTTTAGCTAATTAAAATAATAATATACCTGTTGCCCTCTAAAAAAAAAAAGAAAAGAAAAAAAACAAACATAGCACGTATTTACTCGAGACGACTATTTTTAGCGAAATGTCGATCAGAGCTGGTATACTTGCCAGTCAATGATTCAGGAACATCGGAAATATTAAATTAGGCCAACAACCCACCCTGCTATTAAGGTTGAAATACGATAAATCGTGAAAAGTAATTTCAAAACAACAACTAAAGGAAATGTACAACTTTTCATTTTATTACCCTCGCCGCACACGGTAGAGGGTAATTAAAAAAAACTTGACAATCTTGTCGTGCTGTTCGGTTGGATGCGGTTTCGGAGCAGAAGTTGATTTTCTAGACCGGCTCAGACGGCAAATCACGGTGCTCAAGGTAAGGGAGGGTTAGAGAGTTGGGAAATATTTAAAACCGTTTCCAAAAGAGAATACATTTTAACGTGCTGCGAACGAGCAAATTCGCTGTCGACAGTCCGGGTACTCCGACTGGTTGCGGCAATAATCAAGCCAGAAAATTTTGGAATAAGTGGGCTGCCTAAGTTGCTGTCATCGCTGCTAGTCAAATTCTGGTAAGTTGTAAAGTTGTAAATTTGTAAAATAGTTAAGTCGTAAAATTGTAAAGTTAAAAGTTGTACATTTCTTTTTTTCTTGATTACATAAAGATTTGACTTTTACCAATTATTTTTCATTTATTTTTAATATGTAACCACGACGTAAATTACATGTTATTAGTGAAAATTTTTAAAATTGGAGAAATGTGTTCAAAATGAAAATTACTGCTCTGATGCCGGTCCGAGTAAAGTTTTACGATTTATTCTTTTTTTTTTTTTTTCTTTTCATTAAACTATTTAAAAAATTCGTGTCAGGCAAGCATGATGTTTCATGCGCTGATGATGTCGTATGTTAAGAGTTGATAAGTGCAACCCCCGTAGCTTACATATTTACAGGGGTGCTAAATTCCGAAACAAAGATATCCAACTTTAAATTTGTAATGTATCTTTCACTCGGCATTTTTCCCCGTAAAAAAAAAAAAAAAAAAGTGTATATTTATAAGTTCGTGAAAATGTTCGTGTTATTAGCCGTTTTTCGAAATCTTTAAAAACCTAGAAAGCTGCTAAGAAATCGATATATATATATGTTTTCACAAAATTTGATCGTTGTTCAGTTTGGTTTCCTCGTCGCAGCAGTTCGGATGCTTGCGTTTCCGAAAAAAAAGTATTTTTGACATTTCGTAATTAATTATTTTTCTAGTAAAGATCTTTTTTCCCTTGTTTTACTTTAGCCCAGAACGTTTCCGGCATATTTTGTTTCGCAGCGAAACAGCGTATATCGGAGAATGCTTCGAAAAATATTTTAAGGCGGTAAAAACTTCCGACTTGGTACATTTTAAACGAAATTCTACAGACTCGCGTCATCTCCGCATCAATTAATATTAGATGAAATTATTCACTCGTATTGAATCTTCGTAGCGGTGCGGGGATACAGTAAGATTCGGATACAATTACGAAAATCCGAAGATTTCACGAAGATAAGTGGGGGAATTTTTTTCAAAAACTAACGGATAATTTGATTGGAAACTTCGCACGCAGTCTAATTGACGACGATAAGGATAGAGTAGCATTCGGAAATCACGGCGCAGGGAAGCAATTAAAAAACAAAGCGTACGGAAAACATTTTTTCCTAGTAAACTTCGCTATTTTTAACCAGCTGTGTCGTATTAAGCAACCGTGTCTCTCTATCCATCTCCGCTTGTTGCAAGTATAAAAATTAACCATTTCGTAGAAGCTCTTTTTTTTTTGCTTTTGTTATATTTATTCGGATTCGTCTCTGTGGACAAAATAAAAGCGATAATTTTTGATATTTTCGGTAGTAGGCAGGCTCCGTAAGAACTAAAAATCGTAATTTAACCATCATGCTCTGTAGCTGTACCAGGGGTAGGCAGTTGGCGAGGCTAACAGAAATAAAAAAAGGCGAAGGAGTACTGCTCCGAATAGTTTCTTTTCAATTAAAAATAAACGCGAGAAATAATTCCGCGCGTATCCTAATTTTTCACAAAGCGAACTTCATCACGTGATTTAATCATGTTATGAAATGCCAAAAAAAAAAGGTACAAAGTGATTGTGATAAAATAAGTTGTAATTTTTTCCCGAGAATACGATGGAGACTGAAAAATTGTTTTTTTTTGTTAACCAAAAAAAAAAAAAAAAAAAAATCCTATACCGGGTGGTTTCAGCTGCGCATCAGGGCATATACAACCGGAGACTGCTAGCGAAAGAATTAGATAA
Organism: Icerya purchasi; assembly: GCA_039619475.1. NCBI lineage: Eukaryota > Metazoa > Arthropoda > Insecta > Hemiptera > Monophlebidae > Icerya > Icerya purchasi. The sequence continues at coordinate 189,744,451 of CM077115.1, read as the reverse complement.
AGTGTATTTTAGGTTGTTCAGAAAGAGGAAGAAGTTGTCACAATATGATTTGAGTCTTGAGAAGAATTAGGATGTGAGCGATTGGCAAGTAAGAGGATCAAGCCGTTACATTATGTGCGAGTGAACAACGGCGGGAATGGAAGATTCTGAGTTAGGTTAAGATGATGTTCGTAAGTTAGGATCGGAATGGACTAGAAGCGAAAACTAAGGCGTAAGATTTTTTTTTTTTTCTTTTTTTTGGGCTCGTCAACCAAGGAAAAAAAAAAGGTAAGGAAAAAAGTCGGTTATATTTTGACCCGATCAGAAATTTTATGTAAAAAAGAACAAATAGCAGGAATAATTAGTGGGGGAGGAAGGGACAGGATATAGGAAGCACAATAAGGAGCAGGAAGTCCGAGCTTTAGCAAATAAGAATACAAGATATAACGCTCTACGGAGAGAGATGAATACTGGAAAAACAGATGATCGGCGTTGCAACATTATCCGGATGGAGAGGACAGTGTGGAGAAGAAAATCAAGGAAAAACGAAATCTGGAGGAAGGCAGCAAAGAATGGCCAAAACGCATACGAACAATGGAAACAACATCAGAATGTCGAAAAGAAGAGAGGGATGCAAAAGAAACCATAAATATGCAGGAAGAGTAGGCTGATCAGACAGATGGTGGATTTTTTTTAAAAAACAGGCAAGAGGAAGCAGCAGCAGCCCGAGTACCAAAGAATACCAGCCGTTTCATTGCCAAATATGCCCGAGTGGCTAGGTATCCACAGAAAATCAATATTGATTGAACGGAGATAGGAAAGATTGTGAATGAGTGAACGTATACGGAGGACAATAAAGTGTCATACGAATGATCAGGAAGGGGAGAGAATGTGGCCTGAAGGGCGCTCAAAGAGTCAGAGATAATTAAAAATTTAGAGGAAAATTGATTCGAAGAAATGAAAATAATAGAGCGAAGGATGGTCAATAATTCGTTTATGAATATGGAACAGAAATAAGGAAGGCGAAAAGATTCTGAGAGGTTAAAATCAGGAACGCATGAAGGAAGCACCAACATCACTAGGCCCCCTCAAACCATCCGTGTAAATGGTAACATGAGAGGAGGAAAATAGGGAATTGATAGTGCTGTAGAATTCCTGTTTGATTTTTAGCAAATGAGGGAAGGATAAATACCTTAGGAGGATGACAGATATCAGTGAAATCGAAGGAAAAATAAGGGAGATTATTGAAAGAAATAATATACGGCCAAAATGAACTAAGACGATGTGAAATAAATCGCCAGAATAGGGGTTTTTTAGATTTAATCGTTAGGCGTTAATTTGATAGTTCGAATGACCGGCATTATTGCCAGGATTAGGAGTTTAGCATATAGGATCTGATATCGGAAGAAGTAGACAGGGAGCGATGATTTCGGGATGGAAGAAGGCGTCCCCGGCAACCGGTCGATGACATTGTTGCCATAGATCCCCGCTCAGCTAGGAACCCATACAAAGTTAACCGGGACATTGGAAAAGTCTGAAAGAGCTAAATAGGAGAAAAATACATTATAAAATCGGATGGGAAGCACGTGGATTCCGGAGTGATTAGAGAGTGATGGAATAATCCGAATTTATGACACACCTGGAGTAAAGAGCGGAAGAAGTTAAAAATTCGAGACATTTTATGATCATATTCTTTTCGGTGTTCTAAAATAATTTTTAAAGTTTACATAAAATTTCTATTTATACTATTTGTCAATATTTTCTTCGGAACTTACCACCATTCTCTATTTATTTATTGAGCATTCTGCATTCACGTTTGTTAAAGCTCCCTCGAATTTTTCTATTCCTTATTGCATTTTTTCTGTGTCTTGCGTTCTTTTCTTCCTTGTCCGCTATTCCTGCTACTAATCATTAACAATATCCGATATCGAATTAAAATCTGACCATCTGTTCCTTTTATCATCTCTGGAAATCGTTCTTTTGACAAGCCTAATGATAAAAAATACCTTATATTTTTATATTATATATATATATACATATATTCAAATATGTATGTGTGTATGTATCAGTAACGAATCCTCCAGTACTTTTAGTTATGTGGCAAAGTACCAAAGTAAATTGAAAAAGAACAAAAAATGTGTCACCAATCCTCTAGCAGCGTAGATTGACTTAACTAAACAGACAGTTTTTTGGTTAACCAGTAAAAATCTGAAAAGTCAGTACGGAAAAAAATACTTTTAAAATGTTATTACACGATAACATTTCCGGAAACGTTGCTAAATATTTATTGTATAATCTAGCCCTGTTCTTGATTAAATTTTCTGTTCTTTCTTAAATTTAAAATCTTCGATGCGTATTATGCAATTTAAAGATATCGAAATTTTGTCGATTTGTAATCAATGAAAATTTTGAATAAATATACCAATTAGTTGTAAACGATAGAAAAGAAAAAAGAAACCTATAAAAAAAAAAAAAAGACTTTTATGCATTTTGATTAATACGATTAAATTTATATCAGATAATTGCGAAGTAAAATAAAATTTTAATAATCGTAATTAAAGAGAGAGAGAGAGAGAGAGAGAGAGAGAGAGAGATGTCTGCAATAAGTATGTTTCAATTTAAACTCGAATGAGTGGCCCCTGTTTAAATTTTGTTATTTAAAAAATGTACACGCGTAAACACACTTTCTTCTGAAAATATTAAAACTGTTATGGTGTTGTCATAATTGACGAGCCTAGAAGAAAAGAGGAAAATAAACATAAAACTGAGCAGAATTTTGACCGAAATTGAGCAAGCAACAATTTACGTTTCGTTAAAATTCTTCATTGCCTTATTAATTTTCCTTCGGTATTTACATTTTCTTTTTTGTTTGTATTACTCTCGCGAGTCATTAGTGATTTTACATGTCAGTCTGACGATTAAATCGGCCGACCCGTGTTTGAATAAATGTAAAAAAAAATTCCGTTCCTTCCGTGTAATCTGTTAGAAAAGTACAAAACAATTATTATTACGGTACTATTGACCTCTTTCCAAATGATATTTAGAAATTCAGAAGATCTATTCCATTTTTAACAAAGATTGCCCGCGGAAATAATGTCATCTTGACGCGAGTAAACTATGCATAACCGCTATGTGAAATTTTCCGTTATTTTTGAGTGAGAAAATAGGAAAGTATAGACCGATTTGTCTCCAGTTTAATTAAGCTTCTTTATATGCACATCACGCACACAAGCGCACACTCGTACGCATAGTTATTTATTTATACTGAATATAGCTTTATGCGCAAGCGTTTTACCGTGATAGATGTAATAGTGGTGTAATTCTTCTGGTACGTCCGCAGATTCATAACCATTTTCTTCCTCACTGTGTGGACCCCGTTTTATGGATACTTTGAAAGCGAAGGTAATATCTTAGCGGATCTAACTTCTATCGGGGTGGATGATTTAGTTGTATCCCCAAAAAAATATTGCTGTTCTCTTTGTAGTCGCTAACTCTGAATTACGATATGCACGATTCCTCTTCATTCTCAAATCCCGCTATCATTCTCATCCTTAATTTCTCAATTTTCCTTTCCTTTACGGCGTTCAACTCCGCACCCTGTCATAACACTTTGAATACAGCGGCTCTTTCCTACAGTATTTCCCCATTACTCTTCATTCTTTCTTCTACTTCTACGTCATTTCGCTTTTCATTTTATACACAGTGTACACTGATCGTAACTTATTCGAATCCTTTTTGAATTGTTATTAAACGTTTCTTATTTCTGTCACTGGTCGTCAGCCTATTCTCTATAGTGTGCTTTTTTCTCTTCCTCTTTTTATTCTAGCCCTTTTTGGGTATTTTCTATGGACCACCATTTTTGATTGTCCGTTTCTCTTTCTTTTCTTAAATATTGCGTAAATGTCAACGTCCCCACAAACCAGAATAAAATAATGTAAAAAGAAGATTTTTTAACAGAACATATGCGGAAATATATGCGTTATTTCTAGAATTGCCTAAAAATAAAGATAATTTTCAGTTTTAAAGTTTTTTTTTTTTTTTTTTTTGGTCTTGACTTTTCTGTCTAGTTTTGAATACGATAATAATAAATAATTTTTACGCCTGCAATCGATACGAAAATAATGAAATGGACAACTTTTAATCTCTTTTCATTTTTGGTTTTCTTCCGACATTCGTTACGGTTACCCGGGAGACATTTTGTCAAAAACATAAATGTACACTCGATGTTCGGTATTTTCCATTTTATTCTGTTTCCTCCAGTTCTACATAAATGATTCTCCCTATTTACGCATACACACATACACACACACACACACACACACGCAGTGCTCCCATATTAAGTCGTTATTAAAGCGTTACATTAATGAACATAATACTCTGATTTCCTTTACAATTAGGCTAAAGAGCTAATTGTAACGCTAAAAATTTTAATTGTTCCATCATCTGTATTATTCGTTTTTGCTGCAGTGCTACCTGTAATCCTCTCTTTAAATAGTCCTTATTTAAATAGTCTTTCTTTAAATAGTCTTTCTTTAAACGCTGCTAAAAGCTTTTTTCACATAATCAACTTTAATCTATACAGCGGTTAAACGTATATTTGCCCGGTACTTTATATCATATTTCAATTTTAATACTTTCATATTTACGAATCATCAATACTTGCTAAAAGTCTTTCGTTCGTATTTCGACCATACTGCAGAGTAGACTTTTCTCAAAATAACCGAACAACTAAAACGTAAATGAAATACCATTAGCTGTGCAATTGTTTTCAAGGCTGTCCCACAGTTAGCTACAACAGTTTGTAGAGCAAACAGTATTTTTTATACGCATTTTCGAAATTTTCATATTAAATCGAATACAACGTGAAAAACTGAGTAGTTGAAAAATTCCATTTCGCTAGCAAGCTGGTCCGGCTGGAGAAGGTAAAAAACGGTTTAGTCTGCAAATCATCAGTAGTCCGTAAGACTTTGAATCTTCAATTGCGGCAAAGTGTATTCAGATGAGTTATTCCATATTGTCCCGGTAAATTTGTTTCGGAATGAAACCAAGTTGGAATTTTTCGACTCTGCGCAGCAGTTAATATGAATTCCGTTTCGTTGTTTGTGCAACTTTTCTTTATTCTTTTTGAAACCATATAAGTTTTTTCGTATACAATGATAAGGTACGGGGGACATTCAAAACATAATACATATATACGATTATATTCTGTTCGATTTATTTTCCGTAGAAAATGTTTATTACAAAATCGCCTAGTATATTTAGGATAAAATAAATTTACTGAATTCTATAGAATTTTTTAAATAAATAACGTAACTCTGTACACTCGTGTAATGTTAATTTTTTATATGTTACAATGCTGCCAGTTGACTGCGTTATATATTACAACAAATGAAGGCGTTCAGATGAAATAATCTTTTCATGAAAATTAATGCTCTCCATAATTAATATTGATTGTTTTTTTTCTTCCTTTTTAATAATAAAAACGATCTATTAACCACAGCTTCGCTTCTAAATTAACATCCCTTTGAATCTGTATCTAGAAATTAATAAAAAATCTTTTTGTTCTATTTAGAATTTATATTATATATATATATATACATATACACACAAAGGGTGAGTCAAAACAAAAAGTTCATTCTTTTCTCGACAGAACAAGCGTAAAATGAACGTCAGCGGAGCAATACGAACCGAGATACAGATGACTGAACGAAGTGTAGTTAAAATTCGCATACAACAATTTTTTTGTACGAAATTTCTTATTCTGTATGCGAATTTTAACTATACTTCGTTTATATAGCTCCAACCCTGACTCCTTTTACCTTGCTTTACAGCCTTCTCCATCCGTTTCTCCCTGGTTTAATAATTTTCCCAGTATCAGCCGTTCTGTCATTTCTTCCATAGTTCGCCTTCGTTTTAATCACAGTCTGCTCCCGGCTTCTCGTTTCCGCTTTGCTCTGGTTCAATCTCCTTTGTGTCCCTTTCATCCTCCAACCTTCAATGGCTCGTGTGATGCAAATCACGTACTATTTGAATGTTCCTTTATTTCTACTGAACGCGCGATCCTTTATTCCAATTTGCTTAGCCTTGGCCTCCCTACACCTTACAGTGCCCTCTATATTCTCACTTTTCCATCTCCTTCTGTTGTTCCCTTGTTATCCGCATTCATTTCCTCTGTCTCTAATCGTTTCTTGATATAACTTGTCGCTCCATATGTCCTTCTATTCTTTTAATCTTTTGTGCTGGGTAAATGTCCTGTGCTGGCGTGCCCATTTAAAAAAAAACAAAAAAAATATATAGCTCTATCTCGGTACATATTGCTATAATGGCGCTGGTTCTGCTGTTGGAAAAAGAATGATCTTCGTGTTTCACTTGTTCTTTGACCGACAGATAACGTCCATACTCCCTATGGAGAGTAGTTGCAGTTGTTTTTTGCCCACCCTTTGTATATATATATATATATACCTTATATATATATATATATACCTTATATATATATATATATATATATATATATATATATATATATATACATATATATATTGATTACAACGTAATTCTTAGGCTAATGAATTTTAAAACGTTTGTCGCTGATGCAATAATTTTGCAGACTGCAACATTTTTTCGCATAATAAATTTCCATCAATGCCTAATCCAGAATTAGTGGATTCTCTTGCAATGCAGTGCGGTTCTTCGGTAATTCACCTTTGAGTTGACGTTTTCTCATGTCAAACAAGAAGTTCCATGTGGAACAATAATCTTCTAACTGTTCAAATCTTTCCCTCGTGGACATGATTACTGTGCCTACGATAACGTTGAAAAATTTCGCTTCAACCTTCCTTTTTTTGGAGGATCTTTAATATGTTCGTCAATACGCAATACTCTCCAGGTTGCCGCTGGAGGCGCCTTAGCCGCGATTGTTGCCTAAATATTGATTGCGCACTAAATTCTGATGCTATTATCGTTGCTGTTACGATAGCCTCTTTTAACCCTTTTTATCCGTAGTTCTCGAAATATACGCATGCATTCTTAAAGCATTTACGTAAATCGGATAAAATTCATTTTTGGCGATTGGCTTGTTTTGCTGACAACATTGATTTGGCACAAAAAAAACCCATCTTGTATCGTACTATAAGGGAGAAACAATGAAATTAAAAATATTAACCTATTCACCAAATGTAGTGGCTTCGTGCAAGTCGGCAGCATCCGTTTGATGAGTTTGATGAATTGCCTCGGCTAGAGCAACTAAAGCATCATAAACGTCGAAAAACTGAAAGCGCACCACCGTCTTAACGATCTCAATCGGAACTCCTCACCGTGTATCACTTAACGTCTATAAAGTATACGTTTTCAGATGCTCCCGTCGACTTGTTGATGCCGAACAGAGAGTAAACACTTTTGACAGAATTCCAAACAGTGACACGGAAGTTATCAATGATTTCACAGCATCACGCAGCACTAAATGAGAGCTATGATATTCGCACGATATAAAAATAGTAAGCGAGGGTTTAGCTCGATAATTTTTTTGCCGGCACCTGTCCTCACCTATCGTACCCTGTCATCGTTAATGTTGAGGCCATGATCGATCCCCCTTAAAATTTTCAAAATAACTTCTGTAAGTCCGGAACTAGTTGTATCATTTAGCCCGACGAAACGAAATAAAATATTTTTTACAACAACTGCGTCTGCAGCTAGGTCGCTGCGACGCAATATAAAGAAAAGTTGCTCTCCTTGTGACTTATATATCCGAAATGCAATCAACTATGATTAATGCGAAGTATTTCAAATCCTCTCTATTCGGGACATTATTGAAACTTTTGATGCGGTAAGTTCTACTAATTCGTTTTATTTTCTTTTTACTGCAATAATGGTCAGTGAGATTTTCAGCAATAAATTTACACGCTGTTCCATAAACGGGTCGCGAATTTGGCGAAAACCTGCACTAATCTTAAAAATTTTCCATTATTCGGCTTAAACGGTTTATATCAGATGATCCCTTCAAAAAGCCGCATTATTTTCAGCCAGATACAACGCTATATTCAATAGCCTTTGAAGTACATCGTTCCACCGGAAGATTTTCTGAGATATTAACTGTTGTTCTCTCCCTTATGAACTCCGTTGCTCCGATTTTTGATCTGATCTCAGCTTCTGTCCTCTGCGTAAATTTCCGCGGATAGCGCTACTATTTTCGTACATTTTGAGAGATTCGCCGTAGTGTTTCCATTTATTGAAGCGTTCTTCCTGTGGTGACTAAATTAGAAGCTGAGTTGGACTCAAACAGTCGACAACAAAAGCAAAATATGCTGTTTTTTGACATCGACTTTGTATAGTCTCGCATTATTCGGAAGTTTTTCTTTACGAATATGTGAAAAATGTCGTCTCTCTTTGTCTTTTCGGGAAAAATGTATTCGTACGATTTTGTATAGAGCCGGATAGTACAGTCTGTCGTATGTTTATCATCGAGAACATTTGGCCACGTGCCATTAAAATTGTCAGTTTTATCCGAAGTGAAAGAAATTGTGCTTCGACTTTCGACACAAAGCAAGCTGATCATTGCGTCCTCTGTAAAATCAACTACCGATTCGGTTGGAAAATCACTCGAACCAGAATTTCCCATTAATAATTTAGAAATTTTCATTGATTTATTCATTTCTTTCGAATCTTTGCGTTTTTCAGTCTTTCTTTTCCGATTTTCGTGTTCTCGGATAGCTTTCTTTTGATTGGTCCGCTTCTATCAGTCGTTCCGGTGATATGATGAAGCCGATGGAAAATCAGTACGTTTGGTTAACTTTCTGTAACCTCAGTGATATTCACAAGTATAACCGTCGACAGTTCTTAGGTCGTCAACATCTGTCGGGCCACGAATAGTGTGAAGCAAACGACGCAAATAGAACAAATAAATTCAGCGCTTTTTGGATGCACCGTATAGACTCGCCCCCCGATTGCATTTCTCTTAAACACTCCATCATCTTTATTCGCCTGATGTAGACATTTTTGCATGCGGAAAAAGTAAACGCATAGAACCGAGTTTAAGATAAATACTATTATTATGTATATTGTTAAATCTTTTGATATTTCGGTTGTGGTTCTTGATTATTGACCATTACCGGCTGTAAAAGAGAAAAAAAAACGTAGCCAATGAAAGCAACTCACCTATAAGCATTATTGAATAAGTGTAAAGGGCTTGTTGCGCAAAAAAGTCCAAAAGACTGAGTTTATTTATATAAAAGCGAGATTCTTTGAATCTCGTCATCGAGGGATCCCTTGGATATCCGTAACTAGTCTTCCATTATTCTTATAGAAGAAACGGCTTCAATTGACTATGTTATTATTTACAAAATGATACAATTGTCTTTTAAGACAGATTTCGTTAATGAATTTTCATCTTTGCCGTAAAAATGACATATTAATGAAAATCTAAACCGTTATGAAATATGTAAAGTTTTTCTGTTACATTTTGAATTAAATTGCTATACAAACCGTAAATTATTATTCCTTTTTTAGGAACGACATAGTCAGTTGAAATTGACTATTCGATCATTGTTTTAGATCTATTTTTTGAGGGATTGAAAGGAGACAAAGGATCGAATTTTTATTATAATATATATATATATATATATATATATATATATATATATATATATATATATGTATAAACTCGGCAATTTTGGCCTCGGAAGGGCCTATACCCCTTTACACCTCTTGCTTACATTTCTATTTCTTTCTCTTCTATACTTTGTATAAAATGATCAAAATTTACAACGTAATTATAAATCGGTCCATATGAATATAATAATATAATCACAGAAATCCTATAAAATATAACAAACGTTACATAAAATTGAGACATTTTTTCTAATGGGGGATAGCCGAAGAATTACGTTGTAATTAATATATATATATATTCATATATATAAAAGAAAAATCATCAAGTAATTGTAAAGTAATCTTGCGATATGGCGAAAATGAAAATACAGATATGTGCAAGAGAATGAAATTGTCGTCTTCTGTGAACGGTCAGTCGGTAGATGAACGCAAACAGCGAATGCGCGATAATTGGTTAAGAATCGCATTGTGTAACAGTTCTATGAGATAGCGGTGTGAATTGTTTAACGTTGAGGAGTGATGAGAATCGGGTCACTTGACAGGCGATTTGTACACGTTCGCACTATTGCGTATGTGTGAGAAGTTTCGTGAATTTTTCAAACACATTTAACTTTCTGCTTTTGGTCGACTATGTTACTCAGGCCCGGATTAAGTATATGATAGGCTATGGAAATATTAAGGGCTCTTTTCGGAAGAGATAAAATTATCAGTTTTTTAGAATAACTAAATTTTCATTAATTTAAATTAATTATGTTATTTCGAATTTACGAATCAACATATAATTATTTTAATGTGAACAAAACTAAAAATCATATAGACGATGGGTAGAATTTTTGATGCCAAAAAAAAAATATATATATATATATATATATAATTTTAAACAGTAAATTTTTTTCTTGTTTTTTTTTTCTGCAAATTCTTGTATAATATCGTTAAAATCTACTGAACGGAGAAAATCTGTTTCGATCGTTAATCTTGATAATGCCGATAATCTATCATTTAGCATGGTTGATCGGTAGATGTTTTTTGTTCTTTTTAATAGCGAAAAAAATCTTTCCGCCTCACAATTTGTGTACTCGGTATAGTTACAAATATTCTATATGCAATATAAATGTTTGAGGAAACATCTATTAGTGCACGTTGGAGGTGCGAGTCTCTTGGGGCTCCTTTATAAGGCGGTGACCGGGTCTGCAGCCCCCTCCCTAAATCCAGGCCTGATGTTATTTTATCAGAATTTTAGTGCCCCCACCCAAAAAAAACGAAGAAAATAAACGAAGGGAATGTTTATTATTGAGCTTTATTCGAAAATGGAGTAGTGATAAGATATACTTTTGGCAAGGTAGTTTATGGAAAATTTCGAAGAAAAACAGAGCGAACTGTGCTGTAAATTGCTTTTGGGGAAGTATGTAACTTTTTTTTTTGACGGCCCTGGTTTTATTTATTAGTCTATTGTAATTTTATCCCATTTAACATTCTTTAAAACTGTTATTTTTTACAAGCTATAAACATTTGAAAAATGACTCTCGCGCGGAATAAAAGAGATAATTTTATTCGAAATCACATTATTCGCCAAATAGTAGCGAACAAAAATAATAAATGGAAATATATTTATCTTGTCAGAAACGTTTTCGAGGAAAAACCATTTTTAGTTGAAAGGATAAAATGAAAACGCGAAAACAGAACGGAACCGCAAACAAATTACAAGAAAAATTAAAAATTAAAAAATTAAAAAATTAAAAAATTAAAAAATTAAAAATATAAAAAATTAAAAAATTAAAAAATTAAAAAATATATACGTTCTAGCACAGAAATATAGCGAACAGTAAGCAGGATCATACTGAAAATCTTAAACAGATTATACCGTATTTACGAAGGAGAGATTTTAACAAAAAAAAAGGGTTTCACATTTATACCAGAAAAAGCTAAAACAACCAAAAAATTATATAAAAGGCGGCGCTATAAAAACATTAGTAAAGATTAATAATAAAGATAAAGAGGTTCTCATTTTACCGAAAATTTTCACTAGAGTTTTTACCGTGCCTTTTACATGTTACTCCTGCGCGGTGGTCTTATCCTTACTTCTTCGTTTTTCTTCGTTTATACGGCGTTAATCGATTTTCTGAAAAATGTTTTTTTCGTAAATATACATATATAATATAATCAGTTTTAATGCTTAATATGATTTTTCTTTCTGTTTTTTGTTCGCGTTTTCAATTTTTATAATTTGTTCGAGACAAATGTTTCGTTCTATATTCGTGTTTTCAATTTCATTTCGTCAATTACGGCTTTGTCCGGAAAAGGTTTTTTGTGATAAAAATGTATTTCTATTTATCGCGTTGTTTACTGTTCGGTAAACAGATTATTTCGAATAATAATTAGCAGAAAGCTATGAATAAAAATAAATATTACTTTCATACGAGAGATGGTTCGAAAGAGGCAGATATTAAAAACTGCAAGGGACACGAAATCACATCAGTATTGTTTTTTCTCTTTTCTTTCTATTTCTGGGGTGGTGTACCCCGGGTGATAAATAGTGGACGGTCATCTATCTGCACTGTTTTCGGATTCCAAGATCGTAGAATATTTTATGATATCAATTCTGTCGGATTGTTGTCATTGATTTCGTCAGTTCGCTTTTCCCGGTCACCGGATGTGCGAGAATAAAAATACGCAACACTTAGACTGCATGCAGTATTTATATTTGGAATAACTGGTAACTGCGAACAGTATAAACGTCGTACCAACAAACGACTACAAAGACTACGACGCGGAAAGGGAAATCCAAGAAGTCAGTAAACGACGTAAACTGCGCCAAGTGAAAAACAGGAATGGCGGTCACGTATATATGTTTGTATGCATGCATGTATAACGTATATACATACATATATATACATATATATATATATATATATTAAATACATACATATATATATATATATATATATATATATAAAATATACGCATACATTCATACATATATACATATATGTATATATGTATTCATGGAAAACCACAAATTAAGATAAAACGCACTATCAAGATTACTTATTCCCAGTATGGAACATTGAGCAGATAAACATTAATTTTTGAGGCCCGAAACGCCCAATCAAATACCTTATGATAACGGTGGGTCGGTTTTTAGAGGTCAGAAAAGAAACGCACACAGCACGAACAATCAACGTCGGTCTAAATAACTGTGATATTTAACCGGTAAAGGATGCTGAAAGAAGTGTTTTGAAATTAATCAAAAAATAACGAAAATTATAAACTACGAAACTAAACACCTTCGGATTGAACGTTTCAATTGAATACACTTTAAAAACGTCTTCTCGGCCGAGCAGGAAAAGAAAAAAAAAACCTATTAGTAAGGATAAATTTGCACTATATGCTGTTCTAATATTTCCTTTTTTTAAACCCGGCCTGGTTGAAATACCATTTGGCCACTAACTCTATTCATTAAATTAAATCAGTCTATTTCTTTTTGGCCGCCGCCGCTGGGAATTGAACTCTTGACACCACTATCTCAACGATCAAGAGTTCACGCCACTAGGCTATCGCCGCGGCCTAGTTCGAATATTTAAGGGTGGAGACTCACCTATCTTCATTTAAAAAAGAGACAGGACAATAATTCATGTTTCAAGATGTTTGTTATATAATCTTCATTATATCAATCACGGGATGTACCGAGTGCGCTATAGTAATAAAATTAATCAAATTCGGATAACTCGCGGGGTAGACAGAAGTCCATTGACACAAAATTTCGAAAGTTACGTGTTCTAGCTTAACGACCATAGTCAGTGAACTTTTATTATTATTATTATTATTATTATTATTATTATTATTATTATTATTATTATTATTATTATTATTATTACTTTCCTCTGACTAGCATATATATAATATGAAATATTTAGGGCTTCAACTAAACCACAAGTTGAGAATAAACATATAGCATATCTTTTAGAAGTTAAGAAAACTAAATTATGTATTTTTCTATCGTAGTCAGTTATTTGCCAGTGAGCACTTATTATGCCTTTATTAATCATTCTTGGTATCAATCAGTTTTTGGGTTTATGGAATTATCCACTGGGGTGTGGCGGCTAACTCATTCGTAAATCAAGTTCAAAGGCTGCAGAAACTGGCGCTATAAACGATATTTCATGAAAAGGAAAACATTTTCCATCTGTATCGGTCCCTTAAACGTATACATGCCCTATATGATGAAGTGCACTTATTACAATATGTCATTAAGAATAAATTTCTTTTCAAAATTGCCATGAAAAAGGCTACTAATAGAAGTTCGAATAAGAAACAAGCCTCCGCAGTTACATTTAGAAAATACCATTGTAGGATACAAGCGGTTTATATGGGTGCAGTACAGTTATAATGTACTTCACGCTAATCTGATAGAATTACTAAAAAATTATAAAACCCGCCAAGCAAATATTTAGCATTATTTTGTACGATCTCTCTGACCGCCAACATAAACCTGTAGGAATTAAATATTACACTGCAATGCGAAAGCTTTTATAATTATTCAATTCATTTTTCCAAATTATAAATGTTTATTTCTTTATTACTAAATACTTTTTAACCGACTTCAAAAAAGGAGGAGGTATTCAATTCGACTGTATTTTTTTTTTTTTTTTTTTTTATGTGTGTTACCACAGAACTTTCTTCTAGATGAACCGATTTTGATGATTCTTCTTTTATTTGAAAGGTGGCGTTTGTCATGTGGTCCCATTTAAATTTGATCAAGGTCCGACCGATAGTTTTTGAGTTATCCTTAATAATGCGGGAGATTGAAGCTTTTTGGATGCTTTTCATTCATGATTGTTTTCACCGTCGGATTAGATTTTTGACTTAAAATACTATAAATTTGCCAAATTACCATGGAAATGTAGCTTTTGGTGTTTTTACCGTGGAAATAAATGTTTTAATTTAATTGAATAAAAATGCACTAAAAAGTAAAAAATAAAATGCTTTTTTACAAAAAATAAATACCGACTTCAAGGTTTATTATAAAAATTTAAAAATGCACTAAAAAGTAAAAAATAATTACTCCCGATTAGAAAATATATATATCAGAGTGATATAACACTTAAGTGGTGATATCGTAATTCTTATACAACATTAATTTTTTGGAGTTGGCATCAAATTCATATTAAAAGAATAATTAAAAACTGCATTAAACGTTGATTAAATTGTTCCTAACATGAATTTAATTCCAACTCCAAAAAATTAATGTTGTATAAGAATTACGATATCACCTTAAGTTATATCACTCTGATATATATATTTTATCGGGAGTAATTATTTTTTACTTTTTAGTGCATTTTTAAATTTTTATAATAAACCTTGAAGTCGGTATTTATTTTTTGTAAAAAAGCATTTTTTAATTTATAATTTATGATTTCTTTTCTATTTAATAATAATGACCATATTATTAGTATTAATAATATTTATGTATTATTATCATGTATTTAAGTTACGAGTATTTCGTATTAATTAATATTAGGTGTTTTCAGTATTACTTCTGAAATATAATAGGTGATGAACAGGTGGAATTTTTTGGTGGTGGTGAACTTTTTCTTCTTCTGCTTCTTTCTTTCTTTAGTATAGCTTGGTATGGATGTATACTGTGCGGGTAATTTAGAATCGGTGTATAAGTATGTGGATATGTGTTTTTGAAGGGATTCATGCCATATGCTAACTGTCATTATGGTTTGATTGATGTACATATATATGTATATATATATAAACTGGGCATCATGTGAGTATTGGATATTTGAAGATATGTTGGTAATTGTTCTAATTATTCTTTTACATATAATTAAAGTTAAATGTTTAATTACTTAATTATTTTTATTTAGTTCTAATGTTTATTTTATGTGGATAATTGTCATTTTTGTAAACAATAGTCAATAAGACTGATATAATTAAAGGGTATAATTAACTAGGTTGGTCTTTGTAGTTTATAAAAGTTATGTATTTAGCATAATGAGTGGTTTAATTTAGATAATTGTATAATAATAATCGTCCCATGCGCATTGTGGTAATTATTTTTGTTACATTAATATTTAAGTTTGTACAAAAATTAATTAAACTGATTTGATTATTAATATCAATATTATTATTATTATTATGGGAACGTCAACTAAGGGTATTAACCCGGCGCAAGTGAAGTTTTTGAAAGTTTCAATGTGCGGCAGAGGGATTCGAATGGTGTTAGCGAAAACGCTTATAAAGTAGTAAAAGAAATGGGTGCTGTTTTTTTCCCCCGCAATTTTCGCTATGTAAAATCGGTGATATTTCATTTTGAAAAACGGAGAAAATATACCGAAAATAAATAAATAAACAAAACAGTGTCAGAGCCGTGTCTTTTGACTGAATTATGTTGTTTGAACAACGTGAGACTGGTTATTTTTCCGATACAAATTATACGCATTATCCGATTAGTTCGAGAAAATCAGAAGGAAAATCCGGTTATCGAACCGGTATTATTATATACGGCAGTTGACTCGTTACTTTGTACCGCGGAAATGTTCATTACCGACTTCCCCGGCTATTCGGATAATATCAGGGGGGAGACGGAATATTACCGAACAAAACAAATTGATTACTGAAAGAAATTCGGGCAAAATTTGGAGCGTGGAATTCTTTCAAATAACTGCGAGAAATTCGAGTAAGGGGAAAAGTGATTGAATGGCGAACAATTCAGAAACATATAGGACAGGGCTGGCCAACCCGCGGCCCGCCTTGAACATTTTTGAGGCTCTCGAGATGGCCAAAGTAGCACTAGTAAAATAAATATTTTTTAATGATTTCATTTTTTATTATTTCATTTATATTTATATGTATTTCTTATATTTCATTTTTACTGTTATATATATATATATATATATTTCTTTGTAATGTGCGTTCAGTATCATTATTATTGTATTATCCGTGTTTATATGTAAGAATAATAGTAAACACAGTAATAATAACAGTCATTACGTTTCAATTTTTCGCTATAAAAAAATGTCTTATAGTGGGTCTAAATCTAATCTGAGGATATATGATTTTATATGCGGCCCGCGGTGTTATGATGCATTTCCAAAGTAGCCCGCAAGATGATTTGGGTTGGCCACCCCCCTGATATAGAACGACCAAGTCGTCGTCGTCGTCGTCGTCGTCGTCGCCGTCATCGGATGAAGCGGTTAAATTCAATGAGACGGTTGCTCACTTTTTTTTCTTTTTTTTTTTTTTTTTTTTACTTCAATTAGATGTGGAGCATCCATTCTACGTATGATGTTTGTGTAATTAATCAAAAACAAATAAAATTTCATTCCAGATTTTTGTCTAGATCGCTAATAATGTATCCATCTAATTACACGGGTAATATAAAAGAATAAAATAACGAAAAACACGATCAGAACGAGAATGTGTGAGATCCACGTCAATCGCAGGTGAATGTACTACTGAACGAAATAGAGACCGTCTTTTTAGAAACGGGGTAGTAAGCGAGAGTAGGGTTGGGCAAACAGAGAATCGAAGAAAAGGCAGCCCAAGGATTTTTGATCGCCAGTCAGTCGGAATTTTACCTTCTTTCGCAGGTCACTTCCATGATTTCAGCTGCCACCTGCTGAAGAAGTTTCTCGTTGTAAAAAACGGTTAATTTGTGTTTTTTTTTTTTTTGCAACGTTTAAATTACGTTATCGCGGAAAGTTTGCTAACGATTCGAGAACAGCGATTATACCGAAGTGTGGTGATCGCTAAATCAATTATCAGTAGTTTTCGCTTCAAAAGATTCTGATATGGTCGAGAAATATTTCCCGCCATATATAATTCTCCATACTTTTAAACTGATAATTTATAAACACAATCGTCTGTAACTGTTGAATAACAGTTTTATAATACTCGTTTCTCACCCATATCTGTTACTGACAAAAAAAAAAAAAAAAAACGAGAAACTTCGATCCCGACCGTCTTGTGAAAAATCGGCGTGAAATCGGACTATAATCGCTCGGGAATTTAATTACTATCACTTTCGGACGTAATTATTCCTTCGTGACGGCCTGTGTCGCGAACGCTTATTGTCTAACAGCGTCATGATTACTATTGTTCCGCTACGTTTCCAGTTTGTCGCTGATCATGCCGACGGGTTGACGAATGGGTCTGGTGAATGGAATTGTTCAGAGCAGGTGTGTATTATAATCACTGACGTGCACTAGTCAAAGAAAGTACAACTTTTCAATAGTACCCGAATAAAATGGATTTTCGATTGTATTTGTGCGCTAGGTTCGAGCGCATCGGACAACTATTTTTCGGACCTAATTGATTTTATTTTTGAAACAGAACTGTATACTTGCACTTGACAAATAATTCGCTTATAATTATTTTTTCGTCACTTCGAAATGTTATGCAGTCAGAGTGGCCTTTTTCTACATGCAGTCATTTAACTTCCCAAATAATCACTAAAATTTAATATACACACACACACACACACATACATACATACATATATATATATATATATATACATCAGGGGGCGGATCCAGAAGGACATTTTGAGGGAAGTGGAAATTATATAATTACGTAAAATCGTCTGTGGCAGGCAGTAGATTTGAGAAATACCCCTTGTTTCATAAAGAAAATCAAATAGCGCGCCCTTTATAGAAATTTAAAAATATTTTAAAAATACATAATTATTACAATTTAAATTTAGTTTTATTTTTATGTGAAAAACAAAACGAAATTATAAAATTCTCTAAAATTAATTTTAATAAAACTCTCGGGATGGCGAGGTTAAAAGATATGAGTGAAGATGTTCTCTTAAAGGTGTGTTATGGAAGATCACCGTGCGAATAACTCAGGGACCTTTCAAAATGATGGCTGTGTGCGCTGTTTAGTTGAGTGAAACTTTTCGTTAGATCACGGCAGACAGATTATAGAAAGGTTGATAATGTTCAGCTAAACGTGAAACGTGGAGACCATTTTTTGTTGGACGATGATGAACATGTTTCCCAAACAGAGGAAGAATCTTCACATAAATATAAATTCTATAAAAACAATTACCTGACCACCAGTTCGGATTTTGAGAAAAACACTCGACTATTGAACCGGTACTCCGAATCCAACGTATTCCAAGATAGCTTTGAAGCTAAGGAAATATGTGTAGGTGTATTCCGGGATATAAAACAAACCTTTGCCTTTGGTAAGGTTTGGCATCGTGGCCTGTTATATAAAATTAAGAAAATCCTTATTATCTCCTTCTAAAGTCTTACCTTGATGATCGACATATCAAAATTAAATTCCAGAATGAACTATCTAACATCTATCCTGAATCCGCTAGTGTGACACGAGGTAGTATATTAGGTCCGGCGCTCTACCAAATGTACACTGCAGACTTCCTTGACAGCGAAGACGTAACTATTGCTACATTTGTAGACGATATTAATCTTATTGCGGCAGATAAAGATGCTGGAATGGCGACAAATAAATTACAGCTGGCGCTAGAAAAATCTGAAAGCTGGTTAAATCGATGGCGGATTAAAGTTAACGAGAAAAAGTGTACGCAGGATATATATTTACACTACGAAATGTAGCCTGCCTGCCAACTAAAATTAATGACGAAACAACTCCAATTAGGAATGAAGTAAAATACCCCTTGGAATGCATTCGGACAGTAAATTAAGGTGGATTAAAGAACGTCTCACAAAAAAGAAAGCATTTGGATATATAGCTGGGGAAACTCTAACAGCTTCTTGGTCAGCATTCCAAGTTGTCGATCAAAAACAAATTATTAATATATGAAATAATATTAAAACCAGTATGGACATACTGACTTTGTGGTATTGTGCTAAAAATACACATATCAGTAGGATACAACGTTTTCAAAATAAGGCCATTAGACTTATTGTGTTACCTCCTTGATCCGTCTCCACGGCCACACTCCATAGGGATTTTAACAATTGCAGGAATTTCGGTTATCTACAGAAAGCAGTCAAGGGTATATCATATCTCACCGACATTCTCAACTGGCCTCACACGTTTCTTTTATGTTGCTGTTCTGCTTTCATTTTTCATTCGAACATTTTTGGATTATGATGCATCGGTCATTTTAAATCAAATACTTGTTCTTGGACTACTTTTTATAAGCACATAATACATTTTTATGTCGGCGGTAATGTTACGTTTTTGGATTATTTAAAAATTTTATCGCGAAATCTGTTATTGCATTAGGCTTGCAAGACACTGAATACATTTCGAAAACTATTATATTTTTTTTTTTCACAAAAATGACACGTAGTAACCCGATTCTCCCATAGCTATTATAAAAGAACACCGGCCCAGAGAGATTGTTTCTCGGCCAAGTCCGAAGAAGCAAGTTATATATTAATTACAATGTAATTCTTAGGCTACCCCCCATGAGAAAAAATGTCCCAATTTTATGTAACGCAAAGTGTCACAATTTTGTGTAACGCAAAATGTCCCAAAAAATGTCCCAAAAAAATGTCCCAATTTTATGTAACGTTTGTTATATTTTATAGGATTTTTGTTATTATTATTTAAAAAATGTCACAATTTTTGTAATGAAAAATGTAACGAAAAAATGTTTTAATTTTATATAATAAAAGTTAAATGTTAGGATAGGATTTTTTTCGTGTTGATGCTAGTAAGAATTGCGTTGTAAATTTTGATAATTTTATACAAAGTATAGAAGAGAAAGAGATAGAAATGAAAGCAAGAGGGGTCAAGGGGCACAGCCCCTTGCAAGGCCAAAATGGCCGAGTTTGTATATATATATATATATGTATTAATTACAACGTAATTCTTAAGAAAAAATGCCCCAATTTTGTGTAACGCAAAATGTCCCAAAACCATGTGATTGCTATGGAGATTGCATGTAACGTGTTTTATGCAACGAAAGTGAAATAACAATTTGAAATTTCTACAGAAACCGTAAATTAAAAAAAAAAATACGTAGCCAATCAAAATCGATTCTTTTATCGCAGCAATAATAAAAAAAGCATCATCCGCGGCGGTCCAAGGTGTGCCCCCCCACACCAATCATTGCGAGGTTCAAAGGATATTTATAAAAAGAAAAAAGTGATTTTACGCAAAAACAGCTATTTTTGCTCCGGCTATCAAACTTTTTACAAATTGACGTGTTTATGAACGGAATCGACGTATTTAAAATGTCAGCTTTGCCGAGAACAGTTAGAAATCGCCAGAAATAGTCGCGATTTTATATTTACAAATATGATGCGCTGGCGACTATTGTAACCGGGACCGAATTGCCTATTTCGCACTTTTATCTGCAATTTTCCATTTGCTAGACTAAACTTGCTGACTCAACGATATGTAATAAACGATAAATTTATTCACGCTTATACATCAGAATGCTCGCCTATTCGATGACCTGTATATAACAAGAACAGGCTCGCAATTGCAGCCAGCTGCTTCACAAAAAGGCACAATGACCACTACACATAAGTAATCCAGAACTGGTTTAATGCTAACAGTTACCGGCCTTTAAATTCGTGAAATATCTCGAACTGATTCCGCTTTCGCAGATTCGCAACGCAGTAATATAACTGGCTGGAATAAAAAAAAAACCTTCTAAAGTTTATTACCGGCATTCGTGCCGATGACGCTGCTCCTGGAATTGTCCGACTGATAATTTAGAAAATCGTACTTTCGAGACGCTTTCGTTCGCTTCGATTCAGCAAAATCTACAAAAAAATATGCGCGTTATAGATAATGCCTCTTGTGAAAAATTACCGATAAGAAATACTCGCTCTCGAAGTAAAATATAGATCGATGATCGATTAATGCCGTTAGTCGACGAAATTACCGGCAGTCGTTTTATTTATTCGCCGAAAATTAAGGTATTTTTCTTTTTTGCAATAAAAAGAACTGGTCTAAAATCGAAAAATAGCAACCAAATCGTTCGACGTTCAAGCCGAAATAAAAGAACGAGAGGCGAAATACAAGAAGAAAGTGCCTTACCGGTGCATTGAGAATCGGACACGGTTACCTCGATACATATTCAACAAAACGGAACAACAAACTATGCCAAGAGCCAATCACATACATATGTAGAGCGATAAAATAGAATAAATACCGTTGCTAATACGTATAAAATACATTTTACAGCAGTGGAGAAATCTCGAAGTAGTTACGCAGAGTAACGATAGAAGCCCGACGATATCGATATAAATTATATTTACCTTGGTCGAATTTTTCAAACCTGTTAATTATTTACCCTTACACTTGAAATATTAACAATAGCGACTACAGACGACCTAAATAAAAATAAAAACGAACAAATGAAATTGAAAAAGGAAACAAAAAATAGCATACGGTTTATCGCCGGGCCGGAAAGAAGGAAAAACACGCTGTTATTTAGCGTGATTTATTTACTTGTAAAAAACCCGAATTTTTAATAATAAATTAATTATGTAATTAAACAAAAAAAAAATGTATTTCCAAAAAATGCGTACATCTTTTTTTTTTTTGGGGGGGGCTGGAAGATAAATAGAAACTTTTTTCGAATTATATATTTTTTTATTTTAATACACTAAGTAGGAGCCAACAGGGAAGTGATGATTTGAAAAGTATTTGTTAAACTATAAAACAAAAAGAAAATCTATAGAGCTCATTCACGCTCGTCTATTTACCGTCCTATAGTTATATATATTATAGATTTTACTGGCTGGTCTTTAAATTAACGTTCAAGAAAGATTTTATATATATACATATATATATATATATATATATATATATATATATATATATATGTATATGAGTATATAACTGTATATAATAAATATATATATATATATTGTCGTGAGCCTACAGTTGAGTAACATAAATAAAATATTGATTTTATGATTGGAATTCTGGTTTTACTATGCTGTGGGAAATGAAAAACATGGATTAAATTTTATATTTTTATTTTATTTCTTATAGATCAACACACACAGCATAGTATTTCGTATATATATTTCTCTAGTAATGTTCGGACCGGGTAAAGTAAACTAGCTAATTAAATGATTCGAACGGTTGGGAAGTTGGAATCTAATTCCGATGCCGTACCAACACAATTATAATAACGTAAAATTAACAAAGGCTAGACGTACTGCCCGACTAACGTAATTTGTGCGACTGGTCGGGCAGTACCGACAGTTGATCGACTACCTGGGTTTTCGCGAGTCTTTCGGTTGTTCGGTAATTAATCCGTTTAGTATCCGCTTTGCTATAGGCAGTTACCGTTGTTGTGACGATCGCGGGATGAACGGACTCGTATAAACTTTGAGAACAAATTATTATTGTCCGTGGTCAAAATCATTATTAGGAGTAGAAGAAATTTTTGTGTATATTTATTATTTTTTGTTTTGTTTGCCGTGCATATTTTGTGTTTTTATGTTACTATTGTATAATCACAGTGCAAATTTCTTCTAATCATCGCATGTGTCGTAAATTATCAATATATATATATATATATTATTCTTTTTATCAAGAATTATATTTTATTTGTGATATTTGGAGAGGACGCGGCGGTCCGAACCGCCGTGAGATAGCTATATTTTAGCTTCAATAGCTTTATATTCTTATGTTGCTAAGAGTGAGCACACGATAATATATATATATATATATATATAAACTCGGCTATTTTGGCCCCGCAAGGGGCTATCCGGTTCACAAAAGGAGGAATCTAGGGGAGTGGTGAGAGCAAGTGTCCCGTAGAACGTGGAAATAGAAATATATAATAACTATCAAAAGTACCGTTTGATGGTTTTACATCTCGAGCATAGGTGACGAGAGACAAGAGCGATAATAACAAGAGAGCTAAGTGAAGAAGAGTTTTTGAAACAAGTAGGGGAATTGACGGGGACAAGATTATTATCAAGGATAGATTCTGAAAGAAGTAGTATTGTAGTTAGAACGCTGCAGACGAGGAAGCGAGAGTTAAAGATGAATTGCCGAGGAATTTGATTTATAACGCGTGATAAAAAAAAAAAAAAAAAAAAAAACTGCTGAAGGGGACGCAATTAGGTGAGATACAATGCGAGTGGTTGAAAAGAGTAGAGTGATATGATGCGATATTGTGAGAGGAGGGATTGAAATCCGGAGAGAAACGAATATTGCGAGTAAGGAATGACTTTTCTCTAATTAAAATCGTGGCATCGCCGTAGTTTTCAGAGCAATCGGATCGGATTAAAAGCACCGATTGAAATATTTTTCCAGTGTTTGTCAAGTGTCAGAAATGAGTATATCGAAATTGAATTTAAGACCTTTCAAAGATGCTTTATTCAGTCACAGGCCGCCAGAATTACTCACACTGTAAAATTTTAAGATCTGCTGATAAAGATTATAAGCAAAAATAGAGGAAATAATGAAGAGAATGTAAAATGTAAAAATTAAAGAAAAATGATAGCGAATGAATGAGAGAAAGGAAAAAAAAAGAGGATAAAAACAAAAGCAGTACATTTCAAAAATAAACAAATACAGTGTGTATAATAGATAAAGTAAAAACGTAAATTACAAACGACGGGTAACAACGAACGACCGATACTAAGTAGCAACAATATTTACTTGTCGGTAGTGTATTTCCGATAAGTGAGCTCCCACTTGCGTGAATTCAACGTAACTCACGATAGAGAAGCGACCATTGGGGGGGATATTTTCCTTTTTCGTACTTCTTCGTACGTAGTAAAGGAAGTATTGTAATCATGAAAAATGTTTAATACCACATTTCAACGGATATTTCGGCCATTCCCCTGATTACTTCCCTTTATACGAGCGATAAAAGGAGGAAGTACAACATTGTGTACTCGCGGAGTATCACATTTCAATATGAAATATCCATTTTTGAGTCGTTTTTCGTGACGTGTGTATGTAGATACGTATGTATCACGTATAACTGGAAAACGGCTAGCCGCGGAAAATTGAAATTTCGAATTTAGCACTATTTTTTAACTTCTAGTTTTGCGCACCTCTCTCTGAAGGGACACTTCTCTCGTAGGTTTTCGTGCAGTTTTAACGGGTAGACATGTAGAAAGTCTAAATTTTGAACTCGAGATTGTTATTATAACCTTTATTTATTACTCGATCTTTTTAATTCTTTTTTGACAGTTCTACAAAAGAGTCATCACGTGTTGCCTTCGTCGGATAAATTATTAATTCGATCTTAATTTTCCTCCCTTAAACTTTCTTTATTTTCCTCTCTGATGAATAACAGTGTATTATGATCCTTTTCGAAAAACATGAAGAGTGAAAAATGTGAAGTTTTTCACGGTAAATGGCGGATACAGAGTCGCTTTTATTGCTGTTCAAAAACAAAATTTCCGTTTTATCACGAATGATATAATTAACATATTTTCGTTGTTGCTCAATTTTTCCGATAAAAGGTGTTTTTTTTTTTTTTTTTTAATGAGCCAGCGTTCGCCTTTCGGTTAAAACTGAATTCTTGTGTATCGCCAAGTACTTTAAAAATTGAACGAAGATCAACTGGCTACATTGAGACGGTAGATCGCACGTGTGACCGTCGCCTGTGTCTGTGTGTGACATTGCCGATGTGTGTGCGCGGCGACATTGGCAGTTCCAGTTCTGGTGGCGCAGATTTCTGCTCTAGAAAGTTCACCTTTGCCATAATTTAAAGCGTAAATGCGCACTTTTAACTCTCGCGTTGAGCTAATTGAACAGTTTCGGATATTTAAATTCCCTCCTCTCTCGCGGTTACACAATAGTCCACCTTGTCTTTCCCTTTCCACTTTTATCTTTCTTTCTTCTTCTTCTTCTCCTCCTCCTTGTCCGATCAATAATTGCCAGAAACTTGTTTGTACGTGTCGTGTGTGGACCGCTTTTTCTCGAAAGAATCAAAAAATTTTTCATTTGTAATATAATACTTCCGCTATAGAGTTCGGTAATTTGTTTTTTTTTTTTTTTTCAAATTAAACGTAACCGTTTTGGAAAGGGTCTGGTGGCGAAAATGCAGCCCACACACACATTATCGAGGGGATTGTGTGCAGCGTCGAAAAGAAGCGAGTTTCGAAACCGAAAATAAAACCGGAAAAAAGGACGTTAACTATGATAACATATATTAGGATATTCCTCCTAGGTTCGATCTTCGTCTTTTCCCCTTCTCGTCGTTTTTTAATTCTACTCCGCATCCTTTTATCATCGGTGGTGACTGGAATGCGCATTCTCCTTTATGGGGCTGTGCATCCTACAATCCCAACGGTTCCATCCTTGAGAATGCCATCCTCTCTGATAATTTAGTTCTCCTCAACGATCTCTCCCCCACATACTACAGGAATGCTTCCATTTCTAGTTCCCTCGACCTAACCTTTTCTTCTTCGTCTATTGGTCTTAATTATAATTGGAAGACCCTTATGGGCTTTTTCGGTAGTGACCATGTTCCTATCCTAATAACTCCTGTTAGTTTTCCTCCTCCTTCTGATTCCAATTATACCAATTCTTCAGGATGGAATCTTTCCAAAACTAGCTGGCCTCTATTTCGCTCCTTGGTTGACTCGTCTCTCCCTCTCCTTCAACCGGATCACGATCCGGTACCTCTCTATAATTCCTTTTTATATTCCTTAACTTCTGTTCTTTCTTTATCTTCTCCGCCCCGCCATACGTCATCTTCTGTACATCGCAGTAAGGCTTCTTCACTTTGGTGGAACATGGAATGCGACATTGCCTTTAATATCAGTCGCGAAACCTTTAGAACCTTCCGCTGTAACCCTACGACTGAAAATTTTCTCGCTCACAAACGGGCAAATGTGAGAGCTAGGTTTATATTGAAATCCACGAAGAAGTCCTCTTGGAAAAATTTCTGTGCCAAGTTCTCTAGAACTACTCCTCTTTCGCAGATTTGGAAAATGGCCAGAGCTTTCAAATTCCCATCCTCTTCTCGCCCTTCCACCTTCAGTATCCCCGACGATAGCCTTTTTCCTCTTATTGATTCCGTCGCTCCAGCTTATGTTCCTTCTGTTGATGAATTATACTCTTCTTTTCCGGAAAATTCTCCTCCTCACTTCCTAACTTCGGCTTTCAATTTTAATGAATTAAAGTCTGTTATCTCCAAATCGTCCAGCCCTACTCCAGGGCTTGACGGTATACCCTATCTCGCCCTTAAAAACCTTTTTGAACAATCCCTCAGTTTTCTTCTTAGTCTTTTCAATTCCTTCCTTTCAAAGGGTATAACTCCTTCCTCCTGGAATTCTTTTATCGTAATTCCCATTCCTAAGAAAAATTCTTCCCTACGTCCTATTTCCCTGGCATCCTGTATTAGAAAACTATTTGAGGGTATGCTCAACAAGCGCCTTGTTTGGTGGCTAAAGCATAATAATATATTCCCTATTAATATGTTCGGCTTTCGGCCTGGTATTGGCCCTTCTGATTGTGGTAGTCTTTTCGTTTCCCACATATACAAATCTTTTATCCAAAAACATTTCACCCTAGCTTCCTTTATTGATGTTTCCTCTGCTTTTGATAATGTTCATCTTCCCACTCTAAGAGATAAAATGACGGCAATTAATATCCCAATTAAATTCTCTTCCCTTATTATCAATCTCATGTCAAATCGTTCTATCCACTTCTCCTCTCCATCTCTTAATGCTCCAAGAAAGGTTTTCCGAGGTCTTCCTCAGGGTTCCTCCCTCAGTCCTACTCTTTTTAACATCTATAGCTTCTTTTCGTTTAAATTCCTATTCCTTATTCTTTGCGGACGACATTCTCCTGTTTTCCTCGTCTGAGGATGTTTTAGCAGCCTATGAAGCACTCAGTTCGTCGCTCATTGTGCTGGAACATTCTCTCTCCTTAATTAATCTTTCAATTTCTCCCTCTAAGTCTTCTTATACTATTTTTACTCTCCGTCCCTATAACCCTGCTTTGGTCAACCTATCCTTAAACAATGTATCTCTGTCCCGTGTTAATTGCTTTTGTTATCTCGGTATCTTTCTTGATAGTCGTTTGTCCTTCTCTGAACACATCAAATATCTTTCTGCTTCCACTATTAAAAGGTTAAACTTGCTGAAAGCCCTGTCGCCAACTAAATGGGGTGGCGATCCCTATATTCTTATTTCTCTTTACAAATCTATTATCCGTTCCAAATTTGATTATTGTTCTTTTATTTATGGTAGTGCGTCCAAGACACGTCTTTCCAAACTAGATGTAATTCAGAATTCTTGCCTTCGTCTCTGTCTTGGCTCTCTTAAATCCTCTCCAACCCCTGCTATTCTTGCTGAATCCAATTCGTCACCCCTATCCATTCGTAGATCTTATTTAGGCTATCGTTTCCTTGTTAAACGTCTTCCTCTCGCATCCTCTACCCTTGTTCAGTCTTATCTTTCGATTTATAATAGCTGGCGCTTCACTCCCAGCAAAACCCCTATTCTGGCTTTTATTTCATATCGTCTCGGTTCATTTTGGCCGTATATTATCTCGTTCAATAATCTCCCTTATTTTTCCTTCGACTTCGCTGACATCTGTCACCCTCCTAAGGTATTTATCCTCCCCTCATTTGCAAAAAATCTCCCCCAAGCCGTAATTAAACAGGTATTCTACAGCACTATCAATTCCCTATTTCCCTCTCATGTTACCATTTACACGGATGGTTCGAGGGGGCCTGGTGTTGTTGGTGCTTCTTTCATCCTTCCTGATTTCAACCTCTCAGAATCTTTTCGACTTCCTTATTTCTGTTCCATATTCACAGCCGAGTTGTTGGCTATCCTTCGCTCTATTATTTTCATTTCCTCGAATCAATTTTCCTCTAAGTTTTTAATTATTTCTGACTCTTTGAGCGCCCTTCAGGCCATATCCTCTCCCTTTCCTGATCATTCGTGTGACTTTGTTATATTCCGTATACGTTCACTCATTCACAATCTTTCCTATCTCCATTCAGTCAATATTGATCTGCCGTGGGTACCTGGCCACTCGGGCATATTTGGCAATGAAGCGGCTGATTCCTTGGCTCGGGCTGCTGCTGCTTCCTCTCGTCTTTTTTTTAAAAAAATTCCATCTGTTAACCTGCTATCAGTTTGTAAAAGCTTTCATATCCGATTTTGGTCGGATACCTATGTTTCTTCTTTTTCTAACAGTTGTTCCTTTTACCTGTCAATCCAGCCTACTCTTCCTTCATATTCATGGTTTCTTTTGCATCCCTCCCTTCGTCGTTCTGAAGTTGTTTCCATTGTTCGTATGCGCTTTGGCCATTCTTTGCTGCCTTCCTCCAGATTTTGTTTCTCCTTGATTTCTTCTCCACACTGTCCTCTCCATCCGGATGATGCAATTATTTGCGACGCCGATCATGTGTTCTTCCAGTGTTCATCCCTCTCCGTGGAGCGTTCTGCCTTATATTCTTATTTGCTTAAGCTTGGACTTCCTACCCCTTATTGTGCATCCTACATCCTGTCCTTTCCTTCCCCACTAATTATTCCTGCTATTTGTTCCTTTTTAGTTAAAATTTCTGATCGAATCAAAATATAACCGACTTCTTTCCTTACCTTTTGTTTCTGGGTAAAAGTCCTTGGTTGACGAGCCCAAAAAATATATAAAAAAAAAAAAAAAAAAATACTTTTTTTTGTCAGGAAAAGTACATGGCAGTGTGCATTTTTCGGCAGGGTGTTACGGACTATTTCATTTTAGCCGAAAGAATTTAAGAGTTACATCGAAGTTTTTATTTCTTTTATTTGCCGGTATTGAAGAAAATTTAACCGCTAACTAATACGTGTGATACGAAGTTGCAGGAGCATAAACTAGAGGAGTCCATAAAATGTTTATCGGAGAGGAACTTAATTAAGGATACGCATAAAATTACGGTGGGGATGTAAAATAGCGTGTCGTAAAAGACTCGGCAAAAAAGAGAACAAAGAACAATTCAAGTTTAAAGCTTTCAAAATAAAACAGCGGTGCTAGAGAGCAAAGAGGGAATATGCATTAAGGAATTCCTAAAATTAACAGAGAGAGAGAGATTTTAAGCGAGTGGATAGCGGAAATAAATTTACAAGAAGAAAGGGAAAGTCTAATATAATTTTATATATTTATTAAGTAGGCCCCTTTCGGTGGAATTGTGGAGTAGAAATTACTGCTCCCGCATTGTCCACCATCAAGAAACGACATTCGTGTAGCTTTAAAAAATGATTTTTATCGCATTAGCCGAGAATTACTAGGTGAATGCGTAATTGCCAACTCTAAGAAACGATGGAGGACTATTGAGCCTTGGCAAACTTAATTTCACCGGAGCCTAGCCCGCCTAAAAAAAGGAGTTAACGGAAGTACCGCGAAATTTCAGTGAAATAAAAAATCTCGCTATCGCAGATCCAAGAATACTAAAAGGAAGGTGACGCTTAGTCCGCGAATCATTAGATGATTAGCTAAATTTTGTCGACGACAACAAATTTTAACTGAAACATTTTTGACTGGGCGATAATATAATTGTAAACTGATGTTTATCAAAAATTAAAAAATTCCTTTTTAAATGTAGCAAACTTTCCTATTGGCATAAATAATAAGTTTCGGCAATTCTTCCCCGAATAGCTTTAATAAGAAGATAATTAAAATGGCGTAATTTTGGCACTTTTTTTTTCTTTCATTTTTCATTTTACATCCCTCTCTTCCAATTGACTTTTAAGTTGACGCAATCGGGTGTCAACGGTAAACGGAAAAATAAAAAATCGTACTAGTATCCGTATAAACTGAATGGCGATTAAACCGATTCGAAGTCAAGCCCCCGATCAAGGAACCCCGCAGACACGAAAAATATAAAATCGCGTGTAAAATTTCGCAAGTTACGATCGCGTTCATCGGCTGAATTTTATGCAAACCGGTTTATATTAATCTTCCTGTGCGCTTAATTTGATTGAGTTTTAAATTTTAATAAAAATCCATTTCGATTAATGATTTCCGGTGACTGAAAAACGTATAATGTATAATAAATATATATTTATAATCATTTTTTAGAGGGGAATTATCCGTAATTTTACAACACCTGGAAATACTTCGACGTCGGGAAAGTCTGGTTGCACATTAAAAATCGGAATTCACCTTTTTTTTTTTTTGTTCACTCCGTCGAAACGCAACTATTCTGCAATAAGCAGAGTTCTCAGCGGAATTATACGGGAAAAATTGGAATAAGCCTTTATAAAAACCTAAAAAACCGTTGGTTTTATTCGACTGATATGCAACCGTAAAATGTTAATGGACATTAAGAGTATAATTTTCTAACGGTTTTTTTTTTTTTTTTTTTTATCGGTCTTTAATTTGACTCAATTACCGAATCTCACATAAGCTATGTTGCAAATATTAAAAAATTTGGGTTCACCACCCATTCGGAGACATTTGCTCGATATTGCCTCCGCTCGATGGGCAGTAAACCTTCGAACCACTATGGTATGGTTATAAATACGTTTTGTTGGCTCTTCGGAAGAAGCGCACCGCTTCCTGTAACATAAATGCGCTGAAACTTAACAGATAGCCTCCCTAAACACCTCTTCCACTAAAGAAAGAAACTAGCCATCAGACTCTGTCAAATCTTACTATTCCGTCCGTTAAATTGTTAATTCACATTCTCACTTTTCTTCCTTTTTGCTACTTCTTTATCTTTTCATTCTTCTTTTTTCTATATTTTGCACATTGGCACAAGCTGATTGCTGTTCTTTTTTTTTTTTTTATGTTAAATATGAAAATCTTTCGCTTCTACAATTTTTTATGATTTTAAGCGAATGATCAAATCTATAAGACACTTTTATCGCTTCCCATCTATTTGGGTACTATAGCATAGGGTGCCGATAAACTGACATTTCGTACTTCCTCTAACGTCCGGGAATAAAATAATTTTTTTCACCAGTTCCTTTCTCCTTGTCGAAGATCAGCGTCCTTTTGATCTTTTTCTTTTCTCGCCTTCATTATCGCTTTACCACAAGAACCGTATTTCACCGAATAACATCGGGCCGATTTTTTAGGTCTAATACCGTAATTGCAGGAAGTCAGTAAACAAAAATAAAAGCAGTTACTGTTTTTCAGTCAGTTAGTTGGGTTTGCATTTTTCCGAATACAATAATTTGAATTCCGTACTCAGCACTTCCGCCGTTAATTAATAAGCACGATCCTTTATATGGTATTTTTTTCTTTTTATTAGTATTCCTTTCCTTTGCATTTTTTCTCTTTTTTTTTTAGTTATATTTACAAATGGTGTTATATACATGGGCGTCGCTAAGGGGGACAGGGGAGGGCCGTTGCCCCCCTGGAGTCTCGAAACTTTTTAATCAACCGGCTATGATGAGTATTCATAGGCGCGTAATTATGGACCATTTGGAAGACTTTTATAATAAAGTAGTAGAACAATTTGCCGGAAACCCACGGAAATTATGTTTTAATTAAGATTTTATTCTTGTTTAATAAAATATTAAGCCTTTACAACTTATAAATTTTACTTTTCCTATAACTTATATCCTCTTTCTATCTGTACCAATTACTGCGATAATTCCATGATTTGATTTTATTTCAAATTAATTTTACCCTAATTTTCTCATTTATTATGTCATTATAATAAAAATTGTTGAATTAAGTATCCTTTCTGTATCTGCGTAATCAATTTCTTCGTTGAAATAGTTGCATGCTTTGGAAACACATTTAACGTTATCATTGTAATACATAAATCAGTAAGACATAATCTTATCGTTCATCTTCAAATAATGCATTTGCAATATGAAATAAAAAGACGTAGAGTATCATTTATCATTACAAATAACTGTAAAAAAAATCATCCATACGCGTGTGGATTCAATATTCTCTTCGAACTGATTTTATTTCATAATAAAGCTGACAAAATACCACCCTTTGAATTTATTCTTGCTATTTACTATATTAATCCGCAGAAACTCGTGAAAACAAAAACGTAGTATAATCTGAATTTGTAATTTTCGATTAAATTTCGTTTTTTAGATAACTGATAGAAGAAAAAAGATCCGCAAAAATGGTTCTGGGCGCAATATATAGAGGATACCGCACTCTCATGGACGATTACAGCGGTAAGCATGGCTTAAAACGATATACTAGTAGAGTTACTTGATTTATTTATAAGAAAAAATTAAAAACGATTTACTCTAACGTTGTGGCTTCTTTTCTTATCTATAAGGAAATACAATTTCTTTAGCTAGTAGAACATGTACTTTCGTTTCAAAAATTAAATATACATTCCGCCGGAAAAGCTAATTATAAATACAAAATTTAACATTTAGAAAAACACAAAAAAAGCATATATTTGCGAATAACAGGGATGTTATATAATTAATTTTATGAAGTTTAATAATTATTTGCAATATATATATATATACATATTAACATCAACATGCTATAACGATAAAATATATTTTACATACCGGACTGGTGTAGATAAATCAACTCAGACCATTTCGATTAATTATACAATTTTTCCGAATAAATGAATGAAAATCAAAATCTTTTTCTTTTTGCGCTTCCTGTCGCATTTCGAAATTGTTATATATACATATGGCCCCCAACTATACTTTCGATCTGACGTACATACATATACATATATAAGGGGGCAATTCTTTGCATAAATTTACGTGAAGAATACAAATTAAATCAATTTTTAATTTTTATTTTTTTAAGGATGGAAAAGAACTTGAACAAAATACGTTTCGTGGGGCAATGTAAACGTGTTTAAGAATTTCAATAACCCGCAGCAATTTTAAATGTTAACGTCTGACTTTTTTAAAGATATTTCTTATTTTAAAAATGTGGAGCGCTATCTTTAAGCATTATAGTTAACTACTTATTACGTATATGAAATACAGATGTCGCGCAAAACAGTTACTAAAGCTTTTATTTGTACAAATCAGAAAACAATTTTGTAAAGAAGTAATATGCACCAATATTAATTCAGGATTACAGATTTAACTGCACTAAATATGCGCTTTTGTACTACATTTAAATAAGGCGATACTTTTTTTTTTTTTTTTAGAAAAACAAAATTAACTAGAATTCTTCGGTTTAATTATTATTACATATTTGTGTGTTGAAGCAATAGAATATTTTCCTAGGAATAACGAACCGTGCGATTGGTTTATTAATTATTTTTGTACATTATTTATTATAAAAAAAAAAAAAAAAAAAAACCGACTGAAAATAACGCATAGTTAGATACAAAGGCAAGTGAAGAGAGAATAGTACATAGTGCTGCCATCGTGAAACTGCATCGTCTTAAAATTTCGCCGATTTATCCGTTGGCATCGAAATTAAATAAATTTCAACGTGCTTAAAATAACATGTGCGGTTTAAAACACCAAAACCGTTGAAAAAGTGAGCGATCGAACTATATCAAGTGGCGAAAGTAACAGAAAAATCAGAATATATTTTATGTAGGAGCTACAATGGTCGATCATGAGTTTTTATCACTGACCGAAATCATCGGAAACAATTCAGAATAGTGGTAAAGATTTCTCAGGATTCAAAATCTATCGAGTCGGTTCTATAGCGCAACACTATGTTCACTTATAGTCTCGAATTCATTAAGGCTCTTATAAGAGCTACCACATTTTTGTGTTTTTGCGATTTTATTTCTCGCACACTTGAAAAAGGAATCGACGCTAGAAAGTAGCAAACATTGTTTTAAGATCATGCATCGAAGAAAGATCGTCAGAATTTTTTTAACTTTCATTGCTTAATGTATGGTGGTACAATATTTAATGGTATATATGCAGCGCCAGTAATACTATTTCACTTTTTTAATATAGTAGCGTTTGTTTCGGTTGACTATCGTCGTGTGGTGTAAATGCAATTACATTGCTCGCAGAAGGTACCGCCTTCTGACAGATTATGTGCGTATAACTTTTAGTACGTATACGGAACGGATAATCATTTTCGGAAAATTAAATTTACGCATAAGTGTAATAATCGGAGAAATACCTAAGTGCAATAATCTGATGATCTATTACGAAACTGAATGATCGAGTTATAGACTGGCCGGCATTTATTAAACATAATCCATTTATTTTGTAATTTTTGTAATTTACTTATTTTTAAATGTAATCATGTCTTCATTTTAAAATGAAACAACTTTGCTGTAAAAATCAGAACTATACGTTCATGTAATATTGCACTTTCTTTTTTACAGACCCGCGAGTAAATAACTGGTTTTTGATGAGCAGTCCGTTCCCGACATTGCTCGCCTGTTTAACATACGTGCTGTTGGTAAAAGTTATTGGACCGAAATTTATGGAAAACAGAAAACCATTCGAACTACGGAAGACGCTGATTATATACAATTTCTTTCAAGTCATTTTCTCGACGTGGCTTTTCTACGAGGTACCATGGATTGATTAGTTTTCGATTTTCGTTTTATTTTTCACTCTTACTTTCCATTTTTTTCATCCTTTTACATTTCACAAGATACCGTAACTATTGTTTTTTTTAATTTTCATCCGATATTATCGTTTTTATTTAAAAAATTGTTTTATTTTTTCAAATAATTCGTTTCTCCGTTTTCTTAATTATTACTAATTGCGCTGTTGGGAAACAAAGTGCATTTTGAAATTAATTTTCCATGTTATACTATCGAGAAACGGAACGGAGACGGTAATCGACATAATTGTCGTGTTTTAACAGGAAATATTTCCATATTCTCGAAAATTAAAAATAAAAAAGATACTGTTTTTCATTATTTTTTTATAAAAATCTGTTAGTCCAGTGGAAACTACCAAAAGGTTACATCTAGATCCCGCAGCAGTTATAGCAGATGATTTAGTCTATTGAATATTGTACAATTTAAAGATTGTTCGAACAAAGTCCGGTTTATTCAACAACGGTTGCTCAGCAAAACATTGCTATATGTTCCGGAAGATGCTGCATAGTTAACATGACCGTGTACGCTGCCTAAGACATAATCGGTGCTATGCGTCGTAAACATAACGTCGATAGAATTGGGAATTTTCTGGCAGCAGTGACCATAACGGAAAGCGTTAAACTTTATATGATATTTGATAATTTCACCTTTTGGTAAAGTACAATTAAAGTACTGATGAAAGTGTGTAAGTTTGAGAATATTCGGGGGCCGATTAAGATTACCTTAGCAGCTAGTTTGTTGCTTAGGACGACCTTTTATATTAATTAATTATGTTTTATTAAAATTTATCAAATATTTACACATTTTAAATATAGAACAACCTACAAGTAATGCACGTATTGCCACGTAAACAGAAGAAAATTTGTATATTTTTTTCATTACAAAATAAAATTGACAAATGAAGGCAGGCAAAGAAATACTATTTTTACTATTAATTAATGAATATTAACGTTTATTCTATGTTTTTATGTATGGAAACTCATTCACTTTTTTATAAATAAGGTAAAAAGATGTTTATTTTGAGATTTTATAATAATGCGTAATTACTACTTCACAACGACTTTATTCTATTCGATGACATACATTTGTATAATGCCGCCAGGGCCGTATCTGAGAGAGGGTTTTCATCTGCGAAATAATAACTGCTAGAATTAAATGGACCGAAATTCAGAATAAATTTATTCTTTTTCAATTTTTGACAAAAGAAAAGAAAATTAGGAAACAACTATTTTTTATTTGTTTTTATTGTAGTGTTCAAATACTGCGTATACAATAATTGACTACAAGAATTTTGTGTACTATTTATAAATAAATATAATACACACACATATATATATGTATTAATTACAACGTAATTCTTAGGCTACCCACTATTAGAAAAAATGTCCCAATTCTATGTAACGTTTGTTATATTTTATAGGATTTTTGTGATTGTTATATATAAAATGTCAGAATTTTATGTAACGAAATATGTAACGAAAAATGTAACGAAAAAATGTCTTAATTTTATATAATGAAAGTTAAATGTTAGGATAGGATTTTTGTGATTATGTTATTTTTTTTATTTTGATGCCAGTAAGAATTACGTTATAAATTTTGATAATTTTATATAAAGTATAGAAGAGAAAGAGACAGAAATGAAAGCAAGATGGGTCAATGGGCACCGCCAGTTATATTTATATGTATATAAACATTATCGTAACCCCTCCCGAAATTTTGGTCTAGATACGGCCCTGAATGCTGCGGTTTAATTTAAAAAGACGAAACTATAAATATTCTTTAAAAATAATAATAATAATAATAAAGTCCTTACTTGGGTGCTAATATTTTTACGGTTTTCTTAAACTTTCGTTTTGTTATTTCTTAAGACTAGGCACGTAACGACTGTTAATAAAGACAAATTTAACAGCAATAGACTATTCATATTGATATGTTTCTTGAACATTTTGTGCAAGACAGAAATTTGA
This sequence comes from Icerya purchasi, assembly GCA_039619475.1. Classification (NCBI taxonomy): domain Eukaryota; kingdom Metazoa; phylum Arthropoda; class Insecta; order Hemiptera; family Monophlebidae; genus Icerya; species Icerya purchasi. The sequence continues at coordinate 189,707,539 of CM077115.1, read as the reverse complement.
AAAAAAAAAAAAAGGGGGAGAAAACATACAAATATTTCCAAAAATTTGAAATCTTTTTATCTTATTGCGATGACTTCCTCTTCTGTTTTTTCCATTCTGACGATTCTAATCTATGCAGCTGCCGAACTTTGTTAATTTTGCTTCTTAGTTTTGTTTGTAATTTATGTTTTCCGTATTTATTTAAAGACTTTAGTTTAATCGCTTCTTTTTTTTTCAGGTGATATTATTACTATAAAATGATCTTTTTTAAATAAAACCGATAATGTATTTATTTTTAATTGTTATTTTTTTAAGGCTATGGATGCCGCCTGGTTACGAAACTACAGTCTAAAATGTCAGCCGGTTGATTATTCCAATAGTCCTAGCGCTTTGAGAGTAAGTTTTTAATTTGACGAATTTATTTTCAAGGTAAAAAATAATAATATTTGAAAGAAATAAAAAAAAAAAAAAACGAATTCTGATGTTTTAAAAATAAATTTACTCGCCAATTTTAATGTTTCAATTTTTCCTCTTCTTATGTGCCCTCTGATAGAAAGAGGATATAAGTTATAGGAAAAATAAAATTTATCTTAATATTTTATTAAACAAGAATAATATCTTAATTAAAACATAATTTTCGTGGTTTTCTGGTAAATCGTTCATGATTACGCTCCTATGAATACTCATCATGGCCAGTTGATTAAAAAGTTTCAAGGCTCCAGGGTGGGGGGGGAGCTGCCCCCCCTGCCCCCAATTGGCGACGCCCATGAATGCATATATACATAGACGAAAAAGAATCCGAGAATAAGTACTAGCCGAAGTTAATTACTGAACTTTCCGAGAATGTGATTTAATATTTTTTTTTCTCTCCGAACCGAAAATATTGATCATTGAATTATTACGTTGGGCTTCTACAATACACAAGGTACAATGCAGCACTGTTAAACACATCGATTTATTTAGGACCCAAATTGTTTGCTGCTGTACGAGGGCGCGTTGCCCCAAGTTAGGTCAAATCTCTGGATAGACTCCTCATTGAAGGGTTGAACCGTTTCAAACTAACTGGATAGAGTCTTTGCAGTAATGGAGCGCTGTCTGAAATCAATCGTTTAAGATGTTCCAGTGATCATCAAAGAAAAAATAAAAAAAATTATATCTATATATAAAAACATCATTTTTTAAAAGCCGAACTTTTATTTTTAAAATGACTTATTAAAATTAATAAAATAAGTAAGATTTCCGCAGCGTATACAATAATCTTACTTATTTATATAATTTGCATTGGTTTGCTAATTCAGCATTATCTGAAATACACCATACAGATATAATATTTTATATACGAAAACTTGTCGCAAGATTGTGGGAAAAATGAGAGAGATTACTTTTCGCGACTTTTTGCACAAACTTTTACACATCTATTAACTATAATTACTCTAAACGTACGACGTTATTTGTATGGTATATTTTAGATGATTTTAATGTTAATTAGCAAAACCAATTTAAACTACACAACCAAGTGAATTTTGCACATTCAGATCGGTTACTGTGAAAACGTTACTTATTTTATTCTTCTTAGTATAATATTTTTGGAAATAAAAGATCGTTTTTAAAAAGTTAGTTTTCTAGGTACACGTTTTTTTTTTTACTTTACGTTCCAGACAGAAGCTGGTCCATCAAATTATAGTATTTATTTGATATACGTTTAACTTTTTTTGCTTTTTTAAGTAAAATATCACTCTGTACGGCACTAAAGCCGTAACTTTATTTTAGATCTCTGTTTAAAAACTTCTGTTTCAGATTCTTTATTGAAGATCTCTCTCTCTCTCTGTCTATTCGTGTTCCATATGGTATCCGATCCGGATTATTTATATAATATCTCTTTCGACAATTTAGTTTATGAGTGTGCATCTTAAAAAGTGGTTGACGGCTTCCGCTATTTCCACTTCTTGTGCTGTAATATCACTTAATCTCATTAGTTTTTATTTGATACAAATTTTTCCATTATTATTGCTTCCTTCTTCATGTTTTCGTTTTCTTTTCGCATTTTCCCTAACCATTCTCTTCATCCTAACGACGAAGCCCTGTCTGCGATCCTAACCATATCTTCTTCGAATGTCCTTCCCTCTTGAATGAGCGTGTCGCTCATATTCTGATCTCTTGTCGCTTAAGCTCACCAATCCTTACTGTGCTTTTTCTCATATCTTATCATTCCCGTCGATCTCCATTGTTCCGGCCCTCTTAGTTATTTTATTTTATCAATATCTGACAATAAGTCCATATCCAATTGATTCTTCTCCATCATATTGTTTCTGGGTTTAGATCCAGACATGTCAAGTTGAATAAAGAGAAAAAAAAATATATTATTATTTTAATACTTTTATCCCAGCCAATGTGTTTTTGTTTTGCATTAGAAGAGGTTCAATTTACAACGTCAGAATATATCGCATTGATATATATATATATATAAATTTTCTCCTTCCGACAGCGCTAACGGGCAAGCTCACTGAAACCCACCCCAGATATTACTTCTCTTCTGTAACGATTATAGGAGAGTTGTCCTAATTGTCTACGTCGTTTTTACCTATTTCATTTTAGGTTTGCCAGAAATCTGCACCATCTTTTATAAATTAATTTTTTGGACTGAAATACTTTCTTTAATCAGTAATTTTTTATTATTAAAAAAATGTACAATATAGTTAACCTTTGTTACCTATTTCTTAGCGCTTTAAAATAGAACAGCAAAACGTTAATATTGTTTACTGTACCCTCTGCAAAAGAATGACCGTCATTAATATATACATGTATATGTTTTGCTTTTTTATTTCTTTTTGGGGCGAGTAAATATAATTTATCGATGACTTTTCGAATTATGTAAAAGTTTAATTATTCTTCTAAATCGTATTGATGCAACACTGAACAATTTTTTCCCCCTTGTAATAATAATTCTTTGAAATCGAGTTACCAGTTTTACCTAAGTAATATGCGAGTGGAAATTTGAAAAAAAAAAAATGTAGCGTTTTCAGTATCTAAAATCTTAACACTGGGTCTTCCTGCTCCTTACAATTCTTCCTTAAAAGTCCCTGTACTTCAATCTTTCCTAAGCTCTATTTCTAATCGTCTCTCTATTTAACCTTTTCGATAATTTCTGTAGTTGTTGGGTCAAAGCCGCTGGCGCGCCCAAAAGATAATATATAAAATAATATTATTATTATTTTATGTTCAAAAAAAAAAAAAAAGAAGGAAAAATAGTTTTTCGTGTGAAAATGTTTTTAATTGGGATCAAATTTTATTTTTAAAGGTTGCCAGGGGATGCTGGTGGTATTATTTCTCAAAATTCACCGAGTTCTTCGACACAGTAAGTAACAAAATTATGTTTATTCTTTTAACCATTAAATCGAAGTATTTTTAAAATTGAAAACGTTGATTTCCGTATGCTTTATTAGCCGCATGTTCGCAAATGATAGAATAACATTTTAAGTTAAAACAAGCTGCGCTGCGATGTATCAGTTGCTTAACTTGAAATATGACTTTGTATATATGGAAATTAGGACTAGTTCGAACATGTAATTTTATATAAAAATCCTAAACAATTATGTAATGATGTATGGAATTATTTTTGTTGCCTTTTTTAAATCCTTAAGCGACTTATTTAAGTAAGTGGATCGCGCGTATAAAATATCATTTTTCTCGAAGTATTTAAAAATGTAAAGGCTATTATCGAAGTATTGCGTGACGAATCCTCGGCGGTAATCGATTAATGTAGGATTAAGGTTCTGATGTTTCATTGATTTCCAACTAAAAACTAAATCGATGTCGCTACATATTTTTTTCCCCAAAAAAAAAACAACAACAAAAAACGACAAAGTAAAAAGTAAGAATATCGCGAAAGAGAGTATCGATGTCTAAAATATAAGTAGTTCTGATTTTTCGTATATTTCTAATTTCAGTTCTTCTTCGTACTGAGGAAAAAGTACGATCAAGTATCAACGCTGCATGTAATTCATCACGGAATTATGCCCCTTAGTGTTTGGTTCGGAGTCAAATTTACACCAGGTACGTTTTTTACCGTCCACTATTATTCGTTATTTTTTTCGACTATTACTCGTTACACGGGTAGTTGCAGAGGGTGTATTTATATTTTTGGGAAAAAGGAAATCACTCTTACGGATAAGTGTTTTTCTTTGGGAAGGAGACTGTAATGTAGAAAATGAGGTGTCACTATTCGAAAAATAACAAAAAAAAAAAAAAAAGAACAACAAAATAAACCGGTGGTAATGATGGCTACTAATTTTCCGATTATACGAATTTATATTTGTCGCAAAATTCCGTGTGCTCCAAGAATATATTCTTATGCGCAACTGTACTCAATCTATAAAAATTTAAATCGGAAATAACTATATTTATAACAGGTTAATGAGATATTTAAAAATATTTCCGATTAAGTTGTAAATAATTGTTTTCAATTTGAACAATTATCGGAAACAATTATAAACAATCAAATATCCGACTATAAAAGAACTGCGGCATAAAATTTCATAACATATTTAAATATTATTAAACGTACATAGGTACAGAATATTTCACAAACATTACATATTCTGATTATTCCTGGGAATGTAATTCAATCGATATTATTTGTCTCGCGAAAAATGAATTAAGAAAATTCTTCAAATTTTTTAACTACTAAAGTGAACCTTTTATTAATTATTCTTCAAATTCGGACCGGCCGGTAAATTAAAGTAAACTGTCTAATCGGTACTTCCTTTTTTGTCGTAATTCACCACTTTATCGCGAGTATTTTATCTTACTCAGCGCTACATTCTCACTCTTAAACATTTATACGGCTAATTATAAAAATATTTACGTACCGATCGATTGTTACATTTCGGAAATTCTTTAACATTGTTGATTAAATTTAATATCCTCGTGAGATAAAAAATGAGAATCTCGGGACCGAAAGGTCATTACAACGTGTATAAAGATTCTATTTACGAATAAAATTGTCGGCTATTCTCGAAGAGAAAAATATTTAATTACACGTTCTACTTTTATTCATTGTCTTCGACAATGATAAAAAAAAGAAAATCTTGTATTATAGTCCGTTCAATGAAAATGTGTCGATGAAAAAAAATCGATATAATTCGACATTTACTATACACTTACCCCTCACCAACTAAAAATGCTGCGATGTTGCCAATAATAATTATGGTTTTAAGTCAAATTAAATGTTCATTTAAATCGTAGGAAGTTCATTTTTTGTTGTTTTAGTTCGTTTAATTAATATCATTTTTAATAATAGAAGTTATTAAAATTAAATTGCGAAACAAAATAAAAATTCCAATTTGAATTTAAATAATATTAAACATCTGGCAACAATGCTGAAATATCGAATTATATTTTTCCAACGGCACATTTTCGTTAAACGGACTATAAGATTTTTTCTTATTTAGTCTAAAAAGAAAAGCTAATTGTTTATGTATTATGTATGCGTTTCTTTTACTGTTCTTTTTTGGAAAAACATTTTCTTAAAGCATATAAAAAACAGTTTAACAAAGAACCACTTTTGAAAATCACTGAAACTTACGCTTGAAACAATTTATATTTAAAACCGATCATGGCGGAGAAGTTTTTAGGCGTAGATCTTTAAAACGGTAGGGAGACCTTTTTACGATTACTTGCGGTGATTTTCAAACTTCGTCTGCTGAACGTTATCATCATTTGCGTTAGTGAAAAAGGCGGCCTAATATATTTATTTCTATGTCACTATAAAACATCTATTTACTAGTATCGGAAATTCTCGTTATGAATAATCCAATAAAATTATATGAAATATGTGTTCTGTGTCGGCCATTTTGGCCTCGCAAGGGGCTGTGCCCCATGACCCCTTTTGTTTATACTTCTATCTCTTTCTCTTCTATACTTTGTATAAAATGTTCAAAATTTACTACGTAATTGTAAATTAGTCCATATGAATATAATAACATAATCGCAAAAATCCTATAAAATATAATAAACGTTACATCAAATTGGGACATTTTGTCTAATGGGGGGTAGCTTAAGAATTACGTTGTAATTAATATATATATATTAATTACAACGTAATTCTTAGGCCGATCCTCATTAAAAAGAATGTCCCAATTTTATATATCGTTTGTTATATTTAAATTTTCACCGACTTCGAAAAAGATGGACATTATATGTTCGTCGTGTATGTTTTTTTTTTTTTTTTTTGTTTGTTCGCGCAAAACTTATATTTATATAGACCGATTTTACTGATTCTTTGCCCATTAAAAAGAGTACCATTCAACTTAGATACCATGTGAGTAATAATGAAAATCGGTGAACATAAATTGACTATTCGTCAAAAAACGTGAACAAATGTAGTCTCTTTGGATAACTTTTTTTTCTTATTATTTTTTATTAGTATAACAGAGGCGGTTGGCTTAAAATGCTATCAAACGCTTCAAACTTTTCTACATCTGTGTTGTTTTCGAACCAAAAGACGTATGTATCATCACGTATGAATGTGGCAAATTCTTCGCTATTATACAGTTCGTCGTCCCATTTTCGTTTTCGCAATTCACGTTTTCGTTCAGTGGCAGTTTTCGTTTTTGGAAACATAATGAATACACTTCTTATTATTGTGCAGGTTGATGAATAAGAAGTCTCACCATAATAGGGAGAATCATGTAAAGACTATATATTGTTAAATTAATAATACCATGGAAACATGAAAAAAAAATTGTTATATTTCTATGTGTTGTTGTATGTTAAGTTTTTCGGTAGTTTAATAATATTTATGGTATAAATTATTGTTTGTATTTTTTTTTTTTTATTATATAAAATTGGGATATTTTTTCGTTTTAAATGTAATTATAAGAATTACGTTGAAAATTGTGATCGTTTTATACAAAGTATAGAAGAGAAAGAAACAGAAATGTAAGCAAGAGTGATCAAGGGCGATCGCCTCTTGCGAGGCCAAAATGGCCAAGTTTTTATATATATATAATATCTTTAAACGAGCAATTCTTGTATATATATATCTAATATCTTTGGCGTATCTCGGAAACGGCTCTAACGATTTGGATGAAATTTGCACACTAGGGGTATTTTGGGCCAATAAATCGATCTGTCAAGGTCTAATCCATGGCAAAATTCGGTTTCGTGAGTTTTAAATGATTTTTAATATTGTCAGTATGATACAAATTAGGGTTGGTCGCGCGATCTTTCGATTTATTTTTGATTTTCGAACATCGTCGATTATCGGCTCTGGTAGTGTCTTAGTGCAAAGCAATAAAACATATGGTAGACAAAACATACGAGCGGGTATCTCCAGATACCTGGAAATGGCGAGGAACAAATAGGAAAAAAAAAGGTATCGGTCTTGGCTCTCAGCCGATCAGCGAGCGGTCACATAATTGCGGTTCGAAAATCATGCGCTAAGCATACAGTAAAAAAAAATATATATAACAAAAAAAAACATAAAAGAATCGAAAATATCGTAATAAACAGTTTATTTTTTATTTTTTTTCTATTAATTTTATATTAAAATAAGAAGAAAAAAACTGCTTTTTAATAGTTACTAGACAAAAAAAGAAAAAAAAATCGCAAACGAAGACTTTGCCTATTTATATGCAGATGTTAAATATTTTGGGTATTTATTTATTTGTTTGTGAAAGTGAATTACTGAGAATATGTTGTGCACGTTTTAAAAACCCCCTTATGTGCAGTATACCCTTATTACATTTTGCAGTGATTTAGTCGGAAATTTTTCCAATTGGTTGGAAAACAGCTGATCACAGGTAAAATTACAAGACGTTGTTTATTTGTTTTTATAACGAATAAATTGATAGATGAAGCCGACGACCCTATATACTTAAAATATAATTTTTTTAATAAAAAAACGAATAGAAATATATTCATAACAATCAACGTGTGTGCAATCATTGAAAACATTTTCCAACCATCCGGAAAGCGAATTCGAAGGACCTCTACATTTTTGTTGCGTTCAGTATTGAAAAGCAAAGTTGTTCGGGAAGAGGCTTTAAACTCATAAATGTGTTCATAAATTAGTTTTAAAATATTTTATGTTTTGTGAATATGTATAAGATTAAAATAAAGTTAAGAAGTATGTGATTCGTATCTAAGTATATTTTCCGAAAAAACATGATTTTACAAAAAAAAATACCGAGCAAAGCTCGATCGTCCAGGTACTATACTGTATTCGCGGAAAAACTAAATCCGCTAACGAGGAAAGTATTTTTTCGTGAAATTTCTGATAGCAGGGAACGGATGATGTAGAAATAAATTGGTAATTGTCTCTCACTAACACAAATGATGATAATGTTTAGCGGATGATCCGTAAAAAAAAATCACCGAAGGTAATTCGTTAAAAGTTCTGAATAAAAACCGTTAAATGATTCATGCCCAAAAAAGTCTCCACCAAAAAGATTCGATCCTAAAAGATCCCGCCTGAAAGAGCTTTGGACTCGTTTAGTCTACATTCCCATCAGGGATGCCAAATGAAACTTTATGAGTTGGTTACGTCCTCGGGGACGCCACCACGGTCTCGTTAATACCGTGGACGAAATATCCCACTTAATATTATTTTAATATTTTCTCGCCTTTTTTTTTTTAAATCTATGAAGAAAAGTCCGCTGATAAATTAATTTTATTAATTATTAAAATTTGACTTTTTTTTTCTTACAGGAGGCCACAGTACCTTCTTCGGTCTGCTGAACACTTTCGTACACATTATAATGTACTCCTACTATATGTTAGCTGCTTTAGGACCTGCAGTTCAAAAATACTTATGGTGGAAAAAGTACCTCACATTGCTACAAATGGTTTGTATGAAAAAATAACTTCAAGTATATTATTATTATTATTATTATTATTATTACATTTCTATTTTTTTTTATAATGACATTTCTGTTAAAATTAAATTTTCAGAAGAAACCACGTCACTATTAAAAATATTGATTAACGTTTCGAGTACACGGTTCATCATTGGAAACTAAAACTAACTCGGCTATTTCAGCCGACTTCGACTTCGTAAATTAATATTTAAAACGAGGCCATGTCAATTTAAATGACGGCATTTTTAAATTTTGCATCAGGTAACATATCAGTTTTATCACATGCGAAAACAAGTTTGTTCGAAGTGACAGATGGTCTTTTGCTTGTTTTCAGCTCTCCTTCCACAAAATTTTTTAAATTGAACTGAAAAAATTGATTGACTAAATTATTATAAACTTCCAACCTTATATACTTTACTAAAAAATAATAACAAATGAAGATGTTCACATTATACAAAAATTATGCGATTTGAAGCCTTTGAAAAAAATATTTAACTACATTTCGTATAAAATAATAAAAGGCAGTACAAAAACAATCAATAATATTGAACAGCGAATAGTTTAAGAACGGTTATTTATCAATTTGCTACTAAATATTAGTAAATAATTGCAAACCTAAGTTAGGAAAAACGACAAATAACAAAGTAAAAGTGCGAATTTTATAATTACAAAACTTTCGTAACTGAAAAAATTGATCAATGAAAACGATATTTCAACAAAGTACAGAAATAATATCATAATATACAACGACAGAATGTTTACAATTATTGTAATTCAGGCCTACTAGTAACAAGTATTAGTAAAAAATTGCAAATTCGGGAAAAATTAAAAAAACGGAACAAAGTACGAATATAAAACATAATTATAAAATCTTCGTAATTTAAAATTCGATATAATAATAATAAAAAACAAAAAAAAAAAAAAAAATCGTTTACATCAAAACAGACGTAAAGAAATGATACTCAACACATGTTATAATTAGTACAGAACTAAGTGGAGTCCGATAACTTTTCCTCCCGTAATGATACGGTGGAGAGGAAAACTCTGAAAATTGCAGAGTCAACAACGCTGATTTCAGAAGATTAGTTTCGAATCTGTCTAACATTATTGTCACTCTGGACAACGTAATTAGAATCGCTGACTCTAGCGACGGATAAAAAATCCGTTTAACACCCCGGGTTTCTCTTCACAGAGAATCGCACATTAATAACACTGGTCTGCAACGAAATCCTCCTTTAAATAAAAATATGATGAATATGAGGAGTTTAATGTGCTGAATCTAGATTTGCTTTCCATTTTTTGCTATCACGTACAGTGAGCAACGAAAATATTCGGACACCAGGTAATTTTTTCATTTTTTGATTAAAAAGTTGTGTTTATGCAAACTTTTTGAAAAAAAAATGTAAGGGCATGTTAGAACAGAGCATTAGGTAATGTAGACAGTAAAAACTTTCGATGCACAATAATAATAACAAGTGGAAATTTGAAACAAAATCAAAGTAGTCTATTTAAGGCGCAACAAAAATATTCGGACAGCTTCGATAAAACTCAAAAATTCAATTTTAAAATCACTTTTAATATTTTGTCGGTAACCCTTTCTGTTGAATAACAGCATTCATCCTCCTGAGCATCGATTCAACTAATTTTTCTGTAAATTCGGATGAAATTTTTCGCTACTCTTGCTCGATAACTATTTTTAGCTGTGTTTTACTTCTAATATTCGTTTCCCGAATTTTTCGGTCCAAGTGGTCTCACGAATTTTCGATGGGATTGATGTCCGGTGATTGAGGTGGTGTTTCCATGACCTTTCCGCGCTTTGTACGATTTATATTTAGGGTCATTATCTTGGTAGAACTTGAAAATGTTTTCCAGACCCAATTTTTCGGCACTACATTTCAAATTTCTTTTCAGAAAGTCGACGTATGTATCTGCATTCATATTACCTTCGATAAACTCCAAGTTCCCGACCCCAGACGCGGCGAAACATCCCCACACCATAAGACTTCCTCCACCATGTTTGACTGTATGAAGTTGTCATTGGAAAAAATTCAATATTCACAGTATACGTAGAACATCTGCGCTGATCTAATAGTTTCAGCAATGTTAACTGGATTGCAAGGAGGATACAGAAAATTCTGTTGTTTTTTATGCGAATGGGACAGTCGCGCAAGAGATAAGCACTACGTGGTGAAAAATTGGCCAAAAAAAGCAATTTTGATGCCTAGAGTTAAGCATGTAAAGAAGAACCTCTAGTTCAAAGTGAAAACATTTTTTTACCACCACTCCATATAAAGTTGGGTCTTATGAAAAATTTTGTAAAAGCCATGAGCAGAGATGGTGCAGGTTTTCAGTACCTCAAAACCAAATTCTCTCGAATCAGTAATGCGAAATTGAAAGAAGGAATCTTTGTAGGTCCCCAAATACGAGAGCTTATGAAGGACTTAAATTTTATAATTAAGTTGAATAAAGCTGAAAAAAGAGCATGGACCACTTTCGTAGAAGTGTGTCATAATTTTCTTGGAAACATAAAAAATGAAAACTACCAGGAAATCATCCGAGAACTTATTTCTGCATATAAAGCTCTGAAATGCAACATGACCCTTACAAATTCATTTTTTAGACTCTCACTTAGATTTCTTCCCCGCAAATCTTGGAGCAGCATCGGATGAACATAGTGAAAGGTTTCATCAAGACATAGTACACATAGAGAGGCGCTACAACGGGAAATGGTTAGAAGCAATGCTTGCCGATTTTTGTTGGTCGATTCGTCGCGAAACTCCAATAGAAAATATGAAAAGGAAGAAAACTACAAAGTGAAATACAATTAACAGCAAGTATGATTAGATTATCTAATGATATTTGATGCTTTGTAACAAATTTTATCTAATATTGTATCAGTTATAAAATATATATGTAATTTAAATTTGAAGCAAAAAAGGGAAAAAAAAGGAGTTTTATTGAAAAATTCCATTAAAAAAAAACGTATACGTGATTTGCAATGTTTTTTATACTATATTTCTATTCAGAAATATTAAATTTGTGATAATTATGCATAAAAATCAGAAGGAGAGAAACCATTTTTTTTTTTTTTTTTTTTTTTGCAGACCAGTGTAATTAATTTTCTTCGATCGCAATGTGTCAAATAGTTACTACGCCGGAGTCAATGGTGTCGGACTAGGGCCGATATTTTATTTATCGCAAATAAAATCTAGTCGAGTTCCTTTTATAGTCGAATAAAATTTATTTGTTTATTTTCTTTCTTTTTCTGGCATGTTAAATAATATCGATAAGCCCCTATAGGGAGAAGGATACTTTTTCCAGAACTAAGGGAAATAATTATCCTTAAATAAATGATGCTACGTAAATACTTTTTTTTGTAATCCCTTAACATTAGGGCGAGCTTTCTTATAATTTCGTCCGCACTAATGCTTTTGACGACCGCAATAATGCGTGTTACACGTTTAAAAATATATATTTTCTTTTAATCCGATGTTCCCCTTAGCGAAACTAAATATATGTCAACTTCAAATTTAATATAAATAAATTATGGACATACAAAATAAACAGTTATATTTAAAAAGTGCCAACTCATTTCGCATACACACGGACCTATAATCAACTGCGATTATGGATTCTTCGGTATCTTTTAAGTATAATTTTTTTTTCCTTTAAAGCGTTCGTCATATCCTCCAGCTTCACTCGCTGGAAATAAGAAAAATTTATTTATACGGAACTTGTTACATCGAAACATAATATATCGGTTTATTCGTAACCGCTGTTTTAAATCAATTTTGGAATCGACACATGTATTTTTAATTTTTGACGTTTCCGGTGCACTACACCGGTGACCGCCGCCAAGATTCTAATGCTGATCGTATGAAACGTCAAATATAAATATGTATTTTAACGCGGTTAATTCCGAAAATAATTTAAGACGGACACCGATCGTTGTGCGTACACCGTTTAAGCGGATAATTTTCGTAATTATAAATAAATAAAGAATTAAATAACAAGTACTGATTTTTAAAACTTAATTTTTAATTGATCGCAGGTTCAATTTATCTGCGTATTCGTGCACGCCTTGCAACTGTTATTCATCGACTGCGACTACCCGAAAGCTTTCGTTTTCTGGATCGGTGCGCACGCTGTTATGTTTTACTTCTTGTTCTCAGATTTTTATAAGAAAGCTTACATCAAACAGCAACAGGTAAGACATATATAATCACTCAACAATTTCTCGAGGAAACAAAACACTGAGCCCACTATCGATAGCGTCGCGTTTATTTATTTTACTAAAATATATCAAATTAAACGGGGAAATTAGGGGAAGCATTTGGTTGCTTTCTTCCTCTCCCCCCAATTTTATTTTATTCCTATTATTAATATTATTTAAGGTAAGCTGGGAAAAGAGCAGATTAGGCCATACTGGTTAGTTAGTATGGTGTTGCGATCTGGTGCGCGCTACAGTAACTATACTAATATTGTGTGATCCTCTGGTGTATTATGATTATAGTTAAGCTGCGGTCGCCAGTCGTATGAATCTGAAAACAAGTGGTATTTTGTAAAGTTTAATTTACAGTGGGTAAGAGAATTATAAAAAAAAAAAAAAAAAAAAAAGTGCTCATTTAAAGTTACAGCTGCGTAATTATCAGGTAAATAATAATGATTTTCAGTAAGTTTTAACGTATTATGAAAATAAGCTATATATGTGCGGCTAGTACGCAACTTTCGCACTTGAAATTCCTACTGCTCTCGCGTTCTTAGACGAAGTAAAAAAAAAAGAGAGAAAAGGAGAAGTTGTGTCTAGAGGGAGACACGCGGTAGGAACAAAATTCACTTTTTGGTAAATATAGAAGTGTTATTCATAAAGTATACGATAAAAAGTGACACAATATATGTATAAATCCCGTATGAATTAAAACAAAAACAACAAAAACGAAAAATACGAATCCCGTTTATGAACTAATTAAAACAAAAACAATAAATAAATCGTCGGACTCGTTGAAGTGTGGTAATGTCGCACAAAAAAACCGCGCCAATTTTCAAATTCAATAAAATGTACACACGTGTTTAAAATTGAGCTTATACAGCTGACCGCGCACGATGCTTGCTGCTCGAATCTCGATACTCGCACGCACGCACACACACACGTATATAATAATAGAAAAGGACAGAATGAAAGAGAACGAGAGTGAAGATCGCCTGCCGGACGACGACGCATAACGCGATTTTCGTGACCTCGCCTTTTCTGCCAATTTACTCCTACCGCGACAAGCCGCTTATAAGAACTTTGTTCCAAAAAAGCGTTAACATATTGGAAAATTCTTAAAACTACTCGAAAAATCAGCTCGATTTCTTCAAACGGCACGGAATATTATAATTATACGTTTCGTGAATTAATTACTAGTAAAAATTAGAATGGTATCTGTGTGTTACTCCTATGTAAACGATAGTTGTCATCAGAGGACGCTTAAATAAATCGATCGATGTGTCGAACCCGTACCATCTCGTTCGCAGAGAAACTATCATAATGTGAAACATCGTCGCATTTTCACAGAGTTTATGCGGTTCTCTTTTTGCCAACAACACGTAATTTACTTCGTCAGAAAAAATGTAGATAGCGCTGAGTTAAATGTAAAATTTCGTTCTGTAATTTTTGGTCGGGAGCGAGTTGAGAAAATCAACGAGACCGAAACGTTCGGAAGTTAATAATTTCCGCTAACTTCTAGGGAAACTTTTAAAACAGGTGTGTCCAACCCGCAGCCCGTCTTGAACATTTTTGTGGCCCGCGAGATGACCAAAGTAGTACAAAATTATATTCCGCGAACTTACAATGCGCGCGCATGTTGGAACATTTAATATAAAAAAATTTCATGTTTCACTCTTAAGTGACCATGCTAGAGTATCATTATTATTATATTATCTATGTTCGCATGTAAGAATAATTGTAAATACAATAATGATAACTCATTATGTTTCAATTTTTCACTATAAAGAATGTCTATATAGTGAGTCTAAATCGAGCGTGGATATATATGATTTTACATGCGGCCCGTGGAGTTATGACGCATTTCCACAGTGGGCCGCAAGATCATTTCGGTTGGCCACCCCTGTTTTAAAACGACGAAATTTTAGGAATTCGCAGCCACTGTTCAAGCCGTTTCCTCGCGTATAATTTGCAATGCGGTGTACAGATTTTGCGACATCCCAACTTCAATTTTTTCCCCCCCTCGTTTTATTATAAACAAATTCAAAACATATTACAAGTGTTCTGCAGATGTCTACAAATCTCACGAATGTGTACAATATTATGTATGTATGTATTTCAATAAATTTATAACTTAATCAAGAATAAAGAAGACAAACATATTTGCACGTATTTAAAAAGCAGGATGTGCGTACAATTTATCCGTATTTTTTTAAGTAAATGAAATTTCCTTTTTTAACATTGCAGAAAAATGCTGATAAGGCGAAAAAGAAACAGGCTGTAAGCCAAAATGGTTACGTGAAAAAAGAATCGGAAAGTGAAAAATTAGTAGCAAAGGGCAATGTAGCGGTAAATTGGAAAAACCTGGGAACACCGTGCTTCCTACCGGCGGTAACGGACGAAAATAATTCCGACGAAGAGAAGAGTAATACAGATGCCAATAAGGCTTACACTAAACCGTCCGGAGATAAACCGCAAGCCAGCTATACGGCCGCAAACGAGGAATCGCTTCGTAATAGAGCCTTCGTAAGCAATAAGTAACACACCTGTCTCCTTTAGTTGGTCTCTCTGCTACCCCCGAATCCTCAACCCCCCTCTTTCGACTATTTATGTGTAATTCTATATTTATACTTGTATCTCGATTATTTATTACTTTTATTTTAGATAGAAAACTGTGCCTTAAGTGTTACCATTTCTTAAGTTTTAACACACGTTCATCTTCGTTCGAGACTAAATAGTATTTTTTAATTTTAAGAGATAATAGTAAAAATAGCAACCGACAAGGAGCCATTCCTCGAAAACAAACAACAACGGAAAAACGAAGACCCCTCTGCCATTTTTTTGTTTCGTTTTTTTTTTTTTTTTTTTGATGTACTACACGAGAAAAAAGAGAAGAATGAAAACCGGGTCTTTCAGTATTTTGTTAATATTACAACAGTGCCGTTCATAAAATTTATGTTACATTTTGCTAAAAAATATGTAGTTGTTTTTATTCTTTTTTTTTTTTTTTTTAAATTTTAAAATTGATTTCTCATTAATCAAAAACCGAAGTCGGTACTAGAAAACTAATTCTTATTTTATAATAAATTTTGGAAAGCGATATTATAATGCTTTAATTTAGAAATTTATTAGATATTTACCGAATCAGCCGTGTGAATTTCTAGTAATAGAACGAGCTGAATTTATTTATTATCGCGTGATTCAGCCGAAGCGGTACTACATTATATATTAATAGAATATTTTGATGTTTTTTTGCAAAAGCTGTTTAAAATAATTTTACCCATTGGTATTTATTTGTAAACAACAACCACTAGGAATAGATGATGAATGTAAAATTAAGGTATGTTATTGTGTAATAAAAAAATTTTAAAAATGTAACAACGTAACTGCGCAATTATTACACTATGTGCATGGCTGGCACGGAATTTATCGAAGCACAGCTAGATTCCGAAAATTTCGTTGACCGATTTTGTTTGCGTCTAAAAATTCAAATAAACACATTAAGAACTTTCGAATAAAATTTGATCGTTGCTATATATGCATTTATTTACCGCGCGGCGCTTGTCATCGGAGTCTGCATATTCTAAGAATTTCGTATAGATGTTCGAATTCAGCCGAGAATCTATTATTGACACTTCAGCTTCTTCGATCAAGATCTTGCATTTCCATTTCAGATGCTTATTTCCTAATGCGCTTTTTCCCTTCTCCTTTCCATATCCCCCCCTCCGGTATTTGCTTATTTGTTTGCCCCTTGTTTTAGATTTAAATGTATTTTCACGCCGAACAATTTCTTATTTAATCGACGATTAATAATTAATAATATTTAAAAAATTTGATTCAGTTCTACGCCTCGAAATTAATAGGATACGTTAAAATATAATAATTAAAAATTGGGCGAATAATAATATATAATATTATTCATCCACCTTGAACCGCGCCCAACGGAAACCCCTGGATCCTCTCAGATGCTAGTTCTACAATGCAGGTGATTTCAGTATAAGCTGCGTAATTTTGACACAAAACGAATTTCGTAACAGAAATAGCCCACATTATAGGAACGATGTAGTCAGTAATATACATTATACATAATGTGTCTTGAACCTAGTTCGCTTCAGGTCGTGCGAAATAGGTTGTTAAAACTATTTAAAAATTACAACGAGCCGGTTGTTAATACTATTTTATAATCTCGCGAATAGTATTAGAATAAAAAAAAAATTCAATTGTTCAAAATAAATAAAAAAAATGTGTTAGTATTGGTAGTTTTATGAATTTATTTAGCTAGAATTTAACTGTATTTTTGATCAGTTGTATCCTGAGTTCTTCTTTCTTCTTTATCAGCGTTAGAAGCGAGTTGTTAATATAACCCGATTTTTAATTTTATTAATATTAAACTCGACAATAGCGAAATGTATCTATTTTAAAACAATTTTTCGTAATTATTTAAACAATTGCGACATACTTTTAGGTGTAATTAGAAAAACATTTTTCCTTTTATCTGAATAATTTCTATTTTTTTTTTTTTTAAATTCGATTATTATTTCCGCTAGCACTTTTTTTGCCGGTCAATATTTTTCCACTAACGAATATAAAAATCTTTATTATTGTATATTAGTTTGAAAAATCAATTTTTTTTTCTCTCCCTATTTTTTAAGACCTCGAACAATAACATCTGTTTGATGTAATAGCGAACGAACTTTAATTTCACTTTTTTATTCGTTCTAAGTTAAGCAACTTATTAAACATTTTTCGAATTGTTTAACGCTATAGTAGATACACCCATGCTTCCGGATACGCGCTATCCGTTAACAATCGCGAACTATTTCTTGAGCTGAACCAATTAATGATTGTTTTAAATTAAATAATTTTTGTACATTTGATAAATCAGCGGAATTATATACAAGGTTTTCAAACAGTTCTTTAAAATTTTTGAAACTAAGTAAACACCGTTAAAAGAGGGTACTTGAATCTTTTCGAATTTGGGAACAGCTGCTGATGATTGACGAACTGACTGATTTACGTCGCTTGGCAGTAACGCATCTCGATCTGTTTCTATAGACAATTTTTTTTAGAATGATTTCAATTTTCCTTCATACAAAGTACCTGTTTCGCCGCACATTTGAACGTCCTTCATCACGTCATCAGCTAATTTATCTTAGTCTTTGGCTTTTTCATTTACTGCCACGAGAAGTTGTTCAATTTCTGTTTCATGCAAATCTAATTGGATGCGAAATCTATTCAACTTCAAACCGAGATAATTGGTCCGGGTCTAGTGTTTGTTTAAGAAGTTTTTCAATTTGACTTTTTATTCTGCCGCGTTGCAGTTTAGAAAGACAAATGTTTTTTCTCATTTGATCTTATTTTAAAAATTATTTTTTATTACTGATTATAGTAAAAAAAAAAAGTGAAACTTAATTTAAAACCGAAATTTGCGAAATGATATCAAAACAAGGAAATAAAATTCTAGCGTCTTGAATTATGTAAAGCCGATTACGAATGGAATGAAATTATTCAAACCGAAGCGAATAAATATTTATCAGTATGATCCAATGTAACTTATAATAAAAGGAAATAATAATAATGCTTACTGCCAAGGCCGTGTCCAGGGATCAAAAATTTAAAATAAACATTGATGATTTTTTAGGATGTTTTTACTTACGTTTAAAAGAAAAAAGGAAAAATATACTCCATATTTCAAGGTATACTTGATGAATATCTTAAGGGAAAACTTTTTATTACGAGTATAATCAATGACATATGTAATTTTTATTAATGTTCATATACGGGGGGTAATTCATTTATGTAAATTATTAATACATAAATCAAAATGATGGAAATTATTAATAGTACGAATATTAGTGAAAAATGTATATTGTTATTTATAAAATAAATATGTAAAGAAAATTTTCAACCCCCCCTTCCAAAATTCTGGTCACGGGCCTGCTTACTGAAACTATAAGAGAATAATTTCCTTCCAGCGTTAAATATTCGAATGATCGACGATTGAGTAAATGCTCAACTTTCCGTTTCGCGTTACCACATTAAAAATCGAATATGTTTCTTTTTTTCCACGACATGCGGTTTCTGAAAAATATGCGAATAACACTAGTTCGAATTTTACACGGTAAACTAAATACGCTTTATTGCTTTTGAAACCGATAAGAATGTGATTCGAATACGATATTCGGAGTTGTAAATTCCGAAGGTTAAACGCGATAAAAATACGATTTAAGATCCATTTCTTACCGAAAAAATTAAGTAAAATATACGAAATTAGATTTATTTCAGATTAGCTCGAGGCGCGAAATAGACTCTATTCGGTTCGGAGGACCGAAGTGTTTAATTTAATTACTAGCCAGATGCAAACAACATTGCGCACCATGACGAGCAAATAATTAGAGCAATTGTGTATTTAAAATAATAAAATCGAAGCCAAAGAAATTAGGTTTACGTAAACTGAACGAATAACGAACGAAACAAAACAACAAACAAAATCGGTCATATTTACAACTGTTCTGCAACGGTGAATTTAAATAGTCGCCACGGATCATGTCGATATGAAGTGTGTGTGACTTATCGAGAAACGAAATTTTCGATATGTTTAAAATAAACAAATATTATTTATGAATAAACAAGTTTCTTTCCAAACAATAATAATAAAAAATTAATTAAATTTTTTCTTCTTCCACGGTAATAACGAGCCCGTATCCCTGAGGACTCTTAATGAATACACGTAAACGTTTCATTAAAAGTGCAACCAACAATTTTGAAGCGTTGCGATAATTTTTAACGATAACTTTTAAAAGAAATCGAATTTGAAAATGATAAAGAAGGAACTGAAGATCAGCGAGTGAAACAGTAAAACAAAATTCGAAAGGGGGGACAAATATCAGATAAACACGGAAATCAACGTTAATATCAGAAATATTAGAACAGAAACGGGATATTAAAAAAGGCAGCATTTCATTAATAAACAACGAGTATTCAACAACAGACAAAAACAAAAATTTACATATACTTGTTTCATTTCGGACAATTTAATTAACGAAGAGGAGTATTTTTGAAAAATGCTTTTCTTTCATTATGGTAAAGCAATAAACAAAATTGAGCAAAGTTCATTAAACACCTTCATGTTTTGTTGTTTTTTTTCCCCTCTTTTACCGATAACCACTAATTAAACAAAGATAATTTATATTTGATGGTATTGCGTATTATTTTAAAAATTCGTGCCTGTAGTTGGGAAAATTGTAAGTACGTTATATTACGAACAAAATTAGCGCAAAAATACTTGCAGATATTTTAAATTGTATATTTGTACAAGAAAAAGTAATTTTCTGTCGATAGGTTTAATTTTCGATGCTCCCAAAAAAAAGAGAAAAAAAGTAATAATAATTTGCTGTAGAATTTAATTACAAATAAATTCAGATCGGGGCTCTGCTCTTAAACGTATCTTAAGATTATACTTTGCAGACAATACTTGGATAAGTGTGTATTATAAATGCAACTTTTCCCATTAAAACAAACGACTAGAGTATACCGATAAAATTAAACGATAAAATGGATTACATTATTTCTCCCCTACGTCGGTTGCGGTTTGACCATAGCTCATCGGGTTTTTGTTTTTCACTCACTCACTTTATTGACCTTTGGGCCATATCAATGATGATCAAGAATGTACTTCTGGACCACACATTCTTTTCAGATGTTCTGCAGCGTCACCCTACTACACTATTCCTTAATTTTCATATACTCTCCTCAGTATTACATTCTTTCTTTAATTTTCAACACTTCCTCTTCTCGATTTCTTTATTTTCTCCATCGCTGATCATACATGAACCTAAATAAGCCATTTTAATTTTTGTCGAACACGAGTCAATGTTCTTTATATCGGTAATCCTCTCCGAAAAACGATTTTTTCTCTTGTTTTTTGTATTGGCCCTGCAGTTCTCACGATTTGACCAACTTACTCGGGCATTCTTTAATTTTATAAAAACTAATATTAACATCGACATCTTTAATAATATATAAATCTAAAAAAGTAATATCAATAACACAAAAGTGTCGGCAGGAATTAAAAAGAAAATGACATAAAATCAATCCAACCTCTTCGAAGTATCTTAAAATCGCAATCTTTAGTAAATTCATGCAACTATAGTAAAATGTTTAAACCGTTACCCTTTACTATTTTATAATTACGATTTTATCGAACATATTCGGTTTAAACCCGTTTTTTTCCATTCTTCTTCTTCTTCTTCTTTTGAAGCTATCGATGCCTTTAAACTGCTGTCTCGTTACTTCTCATTTACCTCTGGAGAAGAGCGAGTTTACCGAACTACGTATTACACATTAGTGAAAAGCGTACGTTAATTTAATTTAAGTGGTGACTGTGTTTACCACTTAAATTTTCCAGTTTACAGATTCAACTTTGGTTAGTGTGCTCAGGAGAAAGAAATATAATATAATATTAATATTTCTTACTTCGTTTTTTTTTCTCCCTTCGGACGCGTTAACAGGAAACCGTTGCAATATATTGAAGGGAGAGAATCAGTTAGCCATCTGATCAAAGACCGGTAAAGTTAAGAAAATAAAAAAACCAGGACGTAGAAATGGTTATTCAAAGAGGGAATATGGTTTTATGCCACGGAGAAGTGGCTAAAGAAAAGCGAACGCGAGAGGAAGATAATATGATTAAGACCTTAGCGAATAATTGAAATGGTAGTCGAATTGAGGAAAAATCATAGAAACATAGATCAGGTTGGACCGACAGGTAGAAAGGCAGTTAATTTTAAAAAGGACCCAAGATAGTGGACCAGAATTATAAATTGGAATTTTTCGCAAAAAAAGGAAGAAGGTCGAACTTGAAATTTCAGATAATAAGAAAGCACGCGAGATAACTAGAAAATCCGCCAATTCATTATAAACGTGAAGAGATCCTATATGAATAAAGTCACGGGAATGTCAGAAATAAATAATTCGCGAAAAAATTATAGAAGGAGCTATAAATAGTATATCCCGTAGGGCAGCCATCGGTTCGGCTTTAAATATTGAGCAAAAGGAAGAAAGTCCCAAAGATTCAGAGAAACGAATGGCGAGAGAACGAAACAGGCTCTAACTCCAACCGAACACCTCGAAAGAAATAGGAAATGTTTTTGGAAGAAAAGGACAGGAAAAGAACTTTAGGATATGTAAGATTTGCAGAGTTGAAAGAGAAGTAAAGAAGGCTATGGGATTACATAAGACAAGTACGAACAGCAAAACGTTAAGGAGTTTTATGCGAGAAGACAAATTTTCTTCGAAGTAAAACACCATTTCTTCTTAATAAAGAGGAAGGATGGAACAAGTTCAGAAATAATCAGCGGTTACGTTGATAATTAAAATTTAATTAACTATAGTATACTCGGAATTTATTTGCAAAATTTAAAAATCCGTGATAAAGATTCTCCATTTTGTCGCAATTATCGTGCAGGGTAGTCAAAATTACGTAATAAACTAGGAACGGTGATCGACATGAAAATGCGCTAGTTTGCAATCAAACCGTTTAAATAACTATCATTTAAAATCGCGAATTATAAACGGCCAGCGCTATAAATCGTAAAATATCCGCAGTTGGTAACGTCAATTTCAAAAAAATGGTAAACTTATATTAAAGTCCGATAATATTGACAACGTTGAAAAGGAGCTAAAAGAGAAAATTAATCTACGTCGAAGATTAACGTAACCTTTTATAAGGAAATTAACAACAATACACGTGAATAATTAATACAGCTACTAAACAAGATCAAACTAAGCTTGCCTCCGAGATAAACTCAACAATTGCCAACTGTAGAGTTACAGAGGAAAAACTAATGAACCCGACAATCTAACAGTGTTTCGCACGAGGAACATGATAGAAGATGACGTAAACGAACACTTCCTGGCTTTAACTGGAAAAAAAAACAATTAACGTTACTAAAATTAATACTGAAAGGACTAGTCGAACATATATTCAGAACCGGCTCAGTATCAACTATTCGGAAACAGTGATGGAAGATTGAGAATTAAATGGGAGACCCTACCTTTCGTTGATGCGATAAATCCCAGACGATGTACTGTTTGCAATAAGTTTGGCCACCCATTGAAGTACTGCCGGGCTACGGAAGAGTTCAGGCAATTCGTTAATTTTTTATGAGGACTCTTGTAGCAACTGTTTCTATACCAAAGTGATAGGACTAATTTTACTGCTAATCTTAAGAATTCATCTATGATTAGTGAGTTTGTGTCTGAAATTGACCACGCCGCTCATTCCAAGAATTGCCCCTCGTTTATTAAAGCATGTGCTAAAAGCGAAAATAGATGTTGGCCTCGCTTAATTGTACTTATTTAAACGTCGGGAATTGTTGTTCCTGTCAACTATTATTTCTTAAAGAATTTTATGACTTAAACTTTGATGTATGCTCCATAGCTGAGCCATATTTAGTTAGCGGTGCCGTTCCGATTAATCCAAATTACTCTATATTTGTAAGTGATAGGACTGCATTGATTATTTTAAAAAACCATTAAACATAGGTTATTAACTAATGTATCAAACTTAATTGCTCTCAATATAAGCGAGATTATTTTAATCCTCACTTATATATCTATCCCGTAATGAACCTAAAGAGAGTCTTATTAATTCAATAGATATTACGATCAAATAGTTCCCAAATATTTCTCCGATTGTCATTGGTGATTTCAACGTTAGGCTTCCTAACATGGAGTCTCACGTCAAACATTTCCGTGACTCCCATCTATTATCGGATCTTATTCATTCAAATAACCTTATAATAGAGAATCACAAAACCACAACTTTCACTAATTATAATAGGAGCAGCATCATTGACTACTTGCTCACTTCAGTTAATCTAAATCTGCGGACAATTTCCCATCTTCAATACTTTGATTTAACATTCCATAAAAATATTAAATTTTCTCCCTATTTTAGATACGATGCTACGCCACCCAGGCACCACCTTAAATTCAGTATTGATAGTTTTGCTCTTAATTTAAAAGATAATTATTGTGTCATGACTTTTATTAATGACATTAAACAAAGCCAACAGAGCAATTAACTGGTTAATAGGATTAACAATTTTAATTCGTACATCTCCCAGCTTGCTCATGGAAGTAACATCTCAGTTAAGGCACCTACTGCGTACTGGTGGAACGAAAAAACTTCAATATATTAAAGGTAAGATTAACATTGTTCGTAAGAAAAAATAGTAAATGTAAAGATACTGGTTAATTATTTTTTATTAATAATGTTTTAAGGGAACTAAATGCAATATTTAAGAAAGAGGTATCAAGGGCTAGACTTGTGCATTGGAAAACTTTTGTTAGCGACAGTAGAGCCTGGAGTAGGCCATATAAACTGTTAGCTAAAAGCGAGGCAGAGCTGACTATTTCTGACTTCAGGTCTCATCAGGGACTTCTGAAATTGACAAGTGTGGGCTTTTCCTGGATCATTTTTGCCCTCAGGCAGCTGGCCAGCTGCCCGATTTTTTGCCTATCAACAGTTCAGCGTTGCCTTCCTTCAGCAAAGACACGCTGCTGGATGGTATAATTAAAATTGAAAAAAACAGAAAAGCATCTTACAATAAACTTGTGAAATTTATAAATAAGAAATTTCAAATTCTTTTCTTCACGCTTTTTTTTTAGATGTATTTAATTGCAGGTCTTTTCACAGTGTTGGAGAATGGCCGATATCAAGCTGTTTTCCTCAAGCCTAGAAAAAACCTCTCCTTAGTTAGCAGCTATCGCCCAATATCCCTGCTGAATTCAATTGGCAAGATATTTGAGAAGGTTGTTCACAGACTTTATTTTGGACGAGATGTCCAACAAAAACCCGCTGCATTCTAGTCAGTTCGGTTTTCGTACAGGGTTTTCTTCGGAAGGTGCGTAAACTTGTTTCTCAAATTAAGTACTCGACCGTTGCCGGCAGGTCTGCGGTTGTCATCTCCCACGGTATCAAGGGGGCCTTTGACAACTGCAGATAGTTTGAAATGATTGGTATCATGATGATAAGAAACAATTTCAATCCGTATATAATCAATCTAATCGTCAATTACTTTACTGATAGAGTTGCAGGTCTGGAGTTGGGCTCCTCGTCGCTCTCTAGGAGGGCCACATATGGTGTCCCTGAAAGATCTATCTTACGTCCTGCTCTATGGAATTTGCTATACCCTGCGGTAAACCGCAGAGTTGAAGATTTTTGTAAATTCTTTAATAGAAAGTGCGTCTTAATTTCTTAAGCCGACGATCTTTGCTTAGTTTTTGACGTACATCGAAACTACCCATTCAAACAAGTTGAAATCGTTTCGAAACATCTGGAGGAAGTTTTTGATGACTTCGGTCTGGAGTTCTCTTCTACCAAATGCAGTTTTTCAGTGTTTAGTGATAGTGGACTTGCTGAACAGATAGCTGATTTTCTGTTGGTTTCTGGACAACTCATCAGTCATACTTGTAACTTAAAGTATTTAGGAGTGATTGTAGATGAAAATCTCACCTTCATTATTACAACATGATTACTGCAAAGTGTGTGATGCTCTTTTTAATAAGTTATCCCGAATTCAAGCAAATGTCTGGGGATTGTCTTATAGTTCGCGGTACATACTTTATAAAGGTTTAATTCAAGCCTTGTATAGATATGGTGCTGTTGTCTATGTTAATGAAAGAATCCTTTCATGGGTTAACCTTCAACAAAGGAAATTCTTGCCTCGCTTTATAAAAATTCTCTAACATCTACAGCCTGTGTGATTTGCGGTGTCCCGCCAATGGATCTGTATCTCATTGGTAGGGCCATGATCGGGTTGGTTGGTGACCTAAATTTTACGAAACAATTGAAGCTTCTGGAAAATAATTTTCTAAGAATTCAGCAGCCTATTTTTAATAAACTTTTTAAGAAACTCGTTGCTGTGCTAATTATTTCCGAATGGCAAAGACCACTGACTCCGCTGACAGGAAAACAACTCATAAGTTTTCCTGCCAGATGTTTCGTTACGTCTAAAAATTAGAGATATGAAGATCAATTTTTTCAATTCACAAGTACCGTCTGGGCATGGAAAGTTCCAATCCAATTTATTTAGGTTTAAGCTTGCTGATGCTGCATCTTGTACTCTGCGTCTATCGGGTATTACTGATGATGTTAAACATTTTTTGTTTGAATGTACTGCCTTCTCCGGCATTCGTAAAGCTTATAATATAGCTTCATTCTATACATCCACTACTCTTGATAAGAGTAACGGTCTTCCTGGAGTATGCTGAAAGAGCTATGCGCCTTAAATTTACTTTATGTAATCAGTAGCCTTCTCCACACACCCGATGATGTCGATCTGCTTGAGCGGCGTGGCCTTTTCGGTATGCTTAATTTACACTATGTATTATTTCAAGTTATATTTAAAATAGTACAGTATTTACATGTTTCTATTTTTATAAAATCGTCTTTTTATCCTTTCTTCACTGTTGCTACAAACTAATTCACATAAAACTTGGTCGGTAACGGGACTACTATGTTTTTCAGCTCGTCCCCTTCCAATAATCTAAGTACATCTTGCAGGGAACTATCTATACACCACCTTTATTTCATTTTGTTTAAGTTACACATTCATTTGCACCCATCATTCCTTTTTAGGTGTTCCTGTACTTCGAATACACATTTTATAATAAATATATTTCCCCATCGATAATTTTGGAATTGGGGTTAAAAAAAAAAAAAAAAAGCGTCAATAAAATTCCGTCTTAACATACATACATTGGAAAACGGTAACAGTCACATGTATGCCTTTTTAAAAGTGATGTCATTTCCATACATTATGCTGGAGAATATTTTATTACTGACAATACTGATGGCTGGTGTTAATGTCTTGTTTGGTGGCCGGAACAAAGCGATGTTTCTTCCGGTACTGCATTTGGCTTCCAACCTGGCATTGGCACTTGTGACTATATCAGTCTTTTTTTTCCTCTATTGCGTATGTTATATTTTGGTCCTGAGTTGTGCTAGGTCACGTGCTTTATCGATGTACAGGTTGGATTTTAAATATCTCCAAAAGAAAAAAAAGCGCAACACAACAAATCGGGAAAGCGCGAAGGCCAGACGAGATGTACGTGAGATTAGACGGTGATCAAAACGGTTTTCGAAGCAATTCGATCGTTTGTGGCATTATTTTACTGAAACCAACTAGACTATAGTTTCTTCTTTCTCTACAGCTTCGGCACGAGAAATTCGACCAACATCTTTCGATAGCGGTCGCTGTTAATTGTTTCTTCGAAAAAATAAGAACCGATCACAACGAATGACGCTACGCTTATCCGGACGGTGGTTAACTTCGAAGAATGAAGCGAATTTTATTAACATTACCGTTTTCGCGAAATTTTTTAACCTGAAGACGGAAAGTTTTTTCAGAAGGAACGCGGGTTTACGAGGTTGAATAGAGAAACGTTTTCGAAAAGCGCAAATAGAAATGCTTGACTCTTGAAAAAGGACTCTACCGTAAACGCATGGTGTTGCATGTTCCACTCAGCTATCGTAAACTACCAACAACTAAAACTCGATCGACTGAACTACCACCAGCTGAAATCTCGATCCCCCTATTCTACTGGTTTAGCTACAGCAGCGATTTGAAATACGTTCTGTCCCCGTGCCCTACCCTATATTATAAAATAGTCATTTTTCCTTTTTTGCCAGTAGACATTTGATTTAATTTTTTTCTATACTTTTTTCTGTCTCTCTCACTCTATGTTCCAGCGAACGGGAAATAAGGACAAGTAATTTAACAGATTTTGTTAGCTCGGCGGGTTTACTCTCTATCTCAAAACTCGTAGTTGTCGATGAAAAGTTTCAGTTCAAAAAAAAATGTGCGTCCGTCGAAAACCGATCACTTCGTTCAGTCACAATAGACGATAATTTTTCTATGACTTTGAGTTGGTGTCGGTTTTTTTCAAATGAAACTGTCGCTCACAATGAGATATTTTTACATAAACAATACGGGATTGCTTAGAACTAATCGGTATTTTCAAAAATTTTTAATTTCATTAACACTTAAACGTCCCATGTGCATTATAATGCACATCAACTTTGAAGTCATTTTTAAATACTTCGTGTTAAATTGATGAGGAAAAAATTATAGTAATATACAATATTATATTTTGTTTTTGAATATATATTCAAGTTTGGGATTTCTGGGCACGCTCAAAAGTTTTCTAAATAAAATATACAAAATAATGTTCGCTTTGCTTTTTCTACGTGGGGGCATTTAAGGGTTAAAGTTTCCTTTATTTAGTGTTTATTACGTTGTTTTTTTTTTTTTTGTTAATTGATGCTTTTTATTCATTTTTACCGGCGTTTGTAAATTTACCGATATATTTCCTCGACTTATTATGTCTATATTTTCGAAGGAAAACACAATCAGATAAGCAGTTAATAATATTCATAATGCGCAGTAATTGTTGTAAAATTGTTCTTGTCGGATTTGTACCGATAGAAGCGATTAATTAAAAATAGCCGCGACATTTTCATTCCGATCCAGAATAATCTACACACTATCGGCATAGTTAATTACAAAAGAATTCGAATAAACCGATATCATCTGCTTGCTAGGAAAGGCTTGTGTTTCGAGGGTGATCGCGCACGGCTGCCGTTGCCTGGCGAGTTATAAAGTATCGGGTCAACGAACGTAAATTAGCCATGGATACACGATGTGCTTTTATCATCAAAAAAGCTCAGCCAAATTAAAATTTTTTGCCCGAATCGATATGATTATTACAGTTTTTTCGTAATTTTGTATGCGCCAGAAAGAGTATTAATTCTCACACGTCAGTCACCTTTGATCGGTGAATGACGTCGGAACGTAACGTTTTACGTAACTGTGCGAAATTTTCGATTAGGATTTAGCGGGGTCTGTTTTCCTGGCATAGAGTAGAGGTCTCGACTGTCACCAGGAGGCGCGGAGTTATCAACAGATTTTTGTTTAAGGTATTTTCTTTTTAACGCGTTAGCGTTTTTGACTTGTCAGCATTTTATTTCTTGTTCATTAATTTTTTGGTTCGTCAGATATTCCGAGCGACAGCATTGCGTCACTATATGAAAGGAAATTTAAATGAAATATTTGAAAAAATAAATACCGATACTTAAAGATTCACTCTAAAAATTCAATAGAAGTACGCTAAAAAGGGAAAAATTAAAAGATTTTACACAGTGAAATACACATTAAAAGATGAATATTACGATTATTCACGAACAACATTTACATCAAATAAATATAATCACGGGGTTTTTGTATAAGCCCTAGTATTAATCACGAATATTTCTAATGATCCTTCTAATTATTATTCCAATTTGAATTTGGTGCGTACTCTAATAAATGTTTTTAATGTTGTTTAAGAAAAATCAAAATATCCCCTTCTGGGAAATATTTTACTGTACACGTTATATTACCTTTTATAGAGTAATTTTTCACACTTTTTAGTGCGCTTTTATCAAATGTTAGAAAAACAATCTTCAAGTATCGGTATCTTTTTTATTTTTAAAAAAAAAAAACTATTTTATTTCACAACATTTTATGCAGTAATTAAGATACGTAATGTTTTCGTCAGCGATGAGCTTGAACATAGTGCTATGGTGATTTCAAATTTGTTTTTGTTTTCTTTTTAACCTACTTACTTGACTTTTATCTAGTAAGGCGACCTGCACTACAACACTGGTCAGAAGCACGGATGAACGACACGTTAAATGTTTTTGTGCAGATCACACACTTCCTCATCTATGTTTCTACGGTAAATAACGTTTGTTATATTACTAAAAACTTCTCTAAATGGAGCAACTTCCCCTGTTATCATGTTATTTGGTGACTCATGGGTGTCTGTGTTTACCGACGATATTTTCACCGGTATATTTATGTCGTATACCGCCAACTACACTTTCAAAATAAATAAAGAATTATTCCTGCGGGACACAGGTTGTTGTAACTAGAGTTACCTTCTCTAGTAAGTGGGCACTCGATCTCCATACAGTGTTAGTCGCACTGGTGAAGAAACGAAACAACAACCTCTTGTGAGTTCTGTACGTCCACGTTGTGCAGGGTGGTAATTTTCTGTTTGGCGGGCTTAAAAGCTAAATCAGAACTCACACAATACATTGCTGATAGGAAAACGGAGGGAGGTAGACTTGCCGAAAGTGTTCCTACCAGTAAATATCGTTAAGCTCTTTACTGCATTTTAAAACTAGCAGACTATCAGCAACTCGCTTATGACATTTGCTCCAGTCGGATTGATACATATCAGTCTAAAGCGACTAGGCGATTATCCGACGCCTTAAAACCGGATACTTTCGGCTAAGGGAGTAAACCCTAACAGAGAAAATCCGGTGGAAGGCAAGGGTAATCACCACTGTACTTTTCCCATTATCAACATGGCACGCAGAAGAAATAAAACGAATGCTGTACTCATGGAGGGCATGCTGGAGACAACATGTCAGGCAATGAGCGGTCACCTGCACTAATGCGTGCTGACTCGAGTTCCCCTGTGCCATTGCTGGTACAGAACTCTACAGGAGGGAACACGCGTGCAACTAATAACACAAAGGAAATGTACTTGCAAGTATTCAATAAGCAGTTACAAGTCACTACGTGGAATATACGTAGTTTTTTGTAGGCAGGCAAATTAGCGAACGTAGTCAAAGAAATGAAAAGGCTGAATATTGATATTCTTAGTCTTAGCGAAGTAAGATGGCCGGGTACAGGATCCTGAAAGTCGGACGGAATGCCCATCTACTTCTCTGGAGAAACAGATAGAGGAACAGAAACGGAGTTGCAATAATGCTGCTAAATGAAATAGCTAAATCGGTAGTAGAATTTATACCTTTTAATAACCGAATCATTTTAATCCTAGAAACAACTTATCGCCGGATCAATATAATACAGGTATATGCGCCGACAAGTGACAGTTTGGATGAAGAAATTGAAGATTTTTATAACACCCTCCAAGATGTATTACAAATTACAAAGAAATACGAAATTACTATGGTAATGGGAGATTTTAACACAAAGGTTGGAGAAGGAGCAGAAAGTGATATTATCGGAAATTATGGCTTAGCGTAACGAACGAGGCGATCGGCTCGCACAATTTTGTATAGAAAATGAGCTAAAAATACCTAACACCTTTTTTAAGCATCGTGTTCGACGTTTATATACATGGAGATCTTCTGTTGATAATTTTGAAACGGTTGTTCGTGATCAAATTGATTTTATTTTGATTCAAAAAAGTTACTGGAAGTATGTAAAATCAGTTAAGACATACCCGGGAGCGGATATCAATTCGGATCATAGTAGTCATGAAAATAAAAATGCACAGATGTTTTGTCAAAATCAATCGTGTTCGGAAAAGGCAGATTGACGTTTTGAAGCTGAAAAATAGAACATTTGAATCTAAAGTAGTAAAGGCTTTGATCTTAAAATTGAATAAAGAAAAATCAGATCTAGAGCAACCTGCATGGAGTAAACTCCGCGACATTATCATTGAAAGAAAACCAGATAGGTGTCTTCGGTAATATAAAAGAGCAAAACTAATGGAGGAAAGAAGAACTGCAAAGAGTAGACCACCTGAATATAACAAGATAAATAAGACTATCAGGGAACTTTGCAGACAGGCTAAAATTATGGGAAGTGAAATGTGATAAGATTGAAAACTTTCAAGAAAAGCACGATCTGCTAAATCTACACAAAAAATGTGGAAGAAGCAGCTGGCATACACAGGGAGGCTGGTAAAAATCTGCTCTTTGATGACGTCGGGAACGTGGTGATCGGGATAGACGAAAAACTACAAAAATGAAAGGCTTATGTTGGCCAACTCTTGTAACGATAATAGAGCAACCGATCCGCATGGTAATTACCCGGATCACAGCGATATCGGATTATTTATAACAAAGAAAGAAGTTTTACATGCAATTAAACGACAGAAGAGTGGTAAAGCGGTCGGTCCAGATGAAATACACGCAGAGGTGATCAAAGTTTTAGCCGACCATAGTGACATAGGTGTACGTAAAATGACCGAAACATTTAATAAAATATATACGATGACATAGGAGAAATACTGACCGAATGGTTAAAATCGGCCTTTATTGCAATTCCAAAAAAAGCAAAATCCTTGAAATCTGACGATTACCGTATGATTAGTTTGATGTCGCACGCTCTAAAAATATTTCTAAGAATAATACATACATAAATATATAGATGGTGCGAAGAGCAATTGGGAAATACACAATTTGGTTTCAAAAATGGCATGGGCACTCGTGAAGCCCTATTCGCCGTCCGTATGCTCACACCGTGAACATTAATGTATACGCGTGCGCCATAGATTACCGTAAAGCTTTCGATTGTTCACAACATGGAAAATTGATGGAAATTTTAGAGGGTATCCCTATAGGCAGGGAGAACTTGCGCATAATAAGTGAATTATACTGGAAGCAAAACATCTGAGATACGAATCGAAAGCGTAACATCGGAGGATATAGAAATTAAAAAAGGAGTTCGACAGGGATATGTACTGTCTCCTCTGCTTTTTAATATGCAGAAGCAATATTCAGAGAAGCGCTTGATGAGAATGACGGGATGATCAAGGTAAATGGAGTCACAATTAATAATATACGATATACGAATGACTATGTCTGATTATAACTGATAGTCAGAAGGAACTGCAAAAAATAATGAACAAACTTATAGATTATAACAAAGTTTATGGGCTCACTATCAACAGCTCTAAAACAAAAGTAATAGTGTTCTCTAAGAAGAAGCCTCTGCAATGCGTAATAGAAGCAGATGGAACAAATCTAGAACAGGTCAAATGAATTAGGTACACCTGGGAGTACCTTTCTCGACGACAGCTGCAACTGTACGAAAGAAATCCGATCGCGAATAGAGCAATCGAGAGCAGTGCTCATAAAAATGAAGAACCTGCTCAGCAGAAGGAAATTAAATCTCGGATTACGCGTTAAAATTCTGTGCTGCTACGTTTTCTTGGTCTTACTGTATGGCAACGAGAGTTGGACATTAAATGCTACCTCAGAAAGAAGTATACAGGCCTTTGAATTATATTCGTATAGACGTATACTGAAAATTCCGTAAATCTTGAAAGTTACTAATAATGAAGTCCTCAAAAGAATCAATAAACGTCCGGAAATATTAAATTTGATATGAAAAACTAAACTACGTTACCTAGGCCATATCATGAGAGGCCAAAAATATAGGAGATTATACGTCTCATTATGGAAGGAAAGCTTTTGGGTAAAACATTAAAAGAGCGCCCACAAAATTCGGGGACAAAGGATTTTCATCGTTGGTTCCACTGTTCGCCCATTGAAATGTTTAGATCTGCCATGTCTAGAAAAGACATTGCCGTGTTGATCGCCAACCTTCGTAACGGAGGCGGCGGATGAAGAAGAAGAGAAAATAATCAAAAAAAAAAAAAAAAACATTAAAAAAGTAATTTAAAAAAACAACAACAAAGAAGATGAAAATGTAATCTGCTCTATTTGAAGTCGGTAATAAAATGTTTAAAAATAGATCGTGATATCTGTTCGGATCGGTCTTTTGTTTGCTTGTTCAACTTCATCTCTTCCCGCGTTCAGCAACTGATAATAAGTATTCGGTGAGCTTGTTCCTTTTATTTATCTAGCGTATTCTTTCTGTTATCTATATAACGCTTATTTTTTCAGAACGGGAGAGAACTTTATATTTAAGTTTAAGCTTCCACCTGAGGCTTCTGTGTTTACTGCTGAGCTGCTGGCCATTGACAAGGCCTGTGATTTTATTCTAAATGTTGCAGACCGTAGAGGAAAATCGGTAATATGTTCAGACAGTCTAAGCAGCCTTTTGGCTCTTAGGAACAGTCACTTAAACATCAAAACCATCCACTTATATTCGAAATCGAATTAAAACTCGCTAACATTCGGGACAAGGGGGGTACAGTAAAGTTTTGTTGGATCCCTAGTCACTGTGGGATCATTTTGAACGAGGTGGTGGATCAGGCAGCTAAAGACACTGCCTGGGACGGGATAATATATTCCTACATACCATCAACGGATTTTTTAGAGAAGGTTAAAAGAGACAACTTAACCGAATGGGAAAATATTATCAAGGATGTGCCTAGTGTAGGCAGGTCTTACGAATTGGTCCAATGGACTCTTCGAATTAAAACCGTGGTATTACAATATTTCTAATGTTCTGGATCGTTTGGTGCGAAAGTTTGTAACTACTATCTGCAGACTTCGTACCGGGCATAACAGGGTGCGACTAAATTTTGGGGTAGAAACCCCTCTACATTCCAACCGTAATGAACATTTTAGCACAGTTTATCATACGGAAAAATTAATCACCTGTTGTTTAATTGTGTGAGGCGCTAGTCGGAGACAGAGTCTTCCTTCTGGAGGATTTAAAGGCCTGCGGTTTGTTTCTTCCTTACTGTATTTTTTTCTTACTCGTTTCAGGTAATCGTGTGTTAATAATAATATTTACGTTTATTAGAACGAGTGAGATCATTATTTAAATTTTTTTGTTTTTGTTTTTATGGCCCGGCTTCAGTTAACTATCAAGCCATTTGGCCATCATGGATAGTACCGGTGAAGTTAGATGTAACAGCACAATGAAATTTCAGATTATAAAATAAATATAATTTTTAGTAGTGATAATAATGATAATGATAATAGTAATATACATTTAAAGAAGGGGGAAAATTGTGGAGAGAGAAGGAAAGGAAACAAACAAATAAGGTAAATAAAATAAATTATTATTAGATCCTAGCCACGAAAATTGCAAGTGAGAGACTTGTTCGGGATTACAACTATCTACTCTGATTTTTAATAGTGTCGTGTGCAAAATGGCCGACAAACCGGTTTTCAGTTGAAGAGATTGTCCACTTTCATCACGATTCCTGGAAAAGGTGCATAGATGCCGTAAATTATCCCTCTGCAAAGGTTAAGAAATAACGGTACTTGATACGCGCTTCAATGATGTTGCGAACGAATGGCGCGGCGGGGTGGGGGGACTTCTTAGACTGCAGGGCAACGTTTGTTTTTCTTGGAAATGCAAAGATCGGCGGGTGCAATAAAATGTGGTGTACACGCCTTGAAGGCGGCCAGTGACGATGATGTTGATTTTTAAATGTGCATGTGTGTATACATATGTGTATGTGGACGTCTTTACATTCTTCAATTGAATAACGGTAAATGGCGTGCGAGCAATGTCAAATGACCTTGAAGGTGTGTGACTTGTGCAAGCAAAGGCCGATGCAATGCCGAGCTGTATACCTGCAGAGGTTACGGATTCCTGGAAAAGGAAGATTGATGTTTGCATCAACAATGGCGCAAGCAGGCCTGACGAACATTAGCAATTAATAGAAAAGAAAGATTGACGTTTGCAACAACAATGTCGCAAAGCGCCCGACCATGCGGCGGATGAGTTATTAAATAAAAAATGATATTTGCAGGGATACGAATAACATTAACAATAATTACTATGTTGATTAAAGTTTTTTATTTTACTGGAGATTTTGCCTCTTTACAAAGGTTAAAATTATTTTTACAATGTAAATTATGTACGATGTCGTGATTGTATAGGAAAAGATGATATCTGTAAAAATAATTAAAGATCGGTAATTAAAAATTAAATATATGTATATAATTGCACACGGCGCGTGTACAGGACTGATGTGATGCGCTTCCACAGCTGACGTAGAAAAATGTTCACAATCAATAGGGAAAATTAGCGGTGAGTGCGAGAGTGGTGAAATAAAATATTATAATTGGTATAGAAACGTATGATGGTGCATTGAAACCTGGGCGGACTTGAAAATATTTTTTTTTTTTTTAAATATAAAATAATAATAACATTATTTTATATACTATCTTTTGGGCGCGCCAGTGGCTTTGACCCAACAACTACAGAAATTATGGAAAGAGTTAAGTAGAGAGACGATTACAAATAGAGCTTAGGAAAAATCGAAGTACAGGAATTATATCTGGAGATGGAAAGGAAAGGACAAATTAAGAATCATAAGAAGTAGGAAGACCCAGTGTTAAGAGTTTGGAGTACAAAACAGAGCCTTCAGAATCAAGGGCAGGACATTCAAAGAAGATGTGGTTTGCATCACATATGGGAGGCGAAATGGAACTATGAAGGGGACAATCGAGAGAGGAGGACAGGGAAAAACGAAAACGTGAAGAGGGTAGAAGGGAATGAGTAAAACGCAGTCTGATTAAGAAAATGATCGCGGAGCGTTGATAAGTAGAGGATTGAAGCCACGGCTGAAAACAGCGAACCGGTTGAATTTGAAGATAATGAGAGGCGGGATTTGGAAATAAAGAAGGATAGATGTCCGACCATAGTCGGAAATGATTAGCTGAGGAAAGAAGGAGGATGTCCGAGGTAGGAAAATTACAGAGTAAAGGACCATCGCGGGCGGCTAAACGGGCTAAAAAATCCGCTAACTCATTGTCCTCGATGCCAGAATGGATAGGAACTCACAAAAGGTCAATAGTAATAGAGCGGGATGAGAGTAGATTGGATATGAGAAAACGAATTGAGAGAATGATAGAGTTGGAGGAATGAGAAGGAGGAGAAGAAATAGCTGGAAGAACATTTTTGAAATCGGAAACAATGAGACATTTACTGATCCCTCTTATGGATGAAATGAAGGAGACTGTGAGTAAAATGGAGATAGACCAAAAGAAGGGAGCTTGAAGGATTCAGAGTGATGCAGTGAGAGGGAGGTAAACGCGCCGCCCACCCCGTTCTCATTTTTAGAACCGTCAGTGAAGAATGTTAGATGAGAAAGAAACGATGTATCAAGCAAGTGGAGGAATTCGGCTTGGATTGTAGAATTTGCGATGCAGCTGGTCTGGAGAGGGAGAGAGAAGAGATTAATATTCTGCAAATGCTGGTGAAGTCATGGGAAAAGTAAGGAAGCTTGGAATAAAAAAAGATATGAGGCGAAAAATTTGAGACTCGAGCAGCTACAAGAGAAAGGATCAGGATCTTATGAGGAACAAAACGCCATTGGTTTTTAATACCCAAGATAGGAGGAGATAAGATTAGATGAGAACAGGGAAAGACGTTTAATTAGAAAATTGTAACTAAGCTCCGATCTGCGGATAAAGAGTGGCTGTATCGCAGATTCAGAGAGGATAGCAGGAGTAGGAGAGGATTTTAGCGCTCCAATGCACAGCCGAAGGTAGCAGTTGTTTGGCGAGGAGAGATTTAGAGAAATTTCCATAGATGAAGGAGCAGTAATCAATCCTGGAATTAATTATAGCTTTGCAAAAGATTGGGAGAATAGAAGGATCACCACCCCATTCGGATGAAGATAAGGCTTTCAGGAGATTGAGTCTTTTGAGAGAGGAATTGTAGAGATAGGTTAATGTGTTCATGGAAAGTGAGTCGGCTGTTGAGAATAACATCAAGGTGGCAGAAGGAGCTGCCGAGCGGAATGGGAATGTTAGATAAAATAATACTTACCAAAGCTTGATTATAAGGGTAGAGGGAAAACACCATAGAGGAAGAAGTAAATAAAATATAATATGATCAGAAAAATATTTTGGAAGCGTGAAAATAAAAATATAGTCAATTTAATTTTGAAAATTAATATTAGGATAATGTGTAATGCAGAGCATACATGAGAACGTGTATGCATGGATATGGATGTCGTGCTTTCACTGTGGTTGACTCTGCGGCATACGTATGTGTGGCAATGTACAGTATGCTTTCGCAGCAGACTGTCCGATTGCTGATTTAATTTTTAGAACCGTAAAAATAAAAAATTACGTGCGAAGAAAAAAATTTTTAGATGGCTTTTGGAAATATAATCTGACAATAATATACAATAATTGATAGTAAAATAGGTGTTGGAGAGAGCGTCTGGGCTTCTGCGGCGATTGATGCTTTGGCGGACTCTGGATAATATATTATGAAAGATCAGTAATTTTGGCTTGGAAGGCGAGGAGGGATGAATGAATTTTTTGGAATGTGAAAAATGAAAAATATACTCGAATTCATTTTTTAAACTCACAATAGGATAACGTGCAATGCAGAATCTGTGCGGCAATGGATGGTGCGCTTTCACAGCAGACGCAGGGTTCTGTGGGTTAATTTTTAGAACTATGGAAAACATAAAAAAACTAAAAAAACTTGCGGATGGTAAAGTAATCGTAAGTGTGAAAAAATAAAAATATACTTAAACTATTTCTATAATACTTAGACTTGGAATAAATTATTATGGGCAGTAGGGAAACTGGCGACAGCAGATGTGTTCGTGTGAACATGCAGTGTGCATTCGTTGTGGTCAAGACATCGATGGATTTACTTTTAGGGCTGGAGAAAAAATATTAATAGTCTAAGGGTTTTCGGATTGTAGTAGATCGTGTTCGGATTAGCGAGACTGCAGGGGAATAAAACAAGAGGGCCGGGGTATTTGGGGGAGCCCGGGGGATTTGAGGGAACCCGGGGAAACTTGGGCGAATTTTGGGCTCCTTGACAAGAATTGAAGTTACCCCCCCCCCTCCCGATAAAATAATTCGGTTAGTTTCCAGCCTGCGGACACAGCTTTGGGGTTGTAACGTCACATACATGCCAGGTGCTCCATTTCTGCACTACTCTAATAAGCTCCACTATCTATTTGCAGATCTCAACTTGGGCTATCGCTTAATTGTTAAACGTCTTCCTCTCACATCCACTACTCTCATTCGTTCCTACCTTTCAATCTTCAGGAATTGGTGTTTTGTGCTTAGGGAAATTCCTATCTTATCTTTTATTTTTCTCCGTCTTTAGTTCATTTTAGCTCTGCATGATTTCCCTTTTAATAGTTTCCCCCGATTTTTTTCCTATAACTACAGTGATTTCGGTCATTTCGCAGGGTTTTATTCTACCTTCTCTTTCGAAATTTTTCCTCTCCAAGATGTAACTAAATACGAATTCTACAGCACTGTCAATTTCCTCTTTCCTTTTCACGTAATCATTTTTACTGCTGGTTTGATGGGGCTTACACCGTGTTGGTGCTTCTTTTATTCTTCCAAATTTTAACCTTTTCGAATCCTTTTGCCTTCCTTAATTCTGTTCCGTATTTAAATCTGAGTTAATGGCTATTTTCCGTTATCTTCATTTCTTCTAATCGTTTTTCTTCCAATTTTTTGAGTATTTCTGACTCGATAAGTCCATTTCTGCGACTTTATTATTCTACGCTTATATGTTCTCTTATTAATATTTTTTTTTCCCTCCGCGCGATTCATACTGATATTTGATATGGGTTCCTGCCACGCTGGCGTCTTGGTAATCAGACGGCTGATGATTCCTTGGCTCGGGTTGTTGCTTCTTCTTCCTTCTCCTTTTCAAAAAAAAATCACATATTCTAAACCCCTACCTTTTTCATTCTAAATTGTACTAACTGAATTATTGAGACTACTAAAGCAAAATCAGTCTCATATTTTCAACGGACTTTAAAAACATTTTTTATACTGTTTATTTTTGCTTAAACACTTTGTTTATATGTTTTCTCTTTTACTTATAATCGTTTATTTCACCCGATCGTTAGTTTTCCTTCCATTTCTTCGACACTCTGTTGTTGTTTCTAATATTCGCTTCCGGTTTAATCCTTTTCTTTATACTGTCTTCCTCTTGCTTTCGCGTTTCATTAACCTCTTCCTCACATTGTCGGCTCCGTTCAAATGATGCAGTTGTTTGCGATGCTGATCATATGTCCTTTGAACGTTCATCTCTTTCAGTGGGCCGTTCAGCTCTGTTCTCTCCTGCTTATGCCTGGGCTTCTCCCGTTCATTATTGTGCCCCGTTATATTTGTCTTTTCCTTTTAAGCGCATTATTCCTCCTATTGTCTCCTTCTTATCAGCGATATCTAATTGGACTCATCGAAGAACGTTTTCTTTTCAATTCTAATTGTTTCCGGATAAAGGTCCTTGGTTGACGAGCCCGAAAAGGAGAGAGAAAAAAAGGATAAACATTACAACTGCGGGAAAACAATCGTCACAAAAAATTTTCAAAATTATGAAAATACATCGCATAAATACAGAATAAAATAAATTTTTCTCATTTTTAATTACAGTTGTTTAATACGAAAGTATTGCGAAATAAAAAATTCTTGTCATAACAAAAGTCGAAATTTTTTCATTCTAAATTGTACTAGCTGCATTATTGAGAGTACTAAAGCGAAATCGGTCTCATATTTTCAACGGACTTTGAAAACATTTTTTATACTGTTTATTTTTGTTTCCGTTATTGCTCTATTTCCTTTTTTCAAATCGTCTTCAGTCGCACATTTTGTACTACCGAGCAGTGGTTAAGTTTAAAATTCGTAACGTGCTTTATACTTTAATAGTTACGGAACATCGTTGAAGAGGTTCAATGCGTTTACATTGCGCTCACGTAGACTTCATTTTCAAAATACGCAGAAAAAAAGACCGAATAATGTATGCGTAATGTGTGATACGATAATTTAAAAAAAAACGGACATCTCTTAAAGCTGTTCATTATTAAACGTTCAAAGAACATTCGCGCTGATCATGGATTTTTCGATATCAGGCGCACGCAGTTTCGCCGTTTTGTGTGAACTTACAATACAATTGTCGTTATTAACAAAGCGAAGCTCCTCAGGGTTTAATTTACCTCTCGGCTTTGTATTCGGAAAAAACTGGTAATTTTGAGTTTTTCCTAATTGTCTAAGATGAATTTATATTTAACTGTGGCATTTTGAATAATTTTGACCAAAAGTAACACGATACTTCTCTGTTTTTTTTCTGTTTTTTTTTCGCTCTAAAAAAATGACTATTTATTAAGAATTGGTTCAATAGCGATTCGTTTATCCAGTTTTTATGTCTGCAAGTTTTAACTAATCCGATGTAATTGTATTATCAATATTAAGAATAAATTTTAAATTCATTCTGTACGAATAAATTACTAAAGTTAAACGACAAAAAAATACAATTGTTGTCAGCACGAAGATTAATTGTATTTCTACAGACACCAACGCAACCTGGCTTTGGGCGTAATAAATATGTTTTATTTCACAAAATGGTGCAATAGGGAATTCATGTAAAAATTACCTAACTCTTGCAACCAAAAATCAATTATTAGGATAAAGAAAAATACTGGAAAATGATATCCGAGAATTTTTTTTTTCACTCGGCAAAACGAATATATATGTATATACACGTGTGTATATTCACGTCGCTTTTCGATTTCTTTGATTACTGCAGAAGATAAATCGGTGAAAGTGCTTCATTTATATATTTTTTAATACTGCAATGTGTCCATTACATGGTTTAAAGTTAAAATTCAAAAATAATAAAATAATGAAATAAAAATAAATACAAATTATCGAAAAAGTGGTGCGAGAGTAAATGTGCGTGTATGTGTGATCCTGTTAGCTCCTAATGCAATTAGATATAAAAATCGTTAAGGTGTCGTTCATCTGGATCCCGGCTTACATGGGCAGCTACGAACCTGACAGAGTTCATCAACTAACAAAACAACCATCAGATGGTCATCAACAGACTAAGGATTGGCCATACAAACCTTACACATAGCCATCTGCTGAATAATAGTCCAGCTCCTTATTGTAATCGGTGCGAAAGCTTACTTTCGGTATCACACATTCTGCAAGGACGTCAGAGTCATGCCACATATCGCAGCGGCCTCTCAGCATCGTTATAAGGGAAGCTAAACAGTCAGAATACTTTTTATCCAAACATTTCCTACTTATTATGCGTGCTTGCTACACTTACAGTTTCTGCGGCTAAAGCTGAAGGGGGTTTTTCAATTACAAGAAGAAGTAAAAGTTATCTTAGAACTCAGCGGAGAATGACTGGCTGACATAGTTACTTGGTTATGTTAATTCATTATCCGATTTTTATTACTGCGATAGTTCTTAATTCAATGGCTAGAAGTGGAAAAAAACGATTGCTTTTATACATTTAAAAGTTTTTGTATAAATTTTAGAACTTTAAATAATAAACACTTTTCCGCCTGCTTATATTTCATATTTATTAAATTGAATGTGCTGTTTTATTCAAAAAGCCATAAAATTTACGAAATTAAATAAATTTTTTTTGTTTATTCTACATATTTTACGTATTTTAAATATTCTTCATAAAAATATTCTATTTCATCTAACATATTTTATATTAAAATTTAATACATAGTTTTGTGTTTTTGTTTTTCTTCTTCTTCTTCTTCTTCTTCTTCTTCTTCTTCTTCTTCTTCTTCTTTGATTACCGTGCCGTGTACTGCCGCCTAGGCCAGAGGCACGGATAAGATAAGAGTTAGACGGAGTGGAACAGATTAGTGGTCTTGAGAAAACGTAGGAGGTGTTCAATTTTGTCGTGGCGGTCAGATAGGATTTCGGAAAGGTTGGACGGCTGGAGAATTTGTACTCGGTATGAATTATAGGTTGGACAGCTGACGAGTAAATGTTGGATTGTGACAGGAGAATTGCAATTGGAACACAGTGGAATAGGTTGTCTGGACAAGAGGTGACTATGAGTAATTTTGGAATGACCTAGTCGGAGTCTTGTGACAACGATTTCATTTCTTCGATTGGTGAATAATGAAGTTTTCCATGGTCGAATAGTATCTCGAATTGAGCGCAGCTTGTTCGTGTTTGGAATGTTGGTCCACTGTTTTTGCCATGTTTGAAGTGATTTTTGCAGTATATGGGCTTTTAGATCCATTAGCGGAATTTCAATGTTTGGTATCGGAAAGAACAATGAGTCTTCTTTTGTTGCAATATCCGCGAATGAATTCCCCTGGATCCCAACATGTGATGGGATCCATGCGAACGAAACACGGGTACTTGTACTACAAAGAATGCGAATAATTTCCTTGGCTATTGGGTGTTGGTGAGGAGAGCTGTATTTTTGAATTGATGTGATCGCGTTTAATGAGTCTGTACATATGAGGTGTGGGGAGTGAGGATCGGAAATTATCACATTTTCTATTGCAAGTTTTATAGCAAATAGTTCCGCCGAAAGAATACTGAATAGTGCTGGAAGAGAGTAACGAAGAATAATTTTTTTATCGGATGCTATTCCACAACCTGTGCCTCGAGGTGTTTTGGAGCCGTCAGTAAAAACTATTTTGCAACTGTCATATTTGCTGATCATGCATTGATATGCGGAACGCAAAATGCTCGGACATGTTTCTCTTTTTGAGAATTGCTGGAGTTGAAGATCTATGTCGAGATGCAGGTTTCCCCATGGTGGTGTTGGTGCTGTGGTTAGTAGATATGTCGGCGGTAAAATGAATTGCATCGAATCTAAGATTTCAGTAACTTGCTAATAAAGAGTGGGCACCGATGTATGGAGTGATGGTCGAAGCGAGTTCAGCGAAGGAAGGTTAATCGACGACTTAAGACGAATCCACGTGTTTAAAATGCTCCGGTCTCTGTAAATATTGAGAAGAGGAATACCAGCTTCACAAAGAACGCTAACAGATGGAGAAGTAGGTAAAGCGCCAATAGCGAGTCTCGCTCACTACTCTGTTTGATTGAGAATTGTTTATAATAACTTTATTTTTTTAAAACTCGATAAGCGAGAAAATAGAAAAATCATTTAAACATTATGGCACCACTCAAACCGCCTATTGCTCACTCTTCGATAATATTTAACCAAAATATATATCAAAATTTTAATTCGAACATTATTATAATAATAAAATTATTAACCCTATTGAAAAAATATAAAAATATATAAAATTTAAATAGTCTAAACTTCAAGGCCGTGTCCACGGGGTGGGTTTTGGGGGTTACCCCCCCCATGAGAACTGAAATAGCTTAGGTACTTCATTAATATTTTATGCAAAATTTTTTGTTACAAGTATAATCAATAACATATGTAATTTTTATTAATGTTTATACAGTAATTCGTTTATTTAAATTATTAAAATAAAAATCAAGATGATGGAAATTATTAATAGCATGAATATTAGTGAAAAATGTATTTTTATTTATAAAATAAATATGCGAAGAAAATTTTCACCCCCCCCCCTTCCAAAATT
Source organism: Icerya purchasi (assembly GCA_039619475.1). Lineage (NCBI taxonomy): Eukaryota > Metazoa > Arthropoda > Insecta > Hemiptera > Monophlebidae > Icerya > Icerya purchasi. Next base: position 189,663,442 of record CM077115.1, on the reverse strand, counting down.
CTGGGCACGGGCCTGCTAAACTTGATATTTAGATAGTAAATTTTTTAAACTGTTTTTAGTATATGTTCATTATAAAGCTCTTAAGAACCATTACAATCAAATGAAAGAATCAGATCCATTTTTCGAAGCATTCTCTTTCGATAAGAATTCTCCTTTAATAAGCAAAGGAAAAATTACTCGCCTTCATTTCGTCACGTGATTCAGTGAGATTGCATGATTTCACGTACATCCACAAGTAAAAGCAATAATACGTAATAACAGGTCTATCTTTAAAAATATCCCATATTTTGGTTATATTTTTAGTATTGATTTTACTAAGGCCGGGTCCACGGGGGGGGGGACTTTATGAGAACTGAAGTAGTTATTATAAATACATAAAAATCTGAAAAAAATTAAAAATAAATATTGATGATTTTTTATTATGTTCTTACCTTTAACAGAAAAAAGAAAAAAAATATGTTCCATATTTTTAGATACTTCATTAATATTTTATGCAAAATTTTTTATTACGAGTATAATCAATAACATATGTAATTTTTATACGGTAATTCATTTATGTAAATTATTAATATATAAATCAAAATGATGGAAGTTATTAATAGTATTAATATTAGTGAAAAATGTATTGTTATTTATAAAATAAATGTGTGAAGAAAATTTACAAACCCCCCGCCTTTTCAAAATTCTGGGCATGGGCCTGGATTTTACTTGCGATATGTGAGTTAGACATAACCCGAAAAGAAGTCCTGGCTACGTTACCGATATGTGATTATTCTATCTTATTAAAGGACATGTATATTTTGCATATTTTACTAACGATACATCTAATCTTCAGCGATTTTATCGTATACAAAGGTGTTTTAACTAATGTGCATAGAAGTCTATACTTTTCCTTTAATTACATGTATTATGAAATTCAATTATTCAGCTATTTTTAGAATATTACTTGAAACGACTAAACATCAAATAGAATATAAAGTTAATGAACTGGGAACATGTAAAATCGTCCAATTTTAATGAAATTGATAAATCTACATACGCTGAACATTTCGTAAAAAATAAATTTAATTCACTGCAAAATGCGGTATCAGTTTTAACTTCCTATAATAAAGGAAATTCAACGAATACAGCTGAAAATTATTATGTAAATAAATATAAACATAATTTAAATCAAATTTTATTGTTGTGACAAAATTTATATACAAATACAAGAAAAAGTATAAATTCCACAAAGATAAAAGAAAAATAAAAGAAAAAAAAATATCGGTAGCCTTAAATGTTACACATTAATAGTAATAATAAAGAGTAATTGTAATAATAATATTGATAAGAAAAATGAACATAGTTATAGATGGTTGTAGTAATTGATAATTTAACGTGAAGAAATTTATAATTGCAAACACATAGTAAAATAACTTTAGAAAACGTCTACACAGTTATAAAACTTAAATAATATTACTAATTACAATAGTAATTGTAAATATAATTATTAAATAAATACGGAGATTGTATTTTATTTATCAGAAGAATTTAAAAAATTAAAAATTAAGATTATGAAATCTAATTTGGAAATGCTTATACAGTTTGGCAACAATGTAGATAAATGTTTAATTATATTACTTTAACACAAGGTTTATTATACGGCACTTAAATAACAATGATTTTACATTACAAATGCTCAATTTCATCATATTTTTTCGCAAATATAACCTAACTTAGAGGTGTTTAATAATAAATAAAAAATAAAGAAGTAAAACCGTTAAAACATAATGTAATTGTTGCGTGTTAATATTTGCTTGTGAGAAAGATACTATGTACGTTATTTTAGTGTTTTGTTTATGTGAATTGTTAGTTAAGTAAGTTACAAAATTTCATGTGAATTTGGTTCTTTTACCTTTCATTAAACTTTATCAGTTAGCGAATTTCATTATATTGTCAAACTTTTCCAACAGTTTTTCCCGTTCCTGCTTGTTTATGTATAATTCAGCCATTTGTTGGTATTGTGTATACAGTGAAGTACCGATTATCCGAAATGGATGTTTTAACGTATTTTAATTATTTTTAATACATATTTAAGGTATTTAAGATTTTTAATATGTACGTACGTAATTACATATACGTACCATAGGCCTACATGATACTACATTCGAGTTTTTATTTTTCATTACAACATATTACATTACTGCAATTTATAATGTTTCTATAAATACATGTAATGCTTCTATAACGATTATCGATTATCCGAAAAAATCGTTTTTCCGAAATTGTCAATCACGGGTATGTTAAACAGTAAGTAATAAATCTTGTAATGGTATGTCAGATGTAATTGACTTAATCAGTGTTTTACGCAGATTTTTATGTTTATTCTACCCCGAATTCAAACACATTTTTAGGACTTTTGGTAAGCGGTTAAATAGGACTGCATCCGTATATCTTGCTTGTGATCTTGCATGATATTTAAAGTAGTCCACCTGAGCGTAATTTTTTGAGTGGAACTTATTAAGTCGTGGTATATTGAATTTACATGATGTCACTAAAACGTGAAACGTTACACCTTTTCTAACCAAGACAATCCACTGCAGACAATCGGTAACTGATTATTTTGTTGGCGAAAATAAGACACATAATTTCATAAGGTAAACGTACAAGTTCTACAAAAAATCGCTCGTATAAATGTACAGTATTTTAATCGGCCTGATAATTGGCTCTACAAAAAGTCTGACGTGTGCGAGTGCTCTTACTCAACACTCACAATCAGCGTGGATGCGTAGTAGAATTGAAATAGCTCGATTCAAAATGTTGAAATTGTTTATTTGTAAGACTTACAGTTCACATTATTTTTATTATAATTTAGCAATCATATACTAAAAAATTATTTTCTAGTAATAAGTCTATGTACGTTATAAAAGTAATGAGAGATTTCCTGCAATTAAATTTCTCATACCATTTCGTAATTCTGAAGGAATTACTTTCCGAATTTGACGTTTTTATAGTCCAACACATTCAAACAGGGGCGGGCTCGGAGGAACCGGTGTGAGACTCTAGTACAGGCCAGATCATATTTTTTATTAATTTTTGACGTGAATAATTCGAGTGAGTGCATTCATTTGCGTGTATCCGGAATCGGTGTCCCAAATTTATTTGTGTGTGGTGTGTAACATTTTTTTTTTTTTTTTTTTTTTTTTTGGCCCGGCGTAAAACCATTTGGCCAATAACATTTAAATTGTGTATAATATATACGTTTATGTGCAGCTGCATTTCCACTCTGTATGTTTTTACGTGAACTTTTATAATAAAAAAAAAAAAATACTAATAATAAAGCCTAGTCCCGAGTACGTCATTGTGGTATGTATGGAGTAAGTTGGTAAGTTTAGCAACTTTTCGGCTCTGTCGCATACCTGAGCGGCACTGGTAAAAAATAAAAAAAAGTCGAAGTAATAGATGATGAAGTTAAGGAAAAAGAAAAATTAGCAAATAAATATCATCTAATAGGTAGTATTATTGTTTGTCACTGATTTGGCCGCATTTGGTCGGAGACATAGCAGACTAGCGACCATATAAAAGAAAAACGTTTATCATAGTTCGATTAGGTTCACGCCCAGTCGAGCTGCTATAATACGAGTATAGGGAAAAATACGTACTGCAGATGTAGGTACAAGCAACTAAAATTCTTCAAAGTAGCTTCCTTCCTTGACGGAACACCGGCACCAGCGTTTTTCTCAGTTGCTGAACGCACCCTGGAAGGCGTCGACGGGATCTCCTTTAAGCACCTCGTCGTCGCTTTTTGGACGGCTTCCAAAGTCCCAAAATGATAGCCCTTGAGTTCCTTCTTGATCTCCGGCAACAAGGAGAAGTCCGGTGGTGCCAAGTCGGGGCTGTATAGTGGTTGGGACAATGTTGCCACCCCGAATTTCGCTAAGTAATCCGTGACAATGAAGGCGCTGTGCGACGATTCTTGGTACATTTCACTCTGCTTTCGAGCCTTTTCAGGACTTCCAAGTAAAAATGACTGTTTATTGTTTGCCCTTCTGTTACAAACTCTGAGTGGACAATGCTTCTTTTGTCAAAAAAAACCGATAAGCATGCCCTTTACACGGGACCTGCTCATTCTCGTCTTTTTTGGACCAGGGAAGTTGCCGTGTGTCACTTAGCACTTTGTTGTTTGAACTCCGGGTCATACTCAAAACCCCGTGTTTCGTTACCTGTAATCACATTATTCAAAAAATTCGGATCACTTTCATACTGTTCCGAGAGGTCATGCAAGATGATTATACGAGCAGCCTTCTGTTCATCGGAAAGCACCTTGGGGACCATCTTCGCGTAGATCTTCTGCATGCCCATATCTTCGGTAACAATGCGATGCACAGTACTTTTAGGGGTATTACTTACCTGCCAACATTCTAATATTCAGGCGTTGGTCAGAGTTCAACATGTCCCTCACTTTCTTCATATTTTGGTCGGAATGTGATTTTGACGGGCGTCCAGAGCGGTCTTCGTCCTCGGCGTCCTCTGTCCTCCCGGAACATCTTGTATCAGCGGTAAACGATATTTTGACACATGGTATAATTGCCATAAACTTTCCTCAGCATAGCAACGGTCTGGACGCCCGTTTTTTTGAGCGCAACACAAAATTTTATCGCGTAACGCTGGTCCTTAAAACGCGACATCTTGAAATTCCAACACCATTCGAACTAGCAGCAATGAGCACCGTGGAACAGCCCGCCGGCAACTGACGCGGGCATCCTTGGCTTCCTTGCCCCCCCCTGCCTTTCCCGTCCGCTGACGTGCCTTGTTGGCGGCTTGCTTCAACACTGCAAAATCATTCAACTTACTTTCGGGACAGACAATGTATATGCATATATATATATTATTGACTATGTCATTTTTAGCTCGGATTACACTACAATTTTTTATTCCATGATTACCTTCCGTTAATTTATATAATATAACAAAGGTTGAATGCTATGTTGTGCGTTTGCTAAAAATTTTTTAAAAATAAAATACGAATAAGAATGACGTAGTTAATTAAAAACGATTTTTCTAAAAGTAGTTTAAAAGAAAAAAGATTGGCATTTTTAGCTGATAAGTTTACGAACTATCACAGTTCCCTGAAGAAAAGTTGATGATTATATGTTTAAACAATGAGTGTGAGTTATTTACGAAGCATTCAGATCAGTCTGTAAGTAATTTATTACATTTTTTTGGTAACAAATAAACTCGAAAAGATATTTAGCGTGTGAACATTTTTATTTAAATTATTATATGAACTCCAATGACTATGGTTTTAGCTGAAAGATGTTTTTCAATTCTGAATGAGTAGGAACGTTTTTTCTTCTTTCTCTAACAATTGTTCTTTTTATCTGTATGCTCAACCTAGTCTTCCTGCCAATCAGTGACTCTCTTTGTTTCATTCACTTCGTCGTTCTGTTGTTATCTCCGTTATTCGTCCGCGTTCTTAAATCATAGTCTATTATCTTCTTCCCGTTTTCGTTTTTCGTTGGTTACCTCTCTATATTGTCCTCTTCACTCAAACGAAGAAGTGTTCATTAATAAATTCCGTGTTTTAAAGAAGATTAACCTGTACTAGCAATGTGTATTGACGGGAAAAGACCTGATTAAGGACATTTCTGATTTTATGAAAGAGCAGCAGAAAAATTTGCTTCAAGAAAAGAGCGAAGAGACATTTCTTCTTTCAATTGAGGTAAAATAGTTCACTAATAATTTATTTGACACGTTTTATGTTAAGTATGTAAAAGTGCAGTTGCTATAACTACCGGTCGCTATAGTTTACGATATTTAAAAGCATTTCATCCACATGCGACAAATTCAGTCTCAAGGTATTTTTGTTTCTTGACCGGTTCGTCGTGACAGGCCTGGATTTAGGGGGGGGGTCTAGGGGGGCTGCAACCCCGGGCCTCGCCTTATAAAGGGGCCCTCAAGAGACACCCACTTCCGACATGTAATAAAAAATTAATCTATCATTTGTCATATACATCAACTGTTTTTTAAATAAATAGAATTAACTTTACAGGAGCAAGTGCATTTTTTAATACATTTATTTGTTAATAATTTTGTATTCATTTTTATTTCCTCCTAGAGGAGGAAACTTTGTAATAATAAAATTTCGAGTTGCGTAAAAACGTACCAGAAATTTGTTTTAAGATATAACGAGTCGAAATATACGTTTTTAGGAAATGTCTGTATGAATGTGTGTGCGTGTGTACACGCGCAACACACGCACACACACTATCCTTTTATGCAAATCTTTGATCAAATTTTCTGAAAAATTCATTGTTTAAAATTGTACATATATATATAAATATTTTTTTTTTTTTTTTGGCATCGAAAATTCTTCCCATTGTCTATATGATATTAAGATTTGTTTACATTAATAATTAATTCGTGAATTCGAAATAATATAATTAAGTTAAATTAAAGAAAATTTAGTTATTCTATAAAACTGATAATTTTGTCACTTATGAAAAGGGCCCCTAATATTTTCGTAGCCCCGGGCCTATCATACACTTAATCCGGGCCTGTGTCGTGGCGCTTTTTTTTTCATTTGTAAAAACATCGTTTGTGTTGTATATTGTTTGAAATGTTGTATTTGATTTTATTTTTATTACATGTGCGTGGTAGTATTCGAATATATATATTTTACTTTATTAAAAATTTTTATCAAAACATATGTTACAGAAAAATTATAGTTGAAAATATTAAAATAAAGCCGACATGTTTAATCAATACAGAAAATGGATATAAGCATTTATAACTCTAATATATATTTTATTTTTAATTTTGCTTTTAAATGAAATGAAATTCATATAAGCGTAATATTTTTATTATAATGTAATAAAATGATTAAATTTGTGGATAATGTAATCATGTTTCGATAATCCTTAACGAAATTTTCGAAGTTTGAAAAAATTTCAAAAAAACCTTATAATAAATGTTTGAGTTCCACAAAAAATTTTAAACACTTGATATATTTACGCGAGCAGAATGTTACGTGAAAAATTCGATCGATATTGTAATTTCAAAATTGGATGTTTTCCGAATTTAGTATTACGTTAATATTTAAAATAATGGAGTTATCTTTAGCTTAACGTACGTAACAATCTTGAATGCCAAGAAACATCATGTTTTTGATTAATCTTGTCCTTTTTTTTTTTAAACATTCTGTTTGAAATGAAAATGTCTAATAAGTTTTTCATTTTTATTGTGTCTCTATTATACGACTCTACAAATCAATAAACTCGAGATTATTGTTTTGCGAAATACTTTGCAAGTGGAAAATAAGGGGTTTTCTTTAAATTTTTCTATCGAAACGATTTTATTAAATACTAAATCATTAACCGCTTAAAATGTGCACTGAGAAATAGTATTCCGATTAGCTTCATTTAGATGAAAGGTAAACTATGTAAAATTAGTATTTTAATATTTCACTAACGCGCGCTCACCCACATCTATACGTACAAGTGAATAAGTCGAAATAAAAGGGTATTATTAAAATGCAATAAATGTTATAATTACGTGTTTTCTGCCGTTATTAGTTAAAAATGTATTGGATATGTCCCCTCCCCCTTACGTCACAAATGTAACATTGATTTTACCAGATTCAGTGACTTGCGATTTTTCTCACCTTTCGGAAACAAGCTGTGTTTTGCTTGGAGACGTGTCGATAGATTCACTCCCCACGATTTTCTTAGTTTGGTGTTTTTGAAAAATCTTTAAATGCAAAATTCTGCAACATTAATTTTTTAATAAGTGATACTTCTACATATTTCTTTTTTATGTGAAAAAATTACTAGCAGTTATTTTTTAAAGAGAAATATTAAGTATTGTTAATTTAATATTTTCTTACATCCTCGAACATCTAAATTCATTGTAAACAGAAATGATTCTTGTTTTGGTTGTTGTCGTATGTTTTGTGATATTTGCGCTGTTGGTTTATTATTTTGGTTTTGATATGCTTTTAAACTGAAAGAAAGATAGCATCTAAAATCAGGTATTATAAGAGCCGTACTTTTCTTTTTCTGCTTTATTTCATAAAACGACAATTTATTATTTCGAAAACGAACGAGTGTATAAATGAAAGGTTAAAAATAGATTCCGTTATTATATCATCCGAAATAAATTAATGTAGAGAAAAAATATTAATTTTAATGGCGATTGTTAAACATTGGATGTCTCTGATAGTAGAAAGTGCTTACATTTTCTCTTTTAACAAACTCCCTTACTTCAAGCCTAATTATTCCGATTTTCTGCATCCTCCTGAGATATTCGCTTTTTCCGCATTCCACAAGAGCCTGCCGGCTCATGTAGCCGAACAAGAATATAACTCTGCCATTCAATTCTTATTTCCGCTTCACACCGTTACCTTTACTGATGGCTCCAGGAGACATGGCACGATACGAGAGCTGTCTACTTGGTCCCGTCACTCAACTATTTTGAACCTTATAAACTGCCGTCTTTTTGCTCCGTATTTACCACAGATGCTATCCAGTACGTCACTTCCACAAATGGTCCTAATAAATTTCTGCTAGTCTCAGATTCTAAGGGTGTGCTATTGTCCATCTCCTCTTCTCTTTCTCATCAGTGCTCAGACTTCACAATTCTCCTGATTCGTTCTCTTGTCACTAGATTGTATAGCTATCGTTGCATATAAATCGATTTTTTATGGACCAGCAGCTATGTTTACATTGAGGGTAACGAACTGGCTGCTTCATTAGCTCGATCCACTGTTCAGAGATCGGTCAATTTATATACAAATTTTTTTCTTCTAATCTTAATGTTCTTTCCGTGCAATGCTTCGTGGATGGTGGCACGATATTTATCTCTTTTTATTCTCTAATCTTAAATCCTTTTATCGTAATATTTAAACTCACACTTTCCTCCTTATCCTTGGTACTATGGCTTCCCCCATTTTTCGCTCTTTCTTATCTTTTCTATCTGCAGGCTTCGCCTTGATCATAGTAGTCGGCTTGCTGCACCCTCTTTTTGTTTTCCTATGCCCTCTTCTCCTTTTTGTTCTTTTCATCCAGATGATTCTGATTTACTCTACGATACAAATCACATATTCTTCGAATGCGCGTCTATAAGAAAGCTCCCACTTTCATAAACAACTCTCCTGAATCATGGTTTACCCACTCCATATGAGTACTTCGTTTATTCTTTCTCTTCCATCCCCAGCGATCATTTCTATTTTATAGCGTCTTTCATTGCTTCTATCTCTAGCAGTATTCAATTTCGTTTTTCCCTATCTCTCATTAATATAATGTAATGCTGGGTAATGCCCTCGGCCAGCGACCCCCTCCCCCTCAAAAAAAAATTTAAAGAAAGAAGAAAAGGTAAAAAAATAAATATGAATATGTTTTTTGGTATTGAGTAATTTTTAACGATGATTTATCAATTGGTTTTTGCAAACGGGTTTGTAATAGTAAAACTAAAATTTAGTTTGAAGTGATGAATTTAACTTAAAAATCGTAAACCTAATCAATACCACATGTAGCGCGGTAGCCTAGTAGTTAAGGTACTTGGCTACCAAATCACAAGTCACTCGCTCGAGACTTGTCTGATTCCGGATCCAGGTCGCTCCCAGGTATACGTCTAATTTGAAATTCAACATTGGTTGTACAAGGAACATTTGGACGTATGAAGGCGAATCCCGTGAGAAAGAAACTGGCCCCCTACTCTCATTAGTGCCGTTAAGCTTTGTACATTGTGAATATTAATTTCACAATCCATGATACTGATACCTTATCAAGGATACATTGGGTTTGCTTTACTTTTTTAATTGATACCGCAGCTTTCAAAACCCTACTCTTTGATAATTTTATTCGCGTGTTGCAATTAATCGGTACTAATTAAAAACACGCGGATAACGGAAACCGCGCAAAAACTATTAAACTATTATTTGCATGTAGTTGATTGATTTATTCGCAGGAGAGACTCTTTCCATAATACTTTTTATCGAAAACGAAAACCATGCAACGAAACAGCAATTGTAATTTTATAAATGTTGAAATATTAAAAATATAACAAACATCGACACGTGTTTCGTAGTAATGAAGTAATGAGAAACATGTCGTTGTTCATAATATTTTTAATATTTCAACATTTAAAAAATTATAATTCCCGTTTCGTTGCATTGTTTTCATTTTGTATTACACGAATGTACAGAAATGAACGGATTACTTACTAATCTTAACTTAAGCAGTTTTATAATACTTTTAGACGAAACTATATGGACGCCACCGGGTAAATCGAAGGTAATTTTTCTGTCGCTCGTAATATAATGGAATTGTTACTGTTGAAATTAAAAATTTATTCACGTTTTTTCTGCGTTGCTGAACTGTATTAACGATATGAAAAATTATTCATCATGAAAGGTAAAAATACAGTATCTATCTAGCGTGACCGTTTGTTTGTTAATTAATTAAAATAAAATAGCGAATAATTATGAACGCATAACGATAGGCGCCTACATCAGTATGACCCACCAGTTCATTTTTTTTTCGAAATTTTAATTTAGTTATGTATAGAGTATATATGAGGAGCGAACAATGTGAATAACAGCAAAACTTAAGAGATTTCATTTTTAAATAATTTAGAATTGTTTTTGCGTGTAGCCAATTAAAAACCTCCGGCTTTGAGAATTTTTATACACTCCCTAATAATTAACCAGCCTATCGCTTTGAAGTTTTAATCTTGCAATCGATTTGTAATTACAATTTAATAAAATCACATTAACTTCATTATAAAACATGTTAAATCACGATTTTATTTTTTTCTCCAATTTCCTGTAAAATAAGAATTAAGGTTATCAATAGAGTTCTTTGTTCATCAATTGGTAACTATGTCGTATGTATTAGTAAGTGTAACGAACTGACATCAGCGCTGCAGTACTTTACCCAGCGCATTGATCCCTCCCTTCCAACACTGAAAATGGGATATTTTCTAGCGCATCTTTAATTTAATACGCAATCTTAAGATGTTTGTAGTTATTAACCGAATTCAAAAGAAAGAGGAGGTTCTCAATTTGACTGTTTTTTTTTGTTTTTTTTTTTTTATGCATGTTACTACCTTTTAGAACTTTTTTCTAGGTGAACCGATTTTGATGATTCTTCTTTTATTTGAAAGCTGGTGCTTCTCATGTGGCCCCATTTAAATTTTATCAAGATCTGACCAGGAGTTTTTGAATTATCCTTTATAATGCGGGAAATTGAAGATTTTTAGATGCTTTTCATTCATCATTGGTTTCACCGTCGTCGGGTTAGATTTAGCTGCGTTTTTTGTTTTTTTTTTTTTTAATGCGGAGACGATTGACTTAAAATACTATAAATTTGCCAAATTACCATGGAAATATAGCTTTTGATGTTTTTACCGTGAAAATGCAGTTCAAAATAAAGAAATCAATTTCGCTAAAAATTGTAAAATAAAATGTTTTTTTACAAAAAATAAATATCGATACTTAAATGTTTATTATAAAAATTTAAAAATGCACTAGAAAGTAAAAAATAATTACTCCCGATAAGAAATATATATCAGAGTGATATAACACCTTAAGGGTGACATTATCGTAATTCTTATACAACATTAATACCTTAATTAGAGTTGGCATCAAATTCATGTTACAATATCTAGGAACAATTTAATGAATATGTAATAATAGATCATCCGTTCAATAATGTAATATATAAGACACCATTTTTTAAATACGAGGATAAACTACTTAAAATAAAACAAATGAACAAACTTATGGATAAATTTTATATAAATAAATTTCAAGAAATACGGAATAATTATAATGGAATTACGTATCAATTTTTCCCAAGTATAATAGATAGATTTAAAAATAATCAATAGACGCCAAATTTTTGTAATGTTCAATTTATAACAGGGCACGGTCTATTTAAGGTGTATATTTATATAAATTTAAGATATCTGATTCTGAAAACTGTGTAATATGTAATTTTTGAGATAATGCTTTTCATATACTGCAAGGTTGCAATTATAATAATAATAATAGACTCTGTAATTATGATATAAAACAACTTGTACAAAATTATTTTAATGAATTTAACAAATTTGCAACTGAAGAAATAAAATTCCGGAAAAATAATGTACATTTATATTAAGTAAGTAGTAAAAATGTATAGAGTAGATATTGTAAAAAAAAACCTGTAAAATGGTAATTAATATAATACCAAATACTTAATTGGATGGGTTATACTAATTCCGTTATTATAATAAATCAATATTTTTAGTAAATAAATGTATCCTATCCGAAGTTTCGGGAATAGGGGAAAAAAATTCAGTTTTTAATTATTATTTTAATATGAATTTGATCTTCTTCTTTATAGTGCCATACTTAATTCCCGAGCGTCGACGACTACCTATTCGTACATCTCAGCTGTACAGACATAGGCATAGTGTTCATAGCAATTGTTATATGCAACGCAGGTGTACACGCGCACGACTACATTCGGAACTGATTAGTAATCGTTTGATTTACATCGTTATACAAGTACAATCCCGTGTGTGTGTCCGCTGTGTACCGACCTAACGCGCATATAATGTTGTACGTAGTGGTTTGCCATTGCCTTCCACGTGATTACTAGCGATTATTTATTTTAATTCTTGTAATAAGTTCTGTCGTCGCTCGGGATCGAGCCCCCGTGACCTCTAACGGAAGTCAACCGCTCTAGCAACTAGGCTTGCCGACCCTAATAAGTATTAATGTTGTATAAGAATTACGATATCACCTTAAGTTATTTCACTCTGATACATATTTCCTCATCGGGAGTAATTATTTTTTACTTTCTAGCGCATTTTTAAATTTATATAATACACCTTGAAGTCGTTATTTATTTTTTGTAAAAAAAAACATTTTTTATTCGTTACTTTATCATAATTACAATATTAATTCTAACAGATTCATCATTGGCAACCGAAGAAACTCAGCGAAGAACAGAAGCACAACGCTTTAGAAGTCCGCTGTGAGTAGCGTCACTATTAATAGCGAAATAAAAGCATTTAAGTGGATTGCGGAACACGTATACGAAAAAAACATCGCCTCGCAACGACAGAAATGCAAAAGAAGCCAAAAAAAAAAAATACGTTCTCTTCGTCAATTCAAAATCAGATAGTTTTCGGACACCTTGCAACAGGAATTATTACTTTTGTCGCGCGCAGAATTATTTAAATGAATCCTACTGGCGCAGCGTATAAGCATATACAAAATACGGAGTAATTAATTTTCCTTTTCGCGTACACCTATGCAACTTACTAGTTGTTAATTACATCGGAGTTGGCTATTTTACAATTAATTGGAACTGCAAGATTACATGTAATCCGATTCTGAATCAGAGGTAGCCGTAATCAACTACACGTTTAAGGTAATTAACTGCAAAAGTAATAATTGCGACTTTTCCGGCGTAATCTTCTATGTTCTTTATTGATCATAATTAATAATTATAATGTACAATTAAGCGGGGATTTGTTAGAGGAATTAGTCATTTTTATCAAGATTAATCTGTGCGCGGGCATTCACCCTAATGCACAGTACGTAATCTGAGGATAAGAGTTTTAACACGGCACAAAGAGTATATTAACGTCACAACTGTAAGATCTCTATACCAGATTAGAAAGCTTGCAAATATAAAGCAGAAGCCAAGAAAAGTTTTAGATCTATTAGGAATACGTGAAATAAATGGAACGATTAAAGCGGATAAAGAATATGAAGTCATATTCGCCAGTAACGGTAGACATGAAAATTGAGTAGAGGTGTACGCACCAAAATGAACGATAAAATCAGCGCTTATTCATTTTTCAGGCTAGCTATCAAACCAATACCGATCATACAGAGGTATATAATTGCTCTCTAGTTAATATATCGCTAAATTCCGTAATTATCCCTCACAAAGATTGCATCTGTTATCTCGGTGCATTCTCCTTGATACTCGTCTGTCCTTTTTTGAACATATTAATTTTCTTTCCTCTTCTGCTCTTAAAAGAATTAAACCTGTTGAAAGTCCTATCTCCCACTAAATGGAAAGAGGCGATCCTTTTATTCTCATTTCCTTATATACATAGCTATCATTCGCTCGAAATTTGATTATTGTTTCTTTGTCTATGGCAGCGCCTCAAAATCCCTTCTCTCCAAATTAGATGTAATCCAAAATTCTTGTCTTCGTCTCTGGCTTGGTGCTTTTAAGTGTTTTTTTTTTTTCGATTTACCGGTTCTACTTGTATCTTTTAACGTGTATACGTTGTAGGGAAAGTCGAATTCGCTGTACTTATAGTAAATAATTTGCCTGTCCAGTTAGGAACACAACCTTTTTCTAACAATGTTTTAACTTTGCTAATACGAACTATATCACCAACTTTAAAATATTTCAATCTGTTCAGGGTAGAGAAGTGAACGGTTGCTTTACTACATTGTCTTGCAGTAAACTTGTCTTTCAACGCTCTTATTTATATCGGCAGGTGCAAATTTTATCGTGCGGTGTATTTTCGCATTATTATATTTTCTGGTTACAAGTTCGGGCGAAACTTGTAACCAGCGTCTATTACGACTAGCGGTAAATTCTTTCCATATCCAATTCTTTACCGTACGATTAAAATGTTCTACAATACTCGCTTTAAACGGCGAATGAGTACTATATAAATTAATATTACATCGATTTAAAACAGCTCGTACTTGTGGATTATAAAATTCGATGGTACCCTGATCTGTTTGTAAATGTCTAGGAGGTTCAACACCTCTTTCCGTTAAAACTTTTTCGAACAATTATCGAACCATTTTTTTTTCTTTATAGGTATGGTCCATGCGTATTTAGAAAATGTATTTTTTACGGCTAATATAAATTTATTTCCTCGACTGAATCGTGCGTATTGCGCCATATCGATCAAATCAGCTTGCCGTAAATCGTTTAATCCGAAAATCTGTACACAATGGGTCTGATATCGTTTTCGCGTAGGTTTATCAAGTTCATCAGCTGTACCACGCTGTAATGTCTTTGATGTAGACGTTTGTTTTCTAGACATATTTTTTCCCCCTAACACTAGTAATATTTATTTTAATCAGTGCGATAGTCGAATGTATCCTTCTTCAGCCGACTCTTCCTCGATCGATATAATTTCATTGTCTACGCCTGTATTACCGTTTTGTTTAGATGCGTGTATTAATTGTAATCGTTCAACTAATACATTAGGATCATTCCAGTACTCGACACGCTGATTTCCGAGACTTACTCCTGTCCTATGATTATTGTATATACGTTTCCTCTTCACATTCAAATGATTTTCATAATAACCTTGTCCACTGTGTTCGTTAGTTCGAAACAATGGGCGAATTATATTCTTATATTTTGGAAGCGGAGTACCTTTTTCGTGCACCAGTTGTAAATTCCTGTAATTGTTTATATAGTATTAAATAAGCACTAGTATACATATTCGTTCTTATCTACTTTCATCTTCAATAATGAATGCATCAGACCCAAAGTGCGTGGGAATTTCACACGATTATTCCCTTTTCCTAAATATATTTCTTTTCGATCTTTCTTCCGCGAAATCGGTGTTGTTCGCAACTCAACCGCAATAGGATTATACTTTATTCCATAAATTTCATCTCTAGGTATAGGATCACCTCCGTCAATATGAAAGGACCTATTCCACTTAGGTGAAACGAGTCGGATTTTAATTCATCATCTATATCCTTAATTTTATCTTTCCCGACAGTACTATGCACTAGTTTTTGTTTCGCAACTGGAGAATCAGTTATTGTATCGACGTCCTTTTTCATTCATTTTGATTTTTGTAATGTTTCTTAATAACCTGCGAGGAACATTGCTCAGAGAACGTATAAGTGTTTGACGAAAAATTAATACTGATCGGTCGAACGAAATCGTTCGACAGTCTACCTTAATAATTACCTTTGAATCGGGTGTGGCTGTTGATATGGTACATCAGAAAATGCTGTTCCATCGGTGAAAGTCAGTTACATCGGCATATGAACAAACTTGTCAAGGACTTGGGGGCATGTGTGCTTGTGTTAGTGTGCACTTGTGAGGCGTGGTTCTGCAATAGAAAGTATAAGAATGCTAAGATCCGGTTTCAACGGTATTGAGAGTGTTTGGATGCAATATCACGAATGTGGCCTTTTTGCAGCGATGGCTGAAGCTGATGCGCTTTCGAGGTGGACAAGAAGGTGTGAACGGGGGCTCAAGTTAGTTTCCGGGTCCGGGCAATAGAAAAAAAAAAAAAAAAAAAAAAAAAGCTGGTCCCGAGCTTTTGCCGGAAAATTTTGGCCAGTTCCTACGGTCCGCGCCGACTCTTGAGTGCCTCGGGCTGGCGGCATCCCTTTGTGTCCTAGCCGTTTGCTAGATATCATACTCTGGCGTTTTACTCCAAAAAGGAAATTCCTATCCTCGCTCACATCTCCTTACGACTTAGTTCTTACTTTCCTTATGTAATCCTCCTCCAACCTTCCGTGTACTTCTCTTTCGACTTCGCTAATCTCACGCGTATTTCTATTTCGAACCGTCGTTATGCAGGAATTCCATAACACTATTAATTCCTCATCTCCTTCACATGTGAGCGTATCTTTACTGATGGCTCGCGGGATCCTGGCGGAGCTGGAGCCCCTTCTATACTTCCGGGAATTAATCACCCCGAATCATTTAGACTCCCTTCCTTTTGATCCATATTTATAACCGAACTGATGGCCATTCCACATTCTGTTTGTTCATGTTTTCTCCCATCGTTATTTCACGAACTATTCGATTACTTTTGATTCTTAGAATGCCCTTCAGGCCACATGTTCTGTTTTTCCTACATATTCCTGTGATTTTATCATTCTTCGAATACGCTCTTTTCATTCGTGATATTTTTTCTATTCATTCCAGCCCTGTTGATTTGTTATCGATTCCTGCTCATGCAAGCACAGAAGACAATGATTTAGCGGATTCACCGGCTTGAGTTGCTGCTTCTTCGCGCCTACCTTTCCTAAAATTTTAGGTTCAAATCTCCTATCTCTTTTCAAAAAATACTTTATTCCAAACGCTGGTCTGACATCTATGCTCCGTCCTTTTCTAATAATCGACACTACCTGACCGTTCAACTTATCCTTCCAACCCCTGGTTTCTTGATTTTCAAAAAAACCAAAAAAATCGAGCAAAGAAACAACAAGAACATTAATGGACAATGTTACATTTTTTTAAAATCTAGTACCGCTTTTTTTAGGATAATAACCGGCCATACAACAAACTGAAAGAACTAACAAAATCTAAATTTCGTCTGTTTTTCATTTTCTTTCAATCTGTTCTTTTTTTTTTTCGCAATAAAAATCTACTTTAAATAAACTGAATTGTGTACGCACTAACTTCCAACCAGTAAGTATGTTTTCTATGCATACCCATGCGAATTAAAAATCGGAAAGCATGAAAAATGAAGCAAATATGATTAGCATAGTGCGCTAGTGAGAAAACGAGAATTGTCTCCGTGTGAAAAATTAAGAATCTTTATTTGTTTGTTGTTTAGTATAAGAGAAGTAAAAATATATTTCGCATTGGACTATTTTTACCATCGTTATAAAGCGATTAAAAAAGAAAATAATAAACGACGCGATTATTTTATAAATAAAACTAGCTGTGTTCCACGGCTTTGCCCGTGTATTAATGTCCGTTTAAATCTGTACTTGGAAATTCATAAAATAATTTTTGCTTTATCTGGAATTGTATTTGTGTTAAGATTTTTTCTCTCCTTGGGAAACATATTTATTACCGTCCAACAGAAAATAGTCTTCACGTTCCACGTTTAGCTGAAGATTATCGCTCTTTCTTTAACCTGTCGGTCTTGATCTAACAAAAAGTGTTTTGCTCAACTAAACAGCACACACAGTCATCGGTTTGGAGTTACTCACACGGTGATCTCTCATAATTACACATTTAAGAGAACATCTTCTTCACTCATATCTTCTGAATTCTCCGTATCGAGCATTTTATTAAAATTAATTTATTACCGCAACAACAAACTGCAGTAGTTGAGTAAGAATTTTAATACTCCTGATGGCAAATTATTAAAAAGAAAGTTAAACGGATAATTTAAAAAATTTATACAGCGGTTTTGGCCCAAAAGTTCGAATATTTGACATATCAGTTAAATACTCTATTTATTTTTATATGTTATCCATTAAGTGTCCAATAGTGTATATGGCTTAAACCTCTTCCAGTTTTTATAAACATATTGTACAATACATTTTCATATTTCGACTCCTAATCATTCATTATTATACAATAAATAAGATAGAGATGAAAACAAACATGTACCATCCCTATCTATGTATTTAACATAATGGACAACTATTGTATCCTTAACACATATTAATTCTACATTCGTAATTACAGTGAGTATTTATATATTAAAATACTCACTTCAATATCGCACAGAATTTGCACAAACTGAAAGTAAAATGAAATATTTTTGAATATTAGACACCGCGATCTCTGCCATTCCAACATCAACAACAACTTTTCTTCCGAGCTCCCTGTCTTCAGCATTTTATTAAAATTAATTGATTACCACAACAGCAAACTATACGTAGTTGAGTAAAGATTTCAAATTTGAATATAAATAACGTTCCCGGTAGTAAATTCCGTTGCAGGATATTTTAGAAAACACGACTTTTTTTTTTAACTCTCCGTAATGAGTACAGCAGCTAGCTAGGAACGCGTGACTTGGAAGTTTAATGATTTCAATAACGCAAAAAGTGAAGTAACAGAAGCGACATATTTACTTACACCAGAAACTAATAAAATAACCATAGTAATCATTTTATTTAAATTTTTAGGTTTAATTTATTTTTACCGTGGTAATCATTTTATTTTAAAATTAATTTTTTTTGTTAATTTCTTTTTATTCGTCCCATATACATTTCTATGCCCCTGGTCTCATCTCAACTATTTAAAACCCTCATATTTCGTGTAGTGAACCAAATTGTGAATCTAAACCATTCTTGAATCCACTTGAACACACACAAAAAATTTCATCAAAATCGGTCCAGCCGTTTAGGAGGAGTTCAGTCACAAACACACGCACAGAAGAATTATATATATAAGATATAATGAACATGAATGAAAAAGGCAAAGTATTCCGCTTATAACCCAGTATAAGCGTATCAGTTGCTCGTTTTTTTCTGTGCCTTTGGGCGGGTCCTGATATTAAATCTCTACAAAATTTCGGGGGGGGGAGGGCATACCCAACTGGTTACATGTAATATCATGCATTCGTCATTAATTATAAATTCTCAACTCCGAATTACACTAAGAAACTGCTGAAAAATTTACGCAATTAGACTGGAATTCTTTGTATGTAGGCGAAATCAAAGGCCGTGCGAGAACTGAAAGCAGTCGCAAGAATTTTTTATGAAAATAAGGTATTTTCCAATGAGGCTGTTCATTTGACCTATCTGTCAATTGATGCGAAACGGTAGAAAATCTAAAGCTGTATTGAGTAAATGCGGTAATCGATAACATTTCATTGACCGCTAGCGCCGTTCTCTGGAGTTTTTTCTTTTTTTTTTCTTTTTTTTTTTTTTTTTCGTCGTCGGAATATTGAACTATCAAAAAGTTCCGTTTCTAAATTGGACCGGATGATCAAATAGCTAGGTCGTAAACGGTACGGCAAATTATTATTTTACATACCTTACCGTTTCGCAAATACGTCAATTGTAGTAAGATTCGCCATCAAATTAAAAAAAAAAAAAAATATGAAAAGAGATTAAATAGTGTCAATTATTCTTAATTTTTTAGTAATCGCATCTTATTTAGCGGTAGTATGTACGACGTCTACAAAACCTGAAATTGAAGACTTCTTAATTTTACACATCATACTTAGTACAGTAATGTGGAACCTTGATAGGACGTCGGGGATTTTGAAATTAAGCTTTTCATAATGTGCTAAGCCCAACGAAAGTAATGAGAGTAGGGGGACCAGTTTCTTTCTGGTATATTTTTAATTTCAGTTGCAATTGTTTATATTGGGCGAATTTTATTCGTTTTTTTTTTGTTTTTTTTTTTTTTTTTTTTTTGCTTTTAAACAGAGCGTTTATTTATTTTCTTATCTTAAAACAACGAAAAAATTAATAATTACAATACTTTTACTTTATACGCTGACAGAATTACTTCGTTTGATTGTGATTTAAAGTCTACAAAACATACGACATTTAAATCTCGTGTAAAACAATTTTAGACTAGGATTTGCTGGTTTTTTATAAATTATTTAAAATAGAAAAGAAAAAAGGATTTCGAAAGAATGACGTATTTCACCTTTAATTAGCGAAACAATTTACTTCTTGTCTCCGGGTAAATTAAAAAAATTTTGAAATCGACATTTAAAAACATTCTCTACGTGGAAAACTTTTTGTTTAAATCCTGCGACTGAAAATTTTCTCGTTCGCAGACGGACTAACACGGAACTAAACATATATTTAAAGTCTCGAAAAAGTCCTCTTGAAAAGATGCCCTTAATTTTCCATAAGTGCCCTTCATTCTGTAAATAGCTGCGCCTCTTTCAAACCTGAGCCTAATTTTCTTCTTCTTTTTTTTTAGGAGGAAAAAAACTCTCCTACTCTGAATACACTCCCTTTGACGTTGATTTTCTGTTGCTTCTACTTTGCCATCCTAAAACCCTGATTATTCTATTCCGTATGAACGAAATATTCTTCTCTCCGCCTTACTGCTTTCAATATTAATTGAAATCGGTACTTTTTCAAAATCTTTCCGTTGTACGGTCCCGATGGTGTTTATCTGATCCTTAAAAACCCATCTGAATATTGATTGACCTATCATTGTACTTCCCTTTTCATATTTCCGGCGGTCTTTATCGAAGTTTTTTCCATCGGGCCGAACCTTTTTAACGGACACTTCCTTCAAATGCCTCCTCTTTATTCCTCGCTGATTATTCGTTACTGTTCTATCTCTGCCGCAATACTACAGCAGCCAATGAAACGCTTACTTCTTTTCTAATTACAATTAGACTTTATCCTCGTCTTTTCTTCCAAGTCTTTTCATATTCACGCTTCGCCATTATAATCACGCTTCAGTTAATTTATGCTTAATACGTCTTTTTCTCGCGTTAATTGCTTATCTTGCCATCTTCTTTGATCATGTTGACTGTTCTTCTCGGAACGTATTAAATATTGTTCCATTTCTTCCAGTTAAGGGGTAAATTCGCCGAAATCCCTATCGTCAACTAAATCGGATCGTGATCCGCAACTTTTCTTGCAGAAATCCATCGTTTGTCTCTAAAACTTGACTAGCGTTCGTTTATTTACGACTACGCCTTGCAGATATTTAAACTGGATACGATCCGAGATTTTTTTCGTTTTCCCTATAGGTGGTAAATCTTTTACAATTCTAGCCATTCTCGCCAAATCGAATACACTCCGCGCTCCTGTTTTGCATTTGCGGAATGTTCTTTAGTTATAACTTTCACGCTGAACTTCACTCGCACCCTCTATTCTCATCCATTTCTACATCTCTATTTTCTAGAACCGGCGTTTAACTCGTTAAAAATTCCTTCCCTCGTAGCTCTTACTTCTCTTCTTGTGCTTTAATTCATTTTCGCTTTACTACAGTATAACTCCTTTAATAAACAGGAACTCTACGGCATCATCGATTTTACTGCAATCTTGGTTTCCACTGATGGCTCGCGATGGCCTAGTGTTGCTGCTGTTGCTTTTGGTGGGTGACTCTTTTATCTTTTCGATGTGCTGCGGGTTCTTAACCATTCGAGGGTTGTTTCGCTCGCAGGTTGTTGTTCGCTTCTGCTTTTAATTATTTCAAAATAATGCATATTCTAATAGCCCCAATTCTTAGATTTATCGGGATATTTATATTTCTTGCTGCCTTAATGGTCGTTGATATATATATATATTTTTTTTTTCTATCTTTTCAAAATATAATTTTCCTTTTGTTTCTCAAGTTTCTTTATAATATTTTATCGAAATTTCTACTTATCGCCAAAAGTCCAACGTTCACCTGTATCGTATAATTTCCTCCTAAAATGCATACCACAAAATGTGTTCTTCTGACCTAATGTGTGACACTAACAGTAGTACAATAATCCAACGATAAAACATCTGACCGATTTGACGTCGCTAGACTCGAAACATCATCCGTAAATTTCCGATTTGCAACGCGACACGACCGCACCGCTTACAGAGAAGAGGAGGCATAGTCGGAGTAGCGGGGCATAGCGGGGTAGTAACAAAACTCTGGAAAGAAACAGTCAAACGACGATTCAAATGACGCTCTGTGATCGGTGTTTAATTGTCGTATAACCTTTCACCGAAACTGTCGATTTAAGCGCTAATAAACTTGAGTTATTGATTTTTATTTGATATTTTTGTCATTTGTGTACCCTCTTATTAGGATTCTGTACATTATATGTGTACGAAATCCTAAAAATCGAAGGTTTTCTCTATAAGAAGAACGTCCAGTAGATATAGAAAACATATAAACCATCCATTACAATGCATAACAATAATTGTTTACGTAACTGCCGCTTGACTTCTACGTCGAACTGTAGCTGTACACAACTGGAAGCGACGCAAGAGGTTAAATATTTAGGACTAATCATCGACAGAATCTTGGGACAAGTATATTTTAAATTTATCTTATAAAATTAGGCAAATGCTACCGGCACTTTATAAATTGGCTCTTTCAGTGACATACAGGCCTGGTTTCAACGGGGGGTCTAGGGGGGCTTCAGCCCCGGGCCCCGCCTTATAAAGGGGGGGGCCCCAAGAGACACCTACTTCCGACATGTAATAAAAAATTAATCTATCATTTGTCATATACATCAACTTTTTTTTAAATAAATAGAATTATGGTCAAGATCATGTATGGGATATCAGTTTTGGAGGGAAGTAAAAATGACGATAGTCAAAAGGATTAGTAGTTAGCAAAAGAAATGCTTAAAGGCAATAATCCCTAATAAAAATCAGTAATATTAGCTGGTGGAGAGAGAGGAATGAAATGTCTCCAAGGATGTGCTACTTTTATCACTGATTGCTCGAATATAAGGCTACATATATACAGTGGCGGAACCACGAAGGGGTGATAGAGACCCCCCCCCCCCCCTAAATAATCAAAGTCTCTATGGAAAAATTTCCGATGAATTTTTTTAATAACAGTTAATGACAAATAACTTAACGAACATATGGATTTTTATGTTACATATAAATTGTTAAAACGCTATACTTTTTTATTGAAATATTTGTTAATGCAACCTTCTTACATTGGTGTATCTGTATAATGTGATGCGATGAAATGATTCTATCCTTTCGATATTTCGATAATTAGATTATGCGAGGATTTTAATTCAAAAGCTAAAAATATTATTTTGGGGAAATTGGCAATGAAACATAATTGGAATATTTTTTTATTTTTTTCTTTGCCGTGGGATATTTGTAATTATTTATTTTGACTGTTTTTTGCATCGATTTTTATTTATGTAAATTTATTTCAGTAGCTTGAAATTTAAAATTTAATTAACCTCTAGTAATTGCATTAAAATTAAAAGGATCTATGAAAAATTAAAATTATCCTATTCATCAATGTAAAATTTATTGCAATGCTGGGGAATACGATTTTATTACAATTTGTAACATGTAAACTATAATTTAAAAATTTTACTTCAGGTAATATCCCAGCGAAATCAAATACGCAATTACTAAACTTAATAATAAAAAAAGTCCGGGTTTTGATTTAATTACCAATAAATTGTTATCTGAGCTACCAAAAAAAGGTATATTATTGCTCACAAATATTTTTAACGCTGTTCTTCGTCTGCAGTATTTTCCATTATAAATAGTAGTTGTACCAAAGCCCGGTAAGGCACCGGATGAGGTTTCATCCTATAGACCTATTTCCTTGCTCCCGATCCTTTCAAAACTCCTTGAAAAAATAATTTTAAAGCGGTTGAATCCTATTTTAAATGCGGAACATATTGTTCCTGAACATCAATTTGGATTCAGAAAAAGACATTCGACCATTGAACAGGTACACCGAATTGTGCATACTATTCAAGAAAGTCTTGAAACTAAGCAAATATGCACGGGTGTGTTCCTAGATGTCAAACAAGCCTTTGATAAGGTATGGCATCATGGTCTGCTTTATAAACTTAAAAAAATAGTGCCGCATCATTTGTACCTACTTTTAAAATCCTACCTTGAAGATCGCACATGCCAGGTTAAAATTCTAAATCAATATTCTGAAATCTATCCTGTATCTGCTGGCGTGCCACAAGGAAGTGTCTTAGGCCCGGTGCTTTACTTAATCTACTCTGCCGATTTTCCAGTTGATAATAGCGTGATAACAGCTACGTTTGCAGACGATACAGCACTATTAGCTACCGGTAAAGACAATAGTGAAACTTCGAATAAATTGAAAAAAACTTTATCGGAAGTGGAAAACTGGCTGAGTCGTTGGCGTATTAGAGTAAACGAAAGTAAATGTACGCAAGTAGATTTCACGTTGCGAAATTTTACGTATCAGCCGTTAGAAATAAATGGGGTGGTTATCAACCAGGATAAAGATGTAAAATACTTAGGCATTCATTTGGACCGCAAATTAACATGGCAAAAGCATATTACACAAAAAAGAAAACATCTAGATATAAGATTGCAAGAATTAAATTGGCTTCTTGGCAGGTACTCTAGTTTATCATTGGAAAATAAATTCGTAGTGTACAAAATAATTATAAAGCCCGTTTGGACATACGGTTTAATGTTGTGGGGTTGTGCAAAGGATACACACATAAACAAGATACAACGGTTCCAGAACAAGGCTATAAGGCTGATAGTCTCACCGCCCTGGTACGTATCTAACCACACTCTACATCAAGACTTAAAAATCCCATATGTGAAAGACGAGATCAAGCGAGCTGCTAAGCGATACATAGGCCGCTTGGAGTCTCACACAAACGATTTGGCGATCAATCTTCTTGATAATAGTCTTGATGTTCGAAGGTTAAAACGTAGTCGACCGTTTGATCTGGCCTAGTTTTATGTTACTAAAATTTCAGTGGGGTCCATCGCTAGATGCTAACCCCTAACAAGTTATTTTCGCGTTACAGTCCAATTGCTGGATGGCCTTCTGGCCAGTTGTAATTTGTATATAAAAAAAAAAAAAAAAAAAAAAAGGTAATATTCAGGGCAATATTGCAAATAAGATTAAAAACGCAGAGAAGTTAAAGAAGTATTCGATTTTAATATGTATGAATTGTTTTTTATTTTTATTATATAAAGCTTACGTTCATTAGGTAATAATTCCAAATAACTGAAGATATATATTTTGTTTTATTTAATATATACATACTTGGCGGAACTGCTAAAATATTCCTAATTGCACACTGATCCGTAGATAAAAATGCTTTTCAATTCTACAAATTAAATTCATCAATCAATATTTATTTTTCTATTTAGACAAAAAAAAAAAAAAAGTGTTTATTCCCACATACTATAAATGGCTGTAGTTATTGTTAATAATCCTCTTGCACGAGTTCAGTCTATACACGACGAAATAATTTGCAAACTAACAAATCATAAATATTTAAAACTGAAATGGGTATAAAAATTATTAACTATTTTTTAATTGTTCGTAATTTATAAACGTTTTACTTTCTTTCTTTTCATTGCTTAAATTAAATAAAGAAATCGTTGAACCGTTTTTTTTCAAATGATGCGAAGGAAAAGCTATTTTTAACATATCTACAACTGCACAAAAATTGATCGTAAAATTGAAAAATTATACAATAGCTGTTCCACGGGATGTGAGAGCAACTCTGGTGTGAGTAGGCAACCACTCACAGCGCTTTCGCTCTGGGCACATCTTAAAGCTCATTTAGTTAGCTATCGAATGCAATAAACCGAAAGTCCCTACCTCCCCCTCTTCGCCCGCAGCATTTATTTGAAAAAAAAGTGTTTCGTCGACCCCTACCGATTTTTCAAGCAAAGCGGACGGGTTGCAAATGCATTGTAACGGTTCTTTGAAAGTCATTCCATCAACTGTCGAATGCGACAAACCGGAGGTTTCTACGAGCACTAGTACGTGTTTTATAGTGGAAAGAGTGATAGGTGAATTATGAAAACCGCGCGCAGTTCCAGATGGATAAGAAGGACACATGGAGCACAAGAACAGCGGTATGTGATTCGTTATTATCGTCGGTTGCAAAAAACGGCCGGCTGAAGAGGCGTTCGATTTCTTAAAAGAAGCGTATCCTGATGATATTCGACGCGGTAATTCAACAATATTTCGATGGCATAGCGCGTTTTCGAAAAATATTCGCGATTCTGCTTGTGTTTCTAAGCGTTCGGGTCAGCGACCTTCCTGAAGTGAAAAGTGGGCATGGCTGGTTGTTTGCAGGCCAGAGGTGTCAGAAGATTAATATGAATGATGATGATTCTGTACTACACGAGTAATAATTTATGGAAAAATTTCGAAATACAGTTCCTTTCAAAATGTTGTAATTTTTTTGTCTAGAAAAAACGGGAGGGGTCGACAAAACACTTCTTTTTCAAATCGATGCTGAAGGCGAACGGGGGGAGGTAGGAACTTCCGATTTGTTGCATTCAATAGTTAATTAAATGGGCTTTAGAGTGGTTGCCTTCTCATACCAGAGTTGCTCTCACTTTCCGTGAGACAGCCATTGTAGCATAGAATAAAATTAAATAACTGCTTATTTTAAAAACTATGGTATGTAATTTAATTTATTTAATTTCCTATTTTTGAACTGCGATTGATTGAATTAAAAAAAAAAATACGTAGGAATTGTTTTTTCAAGTGATACGGTATAAAGTTCAACAAGATTCCCTAATTTCATTATTAATTATTCTGGACCAGTTTACATTATGCGGATTTTAATATTTAGTACGTTGTTTTGTAAGTGTAGAATAAAAATTATTTCTTCAATTGTTCATTTTCTATCAATTCGTTCTTTTAACTCACAACTCACTCTCATTAAACCATCACACAGTTTTTGTTCATGGTTCTAAAATATAGCGATCGAAGAACGGTCAAGAACGGAGAATTTGCCAAAAAAGACTTTTCGAGAACGATCCTTACTTGAGAACCGTTCGCGAACGCCCCATCGCTACTTCCAGTCCAGTCTACCTTTGACGTTGCAAAAGAAAGATGCGTTTTTGTCAGAAAGTTCCTGCAATTTTAAATTTGAAGTTAACCGTCGATATTGATCTGTATTATCAAAAAAGAAAGGGAAAAAAATCAAGTGGATCCTTTAACATAGTATATAAACTAAAAAGTTACTCGAATTAAAATACGTTCAAATAATATTCGCAGTAAAAATAAACGATGTACGTACTCGCGATACAGCAACTCAATCGTTTGTCCCGTATCGTATCGAATTTAGTTGACTGTTAATCGTACAATGACGTTAATTTCTAAACTACGTCTCATCGTGCCGTATCGTATCGTTTTCCCAACGTCCGTCTTTTTCTTATTCTTAACTTGTAGTATTGAGCGTATAAAAGCCTCACACAACCTCGGATGGAAATATACTATTAGCGCGATGTAAAAAATAAACAAAAATATGAAAAATTTGTTTATACGAATGTTTTTGTTTTCTCAGGATATGAAAATGGCCAAAATAACTGTAAATCGATGTTGTATCTTTAATACGTTGGTGAAATAACTGTAACAAACTGCCACTTACGCACTCGTCGGGGAAAACAATTTTTTAGAATATACGGAGTGAAGAATTTTGCGGAAAATTCGTTAAATTTCTCTTCTTATTAAACTTTTTCTTAAAACAGAGCACGTTGGCCGTGTAAAAGTTTTTGCTTTTTACTAATTATTTTTTATTGTAAAGGAAGGATGTGTGTCCACTAATTTATATATGTATATAAATGAATGTATGTATGTATGCCTGTATGTCCTCTGTGCACTTCGAAACTATCCATCTAATTTTTATGAAATTTGAACAGTTTATTTATAGGGTCAGGGGGAACAGTGTAGGCTACTTAAAAGTCAAAAAAAAATAAAAAATAAAATAAATTATAAAATAAATAAAAATAGATCGAAAGTGTGGCCACCTAGCTAAAACACCGATTACCAACATTCCCGACAGATGGCACCACAATAAAGAAATTATTCCGGTATACGTTATTTCTGCAACTATGACGTAAACAAACGTAGGTTAACGCGGTATTTTTCGTTGCTCTTCGGTGTCCGATCGCGGTCGTGAATTCTCTGTCGTTCGTCGGATTTCGACGGGCTATATAAAAATCAATTGCGCACGTATGAAAGATCATAACTTGAGAACAGCTCGACCGATTTGGCTGTTTTTTTGTTCTTTGTTGTGTTCGTAACTATCAGGACAAGGTTTGTACGAAAGAAAATTTTATTAAAATCCATCGAAGAAGTCGGAACATTAAAAAAAAATGGAAAAAATGGCATCACGATGTGACGGTCAGTTCGACAGTTTTTTTCTTATTTATACCAACTCGTTACACAAACATATTAAAAATGCAAAGGTATATGTTTTTGCTGATGATATTGCTTTGTTAATCGAGCACAACAATTTTGAGATGGCGGAAAAATTACTACAAGATGATGTAGATAATTTTAGTAAATGGGCACATGATAGGAAGTTATGTGTAAACATAAATAAATCAAAAGTATTACACATTCGGAATAGTTCTAAATATAAAATACGCGATCCGCGAATTATCCTCCACAGTAACAATTGCATTCATGAGCTTCATGTAAATATCAACACCCATTTATGTCCTTGTCCACCGTTAGAAAACGTAAATGACTTTAAATATTTAGGTGTATATATAGATAAATCCCTGAATTGGAAAAAACACATTCTAAGTTTAAACTCAAAAATAAGACAGACAATTCCAGCTTTATATAAAATAAAGCAGGTACTATCATATCGAACATTACGTATATACTATAACTCAATTATAATGTCTAGAATTTTATATGGAATTCAAATATGGGGCGAGGCTAAGAAAACTGAATTAAATAAAATAAGTAAAATACAGAAGAGGTGTTTGAAACTCATACTCCTCCATTGGAAGCAAAACGTCCCTGGATCAACATGGTGGAAGGAAAACAATGAAATGTCCCCCAAGATGTACTATTATTATTACAGACTATTAGAATTTAACGTCAATAATATTAAATTACCATCTAGGCAAAAAACTCGATTGACAAGAAACCAAAGTAATACATACTACATCTATCCTCGTGGGGTAAATCTGCGAATTGATAATACGGATGATTCGGTTTTAATTAAATTAATAAGTACAATCCCGAACCATATATTAGAGGAAAAAAGAATTGGTGTGTGGAAAAAGGAGGTGGAAATTTGGTTAAAGGAATGGTGCAAAGATTGAATAACAAGCTACGTTCTGAATCTCCCTACCTTCTAATGCTCCTTTCTTTATACGTTTTTGTTTTTGATTTCCTGGTGTCTTTACCAGTCATTAAGTGGTAAAGAAGATAAGGTTTCCCATTTTAAATATTGAACTGTCGGCATGTGATAATGTACAGATACGTATTACGGGGCGTGTTACGTAGTTGCATGCGTTTATATATTTATACTTAATCTTAACGCTAGAGTTCTAATATTATAAGTATAAAATAAGTTAAGATAAATTATAATTTTTTGTATTGTATATATTTTTTGAATAAACGTTAATAAGAGTGTCGGGCACTCACACAACGGGCATATTTGCCCTGTGAGACCCACAACTTATTTTAATAAAAAAAAAAAAAAAAAAAAAAAGTTTTGCTGTCACATGATTTCATAACAACAACGAATTCCGCATTGAATATTGATATTTTTTTGCGAAAAAGAATTAAATTGAAAGCGACAGTTCAGTGTGTTATCGGTGGTGATCATATCTTTAGTGCATTCAAAACCGTAAAATTCATCAATTAAAATTTAAATAAAATGATTAATATAGTAAATAATAAATTCTAAATAACATTTTATTAATTTCTGGCGTAAGTGTAATAAATACGATGCGTTCTGTTACTTCTCTTTTTGCGTTACTGAAATTATCAAAGCTCCATGACATGATCTAAACAAACAAGTCGCACTTCTAGTTTAATTAATGTACTCATTGCAGAGAGTTTAAAAAAAAAAGGTAGCGTTTTCTATTAGCTTTTTACAAAGAAATAAAAAATCCTGCAACGGAATTTTTAGTATTTGCTATTATCGGGGGAATGTTATTCACACTCAAATTTAAAATCCGTATGCAACTACCGTAATGCGTACAATTGATGAAAACGGATCCGGTACTAATGGACATAATTGGAAAACGAAAAACAAATATCTTTTGCACATTTTACGAGAGCACCAACATTTCACTTTCTGTAAACAATAATGATGGGAACGGTAGAAGGGAAAAGGGGAAGAGGAAGAAGGATTTTTTGGCTCCAAAATATCAAGACATGAACTGGAGTTACAAAAGTAGGAGAATTATTGCAGGTCGCAAGAAGTTGAGACAAATTTCGTCAAATGGCGGAGTCCAAGAAAAGTTTGTTAAGCTACATCCGAATCCGGGTTGCATGAAGAAGAAGTCGAAATGTATCTTTCCTTATACCGCCATCGTAAACAAACCGTTTTCTCTTATTTTATGAGTCAGAATGTTTCATTCCTCGATTTTTAGTGCATTCGAATAGTTTTTGTTGTTCCCCTATTCTTGCTATCACTGGCGCATTTATTACGTGTTCGGTCTATGATATTTACAGTAGTCTCCGGATAACACCAGAGCTACTCTTCTTTCGTAATCCGCACTCATGGTCCACGTTTTCTTTTTTTGTCGCCCGTTCGTTACTCGCTATTATTCGTGTGTATTCGTTTTTAATGTGGGTTCCGTATTTTCCTCAACTTTTTTTTTTTTTTTTAATTTTAAAATAAGTTGTGGGTCCCGCAAGGCATACTGCCCGTCTGCGGGTGCCCAACACTCTTATTATCGTTTATTCGACAAATATGTTACATATGTTATAATATTTCATTACAATTAGTTTTCATAATTACACAAGGTGTAAAATAACAAAATAATAATACTACTAATAATAATAATAATAAAAAGAAGTACAAACAAAAAAGAACTACATTATTGTTATACAACAATTCCATACTACATTTTTGACAACTGCGAATGGTCGATTCTCCGCTACAGCCAGCTCCCATTTTGTCTATTTTAATGTCACTCATTAATATTTTCAACTAACCATTATCTAATTATTACTTTCCAGGTTTCTATCTCTTTTTGCATTATATTTTCTGGGATTCGTTCTAGCAGCTTAATCAAAACTATTTCATCCGTATTGTCAATTTTACTATTTACACCTTTTGGTCGAATGAAATATACCTCCCTATTATTCCTTGTTATCCTGCTTTTTATCATTGTAGCTATTGATATACTTGTGGTCTTATATTCAAGCAATCGGTAATAAAAATAGCACATTCTTGGAGACATTTCATTTCTCTCTCTCCACCAGCTAATATTACTGCTAACCTGATCTTTATTAGGTAGTATTACCTTTAAGCATTTCTTTTGCT
Source organism: Icerya purchasi (assembly GCA_039619475.1). Classification (NCBI taxonomy): domain Eukaryota; kingdom Metazoa; phylum Arthropoda; class Insecta; order Hemiptera; family Monophlebidae; genus Icerya; species Icerya purchasi. Next base: position 189,631,831 of record CM077115.1, on the reverse strand, counting down.
GTCTACTGATCTTTTTGATTATCGTTCTTTTTGCTTCCCCCCATATTGAAATCCCATACACGATTCTAGACAATACTATAGCATTATAATATATGCGTAAGTGGCCGAATGGTATTGAAAGAGTCAATTTATAAAGTGCCGGTAGTATTTGTCTAATTTTATTAGATAAATTTATTACATGCTTGTCCCAAGATAGTGTTCTGTCGATGATTAATCCTAAATATTTAACCTCTTCCATTGATTCCAGTTGTGTACATCCACAGTTCGAAGTAGAGATCAAGCGGTTATGTAAACAGTTATTGTTGTGCATTGTAATAGATGGTTTGTATGTTCTATATCTACTGGTTGTTCTTATATGCAAAGCCTTCGATTTTTTTATGTTAATAGTTAGATGTTTATCATGTGCCCACCTGCACATACTATTCACATCCTCTTGCAAAAGTTTTTCGGCTTCATGGATGTCACGATGCTCGATAACGAGTGCTATGTCATCCGCATAAGCAAAAACTGTGGAGTTTTTAATATATTTATGTAGGGAGTTGGTATAAATCAAAAATAATATCGGAGCCAGAATAGTTCCTTGTCCCACCCCTGTTGATGCAATTCTCTCTCTACTTAGTTCTTCATTGATTTTTACTACGCTTTTTCTATTATTTAAATAACTTTCAAACCATTTATTTTGCCTATTTACAATTCCCATTTGTTTCATATCTCTCAGTAATATTTGATGGCTTACCGTATCGAATGTTTTACTAATATCTATAAAAATTATAATAAATTGTCTACCGTTTGCCAACCCCTTATTTAACTTACTTGTTAGTGCTCTTAACAAAGATATTGTTGACTTCCCTTCTCTAAAACCAAATTGGTTATTATGCAACAGTTCGTTTTTCTCCAGATAATTTCTTAGATGAAACGCAAGGTATTGTTCCAAAATTTTTGCTAATACTGGAATTATAGTGATTGGTCTATAATTGTCACAAGTACGCGCCGACCCGTTTTTATATATAGGTCTAATAACACCAGTTTTTAGTCCATCAGGTATCCTACCTTCTTTAATTGAACAGTTAATCATTCTTGTAATTAGTGGTGTAAATATAGCTACATTATTTTTAACATCTGAAGCTCTAATACCATCCCATCCTGGAGCTTTGTGAACCGGTATTCTGTTAATTATTTGTTCTACTTGTTTGTTAGTAACTTTTGGAATATAAAATGACGTGAGTGTCTGCTCTAAATTATCGTTATTTAGCAATTGCGTATTACACATTTGAACACAATGCTGTTTTGATTGAGAGAAGTGATCAATAAATTTATTCGCCGCAAGTTTTGCATTTGCAAAATATTTCAATACGACCTCATCAACTGAAGATTTTTTTTTATTGTATACTATATTATTGATTATCTGCCATACTTTTTTGGTATTGTTATTAGCATACTGAATTTGTTTATTATAATATTCTAATTTTGCTTTTCTAATTTCATTTTTAGTCATATTTCTGTATGTTTTATACAGCTTTTTATATCTAGCGTTTGTTGTATTATTTTTACAGCGCTTATAATAAATGTCTCTAATTTTCATCAAATTTAAAATTTTTATATTCATCCAGTCGTTTTTAAATGTAAAATTGTGCTCCTTTGTGTATGTCACCTGCTTTCTACATTCCTTATATATATTATTAAATTTAGACTGTATCTGCGAGCAGATATTTTCGGCCGAGTAAATCTTTTCAATACTATGCCAGTCATAATTTTTAAGTTTTTGATTTAGTAAAATTTCGTTTACTCTGTTTTTTGCTTGGCCTTTATCGTTTTGATAGAAGCTCCTATTAATGCGAAATATGCACTCAATAATATAGTGGTCAGATATTTTTGAATTGATAATTCCTGCATAAATTTCTTCAGTTGAACTCCTAATGAAAATATTATTTATACATGATTGAGTTAAGTTACCCTCCCTAAATTCCTCTCTCGTTACACCATCGATCAATCTTATACACCCACCCCCAGCCATAATATTTAAAAAATTTTCTGATTTAGTATTGCATTTTAGAAAATTTATATTAAAGTCCCCACATATTATACATTCTTGTTTTTTCTCAATCTGTTTAATAAATAAATCTAGCTCATACAAGAATTCATTAACATTTCGACTAGGTGATCGGTAAAATGCAAATATTCGTGTTGTCTTCTTGCTATTTATTAATATGTCAACAGCAAGGCACTCGAACGCGTTATTATTATATTCAGTATATAAGTTGGATTTAAAACTATTATTGACAAATATGGCAACTCCTCCATTAAATTTATCTGATTTTTTGTTACTATACTTGGTGAACCCCGGGATATTGTATGAAAATATTCACATTTGTGCGGTGAGTGACAATTTTATATTTCAGTCGTAATTGCAACTTATTTATCTTAGCAAAAAAAAAAAAAAAAATTTTAAATTTTGTAAAAAGACGCCTATCACATCGACTGCTAAATTTCCGTTGCGTTTCAGACCTAAATTAACAGTGGAACGTATAATCGACTACAGAAAACAACAACGTATTGCTTTAGGTTTTATCCGTAGAAACTCAAAAAACTATCTTATAAAGCTTTAAGATAAAAATTCGTACAGCCCGTTCTATAATAGCTAGAGAGTTAATTTTTTTTTTCAATCGGACGCATTTTCTCTGTGAGATCATAAGAAAATTATAAAACCCCCAAAATTTAAAAAATTAATAGTCCAAATTTAAAAAAATGTAAAAATCGATTTAAAAAAAAAAAAAATTAAAAAATTTCACAGCCAGTTCTGTATGAATTGTGGTATTGATTAAATTTTTAACCGGTGCACTAAGTCCTCTCGAATACGGGGAAAATATAAAATTCGAAAAATTTTGGTATTTAGGGACCGAAATTTGAAAAAATATACCCTTAAAGCGGAAAGACTGGAAATTAAAAAAAAGTCTACAGCTCTTTCCATGATAGCTAGAAGGTCGCTCTTTTTTTCTAAATGACGTACTTCCATCACTAGAATATAGGAAAAATACGAGACCCCTAAAGTTTTAAAATTAAATGGCCCAAATTTTGAAAAATAATTTAAGCGTACAAATTCTGAAATGTTTAGAGTGATGGTCAACAATGATTTAATATATCATTGCTTAGATTCTGATAAAAAAAAAAAAAAATTTCATCGTTGCATTTATAAAAATAAATATTGCTATCTTACTTTGAAAATAATTAAATTTAACATATTCCTGTCATATATATTACTCTTGCAGCGGTTTCAGATGTTCAGATATTTTAATTTAAATTTCACTTTTTTAATTGATGTGTTCATGTACTTATTTTTTTTTTTTTTTTTTTTAAATAAATATATGTGAACGCTGCAGTCGTTATGAAAATTTACCAAGTGAAATAATTTAAAGTTTGAATGCAAGTGGGAATAAAGGAAAACTAAACAATTTCTCTTAGGGTAGAATGAAATTAGATTTTGTAATGAAATAACACAAAATTGTATTTGTATTTTATCATAACAAGTTTCCTTGAATTTTCTTTCTTTTGAGATCGCAGATTTTCATCAACAATAAACATTACAGCATTAACTAATCGACATCTCTAACTACCGATGATCAGTTTATTATATTTAATTTACGGTTGTAGCGTACCACCACAATTAGCAAAAAAAAAAACAAAAAAAATTACTGGCCGCCATCTGTTCCTATCATCTAACTGCTATTATATGGCACTCATTCACATTCCAGCTGTGTAGGCCCTCATTTTACGATTTCATTAAATTTCTGGAAAAAATTTTAAGTTTCATGAGAGTTGAACGGCCCAAGATAACGAGAAATTGCATTTGTTTTTTGAATTTTGCTTTGGGCCATAGTAGAAAATTAGAATATCGAAAAAATGTTTCCTCAATCCACTAATAGCAGACAAGCAATCGTTTAGGTAGAACAACATCTGCCGAGTCCGCTAGTAAAATATATTATTTTTAATCGTATGTTGAACTGACAGATCTCAAGTGTCGATAAACAACGCCGACATATTTATTTTGTTCTATTACATCAATAAACGTTTAGAACCATGGTAACTTGAATACACGGAAAGGGGCTCGTACGTTACTGGAGACACTGAATCACCTACAGCTTTGTCACACTGCTTCTCATTTAAAAGCACCGATTCATGTATGTCCTTTTTGGTAAACTTTTACATTATGTAACCCAGTTCATTCTGAATTTTAATTAGTTCATTCTGACCTTTTACAGTTCATTTTGGTTTGGTTTGGTGGCTTAGTTTTTTTTTTAAATATTTTATTTTAAAAATTGGTTTAGTTTGGTTACTTGTTCAATTTTTTTTAAATATTTTATTTAAAAAGTGTTTACTAGCTAACACTTTACACTATTTGTTTACTTTATTGGCTTGTTTATTTTCTTTTTAATTATATTTTTATTTACTGACTGTCACACACCAGTTCATTTTTGGTCGTAATTTTAGTTCATTCATTGTAATTTTAGTTCATTCATTTTCGCTATTATTCACAGTGGGTGAACTAACACAAGTTATGAATAACAGCAGTGCAAAGTGGCAGCTAGTAAACCAAAATATAATTCTAAAAAGAAAATGAACAAAAAGAGTAAATTTGAAATATTTTAAAAACAGTAAATTATTGAGATGAACTAAATAAAAATTTACCATTTCTTCCCCCATTATATCGCGGAATTTTACTTTTTGCAGCGAATACCACATCTCCAGCTCATACATACATTTTTTAACCCCGTCGCCGAAATGTACCCGGCTTATTAAGGTATGTTAATTTACTCATATTCTCTCTCTGCTATTTCACTCTTCGCGATATTTCTCGTATGATCGTTACATTAATTCTCTTCTTTTCGTTTTATTTATTTTTGGTTGTAATTTTAGTTCGCTCATTTTCGCTGTTATTCATAACTTGTGACTATGAATAACAGCGAAAATGAACGAACTAAAATTACGACCAAAAATGAACTGGGGTACTTTATGTAACAGCTAACCTCCTTTTTTTCCAGCGACATATATCAGGTATATTTAGTATCAGCTGTTCTAAATTATTTAATTTTTATAATGTTATTTTCTGCGTTTTTTTCTTCGCCTAGTAAAACTTTACCCCGCGATATTTTTCAATTTTTTTGTACTCCAAGTTGCTGTTTTCAATTCACACTCGCCTTTCTTGTTTCCGATGAGCTTCTTCTAGTCCTGTTGATGAAGAAAGTCGTCGGCACCGTTAGTATAATAGAGTAACGTTAAAGATAGGTGTTGGCCGCAGAAGTACGTCATGGATTTCCAACATTTAAAAATGGATGGTTGTTACCGAGACAGGAAGACTTTTCCATCTGGCACGAGACCGGAAAGCGTGGATCAAAATAGTGGAAGACCTAGACGCCAACCTCCGATAGCGAAGACGGCTCAAGAAGAGGACAGTCGGATTGTAAAAATCGATTACCCCTTTGCGATTGCTGAAAACGTTAACTCTGGAAGAACATCACGATATGCCCATTCGGAAATGAAGAAAAAAACAAATGAAAAACGGATAGAAAATATTAATTAGGAATCCAGTAGAAGATTAAAGATATACTATATACAACATGCAAGATGTCTCCAACCGAGAAGATGCAAATGGTCTAATTTCACACGTAAAACGTAAAATATAAATATACTATAATCACTGTTAGTATCTTGCGCGCAGGTTCTATTTCTTTGCTTCTTCTGTCGGAGTATAATCTGTAAATTCTTCAATACTTGAATGATTAGTTGTTGAATCCTCCACTGAACTGGCTCCTTTTTCTATCTTGTTTTATACCGATTAATTTCTTCCGAGTTCTTATATGAATATATCTTTTACTTTGATAAAAATTATAGTTATTTAATTTTGTAATAAACCGCTCAACCATAATGGATAGGCTGATTTTTTTTTTTTTTTTTTGTAAACTACTCATTGGCTATGTATAACTGCCAGGGTCATTACGGCACAACGAGTATCGGATTTATTATAATTTGTTTATTAGATTATTTCTGTTAAGGAAGATTAGCATAGTCTGAACCCTTTCTGGACGGTTATCTAAAAGAAGGTGTAGTGGTTCGTCCTTGATTCTTGTTAAGTTTTTACATTGTTTCAGGATGTGCTCCACCAAAGGTAGCACTACTGCACTGAGTTTAAAAACTGGTTAAAATAAAATTCAAATCAGTAATTCTTTAAGATATAAAATAAAACAAAATGTTCTCTTTTTAAACCAAAATGTTCTTAATAAAAATTCTTACTTTAATAAAACGTATTCTCTTTTATTAACCGACTTCAAAAAAGGAGGAGGTATTCAATTCGACTGTATTTTTTTTTTTTTTTTTTTTTTTTTTATGTGTGTTACCACAGAACTTTCTTCTAGATGAACCGATTTTGATGATTCTTCTTTTATTTGAAAGGTGGCGTTTGTCATGTGGTCCCATTTAAATTTGATCAAGGTCCGACCGATAGTTTTTGAGTTATCCTTAATAATGCGGGAGATTGAAGCTTTTTGGATGCTTTTCATTCATGATTGTTTTCACCGTCGGATTAGATTTTTGACTTAAAATACTATAAATTTGCCAAATTACCATGGAAATGTAGCTTTTGGTGTTTTTACCGTGGAAATAAATGTTTTAATTTAATTGAATAAAAATGCACTAAAAAGTAAAAAATAAAATGCTTTTTTACAAAAAATAAATACCGACTTCAAGGTTTATTATAAAAATTTAAAAATGCACTAAAAAGTAAAAAATAATTACTCCCGATAAAATATATATATCAGAGTGATATAACTTAAGGTGATATCGTAATTCTTATACAACATTAATTTTTTGGAGTTGGCATCAAATTCATATTAAAAGAATAATTAAAAACTGCATTAAATGTTGATTAAATTGTTCCTAATATGAATTTAATTCCAACTCCAAAGAATTAATGTTGTATAAGAATTACGATATCACCTTAAGTTATATCACTCTGATATATATATTTTATCGGGAGTAATTATTTTTTACTTTTTAGTGCATTTTTAAATTTTTATAATAAACCTTGAAGTCGGTATTTATTTTTTGTAAAAAAGCATTTTATAAATAAAAAATGTTCATTCTGAATAAAATTTAATTAGCTCATTCAAGGTATAACCCTGACTAGCCAGAAATTATCGAAAATTATAAGCCAGAAGCTTATTTAATTATTCGTATATTTCACCCATACAAATTTATTTACACCATTGTCAAATAATTGATATTATAATTTCCTGTTAAGCCTTGTTATGGCTAAAATGCCATAATATATATATATATATATATATATGCGTGGACGTAGTAAGGAGGTGTAGGAGGTCTAACCCCCCTCCCCCAATTGCCAGAAAGAGACAAATTTTTCAAAATTCAAAGAATTGCCGTTAAATCTCTATATATCACTTATTTATATTGACTAATAATAATTTCAGACCTAAACCTTTCCTCCTTCCCCGAAAACAACGGAAGAAACGTGTATTATAAAATGCTGCAGTATATTCATTCGCAGATAGTGAGTAGATAATACTAAGACAGATTATTGTTGTTGAAAAAAACAAAAAAAATTGTTGTTGAATGTTGAAAGATTATTTTTCCAGTCTTCGGATAATAGCTCTTTTTGCTCTTTTTTTCGTATAAAAAACTGTTTTTTCGATGCACTATTTACAGTTTGTAAGACTGATGAGGCTGATTATTTTAAGAGCTGAATTAACGAGACAAAGAATTATTTACAAAGCAGTTTTTGATGATAATTGCTGACGAGCGCCGGCGATAGTGCCATTGAAAAGCAGGCGATCAATCAAGTGATCTAATAAGCTGAAGTTTTTGTAGTATATTTTTGGGTTCCATTTCAAAGGAAATCTCCTTTTTTGGGTTTCGTTAGGCTTGGTTTTCTTTGAATGATATTGTCTTCTTTGCATGATTTAAGGATAAATTTTCCTTCGGTACTATCTTGGTACTGAGGTTTGTGACCTTCCTATCCGGCCACACACAATTAATATTAATAAAATTTAATAAATTCAAATAAATTATGAATTTATTAATAATTTAAAAGTAATGTAAAACATTTAAAATGTATTTATAAAATATTTAATTTAATAAATAATTAAATCATAATTTATATTTAAAAAATTATTTTAATTTTTTAATAAATAACTCATTTAGATAAAATTGCGGCTCCCTTCATTTATTCTCTTTCACTCAAAAAAAAAATGACTCAATGTTATCCTCTTCTTTCCATCATATTGGAGAGAAAGGAAAAGAGCGCCAAGTTTAGCTAAGGTGGCAGCAGCAGGCGGCGAATGCTACGCTGTTAAGTTTTTCGCGAGTTATTTACGGAAAGGACGAATATTTTTGTGGCGACCAAGGACATCGCATCAAAACTATTACGGAAATTAGTGTTGTCTAACGACACGTGTCGCTCAATTTTATTTTAAGCCATTGGTTCTCATTTTAGGATATTTTGGGAATAATACGCTAGGTACTTGGCAACACTGACAACACAGGTCAACAACACCTTGCAGCACTGACAAGCTAAATGAATTTTACTCTCAAGCTTGGATTCTGAAAGCTAATTAGTTGCATTTGTGCGTACGAGTAGTATAGTCGTGTAGTTCAAAGAAAATAAAAATAAAATAAATTTATTACTTTAAATTGTGTTTTTAAATGACATTGCAAAGAAAAAATTTTAAATCCGGCGTTTAAAAAATTTTTAAGAAAGGTAAGTACGTTAGAACAGTTAATAGCAGGGTATTTTAAATAAACACGATGACGCTGGTGTATTGTTTTTCGTTTCGCTTCATCCGGCGGCGACATACACAAAAAATTTAAAAATTTAAAATTTATTTTTTAATTTTATACATATGAATTTTAAAATTAAAAATACCCATGATTCGCAATTGCTTAGGAACGATAAAGAGTGTAATAAATTTCTTTCAACAATCTCCACTTCGGGACGACGTGATTCAAAAAATTGCAGATCAAACTGGGTCGTCATATCCGACGCTTATAACTCTATGTGAATCCCGATGGACTGAAAAGCACATGGCTGTGGAAATATTCGAAGAAATGTTTGCAGTAATAAACAAAACACTTGGCGCACTTCAAGATACTGCTAACAAAGATGTCGCCACTCAGGCATATCAGCTGCTTCAGACTGCAATAGAAAACAGTCAATTCATTGTATCGCTGGTTATACTTAAAAAGATTTTTTCACACACCGCAAAGGTTTGCAAGGCTGTACAGAAAGTCAACGTAGACGTGACCAACACTTGCAATTATATCACGACCATAAAAGAAATCTCACAAAATATCCGGAATAAAGAAGAGTTCTCCATACTTTTCGAACAAGCAAAATCAATCAGTTCAACTGGAATAGCCGTTCCGAGAACAACTGGAAAGCAAAGGGAAGAGACTGCCGAAATATACTATCGTCAAAAAATTGTTTACCCTTTTGTCGATCATGTGATCAGGGAACTGGATGACCATTTCAAGCCACATCATAAAGCAATCCAGAGAACACAAATGCTCCTACCAGGAAAGACAGATAATTGACCCGAAAACCATAGAATGTCTGTGCAAAATTGCAAATATATTATTTTGGGCAGAAGTGATGCGAAGGAGTTTTCAAATGAATATGAATTATGGCACAAAGTATGGTAATCTGCAGCGGAGAAACCAGGCACTGCTCTAGAAGCTCTCGACCAATGCGATGAAACTTTTGGTCACACTTCCAGTATCGACTGCCACTCCTGAAATGTAGATTTAAAACCTATTGAAGAAACAAAATGGACAATGAACGACTAATTGGTTTTGCTTTAATGAGTGTTCATCGTGATCTAGCGACGAAGCTCAGTTCCAGTGAAATCACGGAGGTGTTAGTGCGGAAACGCAAACACAACATGTTTTAAAAAATTCAAATAAATACATTGAAAATATGTAAATTCATAAATCATATATGAATTTTTTAATTCTAGATCTCCTTGTTTGTCATATGCTAGGTCCTACCAAATCACTGGCAGGGACATTTCTTTGAAAAGGGTTGTTTTTTTTTGGTTTGCCCCCTCGCCCCTATATGAAATATTTCCCTACGTTCGTGCCATGTGCGTATCATCTGGTTAAAGTATATAAGCTTGGAACCACCACAAAATCAGTTTATATAATAAGGAAATTGAAAAACATTTCTTTTGTATTACTAATTGATTGTGAATATATATATATATATATATATATATATATATATATATATATATATATATATATATATATATATATATGTATATACCAAGGGTGGGCCAAAACGACTGCAACTACTCTCCGTACGAAGTATGGACGTTATCTAGCGGTCAAAAAACGAGTGAAACATGAAGTAGCGTCATTATGGCAATACGAACCGAGATAAAGCTGTGTGCGTTCGCATATATGGATTATGATATACATGTATTGCGCGCTTATCCGTCAATAACATTGTGCAATTCGTTATTGTATTGGAAGGAAATTATCGCCGATGGACGCCGTTCAAGAAATCACAACTGCATGCGGTACGGAAAGTTTAAACAAGATCACAATATTGTGATGGCATAAAGTGTTTACCAATGGTCGTGAAACACCTGTATTGATCCCTTTTTCGAAAAGTGGCCTGAACGGATGCGCAAGTGTATTGGGAAGAACGGCCGATATTTTGAGAAGGAGCCTGCGGTTGTTGACGACGAATCAGACGGCAGGTAAACAATTTTTTGTACGAAATTTCTTAGTCTGTATGCAAACCTTAACTACACTTCGTTTACATAGCTCTATCTCGATTCGTATTGCTATAATGGCGCTCGTTCTGCGCTTGTTCTATTGGAAAAAGAATGAATTTCATGTTTCACTCGTTTTTCGACCGCTAGATAACATCCATACTTCGTACATGGAGTAATTGCAGTTGTTTTTGCCCACAATTTGTGTACATATATATATATATATATATACACACACTAGCTGACCCGGCAAACGTTGTTCTGCCATATAAATTATCAAAGAAATCGAACGTAAGTATAAATCGAAAGTAAAATATTAAATTTGAAATTGAAAGTGTGCTGTTGTTGTGTGTCGCAGTTCTGTTCTATGAATTTTTCGGACACGATTTCGGATGCTGGTCTACGGGGGCGGTTACCTCAAGTAGATATCAGTGGACACAACTAATTCGCCGTTGAGGATAGTTACTACCGTTGAAATCCCAATTAAACTACTATAGTTTGCAGCTGTGTTAATAAATTAATTTCAATAAAATACTGGAGACAGAGAGGTCTGAAGATATAAGTGTTCTCTTAAATATGTAATTATGGGAAATCACCGTGTATATAATATAACGGTTCTAGTCGTTAACTTTGTCCTCAGGGATGCCAACCACGAGGTTTTATCCTCGTGGATTTTCTTTATTTTTTGTTTTTATCAAAATTTTAAAATATGAGGGTTTGAATAGATTACTTTCAGAACTTGTTAAAATAAACAATATATTATATAAAAAGGACACCTATCTTTCTTTACCGGTCGACCGCTGAAAAACAATATTAATTTATGAATACGGCAACAACAATAATATACATAATTAATTAACGATAAAACAAAATGGTACGTAATTATCGGCGGTGGTCCGTGGTCCGTGAATCGGCGGCGCGTTGTCTGGCTGATGAATTCCAATAGTCGGGCCTTTAGGTTCGAATTCCGCGATTCGTTTATGTTTTTTCCCGAATTTAACAATTTTCGTTATTACCGATTTTTGGTCACCTTTACCGGAACGACCGAACACTTTAACCAACGATAGGTAAACAATTTCTTATGACACGAACTCTTCGGAGGTATGAGACATAACCCAGTGGCGGTAGAAGAACAACTAACTGACTGAAGGTAAAACTGAGACTGACTCTATAAGGCTGCCACTGCCTTTCTCCCTAAAATCTTCATCTGGATTTTCCAAAATTTCGACCGCCTACTCGACCGTGACCGCTGGACTTGGCCGAATCAGGTAGATCCTTTTTGTTTCCTGCGGGATGCTGATTGGCTGATCCCACGGACAACAGTTCCAGGCTCGCGCACACTCGCACTCGCACCACACATTCCAAATTATTTTTATTTTTATTTATTTACTTGTTTTTTTGATTATTTTTTTATTTTATTTTCTAGAATTTTATTAGTCCCATGTAATGGACACATTACAATAACTTGGCGGGAACTTCAAAATGTCGAGCAAATACGTTAAGGATTGACCGTGTTTGGCGTTGCGCCGTGGGAAAATGGTCTTCCCTAGCCCGAGTATGTTCATTCAGGTCGTACCTCTTGTGGTTGAGATGCACGCAATTGCGACATGCTTACACGCACATTTTCGTTATCTTGTTGGATTTGTTCGTCTGTTCTTTCTGCTCTACTATTTTGCATGCTTGTTGCTTTATTCGTTCGACGGCCCAAATGGGCCCCCTTGCATTTGCTGGCATTATTCACTAACACACACACACAAATAGACCAAATTGTTGTACTTACTGATAAAAAACGGTATGCCGATAATGTATTTGTTCTTTTAGTATTTTACCTACCTTTCACAGTCAAAAAACACGTATATATTTCTTGTAAATTAAAATAAATCGTGAAAAATTTTGCACGTAACAAATGCAGAATGAAATGTCAAAGTGACGCGACACTTCATGTAAATGACTTCACGTCAATGAACGACGGTTAAATTATTTGGATGTTGTTCTTTCAAAAAAAAGTTCATACAAAAATACTAAAATCGTGATTAAAAAATGGTGGGTGGGAGTAGGAGGGTGAAAAATATTTTACGACCTAAAAAAATTTCATAAAAATCAGTCGAGCCGTTTCGAAGGAGTGCGACCACAAACATCGTGACACGAGATTTTTATATATTAGGAGAAGATATATAAATTTCATGGGCGTTGCTAGCGGGGGGCAGGTGAGGGAAACTACCCCCCCCGCGAGTCTTGAAACTTTTCAATTAACTGGCCACGATGAGTATTCATAGGCGCGTAATCATGGACAATTTGGAAGACTTTTATAATAAAGTAGTAGAACAATTTTCCAGAAACCCACGAAAATTATGTTCTAATTAAGGTTTTATTCTTGTTTAATAAAATATTAAGCCTTTACAAATTATATATATTTTATTTTTCCTGTAACTCATATCCTCTTTCTATCGTCTTACCCCCCCCCCCCCCCCCCCACCCGGCTCATTGGCTAACGACGCTCTTGATAAATTCTAAATAGAACAAAAAAATTGTTTATTAATTTCTAGATACAGATTTAAAGGGATGTTAATTTATAGATGAAACTGTAGTTAATAGATCTTTTTTATTATAAAAAAAGAAGAAAAAAAGAATCAGTATTAATTATGGGGAGCATTAATTTTCATTAAAAGATTATTCCATCTGAACGCCTTTATTTGTTATGATATATAATGTAGCCAATTGGCAACATTGTAACATATATACAAAGTTACATTATTTGTTTTAAAAATTCTACAGAATTCAATAAATTTATTTAATCCTAAATATAATAGGCGATTTTGTAATAAACATTTTCTACAGAAATCGGTTTGAATCTAAGTTATGATTTCGCTTGAAAAGTCAGACACTTTACCAGTGGGAACTCTTGCGCTAACCATAATATGAGAAAAAGTTATAAAAAACCATCGTGTTCAGTTGAAGTTTTGATAGAAATTGCTACGTGAACAGTAAATTAGTATTATATATATATATATATATATATATATATATATATATCTTTTTTTTAGAAGAGAATAACACACTCAATCGAAATTTATTTAAGAAGAATTATCATGGAGGGAACGCCCAAGAGGTGTCTCTTGACAAAGCCCGAGGATTCAATTCTTATACATATATATTTCTTTTTGAAGTTATGCTACTTTTGGCATTGAGGGTAAAATGTTAGAGTTCGACGGAAACAAAATTTGACAGTACGAAGTTGAAATGTGTATCATGCGCTGAAGACGAACATTTCAAATACCTTTTTAGACTAGCTGCTGTTTTGTTCTGCCTCTGCCGAGTGTAAACGTGATTCTCATGTGTTAGTAAAACACATAGATCCTTAAACTTCCTTCTGCATCGATTGGCATCATCTTCGTAGGGAATACTACACTTCGAAAATTTAGAACTCTGCAGTCGTTCAAACACAATAGCCATCTTCTTCGATATAGAGAAGGCGTACGACACCACCTGGCGATTCGGAATTCTGAAAGAACTCACGAGTTTTGGAACCAGAGGGCGTCTGGCGAAATTTATCTATAACTTCTTGAATAATCGCACGTTTATGGTCAGAGTAGGAAATACTCTTTCAAATGAATACCATCAAGAAAACGGAGTCCCTCAAGGCAGTGTCCTTAGTATCTACTGCTTCCTAATCCTGATAAACACTATCTCCGCAATCATTCCACTTCCTATTAACCACAGACTTTTCGCTGACGACTTAAACATAACTGCTAAAACTACTAACCTACAGTTCGCAGAGAGCCTTCTCCAAGCATGCTTGGACAATCTAGCTAACTGGAGTGAGCGCACGGGACTCAAATTCTCTGTCGAAAAAATGAAAGGCGTCATCTTCACGAGAAAACGCAGACACCGACCCGTAAGTTTATTAAATACTAGTTATAATTAAATACACCCGGTGTAACATTTATGCAAATCTATTATAGCATAAACGAAGTTTATCTGTTATAACAAATTTTTTCATAGAGGCTTTGGTTCTTGACGGGAGGGGTTCCCTATTTTTCCGCCACTGGATCTGTCACTAATATAAACAAGTGCCGCACTAACTATACGAATAGCCAACCAAAGCGACCCATACTTTTGCTTTTGTGTTACGAAGTAGCAATTTTTAAAAGTTACCGTTCAAGAAAAGTCAACTTTTTTTTATAGTCTTTTATTTAACTCGCTTTGTCATTCTGTCTGTCTGGGGGGAATCTTGCGAACAATTTTTCGGAAGTTTGTGCATATTTCTACAGAAACGAAATACAAATGTTTGCACTGTATGTGAAAAAAAATTATTAAAGTGCGGGGGGGGCTGTTGAAATGGACCTGTGATATTTTTCTTCCCATACGTAGAAGTTCCTTTAATGCTTTATTATGCGAAGAAATTAATTTGTCAGGATCTGTAAACAATCGACAAAATTTCCCATTTAGCCTGGTATTTTTCTAATATTTTTTTTTATAATTTTAAATTAATCTCATTTAAACGGTTACATTACCTGTGCGAATTTTCATACAAACACAACCAATCCACTGTTCTAGATGTGGGTAACACGCAGTGTCTCGAATATCGTATGCTCGTTATTATGTTTAACAATCATTATTAATTAATTTAAAATCTGCCAATCTAAATTTGCTTTCTCATAAGTATTTTAGAGCGTTGTTTCGACATCGTCGAAAAATTTACGTGATTCATTTCCTTTGCCAACGACTAAAAATATTGAGAAGGCCGTTAATTTCACTTTTGTGCGATAAAAAAAAAAAAAAAAAAAAAAAAAAAATGCAAGTTTTTTTGAAACATCAAAACATGGATACGATTTTGAGTTTGAACGATATCACTCTTCGGCATGTATTCGTAATGAAGGAAGCTTAATGCCAGTTATAAGCGGGAAGACTGAATGGATCGGTAAAAATTTGTTTTGAAAAAATGTAAAAAGCGTAAACGTCTGGTACGAGAGGGTAGAGTACGAAGTTTTCTGCACAGGCGAAGCAAGTTAGAAACAAGAATTTCAGATAATCCGAGTAAAAGAATATTTCACTATCCATTATAAAAGCTCGGAATCCAGAGGAAATCGACATAGATAGAATAGCTAAGGACACGCATAATTGTAAAATTCGGGAGATGGTAATAGCTTCTCATGGAGCCGCAAACGTTAATCAAACAGTTACAAAAGGAACATGTAAGGGTAGTACAGAAAGAAGGAAAACTAAAAGATTCAAAAAAATTGATGTTCAGCCGAATGAAAGAGGCTCCAGCCCCATTAAACGAGTTTGGTTTGTAAAAATGATCCTATAAAAGGGAAATAGGAATCTGATGGTATGAGGAAAATTTTCACGGTTACTGTACACAAGGAAGAGAGCTTTGAAAGAAAACGAGCGATAGAACTTCAAAAGTCGGCGAAAACAAGTATAAAATAGTTTACTTTAGTTGAAATTAAAATAAATACCCCAATTTGTTTTCTTTCGGGGCACAGCCGGTGTCAGCTAATTTTCCGCTATGTGTCTTTAATTCTATTTGATTATACTCTGCATTGTTAGCTGATGATAGGCTACGGTCGAAAACGTTTCCTTCAATTGAGGTATTTATTTCAATTTATTATAACTTATTTTCACTTATTATCGAGAGGTAATTATTTATTTTATATTCATTTTATTTTTTCTTCGTATAACCGGGGATATTTTGCCGTTGACCAGTAATTTAAAGTGTGATACGCGTACAGTTCCTAGTCTATTTACAAGATCGGAAAATACCTACTGAAAACGAGTCTTTTAGAATCCTTTTTATTCAGCCTAAATAGTAAAATTTTTCCTGCGACAAAATGAACGCTTTTACGATTACTGAAGATAATGAGTTTGTTTACGCGGTATGTACGGATTAATTAGACAAGTCGTTATGCTAGAACACGTGCATCATAATTACACGCTTCGTCATTTTTCAATCTCGTATCGGAACAACTGGCGCTTTTAGCTCATTAAAATACGCAGATTAGATTTTTTCGGCTTCACAATAACTTTTTTTAAGCGCTATTCTGTTTTTTTCTTTCATTTTTCTATCACGGTAGCTGTGATTTTGCATGCATAACGTCAGCCGTTTGCACACTTTTCATTTTTATCAGAATCATCCGCCACTCTGAACAGGAACGGGTCGGCGACTTTTTGTATTATTCCGATTTCAGGCACTTCAGAGCACTGTGTAAAAGAAGAAATTTCACTAATAACGGGAAGCACGACAAAAATAACGTTTTCTTGATTTTTACAAATCCAAAAAAGTTCATTAATTGTCTCGCATATTTATAGTTTTTAAAATCATTATCCGACAATACGAGTAGAGTCAATGCCGTCTTTAAAAGTCAGGGGGCCCTAAGCCTCGCCGGTTGGGGGCCCACTTAAAGAAAGCGATTTTATGCAGAAATACAAATTTCAGCACGACGACCGACGTGCACCAGCACCGAAACAAAAAAGGAAGCCACGTGATGTTTCATTGGCCCGAGTTGCAAATCCGCTAACTTCGCAAAGGGGGCATATTCTTGTTTTCGGGAGTCGAAAGATGTTTCCCCCGAAGACAAGGTGTCAGCAGAGACTAGATTTTTTTAAATTTTTTGAATTTCCCTCCCTGGTTCAGCTCTGGGGCCCCGAGTTCGAATTTCAGGTTGGAATGGAAAAAATGCGCTAGTGATTCAGTGGACTGCAAATGATCAGCAACGCGGTCCTTGCTCCTTATAGGACCTATGGAAATGTATATGTGATATATATATATAATTAATTCAGAATATAATATTCTGAATTAATTTTTTTTATTCTCTTTTAAGGGGTCCTAAGCCCGGACTTCGTCGGCTCATGGGTAAAGACGGCATTGAGTAGATTGTTCAAGTAGACAGCAAGTAGTATTTTATTCCACTTTTACCACGACACAGAATCAGACGAATAGTTTTTTTGTTTTTGTTTTTTGTTTTTTCTCAAACCAATTTCATACTGTGGATTAGGCATGGTTGGACACAGTTATATCCTCGGAAATATATATATACGCGTAGCGGACACAGCCGGACATATCTTTCCGACGATACGTGATTTAATATTACACAGCGAACAAATGTAGTGATGGACGATTACGAGAGATTTTATTCGATTGTTTAAATCTCTCGAGAACTATCGATTGTTAACGAACAATTAACAAAACCTGTCGATTGTAAAAAATCGTTACTTCGGTTGTAAGTAAACATCATTTTAATTGTAATCGTTATTTTTCGATTGTAAACAATCGTGTAGAGTGTAACATTAATAGTTCGAATTTTCAAACATTCTTTAAATTTGATATATTATATTGGTCTTCTAATTGTCTCTTTTGAATATCGATGTCTGGACTAAAAATGAAATTGCTGATCGGTGTAACTGAAAACTAAGCTCATATTAATCACTAGTTCATTATTCGATGTGATTTGTTATAGTTTAAGATACTTTGGTAATGAAAATTTTATAATCACAATTGCACGAATGTAAATGTAATTTATAATAAAATATTAAACAAATAATAGTGATTTTTTATATGTTTTGATGAAGTTTGTAATTGTTACATTTACATATACAGTAAAACCGCGCTGATTCGATCTAATGCGGGCCACAGTTGGCGCGAATTAGCGAAAGCTCCGAATTATGGAACACTTCTAAAATCACATGTAATCCGAACTTTTCCGAATATTGTGTATTTAATTTAGATAAATCTGAAAACGTAAGTGCACATGTAATAATTTAAGTCGGTGTAATAAATAAGTATAAAAATGAAAAATTTGAATTACTCTATGTTTAATTTTAATACAAATCGACTACTACAAAATGTATACTACATACTAGTTTACTATACGAATTACATATTCTTTAAAAACACTAAACACAGTACTGTATTACATACGCCAGTTTACATACGTATATTATTTACGAGATATACCTTTTCATTTGAAAAAGTCTGACATTTTTTTTTTTGAGTGTATTGTTTTCGGATTTCTTTTGACACAATGTGTTGCTTCATTTCGTTTAACGTGAAGAAATATTTATTATATTCACTGTTTGTATTACACACAACTTTAATAATGAATCAATGTGATTGTTAGCATCAGTTGGTTTTTTATAGTCTTCTTGGATTTTTTCGTAGTTGTCTTCCTCACTATCAGAAGAATCTTGTTGCACAACCCCAACTAAACGTTCATTTACGACAGCCGCTATTTGTTCTTCCGTCTGGATAGGGTGTCCAAATTCATCCGTTTCATAAGAGCGTGTACGGCGAAACTCAAAAATTATTGGGGATAATGACTTGGAAAGGTGTAGATCGTGATGCTTTATTATTAAAAAGATGTCCAATCGCATCGATTATTAATAATTGCCTGGCATCTCCGATGTACACTTTCTACTAAATGTATAGTATATAAACTTGAGGCGAAGGCCTCCATATCAATCGAATTTGTCGAAATAACTGCTTGACGGTCCATTCTCTCGAAGTTTCAACTTCAGAACCGCCCACACATTTTCTATTGGATTTGCATCTGGCGACTGCGACGGCCAATCCAGTACGTTAACGTTATTTTCTTGTTTCCATGCAATACAAAGACGACTTCGATGTTTTGGGTCATTGTCTTCGGACAGTAGCCGATTTTCATTTTTCCACGTAAACCACTTTTCAGTAGACAGTAATAAAGCCCTCCGGTTGTATATATTTTGATCATTTTGGTAGCGGTTAAATTTTCTGAGAAGATGTGCCAAATCCCTGCTTTGAGAGACAGCTCCAGACATGCACCTTTACCGGGTGTTTAACGTTCCGCTGGCTGAGTCTATTGGCGTGGTTAAACCAAGTATGAGTGGATAGAAGAACATGCCCAAAAAGAAGCATCATCCGAAAAATTTACGTTGTCCCAATCGCGTTCTAAATTTTCTTTCGCCCAATTCAGTCTTTTTTTAACATGTTTTTTCGGACAGTAGCGGTTTCTTCACTGCGCTTCAAAATTTCACTTCGTGACCCAGTAAACATCTTCTTATTGTGGCGCATGACGCATTTAGATCTTTTTTACGCAAAATCGTTTGCCCCCCCCACGCAATGATAGACAAGGATTCTTCTCAAACACCTGTGAAATCAATTTATCCTCCTTTTTCATTATTTTTCGTTCGGAACCACAATCCGGTAGGTCATCGACGTTGTTTACGTCGGAATAACGTTTCACCCACTAACTTACAATTGTCTTCGACTTTTTCATGTACTTAGCGGCAACTCCGAGCGACATTTTCGATCCTTTTGGATGTAAGCACAGAAACGCGGCTTCGTAATGTGATGTGTACACGGCAGACATTGTGAAATATGTATGTTTTTTTTATCACTAAGATCGAACGAAAAATTAAAACATTTTGTACAAAGCATCTAAGGGGAAGGTTGTCGCTATCTGCTCAGACTTGGATTTCTCCTCTAACGGTTTCAAGGATAAAGTTTTGCCGTGCACGCTCTTATGAAACAGACTGTACTTCACCAGCAGCGTTTTATAAAATATTTATGTGCTCGTATTCAATTTCGTTTACACAAAAATTAACACTGCAGCATTAAAAAAAAAGTTTATTTTTTTGTCAGTCCGATTTATAGAAGTTCCGAATTATGGATGTTTTACTCTATAAATATATCGAGAATTCATGCATTATACTAACTACTTTGTGTGAAGTAAAAGTGTGACTTACTAATGGAAAAAATAATTATGTTTATAAATAAAGAATTCAAACCGGTGCTTTGCTCTATTAGTACACAAAGGAATTTATAAAAATAACTACATTTTCGTTTTTGACCGTGTAAGATACTTTAATTTTTAATATCGAATAAATTGTTCTTTTTAAGTGTAAAAATTTTATATAAAACCCGAAATACTTATAAGAATATAAAACTATAATATCAGTTAAAAATGAATAAATTCGGATTGTTTTAACTTTAATATGTAAAATTTGAAATTATTGTCTTCAGTAATGAAACATACCTAAAGAAATCAAAAATTTTTATTACAATTTGTAATTTAGGAACACAAAACTTTGGATTCATAGATATTTCCAGCTATTATATATATATATATATATATATATATATATAAATTGAAAAAATAATTCAGTATGTTTTCAAGTTCGAATTTTATAAGAATAAATGGTGTCTTTAAAAAGTTTAGAAAGATTAATTTTTATTTTTTTTCCTCAGTCAAGATGTATCAAAAGAACCATTGTCTATAATACGTTTTTTTTCTTTACCATGAGCCGTGTGTAACTGCACAAGAGTGATCTGATTTGTTTTAATATATGCCAAGGTTTGCATTGGCCAGGATCTTTTGTAAAGAAAAATTTGGGTTAAATGACGAGCGGGATGTTGCAAATTTAGTACACGTGGAAAGAATATGAGGAACTGAAGGATAACACGTTCGCGAACAGAAAAGGCGGGTTATGGGAGGCGAAGTCCTGTGGTTTGTAGCATTTTTCTGGTATTTAAGTGGTTGTTGGAAGTCGTCTTCTGATGTGTATTCTCACCTTCTGGTGCCAACGTGCCTAATTTTTAATAATTCACGAACAGCGGTTTTTAATCTTCTGACACCTGTTAGGAAAGTAATGAAAATATGTATTATCTACGTTTAAGACAAAAACTGTAACTACATTAGAAAATATGCGTTAACATAAAAAAAAAGCAAAACACAGGAACGTGTATACTATTCTTTAACTT
This sequence comes from Icerya purchasi, assembly GCA_039619475.1. Classification (NCBI taxonomy): domain Eukaryota; kingdom Metazoa; phylum Arthropoda; class Insecta; order Hemiptera; family Monophlebidae; genus Icerya; species Icerya purchasi. The sequence goes on along the minus strand of CM077115.1, from coordinate 189,610,312 downwards.
GATTAATAAAAATTGTTATTTACATGTCAGAACCTGTTCTTTTATATTCCTGTAATGGAAAACTTTTATTAACACTTTTTAAAAATTTAACGTATTCTTATTTCTGAAGGTCAAATAAAATGTAAAAAAAAAAAAAGCGTAACATTTGATTAGTAATTATAATTGCGATTCGATTGTTGGCTCAAATTTTATTCTACAGTGTGCAATTTTTTTCGATTCTAAAAATATATTATAATCACCTGTCACTTTCATAACTAGCATTGATACACTAATAACAATTGATCCTGTAATATGAAATGCACGTGCATTAACAATAGAGGGTAAACTGAAGCTTGACTCGATTCCACGGCTGACTTCTCGATGTTTTTTTTTTTTATCCGATTACGATTCCCTCGATTGTTAAAGTATCTCGCAGTCGCCCATCATTAAACAAATGTCATTTCAAGCATACAGTAGTCGGATTTACCTATTGCGGGTTGTTTTAATATATCTCAACTCTGAAAGGCGTTAGCGGCTCGCATGCGTAGTGTATTCAAGGACGTTCTGTTTCTTTGCACGTGCCGAATGCTATGCGGTATTGAAGTTGAGAAACGGATGATATAGGTTTATCTGCAGTCGGAAAGGACACATAACATATATATCTAGCAGAGTTGATTTGCACATCTCTACTATCGACTGTGGTGATGACTTTTAAATACTGAAAATAGTTTTCATGAAATCAAAGACTTTAAAGAGATCAATAAACATGATAACACACCGGTTGGAAATAGCTACCACGTGTCAATACGCGTCGAGATTATAGAATACAAGAACGAGAAAGATGGATATATACGAAACGTTTTCATCTCTTTTCAGCCAAGTAGTGGCTGTAACACCGCAACTGCTCCGGGAAAGAGGGGGATTGTCACATACGAGCAAAATGATTTTAACGGCTAGACATGTACATTAATATGAAGGAAAAGAAATACTATTTCACGGAATATGCAACTCTCGGCGTAGTATCATCACGATCACCGGAACGATTTTACATTTTAATTTATATAAAATTATAAAAACGAAAAAACAAATCATCGAATAATGATGAAACAGTTTTTATTTAAATAAGAAATTTAATTTATTCACCTGAAACGTTATGGTTGGCGTTATATTTTATTTCCTCACCAGGGATGCCAAATGAAACGTTACCGTTTACTAGCTTAAGCCCACAGCGATGGCGACCACGAGGTTCTACTGTTATGGATTTTATTTATTTAAAATTTAATTTTTTGGTTTTATTGTCAATAGTTATTGTTATGATTATATTAAATTATCTGATTGAACTTTAACCAGTATATCGTATAATCCTTAACACCAATCTTTCTGTATCGGCCTACCGCTGAAAAACACAATAATCAACTACGAATAGGACAACGAAATATTATACAAAATTAATTAAATTTAAAACAAAATTCTACGTATCACCGTTGTCGGTGGTGGTCAGTGATCCGTTGGTTGACGGTTCGTTGATTACGTACGTAGAGATCGGATTAAGTATTAATCGAGCCTTTATGGTCCGGTCAAAATAGACTAAAAAATAGTGGTGATTTTACATTAATTCGCATAGAGCTAAAAATTTGTACAGGTCTTAGGCAAACTATTACACACAAAATATTAAAAGTTCCCACCAATTCCATATGTACTAAAAAAAATTATTCCAGGTCAAGGATCAAAAGTCAAAGGGAAAAGGGCAAAAATATTAGTTTTTTGCATTTTTCTGGCAAACAGTAAGTGTTATCATAACAATAGATCAAATAAAAATTGTATATTATGCAATTATCTACAAAATTTGTTCTTATACTTTTTTTCCTACGAATCGCCATTTCTGAGATATTACGATTTTAAAATTTGAAAAAGTCGTATTCCACATAATATGCACACATTTCTGCACCAGTGTACTTGGCGCATTTTTTTTTAACGTGCTTTCCCCGGAAGGCAAATTCCACGATCTATTTGTGATTCAGTTTTATCAAATAATATTCTATTAATGAAAAAATTATACTACTGTAAACGATTAAAGTGGCCTGCTAGTGAACTCCCTCGTCTTCTCGGTGTTTTTATATGGTGCGGAGACCTGGTCGATGACCAGCGCAGACAAAAAACGTATACACTCGAAATGCGGTGCTGGAGGCGTATGCCGCGTGTCCCATGGACAGCTAGGAGAATCAATGTCTCCGTACTAAATGAGATTGGCAACCCGAAGAGGCTATCATCGGTGGTGCTCTGCAGGATACTGCGATATTTTGGTCATGTGATCAGAGCGGACAATTTGGCTCATCCAAGGAAAGGTCAACGGAAGAAGAAGCCGAGGTCGTGCGCCGACTAGATGGTCGGACGCAATGTGCAAAGCTGCTGGTCGTACCTTTCAGAATTGTGTATACATCGCAAGGAATCGGAATTGTTGGCGCAGTCTGATCGACCGGGTGACAGATTATGGTCACGATACCCTTACATGGGGTGAGACGATTCGATAAAAGTGGCTTGAGGTATTGTTGATTTGGATAAAAATTTAGTCTGACTGAGAATGTTCAAATGTAACTTCAACAGTAATGTCTTCTTCATTTTTTTCTGCTTCTTCTTCTTCTTCTTGCTGGATATCTGTAAATTGTTCTAATAAGGATGATTCAGTTGTCTCCTCATTGATATAAAATTCCTCATCTGTTGCATTCGATTCAACATTTGAGCAAGACTGGCCTCGACCATTGGTACATACTGGAGAACAAAATAATCCAACTTTTCTACAGCCACAGTTTGCACTGCAATCCTTTAGGCAATTGCAAAAGATGGTGTTAAGAAGTTTTCCGGAGCAGGTGGGAGTAAAGTTTGTATTGGCTCCAAATAAGGCCGTGTCCACGGGAGGGGGGGTAACTCCTCTCCCCCATGAATACTGAAACAGTTATTATAAATACATAAACATCTGAAAAAAATCAAAAATTTAAATTATATATTGATGATTTTTTAGGGTGTTCTTACTTTTTAAAAGAAAAAAGAAAACATATGCTCCATATTTTTAAGTACTTCATTAATATTTTATGCAAAATTTTTTATTACGAGTATAATCAATAACATATGTCATTTTTATTAATGTTCATATACGAGGTAATTCATTTATGAATATTACTAGGGTGGTTCAAATATAAACCGGAATTTCGTCATAAAAATTTTTATTTTATACTTACAGTGCTTATATTTTTTACAATTTTTCGAGATAACCCCCCTCGCACGCTACGCACTTTTTCCACCTCTCCGGCAATTTTTTTATTCCTTTTTCGTAAAAATCTCGCGGCTTGTCACATAGCCATTTGCGCACGAACGATTCCACCTCATCGTTGCTGTCGAAACGTTGTCCACCAAGTGCTTCTTTCAACGGGCCAAACAAATAATAATCACAAGGCGACAAATCTGGACTGTAAGGAGGATGTTCAAGTGTTTCCCAGCCCAATTCGGCCAATGTCTCCATCGTGAGCCGAGCGGTGAATTTCTGTTCAAAATTCAGAAGTCTTAGCACCCATCTGGCTGCAATTTTGCGATAACCTAGCCGATCATGAATTATTGTCTCAATACTACCTATGCTGATGCCCAATTCGTCGGTCATATCGCGTACACGGACGCGTCGGTCAGCCAAAATGAGTTGTTCGATGGCTTTGACGTGTTCATCTGTAATGCTGGTTTTTGGGCGCCGCGCATGTGGTATGTTTGACACCACTTCACGTCCTTTTCGAAACGCGGAACACCACTCGTACACTTGAGTTTTGGAGAGACACTCATCCCCGAACTGTTGGCGTAATTTTCGGTAAATTTCCACGGATTTTACGTCGTCTTTGACTAAAAAACGAATAATGATGCGTTGCGCAACAGACACTGGTACTTCTTTTTCACTCATGGCTCTAACTACACTAAAAAGTGAGGTTACGCGGTTCTAATTGCTCTACACGCTTCGTAACAAACCGGTCTAACTGCTAGTGCAACCACTTTTTCCACAATAAATTTTTCGCTTGTTTATTTAAAAATTCCGGTTTATATTTGAACCACCCTCGTATTAATATATAAATCAAAATGATGGGAATTATTAATAGTATGAATCAGGCCCGTGCCCAGAATTTTTGGAGAGGGAGGGGATTTTCTTCGCATATTTATTTTATAAATAATACATTTTTCACTAATATTCGTACTATTAATAATTTCCATCATTTTGATTTATGTATTAATAATTTACATAAATGAATTATCCCCCGTATATGAACATTAATAAAAATTACATATGTCATTGATTATACTTGTAATAAAAAGTTTTCCCTTAAGATATTAATGAAGTACCTTGAAATATGGAGTATATTTTTCCTTTTTTCTTTTAAACGTAAGTAAAAACATCCTAAAAAATCATCAATGTTTATTTTAAATTTTTGATTTTTTTCAGATTTTTGTGTATTTATAATAACTATGTCAGTTCCGATGAGGGGGTTACCCCCCCCCCCCCCGTGGACACGGCCTTCGTATGAATATTAGTTAAAAATGTATTGATATTTATACAATAAATATGTAAAGAAAATTTTTACCCCCCCCCCCCCCCCCCTTCATCAAAATTCTGGGCACGGGTCTGTATTAAAAAGCTTATTAAAACAATTTACAAAAATGATATTAAACAGTGTATTATAAAAGTATTGATTATAAAAATATTTTACAAAAAATGGATCATTTTCATCACTTAAAAAGAGTGTTATTTCATGATCATTCTTGCACACTCTTTTTTTATATAAAATTCCCCTTTCTGGAAAAATTTTAACTTCTTTTTCTTTCGTATTAATTTCTCAAACTAAATTAATAAACGACGATATTATTACTAAAAAATATATACGAAAAACATTAATGTAAAACAAAAATAATTTTTTAAATATGTTGCATGTTGTAATAATTTTGTATCTTACCTTATTTTTAGCATAAGTAAAACTGTTTTATATGAACAATTACAGAATATGAAATTAATATAATAAATTAAAACATTTACAATGCAAACTTAAATTATAAATATAATTAAAATCAACATTAACAAAAACTAATACCAGGAAATATGAAATTATAAATCACTCAATAAATTTAATTTAAAATGGTGTTAATAAAACAATATAAAATAGTAATAACAACTTAAATATCATATATTATAATCTTTTTTTTTTTTCTTTATTTTAATCCCTTTTATTCCTCTCTTGCTTCACTTTAGGTGCGCCTGGGTTGTTCAATTTTTTTTTTTTAACAAGTTCATACACTGCGCCCTAAACCCTGAAATCTGACTGTAATTTCTTCCGTATAGTAAAGATAAATCCAACTGGGTTTCAGTGAATCACTGCTCTTCCTCATCAAACTGTAAAACTGCCTCATAAGACTACCGGTAGCAGAAATTCAAACTCCAGTTGCAGAATTCTATATTAATTTCTCCCTAATTTTAGTTTCTAAGAAATTCTGGCAAAATGTTCATGTTTTTATAGATCACTAGCTGTTTCCCACCGCTTCAATCTGTACTTGGAAATTCATCTGATAAACAATTTTTTTAACTTATTTTCTGAGATGCTTCTGAACGCTCCAAAATGTTCGAAAAGATCGTTCAGCTGCATACAACATTTTGAATGTATTTACAGCTGTTCGGTAGTTTTTGCGGATACAAATCAGTTGTATTTTTTCAAAATCTATACAGATGACGTTAATAGATATTATCCAAGTCGTAAAAGATCATAAAACGTTAAAATGGCTGTCAGACTGACGCTCTACGCACGCAGTAAACAGTTCTACGTGTTATTCCGAGTTACACGCTCACCTGTTGTACGTAAATGTTATTAAAGTAGTTTTTATAATAAAAATGAGTAAGAAATTTTATGCTGATGAAAAAGGAAATAAATCATCATCAGCTCGTGCCATTCGGCGCACAATTTTCAACAGAAAGCCGCCCAACCAGCACATCTTCGAGGGCGACATTGAAAATATTTTTCAGCTCGCAAAAAAAATGAAAACTACGTGCATCTGAAAATGATACTGAAATTGATGCTACATTAGGCTACTGAATCGTGAATTTTATTTCTGTTTTTACTATGCTGTCATAAATTTTAGTGTGTGAAGAATGTGCAGATAGCGTTACTTTTTCGGAGTCATACAAACGCGGCCTTGGATTTAAGCTCGTTATAAAAAGTGCGGAAGTACTTCCATTAGCAGTAGTCCACTCATTAATGACCATGCTTACGATATAAATAGACATTTAACTTTTGCTATGAGATTAATCGGTATCAGGATTAATGGAATAAAAAAATTCTGTGCGTTCATGTGTGTCCCAAAACCACTGTTTCGAAAGGTTCCGTATGAGCAAATTCTTAGTGCACTTAGCACAAAGCGAATGCCTTGCATACCCTGAAAATGTATACTCACAAAAACCAACTATGCCAATGACAGTATTTGACGATATTCAAAAGGTTTATGAAGATCCAACGAGAGAAAATCTTCTCTCCAATTACCTTAGATGGTTTACACAAAATGCGAATGAAAATTTGAATGCTGTCGTTCGGTCAATAGCGCCGAAAGCGGTATCCAACGGCAAAAGCGCATTCTAGTTGTTCCCCACGGTTTCGCCCGTGTATTATAATGTCCCTTTAAATCTGTTTTTGGAAATTCATAAAAAAATTTTTGTTCTACCTGGGGAATTGTATTTATGTAAAGATTCTTTCTCTCCTTTAGGGGAAACACGTTTACCCCGTCTAACAAAAAACTGTCTTCACTGTTTAGCTGAAGATTATTGATCTTTCTATAACCTGTCTGTCGTGATCTAACAGAAAGTATCGCTCAACTAACCAGCACACATAGCCATCGTTTTGAAGAGGCTGACTTATTCACACGGTGATTTCCCATAATTACACATTTAAGAGAAGTCTTCTTCACTCATATCTTTCAACCACTTTGTCTCGAGATTTTTATCAAAATTAATTTATTATCGCAACAGCAAAACTGCATTAGTCGAGTAGGAATTTTAAATTTGAATATAAATAACATTCCCGGTAGCAAATTATTAAAAAGAAAGTTAAACAGTTGATTAAAAAAATTTATACAGCGGCTTTGGCCCAAAAGGTCGAATATTTGACATACCAGTTAAACACTCTATTTTATTTGTATATGTTCCTCTCAAGTTCAATAGTAAACGACTTAAATCTCTTCCAGTTTTTACAAACATATTGTACAATACATCTTCGTATTTCTACTCCTAATAATTCATTATTATACAATAAATAAGATGCAGACGAAAATAAACGTGCACCATCCCTATCCATGTAAAATACACAGATAGAGAACTACTGTATCATTAACACATTAATTCTACATTCATAATTACAGTGAATATATATATATATATATAAATAAAATTGAACTTAAACACACGAAAGTGAAAATTAAAGAAATAACAATTATTGAATAAACATTTACAACGTATAAAAATATAATACATAAATTTGATAATAAATACATTTACATTAGACATAAATCATTATCTGAATCGCTTGAAATAACATATGTGGAATAATTCAAAAACGAAAAATAGAAAAGTAAAACATTGCCTTTACCAGTAATTACAGCGACGGTAGTGACAGAAATAAATAAAAAATAGTAAAAAGTAAATTAAAAAGTTAACAAAAAAAATTTATACAGCGGTTTTGCATGGTCAGGCAATTCACAAAATTTTTTTAAACGATTAAAAACAGCACATATAACAGACAAAACTTACAAAATCAAAATAATTTCGATGTAAACGATACGAAAAGAATATGCAGATCGAAACAAATTTGAAACGAACGCGGACAATACAGATCAGTGATGAATTCAGGAATCTGTTTTTGGGGGGGGGGGGCAATTTATGTTCTTGGGGGGGGGGGCAGCGATTTTTTTTATATTTTTACTGAGAAATTTTTTTCGGGATATTCCTGAATAAAACCGAATTATATAAAACATGATTTATTACGTAATTTAAAATAATGAAAAACAAATGTGAATGATAAATTTCAAGTAAACTAACCGATTATAAACAACAATATTTTCTCAATTGGTTTAAAAATGATTAATTCTAATTTTAGCATTAAAGAACATATTGCAAAAACATTCTAATGGGTTCATTATCTTTTTATAATAAACGAATACGCCGTGTTGTTTCAGCTGTTTTAAATGGACTTTTCTTGAAAATAAAAAACAAGAAAAAGCAACAGAGACACCGAAATGAAGTTGTCTATAGATCATATCGCTTTAAAAAAAATAATAAATGAAAACCGAAAAGAGAAACCTTTAAAAACAATTTATTGATATTAATGATTAATGGATCGACGTGAAATGTGAGAGTTCCTGTTTACGCTGACCAAAAGTACCAACGGCAGCGAACAATTTTTTCAGCTCGCGAGTATTTTACATCTTTCGCACATTTGCAATGAAAGCATATCAATTTTTCATAGAATAACAAGCAAACGTCAAAGTCAAATTTTAAAAAATCATTTTTTTTTATTGCTATTTTATTAAGTTTCATTTTTTTGTCAAAAATAAATCTCATAATTTTGAAATTTAAAAATGTATCTGAACCATTTCAAAATGTTTTGGCAGCAACTTTTGACATAACCGTAAACAAAGCCAATAAAAAGAATTTTATTTCCTATGAAATTGCCGTATTCTTAAACAGCTTGTATTAAGTTCTTGGGGGGGGGGCAATTTTAGACTTCTGGGGGGAATTTCCCCCCAAAAACCCTCACTGGATTCATCCCTGATACAGATAAGAATTGATGGTATAATAAAAATAGTTTAATTTTACCTGGCAATATACGCTATCACTGTTCAGAATAAACACCACATTGTTTACGCTATTATAAAATACTAAACCGACCAAACAACAATCAAAAAACTGAACAATAGGAAAGCCAATGGACACGATCAAATTTCTAACAAGATGATTAAATTTCTTCACAAAGTAGACGAAAAAATATAATAAAACAAACTTTAATAACAAACAATATAGACCAATAAATTAGATAAATACCTATTTAGAAACGTTTTCGGGCATAACTCATCATCAGCTAAAACTAACTTAAAGGAACTTAAAACATACTGAAGTGAATATAGGGAATACATGTGTATACATCTACTATGTATACACATGTATTCCCTATATTCACTTCAGTATGTTTTAAGTTCCTTTAAGTTAGTTTTAGCTGATGATGAGTTATGCCCGAAAACGTTTCTAAATAGGTATTTATCTAATTTATTGGTCTATATTGTTTGTTATTAAAGTTTGTTTTATTATACAGTTTTAACAAACAGGATGTATTCACCTACAGACGAAAAAATATTTAAATTTATTTACCAAAAATGTATCGAACTAAATTATTTCCCTAACGTCTGGAAACAAGGAAAAATTAAAATAATAAACAAACCCGGAAAAGATTTAACAAATCCGAAATCGTACAGGCCTATAACGCTACTGTTTAGTTTAAGTAAAATATATGAAAAAATAATAAAAACTTTTCTGGATACAGAAATGAAAGAAAAAGCGATTTTAAACGAAAATCAGTTCGGCTATCTTAAAAACAAATCAACCGAGCTAGTAATAAAAAAGTTATGCGATTACATTGAAAAATATAAAAAACGAACAAGACATACGTTACTAATCAGCTTTGACATATCCGGAGCATTTGATCAAATAAAAATTGATGAAATCTTAAAAATAATGACAAGAAAAAATATATCTGGTACAATACAAACTATAATTCGTAAGTACTTAACAGATAGAAGAATTGGGTTATTTAATCAAGAAAACAAAATCCTATACAATAGGAGTGTCAACTCAGGAGTACCACAAGGTTCGGTTCTAGGGCCAGTACTCTTCAACATAGCAATGAGCGAAGTTCATAATTTGCATTTCAGTCAACACTGCAATATGATAAGCTACGCAGACGATATAATGTTAGTAGCAGGAATTAATAAAAAGGACGAAGTTTACAATATAAATGAAACAATAAAAAAATTGAGTAAAAACATTCAAAACTTAGGCTTACAATTCAACATAAATAAAACCCAAGCACTACTAATAAGTAGAAAACAAGACAGGGAAGAAATGATACATTGCATTGAACAGCACTTATGCATAAAGATAAAGATAAAATAAAAATAGTAAAAGAAATAAAATACTTGGGAATAATCATAGACACAAATTTAAATTTTGGAAAACACATCGAATTCATAATAGACAAGATTAAGATTAATTTCAAATTAAGATCACTATATTCAAATTTGTTCGGTTTCAAATATAAAGATAGAATAGTACTCTACAAAGCCATTTTTGGATCAATAATAGAATACTACATTACATTTTCCAGTTTTACGAGAAAAAGACAAGAGAATAAGCTGTTAAAATTACAAAGGAAAATATTAATAGGAACAATCTCTGGTTATCGCACAATATCGTATACTTCAGTCAACATCATAGCAGGAATAATAATACCTATAGACTTAAAGTTAGAAACTGTAAACCAAATCAAAACATTGAAACAAGAAGAAAAAATTTTAGACAAAAAAACGTTACGAAAACAGATCAATAAAATTAATTCAAGTAGTATACGACACTCTGGCAACTCAGATGTGATAAATCAAAAACTGGGAGAGTAACAACACGGGAAATAGTACCAAACTTAGAAGAAAGACTACAAATGAAACATTTTTATACCGATTATAACTTCACTCAATTTTTAACCGGACATGGAAATAATGGGGTGTCTATATGAAACGATTTAAAATTGCTGAATCGGACATCTATAAAGACTGTGAACAGAAAACAGATGATTAACATTCGATTTTCGAATGCAATAAGTTTAAAAACGAAAGAGAAAAACGGAAAATAATAAAAAAACCAATAACCGAAATACATAAAAAAAACTTTTTTAATTTGATCAGCTTTGTCAAACATGTAATGAATAACAAAACAAAACACATCAACAACAAATAATAACAGTAACAAGCAGAAACTCTGGCTGAAAAACCGCAAGGTACAGCGGAGTAAATAAATAAATAAAAAAAAAAAAACCAACCAAAAAAAAAAAGAAACTAAATCAGAAACAGGACATGTTCAATCGCTCAAGAGAAAAAAAACATCGGAATCAAATGAAACCACCATTCTCTCCTTTTGAAATAAACAAATAATCACAACCCAACTTAACACTATGACAGTAGTATAAGTTTTCTTACTCTTTTTGGTTACGATAAAAACTGTTCGACAGAAATATTTCTGTCTCCTTCTAATAATTATTGGCTATTTGAATTTTTAACAAATTCCAATTTCTAAGCTACTTTAATCCGAAACCAAGCTAAATACGTAAAGTACACTACTTTCGGGATGTTGTGTGATATTAAGTTTTTCTGAAAATAGATTATAACCTTTCTTCACTCTTAAAATTCCGATGATATAAAAAAAATGGAACAACCTTCGTAAATTTTTTTGAAAACAGTTTTCAACCACTTTTCAACACTTTAAGTTCAATTTTTCAAAAAAAATCTTTCTCATTTCATATTTTCGTAATATGGTGTGTTCAAATGGACTTTCTAAAAACCAATGCAAATGGTTTCGGCTGAGGCGTAATCATTATTTTATGCCAATAAAGGGGTGAAACCTTTGATACAATTAAACTTTAGGGTACTTAAAACAAATCGTGAACAATTTTGGTATTCCGTATAAAGAATATTAAAACAATAATTTGATAACTCATTTCTACGGGAAATATAAAGATTTATGTATTTTTTGGAAAATGGTTTTTTATCCCTTTCCACATCTTTAAGTTTAAATTTTCAAAAAAGCGTTCTTACTTGACTTTATCAGTATATACACTGTGTTTACATTGATAATCACGATTCGTTTTGATTGCAGAGTGATTTTTCGTTTTCCAAAAATGGGATTCTGCAATTTTTTCCCCTGTAAAATTTTAGAGAAGAAAAACTATTTTACATACTTTTAGTACACCATACACGTATGTCTTCATGCGAAATTACAATTAAACCCATTTTCACCAAAAAAATAACAGTTTTGTGTACTTTTTTTTTGAAACAGCTTTTAACCCCTTTCCGCAACTTCGAATTGTCAAAACAGCGTTTTTATTTGACATTTTCGGTATATACATTATATTCACATGAAATTACACGCGATAGTTACTATTTGTAAGGACTGCAGCGTGATTTTTAGTTTTCTCCAAAATGGGGCTTTGCCCTTTTTCCTAACGAAAATTTTGAGAGTTTTATAAACCTTTTTCACACTTTTAGTAGACCAGGCGAGGTGTCTTCATGCTATATTACAATTTGGTAAACCCATTTGAGCCAAAAATATAACAGCTTGTGTATTTTTTTGGAAATGATTTTTAACCTCATTCGACCCCTTAAAATACGAATTTTCAAAACAGCGTTTTTATATGACATATTCCGTATATACATGATTTCATATGAAATTACATGCGATAATCACGATTCGTTTGAACTGTAGCGTGATTTTCGATTTTCTCAAAAATGTGTTTTTGCCTTTTTCCGCCCTTAAAATTTTGGGGTTTAAAAAAAATTTTGCACGTATTCAGTACACCATATGAGACGTCTTCACGCGGAATTACAATTTGATAAACCCATTTGTACCAAAAATATTACAAGTTGTGTGTTTTTTGGAAAACAGTTTTTAACCCCTTTTCATCCCTTAAAGTTCGAATTTTCAAAAAGCGTTCTTATTTGACATCTTCAGTACATAAATAATGTTCATGTAAAATTTCAATTATCTAGTGTAAATGGTTTCGGCTGCAGCGTGATTATTTTAATTTTTTAAAAAGAGATTTTCTGACTTTTACCCCCTTTTTTATCCCTAAAAAATTTGATTTTTTTAATGCATTTTTAGATGGCGTGTCAGTACATAGTTATGGTTGCATTAGATGCCAATTATCAGCTTGATAGACCTAGTAGTTGCAACGATATATTAATAATTGCTGTGCCTTCCAAATATTTCCCGATTTTCGCTTTTATATACATATATACAGATTACTTACATATATACTGGATAATGTTACTAAATTGCATATGCAAATATTTAAAAGAAATTTAAAAGATATTATTATAAAGGATTATTTATAACATTATAATGTAACGTTTTTGCACAATTAATACTTACGATTATGCTGTGATTCAATATTTTGTTTGCCTTACGAAGTTGCTTTCCGCTACTTTACTTTCTTTGCTGTAATACTTATCAGAGTCAACTGAACTTGGTTTTCGAAAATCACGTTACTTTCATCACTATAATCAACTGTTTTTTATCCTTTTTTAACCATTCCATTCTTATCATACTATTTCAACATTCTATAAACTGTCCAACTACTTTCCCAGTTAACCCCTTCATAAAATATAAACATAATTCACATTTAAAGCCAATGGATTATTAACTTATATGTATAAGTGTGTGTGTTTTTCTCTCTCTAAAAATACATTTATTACCCTCAACAAAAAACAGACTCCACATTTAACTGAAGATTCTCCGTACTTCTATAACTTGTATTTATCGCGATCTAACAAAAGTTTCGCTCATTTAAAGAAACAATAACCTGGCAAAAACATATAGAAACCAAAAAAAGTCTACATCCTAACGACTTGCTCCGGAGAACTACTTAAATATAATTCGTACTATATAAATATCGTATGTAACTTTCTAGGCGTATAGCCTCAACGTCATTATCTATGATCATAATAATAATTTATAGTATGTAATACTGATTATTATTTTAAACAATGTTGTAATTAAGGCTAAAAAAAGAGAAAATAAAGGCAAAGGTTAGGCAACTTTACCGGTTATTGGGTCGTCATCCGAAGCTAAAGTTATATCATAAGTGCCCAATCTATAAAGTAATAATCAAATCAATCTGGACTTACGGTATTGAATTATGGGGATGCGCCAAAACCAGCAACCGTAATATCATACAGCTCAAAATAAAATTATACGGATGATAGCAAAAGCTGCATGGTTTCAAAGGAATACAGATTTGCACGGAGATTTAGATCTGAAGTGTGTGGATGAGGTCATTCCAGAAATCGTAAGTACGTGCTATGAACGGCTTCAGGTTCATAGAAATCCAATAATTCAACAGTTGCCGACGGAGGAATTCGAATTATGTAGACTTAAACGCTGTAAACCTGTAAATCTCGTGTATTCGCTGTATCCTTAAAAAATAGTCGCTGGGCTAAGTTTTTATTTCACGCTCCTTTCCCAGTTGCTATATTTATTACGTATTTAAGATTTATTTTAAGATTGTAATAATTGCTCAAAAGAAAAAAATAAAAAAAAAATTGACCATGGTAATCATTTGATCGCAATTATTTTATTTTAAATATTTAGCACAGTCAATATTTTTTATTTAAATTTCTTTTTTCATTTTATCGAATGAATTTTACCGTTCTAGTTTCCACAATTCATTAACCTAAACTAATAAATTATGCACTAAAACTAACTACAGGTATCAGCTTATCCACTGGTAAAAATCCGAACAAAATCGGTTCGATAGTTCGTAAGAGATTAGCCTGCACAGACAAACATACAGATAAATGTTCCAACTTTCATATAGGAAAATGCTGCAGATTAAAAGCCAATTAGTATGGCAAAAGAGATGTATATACATACACCTATAGAAGTGGCATGGACTGTTAGTGGAAAATTAAGGAGCATACCGGAAGAAAGGAAAATAATGCCTTAAAAGAAAAGTACTTAATCCAGTGGGTGTGTACTGCTAGTAAATGTCCGGAGGAACGTCTAGTATAACAGTAAGAAGAAAATTAGGGAAAAAATTAACGGAATATCAAAAGAAAACTTGAAAGAAAAATGTCGAGAATAACTCGGTATGAAATAATAAAAATAAAATGATCGAAAGTAAATGAGGAACAAACTAAAATGGACAAATTGGCCGATTATAAAATAGAAGATCGTTAGATTAACAAATTGATAGGTCAAAAACAAATGAGCCAAAGGAGATCAAGAGCACACTGGGAAGACGACAGAGGAAACTGATCGTATGTGGCGGTGGGACAGAAAAACATGAAAGCTCAAACAAGCGGCCCATTGCCTGTAGTATATATGAAAATTCCGAATGAAGAAGAAAGAGAAAATCATTAGTATCAAATTAGTAACATATTAACATTGCACATATAATGATAGCGGGAAATTTTACAACAATACTGAAGCTGCTAAAATCTAACAAAACCCGGATCAATTACAACTATTATGGGTAATTTCGTTGCCAAATTGGACGGGAGATTGAAGGAAAAATAACTAAAGTATTTCAAGTCATGTTTGTATAAAAAATTCGCTTTGCGTCTGTTAAATACATTTGTCAGCTGCTACAGCGACGACTGTGTATAATATTCGAAAGTGCTCAGTAGCTAGGAAGAAAAATATTACCAGTAAAATAATCAGATAAAATAGGAAACAGATTTGAAAAAGAAATGGAAAATTAAAAATTTATCGGAATCCCCACTGTGGTGGAACTCCGTTGAAGCAGCAATAACTAAAGTTGCTGCGACGTCTTTGTCCACTCTCTTATCGTTCTCACCATGACTTTTGGGCTGATTTTTATCCGTCTCTTTTCTCCAATCCTAACTTTTTTTACCTTGCTATACAACCCTCTCCTCCTACTTCTTCCTGATTTAATAATTTTCCCTGCATCAGCCGTTCTGTTATTTCTTCCATAATTCGCCTCCGCTTTAATCACAGTCTGCTTCCTGCTTCCCTCTTTCGTTTTAATATTGTTCAGTCTCCCTTGTGTCCCCTCCATCCTCTTACCTTTAATTTGACCTGTGATGTAAATCACCTCCTATTCGAATGGTCATCTATCTCCTCAGAACGCGCAGTTCTTTATTCTAATTAGCTTGGCCTTCGTCTCCCGACCCCTTACTGTGCCCACTACATTCTTGCTCTTCCTTCTCTTTCTGTTGTTCCTATATTGGCTATCTTTATTTCTTCAGTTTCTAATCGCTTCCTGATTTAACTTTCAAGTCCCTACATTTCATTATTTGTTAGTCCTTTGTGCTGCGTAAATGTCCTGAGTTGACGCGCCAAAAAAAAAAAAAAAAAAAAAAAAAAAAGATAAATTAAAAATAAACGATAACAGAATGAGTGATAAATAGATAAATGCGGAAATGTTACAAACAAACCGGCGAGAGCAATAAGGCAAGAAATAGTGTAAAGAAATAAACAAAAAAAAAAGAAAGAAATGCGTATCGTGCTAGCGAAAACTGGACTGGATCACAAATCGTTTTGGAATTGAAACGTTTGCAGAAAAACGTGATCTCTTTTCAGCGTGTGCAGAAAGGGGGAAAAAAAAGAAAAGGAAAAGGAGCTCAAGAAGTAATAAGAAAACCTTGAAAAGGTTACGAGATATGTTAACAAATGCGGATAGCAGTGTAATCGTTTGGTTAGCGGCAAAACTGCGATGGCGAAAAGAATAAATTAAATAATTATTTAACGGTAATAAAATAAAACCCGTAATCCAAATAGATGTCACATCGGATGCAGTTGGACAAGAAATAAACGAGTCCAGTTCGGATTCAGGCGGAAATAATTTTAAAAAAATTACAATATAGGAATATAGCGATGGACTTCTACCTCTCTAACGGAATCGTCTGACAAATTAGGCAGTGCCAAGGGAAAGTAGGTGCACACGCATTAAAGGAGATCAACCTTCATCGTTGTAAACTAAAAGTCGAACCTGAAAACACTGATCATTACTGGTCCGGCCAATATTTACGGAAAATGTGAAATATAAATAACACATAACCTAGATTCAGGAACAACCTTGCAATTAGGGAAACGTTATCACACACCCATTCAAACTCATCGAGACATAAATGTTAACATACTCGCATGTTTAATTAATAGCCGCAAAGCATTTAACATGGTAAAATATAATAAAATGATTGTAAAAAATCTGTATACATATACACATATAAATTCGAGTGATGCCATAATGAGGTTAAAGTGCGTATTATCAAATTCGACCGCAATAAAGTGTGACGTCAAACAGAGCTGCATTTTCGGTTATTCTGATTACGCGTAGAAGCTATCTTCAGAACAACCAGAGTCGGAAGCAGTCCAATTTTTAACAAGCTCAGATTGGCAGGTGACCGACCAGACAGTATTAGTAGTATAAGTAGTTAGGAGATCTATATCGGACTTTTCAGAGAAAGCATTCGATCGTATTCCACGTCACTTAATTCCGTACGCATTAAGACACTGTCGAGTTCCAGAAAGTCTTGTGAAATAGTTGGAAGTGCCGTATCAACTAGTGTAGTCTGTAGGTGATTCCTCGATAGTTTTTCTATTCATATAGGGGTAAAAGTCCGGACACTCACCATTATTGTTTAATATAGTGTAATGTGTCCATTACATGAGCTCAGGGTAAATTTCAAAATAAAAATAAAAAAAAATAATAGTTTTGCGAGAGAGTAAATGTGCGTGTGATTAAAATTCTGTTTGTCGGTCGGGGGTAAAAATACTACCACGCGGTCAGACTGGGGTCGATGATTGGGGAAATGGCGATGATAGGTCTCCGTTGGAACAAAGGACAAGTAAAATGATGAGGCACGGATAGAAAATAGAAGCCAGGTAGCAGACAGTTACGATTGGAACCTTCTTAGAAGATTTTTTAGATCAGTTCGGTTCGTCATCCGTAAAGAGTCTCGAAAACGATCTCCGTTAACAAAAAATAATTTTGTGATTATTAATCGAACCGTCTGCAGCGCGAAGTAGTAAATGGTCGCCCGTCAGAATCGTTATATTAAAAATCACGCGAAGATTGATTAATTTTACGCGGCACCGAATTAAATTGAGTTCACTCCATCATCGACCAGCACGAAGCGATCGTCTCCTTGGGAGCCGTCATCGCAGCATTAACCACCACCGACAGATAGTGTTGCGCATAAATTTATTTAATATTTTATAATTATTGTTCTCGCGTCGAATGTATAATAATTGTGTATTTTCTGCGTCCGGTCGGTAAAGAAAGATCGTTGTAGATTATTGGAAAATAAAAGATAATTTAAAATCTCAGTTTCAGATTAATACTAATTATAAATAAATAAATAAAATCCACACGAGTTCGAAGAGATTTCGTGGTTGACATCCCTGAGGACTCAAATTAGCAAACGGTATCGTTTCAATAGTGTCTGATGGATTTATTCACAGGGACGCTTTGTATGCAGACGATATATATATATATATATATATATATATCGTATATATTAATTGCCAATACAAAAGTTCAAGAGATCGTAAAAATATAGGTTAATAATATAATGGTTTCAAAGTTAACATTAAGAAAATCCATAACAATGGATTTAAGTATATTGAGATCCATCAAAATGAAGAAATACCTCTAATTTAAATTCTGCATAGGGGCGGACGGTGGCGTTAAAGATGCAGTTTGCCATCGCATAAATATATAGCTTGGATGAAGGTGGAAATTATGTGATAAACGTATGCTGGTACGTCTGAAGTCAAAAGTCTATGATATCATCGCCCTTGGACCGGTTATCTTGAGAATGTTGCCCTGCAACTAAACTGGTAGAATAAGCAGTACATGCGAAGCAAATGCAAATAATGCTCAGTTATTAGGGAATTCGCTCATCTGCTGATTTCATTAAAATTCTCCGATGAACTACGTGAAAGCCGGCTAAATAGTACAGACGAGTAAAACGTGTCCAACGAGACGGCAACAACTGGCTGATATGTACAGCATAATAGTTCGAGGAACAAGGCAAAAGAACGATAGGAAGACCAAAGCGAAGACGGACTGATTATCAAAAGCACCAGTATAGATATTAGCCTTTGGAGGAAACGTTCAATTCAATTGGTCGGACGGTTGGTCAATGATCACAACGGTAGAAAAAAGGTTGGCTTCAGGTACTCGAAGAAATGATTTATTACGTAAGTAAAATCACAGGCCTTAAACGTACACCGAAAAATTTATCGATTATTCGACTATTTTTTTCGAATATCCGTAATAAATGGGTATGAAAAATAAAGTCGGAAATAAATATAAAATGTTTCGGCAGTTTAAAAATCGAGAAATCGAGAAATTGAAAAATTAATATATTTTAATCGATTTGAAGTTAAATAATTAATTAATAAACCCGTAAGTCAGTTTTACGTTAGATAACTGATCAATATTCGGTGTTGGTACTTTGATAATATTGTGTTTATATTTTATGTCCAATGTGGCACAGCGAATATTAAAAAATCAATAGGTTTTTTAAAGGAAATTACAAAAATCGGTAATTACGGTTAACGGACAACAACATAAAGTTTTAAAAAAATATAATATAGTGCAGTAGCGAAGAGAGTTATATTGAACAAAAACTGCGTCAGTGTTAAGCGAGAAATTCGGTAGTGCATTTCTCCGAGACCGAAAAATCGGTTTAAGGGGAAACGCGAATTTAAAATCTTAATCTATAATTCTACTTATATAGCTGAGTATCGTATTTTAGAAAACGGAACCGAAGCGTTCGAAATACGTAAGATACTCCTAGAAGAAGCCGAACTTCTATCTGCAATGAAAAAAAGAAAGTCACGGTACTTTGGAGTTTAAACTGCCAGTTAGAAATATCTGAAATGCATTTTTTCTACACAGACTCACAAAACTTATTCCTATGAAAACTTTTCTCGATAAAATTAACTCGGGACAAATAAAAAATTACCCCCCTGCTTTCTAGAGTAGCGCATAGCACAAATTTAGTTTTAGTAAACTGGTGTATGGACACTGCTGTTATTTAATTTATGGATTGTTTGCAAATTTTATCGTTTTTTAATTAAAATCTAAAATTTATACCTTTAGCCTTCCCTTGGAGCTCTTAATTATTCTTCAACATCAGTCGTTCCTGATGAATCAAATGTACGATTTCTGTCTGTCTACTGCGGTCGCGCTGCATATTTTCACTGATAGTTCGAGTGGGCTTTGTATTATTCTTTCAATAACTTTTTTTGTTTTTATTTTTTTTTAAATAAATAATTTTACAAACTTCAGGTGCCAAAAAATAAACGAAAAATAGGGCAATTTTAATTTAATATTGTTGAGGGTATAAAAAGAAAACAAGAAAAAATAGAGAATTTCCCGTATTTCGGATAATGTTTTTAAAATAACACAAAATATACTTTAATGCGAACAATTTAAACCCCCTCAATTATATATACAGGAGCGGATCCAAAGAGACATATTGGGAAGGGAAATTGTATAATTACATTAAAAAAAACCCATAAAAAACCGTATATTTGTACTCTTCTATATAGTAATATAACACATTTAGATTTTGTTTTATCCATACCGAAAACGAGTGTTTCTTACCGGATAGGAGCATGAGACATAAATTTACTTATTATTAGTCGTACATAATTAAAGTTTGCGGGAAAAATAATAAAAACAACTTCACATAATATCTTATACAGTAGACAGTAGATTTGAGAAAAATACCTTATTTCACAAAAAAAAATCAAATAGCGACCTCTTTAGAAATTTAAAATGTTTTGAAAATACGTAGTTGTTACAATTTAATTTAAATTTTAGGTGAAGAATAAAAAAATTCTAAAATTGTAGCTAAAATGGTAGTTTAGAATTTGAATAGTAAATTACTGGAAAAAATCGGAATATAATATTTTTATTAGACTTTACTTCTTATTTATTTTTGTTAGTAATCTGATCCGAATTCTTTGTCCCGAGCAAATAAAAAAATATGTACATTTCTCATAGGACTATTTTCATTTACATTATAAAATAAAAATTAAAAATAAATAAAAAATGCAAAAGATCGATGACACTTGCGTTTAAAATAAAATAGAAACGAAACATTAATAGTTTTACTATAAAACAATATTAAATATTAGTTATAATTAAATCCATAGGTAACAGTTCTACAAAACTTTTGTAGGATAAATTAAGTTTCTTTGTTGTAACAAATTTTTTCATCCTCACAGCCTTTTTTGGTTCGAAGACATCGGAGAAAGGATTCGAAAATAAGCTTACATCGATTTCTATGAGAGTCCATCCTTAGTAGTTTTTTATTTTATAATCTGAAGAATGCGAATACTCTGATTTTGTTCTTATTCTGATAAAATTAATAATAGTTTCGTTCCGGTTAATATTTATTGCAATTATCATCGTGTTTATTATTCATATTTTTTCTTTTCCATAGCTGGTGATCGAAGAAATACTTTTCGGGAATTCGTGCCGTCCGTTCGGTTCCTTCGAAAGATTTATTCCTTTTGGATTCGTTTCATCAAAATTTACCGTTCATTTCGGGAGTCACATCAATGTTGCATAAATAAAACACAAAAGTCTTGCCTAATTTTTAATATTCTCCGTTTCCATTCGTGACGAAAAAGCTTACCATTTAATAAACTAATGTGTAATGCGGTCAGAAATGGATGTAACGAATAGCGCACAGGTGCAAATGTTATCAGGAAGGCTTTTGAAGTACCTTAAGTTGCGGCTGGTCACAGCAATGTAAGGAACAGAAGAAAAAGATTAAAACGGGAGATTAGTAATTTAGAGAAGTAAAAAATTATTTTTGCAGATGTCAAACATCGGAATATTATTCTAATAGCTTCTGTTAAAAGCAACAGAAATTCTCGGAGAAACATAAAATCATCTAACGTTACGTAAGTGTAAGTAAATCCACATGAATATACACATACACGTATGTAGCAGAAAAAAAGTTATTCATATTTTATAAATAAAAAAGTACACGGCGTTCATCGGATATCACGTCACGAATAATGCTGTCGATTGAATTGTAAACAGCTTCAATGACAGCTAACGGTAAATATTTAACTGTCAGCATAATTTTTTTGTTTTCATGTACGCGCCTGATATAGGAAAGAAGATAGAGTCAACACTCGCACAGACAAGTTGTGAACACAATCAGTTTAGACGAAAGAATCAAGCCGAAGTGAAAGCCATTAAAACATTGTCGAGTAACTACTGAGGAGCAGCCCTAGTGAATAATTTTTCGGAAACGATTGCTGAACCGATCGTTCACTTTTCAGTGAAAAAATCGAGATTCGGTCTTTTAGGGGAATCGTTTTTATTTGGATTCGTTCAAAAATCGGCTCATCTTTAACAGAGAAGGAATAATTATTGTTCATGCGTGTATCGACGGATGAGAGAAATTGTATATAATTGTGTTAGCTTGTGTTTTTGTGTAATGTAATTCCCTTACCCGATATAGATTTGCTTTATCGCTATGAACGAAGCTGAGATTTGTAAGAAAATTTTCGAAATTTTCCTAATTACTGCGACCAGAAGATTCCTTTCCAAATTATGCCCTCCACTCTTATTCATTCCACTTCCCGATAAAAGCCGGTGTTTTACACCTAGGAAAATCTCCCCATCTTATCTTTTATTTCTCTTCGTCTTACTTCATTCTGGTTTTACACATAATCTCCTTCAATAATTTCTCCTATTTTTCCTTCAACTGCGCTGATCTCTGTCATTCTCCTAAAGTATTTATTATATCCTTATTTTCCAAAAATTAAGTACGAATTCTATATAGCCATCAATTCCCTATTTCCTTTTAATGTAGTCTTTTCCACTGATGGTTTCTGAGAAGGCTTGCTGACGTTGGGGTTTCTTTAATCCTTTCTGATTTTAATATTTAGGATCTTATTTCCTTCTTTCTTTTCTACATTCACAAATCAATTAATCACTAACCTACAGAATCCATCACTTTCTCTACCGTTAATCGCCTAATTATTTGATTACCTCCGACTTCA
Organism: Icerya purchasi; assembly: GCA_039619475.1. Classification (NCBI taxonomy): domain Eukaryota; kingdom Metazoa; phylum Arthropoda; class Insecta; order Hemiptera; family Monophlebidae; genus Icerya; species Icerya purchasi. The sequence goes on along the minus strand of CM077115.1, from coordinate 189,587,448 downwards.
TGAGCGTCCTTCAGACTACACGTTCTCTTCCTTTCCTTATCATTCTTGCGACTTTATTATTCTTCGTATTATACGTTCACTAATGCTTACTCCTTCCTGTCTCCATTTGATTCGCGTCGATTTTTTGTGAGTTCTTGGCCATTCGAGCATCAATATCGATAAAGTGGGCCGATTCTTTGACACCAAGGTTTTTGAAGAAAAATTCCATCCCCTAATCTCCTTCTACTACGTAAAAGTTTTCAACTCGGATTTTGGTCGAATGTATACACACTTCCTCTTTTTCTAATAATTATTCCTTTTTTATCTGTCACATATCTTGATGTTTTTACCTTGAAAATGTAGCTTAAAATCAGGAGCGGATCCAGAAGGGCATGGGGGGGGATTAGATAATTACGTAAAATCTTCTACGGGAAGCAGTCAATTTGAGAAATACCTTGTTTCATAAAGAAAATCGAATAGTGTGACCTCTGTAGAAAATATTTTAAAAATACATAATTATTACAATTTTTAATTTAAATTTATATTTAGGGGTGAAAAATAAAACGAAATTATAAAATTCTAGCTAAAATGATAGTTTAGAAATAGTAAGAAAAATAGTATTTCTTATTAGACACTTTACTTCTTTTTTATTTTTGTTAGTAATCCGCTCAGAATGCTTTGTTCGTGAGCAAGTTTCTCATTGAACTCTATTTTCATATACATTACAAAATAAAAATTAAAAATAAATCAAAAAAGGCAAAAGACCGATAACAGTGTTGGGTTTAAATCAGAATAAAAACGTAACATTAATAGTTTTGCTAGAAAACAGTTTAAATATTAGTTATAATTAAGTCCATAGGTGTAACATTTATACAAATCGTTTATAGCATAAATTAAGTTTCTTTGTTATAACAAATTTTTTCATAGAGGCTTTGGTTCTTTTGGAAGAAGGTCCCCTATTTCATCTTCGGATCAGCCACTATTAAAATAGAAAAATCGAACATTATACTTCAAAGTTTTTTTTGATAAAAATTTAATTTCTTCATATTTTTATACACTTTTCAATAAGACTTGTAATTAGTATGCTTTTAATTAATACTAAATGTTTCGTTTATTTCTCTACAGATTTTATTAAAAAAAAAAATTTTTAATTTAAAATATAATATTGTAAAATTGAATTTACTTAATAAATTTGTAGTGTTAAAAAATTCAATCGTAATTCTAACAATTTTAAAATGAAATGTTTAAAAAAAAAAAATACCGACTTTGAGATGTATTATTAAAATTTAATAAAAACAAAATGATTATTCGATAAAAAATGTATTTTAGAGTGTGGTATACCTTAAGATGATATTATTATCGTAATTCTTATACAAACGTTAACATTTCGCAGTCGGCACCAAATTAAAATTACAATATCTAGAAACAATTTAATGAATATTTAAGGCAGTTTTTAAATATTATTATAATTTTTAATGTCGACTCCAAAAAGTTAACGTTTATTTCTCTGCAGATTTTATTAAAAAGTATTCTAATAATATAACATTATTAAAAAAAAAAATTTAATTTAAAATATAATATTGTAAAAGTAAAATTGAAAATTTACTTAATAAATTTATAGCGTTAAAAAATTCAAGTGTAGTGCTAACAATTTTAAAATAAAATACTTAAAAAAAAAAAATACCGACTTCAAGATTTATTACTAAAATTTAAAACAAGTTTCACGAGCCTCCCAAAATCCTTTCTTTTCAAACTCACCTCTATCTTCTCTCTTTCATAAACTTTACCTTAAAGTTCTTATCCCAAATATTAGCGCAGTCAACAATAAATCCGTCTTTGGGACTTACGATCAAAGAACTTACATATATAGATCGAATCTTAAATCCTGCCTTGCCATCGTGGACCTACTATATAACTTTGTCTTCTCCTTGATTAACAGTCGTTCCTCAAAGTTTGCTATAGTACACAAGATATTTAAAACGTCTCCCATTTTTTATGCTGACGCCTGAAAATCGTAGAACCATACGGAATGTACTGTTGTACATAATTCCGTTACGGTAAAACGTTGTTCTCTTCCGATTTCATTTTCGACAACATCAACGGAACTAAACGGAGTAAAATTGGCAATTGATTGGGCAATTGCTGCGAAAAAAAGTAATAATATATGTAGTAATTTGTACAGACTCGATTATGGCCTTCAAAACATTCGAAAACGTTCAACACATCCAATTGCTAAGTATATTTGCGGACAAATAAGACGTTATCCTTTGCTGGCTGCGTTTTTTCTTTGGATACCTATGTGGATATTCCTGGCAACAGTTTAGCGGATAGATCAGCTAAAAGGAAGCCGCCAGCATATGTCCTTCATCGAGCATTAAAATTCTCCTTTTGAAGATCTAAAGAGTTGGATAAAAAAGATCTTTTGCTGGAATTGTGGAACAAAATTGGATAAATCAAGCTAAGAAGCCTTCCCATCTTTGTACCATCAAACATTACGTAAGAGCGTGGAATTATCAACCAGCTGGTCGCGGAGGACATATTTTTAAAACCGATCGAAAAATGGCTGAGATATCGTAAAAAAGCCGAAAATCACAAAATGGTGACTACAGCAGCAGCTCCCAGTGGGACTAGGAGTCTGAAACTTTCAGCATCAGCTACTTTTTTGTCATGTCCTAGATGTATATATTTTTTTTATACAGTTTGGTTCGAAGGCATTTTTACCCATCTTAAACACCCTTTAAAGAAATATATTAAATATTTATTAATTTATTACAATCGTTTTCCCGTTGCATTATTGCAATTACGTCAATATACGCATAGACTGTATTGAATTTTTAGGCAATTCCGTTCTCGACGAACGGTGTGATAATAATCTCGAGGCGTTAGAACAGATACGATTTTATTTATCGAATAGCGGTAGAGGAAAAGCCTTCGTAAAGGTCATGCGATAATCGTAAAATTCCGTGAGAAATGAAAGAAAAAAACTGATTTCTAATTTACACGAGACAACAAATTTTTCCACCTTTAGCCGTGACAAGGGACCGGAAATATTGGTATTGCACGCGATACCACGCTTTGGAATCGTGTTTACGCATTCAAATTATTTTCTGGTCCTCTTTCATTTGAACTCTACGCTGTCGCGGATAAACAAGTTATTTTTTGTTCACTATCACAGTAAGAAACAATTCTGTCGGACACACCATTCGATTGCTTAATTGAACCAGATTTTGAAGGAGGAAAGATATTGCCGAGTTATTTATCTCCGTGGAAAAACGGGAAGTTTCAGTATTAAACAATTTAATAACAAATTTTTAGCTAAAGGAAAATAGATGACGTAATGATCGTATAAAAGCATTATTACGCACATTTCTATATATTAACGGAAAATTGAGTTAAAAAGGGGTCGCGGTCGGGTTTGTAGTCGCGGTCGGGGGGGGGGGCTTTTAATTTTAGAAAATTTCAAAGTAACGACAGAAACGACCAATGTTAAAAATCGAAATATTAAGTCGATATTTTAAAAGCTTCCTAATCGCGATATTGATAGCTCGATTACTTTCTGACGTAGTGTAGCTTTAAATATAAGTTATCCATCAATTTTCGGAATTAAATAAAAATATCTCTTAAATTCAGCATTATTAGGCTATATATTGCAAAGTGGAGAGAACGGGATTGCGAATGGGGCGGCCAAAGAAGGGGAGGACTGCCTTAGATGATTGTTCTTTCATTCCTTCATCGGACTTAAAATTTCTAAAAACTACAGCGGAGGAGAAATGGAGTCTGGATCAGTAAATAATAAATAAATAAAAATCCTATTATTAACAAACAAAAAAAAAAAAAGAGTATAAATTTACTTTAATCAATTAAAATAACTTTTACTTTAGAAACCTTATCAGGCGTAATAGCCTGCCATTAATTAATACAGAGTACACTCAACTGAAATCCAAAATGCACGGCTTTTTTAGTTTCCTTTGAGTGTATTTCCTGTTCTTTGCTGATTATTATGCCTGAAAAGGTTTCCAAAGTACATTATTTTAATTTATTAAAGTAAATTCGCATTTATTTCTGTTTATCTTAATAAGGGGATAATTTATTTATTTTATATTTATAAATTTTAACAACAAAGAGCTTATGTATCTACATTAAATCTAGAGATATATACTATAGGCTTTTCTTCACTCCGATGCAAACCGCGTGGTTCCATAAAATCCTGGTTCATGTATACTCACATCTATTTCCCTAAGTTTGTTATACTTCTCATGCACATGCAGTTCTCTCAGTTTCACTAAAGGCAACAGTTCCCATTCAATTTGCAGACATCATTTTTCAACGGAATGTGCTGAAAAAAAAAATGTAAACCACCTGGTCTCTCGCAAAATAACTATGCCACGAATGAAATAGAATTTTGAAGCGGAATTCGCATTATATCGCTTCAGTGTGTGTGTGTGTGTGTGTTGAGCGTACAGTATGTTAAGGGTATTATTAATCTTATTCAACACCCGCGTTAGCGATATAGCAATATTTTCAAAATGTGATTTAATAAATTGGGCATTTTTAAATAGCGGCTATAAAATCTCTGTTAGACATTAAAGGTACACCGATTAAAAACGATTTATTATTACAAATAAAATACGAGCGTTCGTCTTCGCTCAACCAATTTCGAGATACGCACACACACACACACTCGTGCTTACAATTAAAACCAGAGCGGATCAATTTGAGTCAAATGATTCGTTCCCTCCCCTTTTTTGAACTGCCGCAGATTTGTGTACACAAGAAAATTATTTCACCAATCCCGAAAAAAGTTTCGCTTCTCTATGCAAAGGTTTTTTAGTTTTTCTCCCACTATTTCCGACCAACTATGAATTTGTAAAAAAAAGGAAAACAAATTACGGGTAATATCGAATTTTGCACACACTCATTATTTCACACCTATCAAGACTAAAAGGTCATTACGTAAATTAGAAACAACAATGTAGAGTGAAATAACGTTAATTTTACTGCTGCGCCATTAGCCAGTTTTTTTTTGCATTTCACAGTTTATGTATTTGTTTTTTTTTTTATGATCCGACTTTAGTTAACTATCAAGCCATTTGATCAAGGGACATATTTATTTCATATACTTTTTAAGATTTCGTCTGATTTTTTTCTTTTGTTTCTTCTCCTTTCTCCTTTCTCTTTATTTAAATTTCTGTTTTGTGATGTTTCATAAATTTATGTATTAATACGGAGCGAGACTATCTTTGATATCGAATTTGTTATAATCTAGACTTGGTTCACCACTGGAAAAGTATGGAGGGCCGAAAGTATTTCTAAATCTCTGCGTCTGTTCGTGTAGTTCATCCTGTCAATATAGTTCATTGCGCTCCCGCTGCAGGTTCTTTCGTTCGCAGTATTAATTCTCAGCATTGTGGCCACTGCTCTGCAGTTACGGCCATATTGCAGGATGAAGTTTCCTCCTTTACACTTACTATCTAATAAAATATAAGTAGTGTTTAAACAGTTGGACAAAAACAAGAGAATGTTTTCTTACTTTTTTTACTTTGTTTTGTTTTCGTGCATTGAGTCTAATTTGAACGTTAGCCTGCTGGCCAAATAAACCATATATTGTTAAGGCCAAAAAAAAAAAAAAAATACTGGTCAAACGAGTAACGGATTTTATCATTTAGTACGTAATCTCATTTGAAATTGTTCCATTTCCTGAACCAAGTAGCGCTTGGGATTGAATTCTATATTGTTGCATAATTTTTCCCCTTTTGATTATTAATTTGTTAAATTCGTCAATACGGTATTTGTTCTTTATCTGCTGTAAAAAATCCTACCCCAATTTTGTTTCGTGTCAATTATTTTGCCATTCCGGTCTTTGCGCAGTTTTATCTGCTAAGTATTTCATTTTCTTCAATAGTTTCGGGCTTATTTTCGTTTCCGCTCGCTGTAACTCAAATATTCGTTTTCTCATTGGATATTTAATATTTGAATTTTTTTTTTTTACTTCTTCCATAACATATACAATACAGAGAGCGTCGACAATGAATATTGCTCATTAATCTTTCTGGAATATTCTAAACATTTTAATATAGCAAACATTTGTACAGTAAATAAGGACCCAGCATATGTCAGAAAACTGGGGAAAATTTTCAAGCGGGATAATAAAATGCTGCGATATATTTATTTTGGAACCCACGGGTTCATTAGTAAAGATTTAGTTATCATTTTTAGGCAGTTTAAAATCCGAACTGTTTTAATTACTAAAGAATAATTCTTTTGTATTCAATTCAGTTTGCGGACAGTAAAACAGTTCCTACATGTAGACTACATTCTTATATATCCTTAGTTCTGAGTAGTTTTTAAAGCTTTTAATTATTGACGGAATTGTGGTAAATCTCGAATAATTATAATTTAATAAACTGGCCGTTATACGAAAGCGGAGTTCGTTATATTTTTAAACATAAAATTCATCCGTGAAATATTTAAAAAAATATTTAAGCGAAGCTTCGTCGCATTCAGCAGTAACACAACGTGAGATGGTGTGGATTTCGTAGTTTTTTCTTTTTGTATCGTTTTTACGTTTAATACTACAGACCAGTCACTATAGTAGTGAAGACGGGTGTGCACCCCTCTGCTCGCTTGCTGTCACTCCTGAGAAAAATGATAACTGGTGTAATTTAATCAAAACTGTTCAATTTGCCTAATTTAGTAACAATTTTAGCAGCAACCAACGTTTAATCCAAATTATTTGGTTCGGTATTTGGCCGAAATACCCGTGTGCTTTATTATTTGAATTACTATAAAAGTTAGAAGATCGATTTATTAATTTAAATAATATTCTGAACTAGTTCCTTTTCTGTCAACTCTTATTATATTTTAAATTGATGAGATAACCGGCAGATACTGATTTTACTTGTATTTTTCACTAAGTATTTTATTTTAGTTCATCTCGGCTACACGTCTCTGAAATTTCATAACACATTATTTCCATACTGTATAAAGAGATTAATTTATAACGTTCGGGTTATTATTATAAGTTAGTTCAGTTCGTATAGAGTTGATGATTACTAATTATCTGCGTCTCTTCTTCTTCTTCCTTGTACCCACAAGAGGTCGTGGTGTTGTTTTATTGCACTACCGCTTTCTGCCAAAGTTCTTCATGTTGGTCTATCGTGAGCTACCATTCATGTAGGCTCAAACCAGTTAATTATTTTAACTGGTCGACCTAACGTGTTCTTGGTCTACCTTTTGCTCTCTTTCCATTCGTTTTTCCAGTAATTATCCGGAATGTTGTAGAGAGTTCACGTCACGCGCCACATGTCTGAAAAAACTTAAAATCTGTATATCCAGCTTATTTAAGATGTAGACATTCGATTCGCATCCGTGATATTCTTGACAGTTTCCTACACGCCCAAGTTTCAAATCCATCAATTCTGTTAATACCGTCAACAGTAGGAGACCAGGTTTCGCCTACACATTGAAAGATCAGGTAGTTTAATAAATTCAGCTTCGTGTTCAGCGACAATGTGTTTTATTTTTCCAAATTTTTGTCAGTCTAATGACTGCACTCCGTGCTAAATCGACGCGTTATGTCTGATAAATAACTTTCATTTTTAGTTAGTATTGCTCTGAAATAAATAGAAATATCCTACAACCTCTAGTCCGCGCAGTTTATCATGATGACCTTGTCATTTCTGTCTATTATCGTAACTTTAATTTTAGATTTGTTTATAAGTAGTCCATAATCTCTACATCGATCTTCTGGTCTTTCCATAAAGGATATCAACTTTTCTTTGGAGCTGCTTATAATAACCTAATCATCGACAGAAGGCAGATTATTGATTCTCTTGCCGCCTACTAAAATTCCACCCTTCCAATCATTCAAAATTTGCGAATAATATATTCAGTATAAATACGAGAGCCGTTTATAAAGTAAGATTCCCTATTTTTTATTTTCGAAACTAATAAGGCTAGAAAAAAACAGACACCGGCATTGAATTCAGCATGCTTTTATTTATTTTTCCATATACTTTAAATTTAAGCATTTGTCGAGTCGAAAAATTAACTTTAGAAACTTGCTGCCAAATTTGGTAACCAGATAAGAATGAAATTTTTAAACTCCTCGTCGGTCTCGAATTTTTTTGCTTGGTGTCCCATCGTGGCACATTCGGAAACTGGTCAAGAAGATCGGAAATGGTTTGGCGGCGATCGGATCGTCGTGTTTCTTCGATTTTCGCACCAGTTCGTCTGAGATTACGGATGATCTGCCGCTCCGTTGCTCGTAAGACATTCGTTCTACCCCCTCGGAATTACCATTTACAAACATGCTGAACACTCATCACAGGGGACCATAAACTTCCACTATTTGACGATGAATTTCGATTGGTGCATTTTTTTTATGGTTTAAAAAACGAAAATAACTGAGCGTATTTTGTAGTCAGCGGCAACTTTCAGAATTTCACTCATGATTAATTTACGTAACTCGAAAATGAAAAAACATATAATATTGCGGATTATACTAGTTTAAACTTCAATGTTGTACTTATAAAGTGAGACCTAAGCCGTTTTACAGGGGTGGGAACACATTACTTTGCAAACGTGCTTCGTATTAAACGGTAGTGCCGCCAAAGGCAATCTTGTCTCACTCCTTTTCCAAACCTAAATTCAGAAGATTTCACATTCTATTTTCGTATAATTTTTTTATTAATAATGCATGAGTATATACCGAGTAATTTATTTATTTATTTTTAATTTTGTGCTGTAACTGTTTATTATGTTGTAAGTTAGATGTTTATAGATTTAGGTTTTTAAAGTAATATTAATGTTAAAATGACCTGTTTTTTGCATAACAGTACAAGTAAACATAAAACACAAGAAAAATAGAATAATTTACCAGATGTAACGTATGGAACTAATAAAAAATTACGTAAACCTACATGTTTCGGTGTCACTTCATTATAATCGTGGTTGCAAGAATCAAAGTTAAAATAATACGATGTGAACAGATAAAATCGATTAAAAATTATTCGCGATGTAACGATATATTAGATTTTAAGTGATTAATTATTGTTTTATTGTTGAATTATTTTTAAATTTATTAATATGCTTTTGCAAATTTATTAAATATTTATCAGGTAAACATGTTATAATGTCTAAATTGGTCTCAGTATTAAAATTTAATGCTTATTCATAATTATATGTTCCCGTCGCTGATGATTTTTTTGTATGTTTATATCCGGTACGGTCTTAGGCAAAGAGGCAAACCTAGGCACAACCCTAGGAGCGCCTATTGCGATATTACTAATACAAGTTGTAACGCTTTTTTGGTGCAGATGCCAACATAATTTTCACATTCAAAGAACCCGTGTGGCACATGCTAAAGTAAATTAGTATTAAGCCGGAACGATTCCAAATAGCTGATATTGTTGAAGATTCAGGATTGTGAAAGTAACACATGAGGCCACCAACTAAAAGAGCAGTTTAAAATTTCAGTTGTTTAGTTTCTTCAATCCTTTGGTACGGCATTCTATTTCGGATCAAAATGGTAGCAAATTAAATTTAAAAAAATGGACGTCGTCGCGTGCACTGTTTTATTCGGACTATAACTAAAGTGAAGGAATTCGCAGAAGAATTGAAAATTAAACCAAGCTTTAAATTTATTAAAAGGATCGGGTATATAATCCATCCACCTCGATACGCAGTGGTCTATTTTTTGTTCGGCTGATCTTCATTACTTTAAATTTTGTTTACATTGATCTTCATCTCGTACTTTTTGGCTTCATTATTCAATCTGTTTATCATTATCTGCAACTGCTTTGGAATTTCTGCAATAAGCACACGTTCATCTGCAGAGCGTATGCTGTTAATTTTTTCACCATTTATTCTGAATCCTATGCTCTGAAAGAATTTGGTTTTTGTTATTTCTTCAGCATATGCGTTAAACAATCTTGGAATTAGTGGGTAGCCCTACTTCATTCCCTTTTTTGATTTCGCACATTCCTTCTGTTGGATGACCATTGACAATAATATTCGCATTTTGTTGCACATATACATTATTTATTACCTGTATGTCATCGGTGTCAATTCTATATCTTCTCAGGATTTGTAAAATTTTGGCATGCTCTACATAGTCAAAAGGTATTCTCGCAATCTATATAGGCTACATATATGCTTCTGTTTACAGGCAACGCTCGTTGTATTAGTATTTTATATAGAGCTATCATTGTATCCCTTTCCAAGCGATAAAACCAAATTGTGTTTCATTTAGTTGGCTGTCAATTTTTGTTTCGATTCTTCTTTTTATTATCTTTAACAATAGTTTTAATGTATGACTCATTAATGCAATCGTACAATATTCGGAGCATTTTCGTGGATTCCTCTTTTTAGGTATGGCCACAAAATCCTCTGGCGAGTATCCGGTTCTGTATGTTTCGTTTATTAACATCAGCAATTTCCCTTTGCTCTTTTTGGATGCATGGTTTATTAACTCTACAGGGATTCCATCTGTTCCGGTTGCCTTTCGTGTTTTAGCTTTCCTGATGACATATTCTAGTTCTTCCATGGTCAACTTCCAGTTTACCATTTCCCTGGCATGTGCACATTTTTTAAGTCGAAGACGACATTTTCCCGCTAGCTGTTAGCGCACGACAATTCTAGATCATGCTTTTGTATGTATCTCGTATTCACCATAATATAGTCTGTTTCGTTTCGTATCCGGTCTCCTGAGTTGCGTCATGTGTGTAAAGTTTCCTTGCATGATGTTGGAATCAAGTAATGCACACACTGACAAACTATTTTTCTCAGCAAATTCTACGAGTCTTACGCCTCGTTCATTTTGCGTACCTAATCCGAAAGGTCCCACGGCACTGCTATTTCTGTTAGTTTTGCCCATTTTCGCATTGAAATCTCCCATTACAAACAAGGGATCCAGTTTTCCATGTCTTCGTAAATTTTTTCCACTTCTTCATCTGCACTTTTACTTGTTGATGCATATACTTGTATTATCGATAGTAGTTTGGGATCTGCATTTATACATCGCTCTAAGATTGTCAGAATTTGCTGAAGCTTTTTCTTATTAATATTCCGACTCCATTCTCACGATTTTCATCTCCCGAATATGTATAATTTCGTATTCGTCTTTGTTTATCCTGTCACTTCCGCACCATCTAACTTCATTTATATACCGAGAATGTCTCTATTTTTAATCTCTTTGCTTCTACAATTACATTTTCCAGTTTTCCATTTTGATATAACGACGTGACGTTCCGTGTACCAATATTCAGTTTTCCTCCATGTTGCCGCTCTGGTGTTTTACCTTTGCAGATTCTTAGCACCCCATTCGTTGTTACAGAGGGCTTGTATACAACTTGACGGAGACTTGGGGTCATTGGGTTCGATGTTCTATTCATGTCGATAACCTGGAGTCATGATATTGTGGTGGGTCCCCAATCTTTTTCCGCAGGCTTCTCTGTTGGGGTGTGCTCCCTCAGTCTGGGGGTTCCAATTTTAAGGCGCCGAAAACTCATCCGCTCATCTTGGATTGTCATTTATCGGTCCAACCAGGGGGTGCATGGTCACAAATGAGTTGCTGACAGTTTGCTGTTGTAAATGCGATGAAATGCTTAACAGTATTTATTGGGGAAGCGCACTTTCAGCACGTGCACCCTTCCCGTTTTACAGTCACCGATTTGGTGTGACTTCCAATTTAGCTTTCCTGATCAGAGCTGAGCCCCCCGAACAGAAAATGACCACCCTGCACGACGTGGACATACGGAGCTCACATGGTTGTTGTTTCGTTCTACCGTCTGTGGGCTAGCACATTAGGACAGTTGAGTGACTACTTACTATAGAATGTGGTTCCAGTTACAACAACCTGTATCAGTAAGGACATTATAGTACACATGAAGAAAATTTTTTTTTTTTTTTTTTTACACGTATATTTCAGTACAATCTTATTATAGTAAATAAATTAGCACTACTTTTAAAACAGTGTTACAACTTAATCTAACTAATTTGTAACATGAGCAGAGTAGAAACTATGTACAATTACATAACTCCTAATATACAGATATAAACATAATCATACGCGCATATAAATACTCACACGCACGCACACCAAGTATATGCCCATATCCACAAAATACATACATACGAATATATTACAGAATAAATTAGGTGACTAGTTCATAAGGCTTTGTGCGCTTAAGGCGCCTTAAGTCATCATCGGAAAGTAGCAGTTCTAAAGCCTCTAGATTTGGGTGACTGTGAAGTCGGTATTCGTGCGCTTCTGCAATATAACGTATGACTTCATCGATCCATGGAATATTTAAATCGGAATGTATTTCTTCGTTTCGTTGATACCAAAAAGCTCCAGTGATGTTTCGGAGACACTTATTTTGAGCGCGCTGAAATATGAAGAAAATGAAAAAAAAAAAAAAAAAAATAGAAACAAACATGATGACGCTTAATGGATAAACAATTCTGAAGAAATATTTAATTATTTGTTTAACAGATTAATTTGTGTTAAAAATTAGCACATCATAAAGGGAAAAAAATTTCCTAAATCAACTTTAGTTAAAGAGTTACTACATTAATACTAATATAAAATAATCTTGATTTACACTGTTTTATTCCAAGTATAGCTGTTATTTATTTAATATAATTTTAAATATATTTCAAAATATACATTTTTTCAAAAACAAATACACTCGCTGCCTTATTACCGATAACAAATTGGGGATAAAATATTTTTTCACGACAATGAAAAAATCAAAGAAAACGTGTTTCTTAAAGTACAAAATTAAAATTGTTATTATTAATAACACGAGCAGATTACAATATTTCCATAAAACTCCTTTTCGCATGTATGCTTTTAGTGTGCTGTTTTATTTTTTTTGAAATATTCGCTCTTTTTCTTCTTTATTCTATAGGCTTAGACTGGTCGGTGCGAATTTTAATTTCCATTCCTCTCTTTCCATTGCCATTTTCTTCATATCTGAATATTCGTTGGAACCAGCCGTTGGCGATCAGTATTTATTTGTTTTCTAAGGTAATACTTTTGAGAAGGTCAAATAGTCATTTAAAAATCGGAAAATTTTTATTAATTTGCTTTGTTACTTTTATTTTACCGACATTTTCGTATGGTTTTTTAAAAGTGAATTCCGGTTTATGTAAGTTACATTTCACGCTAATAAGAATAACAGTTCCCAAGTAATTGAACTATGTTTTTCGCGCAGGATTAAATATCTAGCTCTAAATTATTTATTTTTCGGGTAACTCTATGATCTAGCAAAAAAATTAAAAAAATAAAAAATAATAAAAAATAATTGTTATCACATATACAGCAAAGCGGTTGAGCATGATATGTCAACCGCCAAGGATTCTGTATGACAAGTATGAATTACCGTAATCTCAATTTACGCAGTACTAAATTAAAAACAACGATATTTCCTGTAAAGTTTTTTAAAATAATTTTCTCTAAGGCTAATTGAACAGGGCCAAGCCCAAACGAATGGTTCCCGTTAAAAATAAACATGAAAATGGGAGATTAACTTCTTAAGACTAACGAACAAATTTTTTCAATAAAATTCAGATACTGGATCAATTTTGATTTTTTCAAAAATTAGTAGTTAATTTATTTGTTTCATTTTTTATTCGAGCACATGGTTTTTCCTTGAAAGCAAAAATTCGGCTCCAATGAGAAATTATTGCTGTGAGTGAGTCATTTTTTTTTGAATTTTTTCATTGAAATAACCCGCTAAATGAATATATGTAATCAGCATTTCAAGTCCTCGTAAGAGGAAATAATATTTTAAGCGATATATGAACGAAAAAAAAGCACTGAAAATTGCTGATTTATTTTCTAAGCAAATTAATTCCTAATTTTGCGTGGGTGTATTTTTTGATTCGATGATTATTTTACGCGTTAAATTTGATATTAATTAAAGAGAAAAAAAATTAAAAACTCACTAACACTAAATTAGGTCTACTTGGAAAAAGGACGTGGCCGTAACGGAACGAGGCCGAATCGTGTCGTGGCCGAAACAATACGACCCCTTCACCTCATTTGTTTCATTTATAAAACCCTAACAAAACGTGAAAAATGTAAAAATTTAAATATGTCGCGCGTTAATTATTTCATTTTGATTTGCATTCAAAATTTTTACTTTCAACAGGTCTCTACAAAATATGAGACAGACTAAAAAAAAGCAGATGGGCCTATTAAAATTAGCGATTGAAATTCGGTCCACGAGAACGAAAAATAATCGCGTTCGTTTCAACGGTAAAATACCGGTGCAAAGAGATTCTCAAGTTTGGGTATTAGTCTGGAGCAATCTTGCGTAGTCAAAGAGTGCAAAGAATCCCGTTGCCGACCATTAATGAGACTACAGAGCGCGATGAAGATGAAAGTAAAATAAATCGGCAAAGCTTTCAGCAGGCCGGAAAAATACTAAGGGACAAGTTAAAACTTTTGATTTTAAGTTAATGTTACTATAAAGGTAGACTCGTTGTCATCGAACACAAATAAATAACTATCGAAAACAGAAATATATTAATCTGCGAAACAAATAAAATAAAAATTAATCGAGGTGTGTAACATAATTCCGTGAAAGATATGTGTTTCTGTTTTTCACGCATATTTATTTGTATTTTTAATACTTAGTCTCGTTAGCGATTCCTCTTTTCGTTAACGTAATAAAATTTTCAATATATACATTCATATCTATAGAGAGATTAATTAGAATTTTAATTATCCGTAAATATTTAAGTATTGAAACACAACGAGTATAAGAAAGTATTAATTAAACGAGTTCAATCAAGCACGATGTTTTATGCGCTGAGGATTCAGTATGTAAGTTAACGATAACTGTAATTCATATTTGCATAATACTAAATTCCAAAAAAAAAGGAATTTGATTTTTTTGGCTGCAAAGAGGAAGAGGAGCGTAATTTTTTGCGATTTTTTGAAATTATCGCCATCTCGAAAATTTCGTTAAAAAAATGAAATACGGTTTCCTTTAGCCGACAAATAGCGATCTCTCAATCGATATATCACATGACTGGAAAAAAAATTTCTTTTCAAAGCATCCGAGTATTCCACCCCCCACCCCCCCGGGTCTAATTTTGACGTTGGAAACTCGGATGCTCCAAACTAGAAAAATATACGGAGATGTACATTTAACTTTGTTCGAAATTTTTAACTATGATACTCGCGTCGTCCAGAAAAAGACATACGTCATCTTTCACGCTTTTTTGGAACTTTTTGTTAACTTCAAAAGTTTCGTTAAGAAAATGACTTATGGTTTCGTTCCTGTCAAATAGCGATCTTTCCAACACTATATCACATAACCGGGGAAAAAAAAAAAAAAATTCCCACAATTTCGAGCTTTCGGCGCCTTGAAAGTCTAATTGTAAAGCTGGAAAGCCAGATGTTCCGAACTAGATTTCATACGGGGATGCGCATATTTTTAACCGCGTTCAAAATTTTTAGCTGTAATACTCGCGGCGCTAGGAGAGGACACGTAATTTTTCGCGCTCTTTTGAACTTTTCGGCAACTTTACATAACTTTTTTACCGTAACTTTTTTGATTTTACGAAAGGACTCCTGCATTTTATTTTATAGTTTGAATTTCAGCTTTATAAGTCTTTCGGGTGATGAGTTACGATTTTTTAAGTGATTTTTAAGGTCGTTTTAAATATCATATTCTATATATTCTTGTTGACGCGTTTTTCGTCGCCCAGGGTAATTGGGGTTATCTTGAAGTTATAGATCTTTTTAAAGAGAATTTGGATTGTAATTTATATTCCAAATTTAAAGTTTATAAGTCAAGTCGTTCGTGAGTTATCGATTTTTATTTGGTATTTTTGTCGTTTCTGAACCATCTTATTACGATTCCGTGCATTATTTGTGTACGGAATCCTAGAAACGATTTAAAAACGGAAGCGCGAAGCATTACGCGCCTTTAAAATGGGGAGATGATCATGCCTAGTGATGTGCGATTATGAATGATACTAACGAAATTATTCGATTTTAAACATATCTCGATATATGTATATTCGATTATTTGCATTAGTAATTACTAATTAGGAATGAAAATTCTTTAAACACCGCTTAAAGATTTACACTATAAATTATAAAACAAAAAATCGCTTAAAAGTAATTCAAAATTATACTTAATAAAACGAAAATACATTTATATAAGGAATCAAAGCTCCCCAACATTGTGCATGAATAAATCAAGTTGGTTAACAGTGACGAATTATCTGTAGTCTATACTACAATATTAGTATTCTAATCATTCGATGATGAAATTAGTAATACTAATCGGCAGTGCTACTAATATGGGAATTCTCTATACCACTAACGGAATTTAATTTTATTAAAGAATTACACAATGAATCGATTGCAATAAAATATACATTAAATTTAATTAAAATTTAAAATATAAGTAGATGAAAAATACATTTATATAAAAAATCATAAACTTACCAGTATTGTACCACAATAAAGTAAGTTGACTGATAGTGATGATTATTTATATTATGGTATTACTAATTATTTGTTGATAAAATTAGTACTACTAATCGATAATGTCGCTAACCTAGATTTTCTGTACTAACGATGGAATCCGATTTATCCAAACGTAGCACAATTAATTTATTTTAATGAAAAATACGCTGTCTTAAATATACTTAAAATATAAAAATGTAAACCAACCACATTTTATGAAAAAAAAAAAAAAAAAGGTAATACAAGTTGACAGTTAATTTCAAAAATAATTTTTACATTATAGTTTTAATTTTACAGCTTACAATATAATAATTCACTTTTATTAATTTCACAAAAATTAATGTTAAAAAACACAATTGAAAAAAAATAAAAAATATCACTTGTCGCTATTACACTGGCATATTGGAATTTCAAAATATAATTTCATTGAGTTTATTTTCGTTTAGTCTATTTTGTCTATCATTTAAAATGTAACCAGCCTTAGAAAATAACCTTTCGGATAGCACAGACGTTGCTGGAATCATTAAGTATTTTTTTGAAAGGGTAAAAAGTTCAGGAAATATTTTCATACGATTTGCCAGTACATGGGTGTCAACCGCGGGGGGGGGGGGCAGCTGCCCCCCCCCCTGGAGCCTTGAAACTTTTTAATCAACTGGCCATGATGATTATTCATAGGCGCGTAATCATGGACAATTTGGAAGACTTTTATAATAAAGCCAATAGAACAATTTGCCAGAAACCCATGAAAATGTATGTTTTAATTAAGATTTTATACTTGTTTAATAAAATGTTAAGCCTTTACAAGTTATACATTTCATTTTTCCTATAACTCATATCCTTTTTCTATCATCTTGCCCCCTCCCCCTGGCTCATCGGCTGGCGACGCCTTTGTGCTAGTATTTCAGTGGGTCTTCTTGTCTTGGTAATAACTTTGTGTCAGTGTATTGTTTTACCATTACCAAAGCAGATGAATCTGAAATTGAAGTTTCTTGTGATATTTTATTATCAAAAAGAGACCAAGGATCATCTTCATCAATATTTTGTGATATATTTCTTTGATTACTGCTATTATTTGATTGGAAACTACTAATTTCTTTATTTTTATTTATAAGAGCAGTAGGTTCCTCTGTTACCCAATGCTCAGCATTTTGTGGATTTTGTTCTACCCCAAATCCAGACTTCTTAAATCTTGGATCTAAAAATGTAGCTTTTGCTACGAATTGTATGGATTCCAGAAACCCTAATCTTCTTGAAAATGAATCAATTAATTTTACTCTAAGCAAGTCTCCTATGATTGTGTTTGCTTGAATTGGTACTAATCTATATTGTATCACCCTTATTAAAGGAACAATTTTAGACATTGTTATATATTTTTCTGCAGACAGTTCCTCTATAATTCTAATAATTGGTTTCAAAATTGGCACAGAATCGGCAATAACTGCCCATTCATACCCATTCAAGTTTTCAGGTATATTAGATGTTAATTCGGTTAATGCCACTGATAAGGACTGTTTTACAGCTAATATAACCGCTCCAACATGATATACATATGTTGAATTCCATCTGGTTTTAACGTCTAGTTTCACCTTTAATACAGGAACATTCATTTCATCATAATTACTGTAATCTTCAAAAAAATATGATTAGCCATGTGGTTACCTCATGCAATATAGCCCTAAGTTTTTAATTAAACAAGTAAATAAGTCTACTTAAAGAATATATATTTCAATTTCAATAACCACAAAAGATGAATAAAAAATAGTATATTTTATACTTTACACTTCAATTTTTAACAAACTTGAAATAACCACTACTAATAATTACCCTAAATTATATGTACTACTAATAATCTATTTTCTTGCTACTAATGCCTGTCATGAAGTATATCACTTCTAATGATCGACTACTAATCTATTACTAACAGGGCCGTAGCAAGAGTTGAATTTGAGGTAGGGCAGCAGTGGTTACAGGTGTAGGACGGAAGTAAAATGTTTACTTGATCTGATCTGGCGAATGGATTTTCATCGTACTTGTGAGTGTGAATGAGGTAGAGATCTTCTACGATAGCATGACACGCCTCACCAAAAACCGAACCGACTTCAGATGTATTTGTGAAAGTATAAAAAAGCGTCAAATGCATGTGTGCGTGCGCAGGTTGGTACCAAACGAAAACAAATACAATCGGTACTTTTGTGTCACTGAGCGAAATATTTACCTCTAAAGTCTAAACGCTATCTCCTTCGTAAGGATATCATTACGTACACAGAATTCACAGAAACAATAATTTGGAGCGGCGAGTCATGTTATCGTGCAATATCTCTACCTAATACTTAATTATTGTAGGTAGATAATAGCAAAACATATATTATTTCTCCAAAGGTATTATAATTAATATAATAATAAAAAGTCCCTTCTTAAAACGGCTGAATTCTTCTATTCGTCATATTATTAAAAATGCGAAGGACTTCATTCAGATCAACTGACTTCGTTCTTTTTTCTTTTCAAAGGGAAAAAAAATACCATTCCTGCCATTCTTTCGTGACCCATTGACAGCCGCTGACTCCTATTGATTGCAGTCAAAGTTGAAATTGTTAATTCACATACTGCAATGCTACATCCCTACGGTCGCCACAGATGCAAACAGTTCATATGTATCTTTGAAGGCCTCTCGCTGCCCGTATAAAACTTGCATTATGTTTTTAGTTTTATCCTCGCGACGACTCCAATAAGCTTTAACCAGAGTAGCTTCGTCCCTTGATGGAATTGTTAGACCTGAAAAATTAGTTGAAATTCTGAATTGGACATAAATAAATAACAGTAATATTTTACAAGCAGCAACATAGTTTTGTTTAATTTTTTCACACTTGGTACCATTTTGTTTACATCCAACTCATCGAGACTGGCTAATGAGTTTAGTAGATCGTCGCTGACCTAAAATCTTTGTAATTCAGCAATTAGTATGTCCAACGTTTCCTAATATTCTGATTTAAATGGCTGATCGCCCTTTCTATATTTTGTCTTGCGGAGGAACAGGAAGAGCCATAGATTAAGTAGTCAACCATCCGCGTAGATTTTTTGACTTGCCTCTTCTAGACCTGGGTCCTATTTTCGGAATGGCCGCTTGTCATAGACTTAGCTTCTTCTAAAATTTGATTATATATTTCATCTGATCTCAGTTTCGTTATTTCATTTTGGACGCACTTTATTATTGCTATGGCGTCTTTCAAACCTGCGCTTCGGTCTTGTAAAGCTGCGTCTGCAGGCTGAAGCGTGGATAAGTATTTTTTTTTGGCCATACCCATAGCCATTCGGAATTCCAAATTGAGCATGACTTTTTTAATGCCTACATTCTTGGCGACGTCGTCGCTGTTAAATCTGTTATTTTTAATTCCATCTAAAGTCGTCAAAATCTCTGAATAATTATCGTTTACAACTTTTGTAATCGTCAAGTATCCTGACCAACGCTGTTCGAGGAGCCGGCCAATCCTTTTTTCATCGTACGAGGCATCTATTTTGCCATGGTGAAAGAATTCATGTAACATGATGCATTGATCAAAAAATAAATGAATGAAAGTCATTTCCGAGATAGTCCTGATGACAATCAAATGCAAGCGATGGTTACAGAAGTGGATGTAAGGAACTTTTCGGCCCAATTTGGTTTCTTTTTTCTGGTCGCAACTCCCGAAATTTTCCCGCTCATTACACTTGCGCCATCATAGCATTGGCTTAGTATACGGGGGAGGTCAGTGTTATTTTCCGTAAGGATGTTCAATGTTAATTCCGTAAAAGTGGCTGCATCAAGGTTTTCAGTAGTTGTAACTGTCAGCAACGACTCATTGGTGATTCCATCCTTAACGTAACGTATTGCTATTTTCGGAATTGTTTAGATGTCGCTAGCTAGTAAATTATTTTATTTTTTTCATCATGTCATACTATGAACAAACAGTTTACTGAGCATATTATCTTAATTGATGGTATTTTTTAAGGTAGAGCATTGCCCCACTATGCCCCCCCCCCTCCCTGGCTAATAAACCCAATGAATATTCATCATAAAATGATTAGTAGTCATAATTCGATTATTAACATCGTCCAACTACTAATTTTATAATCGATTATAAATTCACCGATTAATGCATCATTCGATTATCAAAATCGTTCGTAATCGCCCATCACTAATCATGCCGGATCAGTATTAGGATCTGCCCTCGATATTTCTTACAGGAACGAATATATTTAGGCGAAATGACGCATGCGCGATAGCAGTGAGTTCGAGTAAATTATAGACGAGGTCAACGCCCATCCCACTTAATATCAGTGTAACGTGACTAATTACGCGAATTTATACGACGATGATAACGTTTAGATTTTTTTATCTGTAAAACTTATCGTTCTATGTATATCGGGTTATTGTAATTATGTTTCTATTATTTTATTATAATTTAATAAATTAAATATCGAAGAGTTTTTTCAAAGATTGATTTACAAAAGGTTTTTTCGGTCAAGCATCATGTTTCGTGCGCTGAAGATTCCGTATGTTAAGTTAAAGATGATCATAGCATTTAGAACGAAGAAATCTAATTTCTCGCGACACAAAGAACGGGTGGACCTATCATTTTTTGGCGCTTTTTGAATTCTTCACCAACTTCGAAAGTATCACTAAGGAAATGAAAAATATATGATTTCGTTCTCGATAAATCGTTAGCGTTCTTTTTAACGATATATCACTTGGGCGGAAAAAAGAAATTTTTTTTCAAAACTTTCGAACTTCCGGCACTCCGAGGGCCTGAATATAAAGTTGTAAGCGCGGCTTTATTTTTCCTATATAGTGGTACTTAATGTATATGCATTAGATACGTTTTGATTTCCCTAACTTTTTTACTCGGGCTATTACTTACGTAAGCGTTCCTTTTTTTTTTTTTTTTTTGCTGTTTTTGGCCCAAAAGGAGGATTCAAATAATTTTTTAAGCGTAATTTTTTGATTTTATGAAAGAAATAACGCGTTTTGTTTTGTATTTTGAATTTTATATTTAAAAGGGTTATCTGCGGTGATGAGTTATGAATGTTTTTATGGGTGGTTTTTGGGATCGTTTTAAATTCCATATTATATGATTGACGTTTTTTTTTTGTTTTTTTTTTTTTATGCCGCCCAGAGTAATCGGTTAACTTGACGTTATAGATTGTCTGGAAAAAGAATTTTAATTATAATTTATGATTCAATTTCGAAGTTTATAAATCAAACCGTTGGTGCGATTTTTATTTGATACGTTTGTCGTTTCTGAACCGTCTTATTACGATTTCGTACATCATACGTGTACGGAATCCTAAAAAGAGTAACATATGTTATGTATGTATCAGATTCTTTAATACTGCACATAATGTTAGAAAGTTCTGTGACAGTTTTAATTAAATTCAAAACGTTTTTTTTTTTGGTAATAGTAATTTGTACTATTAATATTTATAGAGATCTACGTATATCGTTAATTTTAATAATGTATTTCGTGTATTCCTTTAAGGGAGTAATATTTAGTTCTGTATCGTTAATTTTAGTAGTGTATTTTATGTTTTAACAGTAATTTGAACTTATTTATATCATTAACTCGTTATTGCCGACGACTTGGCTCGCATATTTAAAAACCGATTTCGAGGTGGCCTTTATTGGTTTTGTCATTTCGTTGTTTATTTTAAACCTTTTCCTTTTTTCTTTTCTTTTTTTTTTTTTAATTAATATAATCTACTCAATTATCAAAAACCACTTTTTTTATCCCATAGCTCGACTGGCGATTTCAAAAATCCTGCTTCTAAATTAAAGCGACAGTTCTGGGGAGTGTGAATAATAATAAACTATTTATACTTTCACTCAGATTTATCCTTCTTTCGGCTTCCCTAATAAACACTTTTCGCTACATATTCAAAATACCAAAGAAACTACCAAAATACATAAGTAAAATGCCGCGATGGCGACTAATTTTCTATTCATTTGAATCTGATCTACTAGTATGGGAAAGGAAACCATGAACACTTCTTTCGAATTTAAATATTACTTTATTTCGAACAGGCAACATACATAATTGCCGGTTAGAATTCTGACAATCACATAAGGAAATTCCGAATTCGTGACACATTCGGAATCGGTTGGAAAAATCCGAGACTAAATTGTAATATTATTAAATACTTCAGGGAATTATTTACTCAAATGTGTTCGGTGTCTAGCCAGTTTAACCGGAATTGCAATCACACGATGACCGTGTTTAATAAACATCATCGTTAATGGAAGAACGCGATTACGAAAACTTTTTCCTCGTTAACAGTTCGTCCGAATTTTCGATGCCCAAAAAGAAAAAAAGAAAAAAACAAAAAACAAAAAAAAGTCCATTCAAGGTAAATTGAAAATTAAACGTCGAATCAACGTGCTTCTATTCTGCTCCGTTGATTGTTTAATTTTTATCGTAGCTAGGGGGAATTCTGTCGTTCGGAGATATTTTTATTTTCGCTATTTCCTAATTAATCAACTAGAAAATGAATATTTTCTATCCATGTGGGACTATTAAATATCACAGGAAATTTTATATTTAGTTGTTTTTACAGATAAAATTTCCGATGATTTGTGTTCCGTTTTATTTATTGAATAATTGAGGTGCTCCTGCTCCTTTTGTTTTTATGGTACATTTCAGGTGAAACTAAGTCGATTATGACTGTCTGTGAATTCCACATGTCCATGCTCAATACCACCTTTTCCGATGTAAGATTAACGTGTGAATAGATGAACAGACAGCTTTATATTGAAATATAATGCTAAATTTAATGTCGCGAGCAATTTTATTCGTAGAAATGTATTTTCATAAGTAACACTGAGGGGTAAAATTTCAAAATTATCGAATTCTAAAGCGAGAACAAAAACATTGATAAATATATTTATTTTGCATATAAATAATAATATTTTGTAACGTTTATGACGTTTTTATACCGTCAGGGATGCCAGAGCATGGTCTCGTAACAACCGTGGACGTAAAATTCTTCTTCTTCTTCTTCTTCTTCTTATTATTATTATTATTGATAATTTAAAATTTTAAGAAAATTTTTCCTTTTTGATATTTCATATTTTCTGGTTACCAACAGAATTATTTCTTGATCGAACGACCGCGGAAAATACACGATTATGGGGAATTTACGCAAATAATATAAAAGTGTATGTCTGCAACCTCAGCATTGGGACGGTCGTACGGCGAGATCCTCTAATCTGGGGTGCAAACGAAAATTTTGTTTAACCAGTCTTAATTGGGCCTACGATTAACGGTAATGTTTATGTCGAGTTGCTTTTACAACTGCCCTACCGGACGATACTTTTTCACACGCGTTATTCGATGCGGTTTGAAATGTTAGCCAAATGTACAGTTCTTCAGTCTGGGCAGGTAAAAACGGGGACTCACTGCCACGATGATTTGGAGGAGCCGAAATTTTTTGTAAAACGGACCATTTTTTCCCCATCAGTTTTTACTCGTCTCCGTGATGACCAATAGTGTAATTGCTTCTTTCAACGAAGTGAACCTTTCACCCGGCGTAACCGCGTGATAATATCTTCTCTGGCCGACAACAGAATCATCTTACACACACGCTCACATTTTCTCTTATTCGAAAATTTTATTTTATATTATTTTTATGTTTTATCCCGCGATGGACACATTACAATTTTGAAATGGAAATCGATATTAATCTGTACTAATAGTAAAACTGTGTTAAAGGTAATTTTACTTGCTGCCATGCCGTCAAGTTATCTAAAATTACGGAAAAATAAATTACGTAAAAACTCTTCTGTAGGTCAAATAATTATTGGCAACGATTCAGTATGATCTGGAAACAAAGCGGCAAAAACAGCAATAGTTTAAAAAAAAAAAAAAGCAAGACAATTTGCTCCTTTGACAGCAAAGGAGTGGTGCACATGGAATTTGTGCCATCTCTACAGGCTATGGAATCAATATTTCTACTTCGATGGACTCGAACGATTGTAAAAAAGGGTCGTCAGAAATCGTCCAGAGATTTACACGGATCCTTCATGACGACAATGCGCCGTGCCATCACGCCTTCTGAGTGACGCAGTTTTGACCTCGAAAAGCAGTCCAGTGCTGCCCCTACCTTCATATTCCACGGATATGCCGTCGTACGACTTTTTCCTGCCCTCTCGAGTCGAGCAAGTTGTGAAAGGAACGCATTTTGAGTCATTAGCTGACATGCAACAGTCCGTGACGAGAATATTGCCAGTTGAAACTTTCCAAAACGGTTACAAAAACTGGAAAAAGCATCGGTGTGTAGCTAGAAAAAATGAATATTTTAAGAGCATCATATTGGTGTACTTTAATTTTTAAATATACATGTTTTTTACCATTGGTCTCATTACTTTCAGACCATATATATATATATATTATATACATATACTGTAATGTACCTATTAAATGGCTGAAAGAAAAAAGTCGAAAATAATAAAATTAAAATAAAAAATAAATAAAATAATATAATAATAAAAATAATTTAGAATAGGTGGTGCGAATAAAAATGCGCGCGTGACTGAAATCGTATTGTCGGTTGTGGTAGCCTAAGAAAAAAACTGTCATCGCCAACCAACAGATCTCGGATCACCACCGACAAGAGTGTTACGTACAATTTTATTTTAAATTTAATTAATTTTATATTATTATATGGTTGTCATATCCAGGGCCGTATCTAGACCAAAATTTGGCGGGGGGATTATGAAATATATTTTTATAATTATATATATATATATATATATACACATATATATATATATCTGTGTGTGTGTTTGTGTGTGTGTGTGTGTGTGTGTGTGTGTGTGTGTGTGTGTGTGTGTGTGTTATCATGAAATATATTTATTTATAAATGGTACACCAAAGCCTTGTAATCAATTATTATATATGCAATATTTGAACACTACAATAAAAACAAACAAAAAATAGCCGTTTCCATAGAACTCATAAAAATTTTAATTTTTCTTTTCTTTTGTCAAAAATTGAAAAGAAATAAATTTATTCTGAATTTCGATCCATTTAATTGAAGCAGTTGTGATTCGCAGACATTTCGGGGGAGGGCCCAGAAAACTCCGCTATCTATAATTTAATATTGTGTTTTTCAGCGGTTGACCGGTACCGAAAGATAGGTGTAAAGGAGAATAAAATATATTGATTAAAAACCAAATGAGTAATTTAAGTATAATAATGATAATAATAATAAAAATAAACACTAAAACAAAAATAACATTTTAAGTATAATAATGATAATAATAATAAAAATAAACACTAAAACAAAAATAACTTTTTAAGCAAATAAAGGCTTAAAACACATATATAACATTACACTATATACGTATATGACAAAAAAAAAAAAGTTGTTCGCGATTTAAAAAAATATCGGCTTTTCAGTTATTTCCGTCACATGTAAGCCGCGATGTGTTTTTCAAAATTTTTGTCTATATGTGTATGTCTTTCCGCTTAAACCCGAAAATCATATTATGATAAAGGCACAGCTTATAGTTTACATTACCTACCAGAATATTTTTGGTTCATACTTCGACACTACAAATACTATATCCGCAGAAGTCATTGCAAGATAAAGAAATTTCCAAATAAAACGGGCATGTATGCATAAAAACACCTGTACGACTATGTGAAAAACATCAGTTAACAAGGATTGACAAATACATGTACCATAAACAAATACATATAAATTTACCGGTGCGTGCGGTATCCTCCTAACAACGTGCGAATTTTGTTTATAGTAAAAATCACGTCACACATAACAGATGTAGTATGTTTACTTTTATCAATATGCATTTCAAACAAAATTTCCTCCCTTCCATTTTTCGCTGTTACAAATATTAGTTATTTTATTTTGCTAATTAACAGCTCAAAGTAAATAGCGAATAAACGGAGATAGTTTACCATAAAAAAGCATTTTATACAAACATATAAAGAATTAGCCTAATGAAAAAGACGTGTATCATCGAGCAAACTATTTTTTAGCATCGAAGTTTTAGATTTCATTTCTATTCCGTATTGTTCGGATCCGCCGAATTATTTCATTTGTTTTAAGTTACCAGCTGACTTTGATAATTTGATTCCCCTTTCCGGCCGAAAACTTTTATGTCAAATTAAATCAAATATATTATTTCAAAGTAAACAACGAATATTAAAATACAACTAAATTAAATTATATTAAATATTAAACCGCTTATGCGCGCAGGTTGCGCGAGTAACGGAAAATATAAGATTAACGTACATATGCTAAATAGGTGTGAGAAGTGGGATGAATCGGACACTTTTTAGTTTTGAGCGATTTTGTCTGTAATGGTAAATCGTATCAACTTTCTTTTTGCACCATTGTGCAATGTGAACAATGCGCTACATTTTAGCTGCAAAACTTTTACCTTTCGGATAAGCACAACTTGATGAGCTTAATTTTAAACTTCATCCATTTTGTCCGAAGTATCCCCCAGATTGGGGGATACTTGGGACCTATGTTTTTTTTTTTCATTTAAAATGTATTTTCTTCAAGAATCTGCAATAAATGCTTATACAAATCCTTTAAGATGAAAAGTCAACATGTTCTACAAAAAAAAAAAAAAAAAAAAGTGAAAAATCGTATTTTATTTGTATTTCGAACAAAAAACAATGAAAAATTATAAATGAGTAGTGTGGATTTTAAACATAAACATACCCCTCAAATATTTTTTAGGACGCACTAATTTTTTTACAATTTGATCGTAAAAAAATGCATACTTGTCACGAATTTCGGGATACTGAATGATGTATCCAGTGTGTTTTTTAGTGAACGCTAACGAAGAAAGTTCCCAATAAATTTGCCTTTTTTGGGAAATGTAGCGGCGAGATTTCTTCTGTTATTTCATTTGAAAGTTCACCACAACCCAGTCACGAATTTGAACGTCGCTAAAATCTTTAGTGAAGCCTTGGTTTGATATATCTGAATTCTTTTTAGGTTGAGATTGAAAATTGAGGTTTCTCTTTGCTTTTGGTTTACTTTTTGGTTTCGAATCAATTTCGGCTTATGCACGTTCTGCGGCTTTTTGAGCGCGTTTCGCAGCTTTCTCCATCTCAGGAGTTAAAGTTAACTCTGCACTTTTTCCTGGTTTCAGGCGAATTTTTCTTGTTCCTGTTATGACACATCTCGGAAGAGGTCGTTTTGTTTTCAAGAAGGACTGGGGAGAAATTGTACCTGCACGAACATGGCTGACCACCAGTTTGTAGGTCTCCCCCCCTAAAGGGACAATTATACCTGAATATGAACAAATTAAATGACACGAGCACAGAAGCATGTCTAGTGTTCCTAAAGCGTAAGTAAGGCGTTATTTTTCATTCGTATCTAGCAAGTTTATTTGAGGATACGTTTATTGAAGTTTCTTCTGTTATCTATCATTTTAATTATATATTTAATTCCTTGACGAATCTACCTAGGTTTCAAAAAAATATCGAAAAAGACAAAGGTGCAAAAGTTTTTAAACACATAAATAAACACATTTATGTTAATATGGGGCGAGAAATATATACGATATTACAAATTAAGAATTAAATGGAAATGTAAAATATGGTAATCTTATTAACACAGAATATTCACTACATGAAACATCCTGTCTGGCTGACCTCTTTTTTTTTTTTTTTATATGCGTTTAGGAAAATTTTCGATTTTCAAAACACTAGACTGATTATCTTATTTTCGTATAAATTGTAATAGAGACAAGAAGCTTTCAAACCTTGCATTTGTTTCAATATTCCCGATAAATGCATTGCGGGAAATTCTATTTAAAAAAAAGAATGGATAATCTTCTTCTGTATATAAATAAGCAAAGACAAAACAGTCCAGTGCCTTTTTCTTCTCTGTTTATTAACCGATTCCCCCCCGCCCTGTTTAGTAGCTATTGATGATCATTAGTATTATTAGTAAAAAAAATTTGGAAACAGTAATTTTTTTTTTCTTATTTAAATAAAAAATTAATACAAAAAATGAAAAAAGAAATTGCTACAGCCAGTAAATCTGTTCTTATCGAAAAGTTTTAATTTTTCTTAATAATCATCATTATTGGCTTTTTTACAGTATACTAAGGTGTCATTTAATATCAGTAAATGAGGGGTTTACTGTTATTTTATTAAATTTATTTTTTATTCAATTATAATGGTACTGAATTGTTTTTTTTAATTGTAAGTACATATAAAAGTATATGTTCTCAGATATATAATGAACAAATGTATAAGAATGGGAAAAAAAATTTTGGAAATATTGCAATATATATTTTTCTTAAATTTTTAATGATAATTATGGTCGAATTTTGATCATTGGGGGAACGCTAGTATTTATAAACATCTGACTGAAATGGCGAACTGCAAATATATGAGATACGTCTACAGCGAAATAATTGTCGACTGATTTAATCAATTCAGAATAAAACTCCTACTGAATAGCATGGGCCCATCAAATTAAATTACGAATTAAAATCGCGGTTTTTCATTATCTTTTTATACTGACCTTTAACTGTGCACAATCAAAAATATATAAATTGCCACATTTCCGGTTTTTAGAATTCATTTAAAAATATTAATTATTAATCTTAGTGTGGTGAATATTAACGTTCCAAGTCCGAGTAAAAACAATCAGTGAATATTTTTATATATATATATATATATAATAAATGAAACTTTTTAGGATATTTATTAATTAATAAACTGGCGTACCTTGGTGGATAGTTTTTGCAAAATTAAAAATGCAGTACCGCGATTTTTTTGTTATTTTCTAGCTACTAATGCGTAATTAGTAACCTACATGTTTATGTCGAGTGTATGAGTAATCACACTTTTTATAATCTTTTTACACTTACCTGGGAGGTTGCATCGTTTCGGCCGCAATACGATTCGCCTCGTTACGTTTCGACTTCGTCCTTTTTCCAAGCAGATCTAGTTTAGCCTTAGTGAGTTTTTAATTTTCTCTTCTTCTATAATTATCATATTTAAAGCGTAAAATAACCATGGGATCAAAAAAACACCCATGAAATTAGTAATTAATTTGTTCAGAAAACAAAACCAGCGGTTTTCAGTGCTTCTTTTGCGTTTATTTCCTGTTATAAAGACTTGAAATGCTGATTATGTATTCGTTTAGCGGGTTATTTCAATAAAAAATTTCGGAAAGAATTAGTAGATCATAGCAATAATTTCTCTCTGTGATAGATTTCCTGTTTTCAAAGGAAATCCATGTGCTTGATAATAAATTTGTACATTCACAAAAAATTAAAATTAACTTATCTTTAAAGATTATGAAAAACTACTAAAAAATTTGTTAATTATTTTTAAGAAATTATTCTTCCATTTTTATGTTTATTTGTAACGGAAGCCATTCGTTTGAGCTGTCGGTTAGCTTTAGAGAAAATTATTTTAAAAAACCTCATAGGAAATATTTGTTTTTAATTTAGTATTATGTAAATTAAAATTATGGTAATTCATACTTATCATATTGAATCCTTGGTGGTTTGACACATCATGCACAACTGCTTTGCTGCATTTGCAATAAAATTATATTTTATTTTTTTTAATTTATTTATTTTTTTCTTCTGGAATATAGTCACGTGAAAAGTAAACATTTTAGAGCTAGATATTTAATCCTGCACGTTATGTAACACGGATTAACTACTTGGAATCTGTTATCCTTATTAGTGTGAAATATGACTTATATAAACCAGAATTCACTTTTTTAAATCATGCAAAAACGTCAATCTATTTTAGTAATAAAATTAACATAATGAAGTAACAAAAATTTTTCGATTTTTAAACAACTATTGACATTCTTAAAAGTATATATTTGTTTTATAACCGTTCTATGTAATTATTTTAGAAAACAAGTAAACATTGATCGTCAGTGAGTATTCCGAAAAAATAAAACAGTACTAAAAGCATATATGCGGAAAGGAATTTTATGAATATATTGTAATCTGCTCGTGTTCTTAATAAACAACCGCCTCGTTTGGTGGCTTGAGCATGATAACCTAGTCCCTTCAAATATGTTCGGTTTTCGCCCCGGGCTTGGCCCGGTAGATTGCATCACTTGCTTCCTTGCAGATATCTATAAGGTATGTCCGCACTTGTTCAACTTTACGTGCGTCAAAGGCATGCGTCATAGCGTTAGGTGAGAGGCACGTGAGGCATGTGGTAGCGCATGCGTTATTTGAGTTGAACGTTGGAGCGACCGGCGAAGTGCAAACGGTGGGTTTCCGTGCGCCATTTCGTGCCTCTTCACTCGAAGAAAACTACCGGTTCATGTGAAATTTCTCGTTTGGGTTGATTGTTTTCGTTTGTTTTGTTATCATGTCCGACGGAGGAAAAGAAATATTAGATTTTATTGATGATTATCGAAGCCTACCGGTGTTGTGGGATATCAGGGATAAGACTTATACCAATAAGCGGGCTAGGAACGACGCATTGGATCAACTTGGGAAAAAGTACAATCTAGACATTAAAGGAGTAAAAAACGAAATTAAATGTTGATATGGTTACCACTAAAAACGATGACTTTGATACAGTGGCGTATTCAAAATATGGTTCTGGTGTGTGTGTGGGGGGGTCCAAATATTCAAATAGGTGTATTTCTTTATTTATATAGGTATATATATAATGATAATGTTATGGAAACATGTTGTAGAATTATGCAACTTATGGCAGAAAAAATAAAATGTATTTTCATAAAAAATAATCATAAAAACAAACGTAAAATTATCAGGTACTTATTTTGACACTACATTTATTTTTATATCACAATGGTTCTGGTGAGGGGCAATTGCATCTCCCCCCCCCCTTCCGCATACGCTACTGCTTTGATATGAACCGTTTTTTAACGTTCAGAAACAACTGACGTACTTTCTGTGAACGAAGTACTTTCTGAATTACATTATGCTTACTAAAGTGACTAACTAATGTAACTTTCGGACTCTTTATTGATCTATTTTACTTTATTTACTTGATTTTTCTCAAAAAATATACATACGTAGGTATATTTGTATGCACATTTTTTCCTATATATCACTTTTGCTGTGATAATTATTTTGGGAAATTAGAATAAACTCACGTTACTAAAAAATTACTTCTGATGTAATCCTGCAGTGCTTCAATTATGGTTTTTAAAACGATGGGTAAAATTTCTGATATAGAGTTTGTTTGGAAACTATGAATAGATAAAAAAAGAGATTTGATTGAGTCGCCTGTGGCCAAAATATACTGTGGAGGTAGTATAGCTTCACGGAAACGTGTGTCCTTTTTTTCTATTTTTTCCCCGAATCAGATTTAGCAAACAATCAAAGTTGGCCTTCGACATTCGATTAAAGTTTTTGAACAATAAATCATCTCTGCATTCACTTGTTTCGGAATCTTGTAATCTCGAGTTTTCAAAAAGTCCGAAACCCACAGGGATTTCTTCTTTCTTCCGTGTTTCAAAACTAAAAATGCAGAACTTAGCAAAAGTAGTGACAGCGCGTTTGACTCCATCTCGAGGTGGTTGCACAGAACCTACTGACGAGACGCACAGACGAGTTGAACAAGTGCGGAAAGAAATTGCATACCTTTAGGGCATGCGTCTAGACGCAAGTTGAAAGAGGCAAGAGGCAAGACGCAAGTTGAAAGTTGAAAGTGAAAGCGCACAAGTGTGGACATGACTATAAATCCTTCCTATCAAAAAAATTTACTGTCACTTCTTTTGTCGATGTCTGCTCTGCATTTGATAATGTGCATCTTACCTCTCTGGGCTCCCAACTCCTCTCTTTTAATTTCCCTCCGGTTTTTATCACTCTTATACTCAACCTCTTTCAACATAGAATTCTTTATCTATCTTCTCATTTTCTTTCCACATTCAGATGCGTCTATCGTGGGCTTCCTCAGGGTTCCTGCCTTAGCTCCACTCTTTTTAATATTTACTCCTTCGATATTGCTTCTCTTCCTATTCCCTCTTTCTCTCTCCTTTTCGCTGATGACATTTTAGTTTACTCCACCTCAGATGATCTGTCTTCCGTCACCCACGAGTTAAATCATTCATTGTCCCTTTTTAGCAATGCTCTTTCTACTCTCCACCGCTCTCTTTCCCCTTCCAAGACTTCCTGTATAATTTTTGCTCTCCGCCCCT
Source organism: Icerya purchasi (assembly GCA_039619475.1). Taxonomy (NCBI): domain Eukaryota; kingdom Metazoa; phylum Arthropoda; class Insecta; order Hemiptera; family Monophlebidae; genus Icerya; species Icerya purchasi. Next base: position 189,554,801 of record CM077115.1, on the reverse strand, counting down.
TTAACCGTGCTTTTATAAACATCAGCGTATCTGATACACCTATTTCCACCGTTAATTCCATATGTTACCTAGGTCTTTTCTTAAATAGTCGCCTTACATTTCATGAACATATTAATTAAATCTATAATTCCTCGATCAAAAGACTTAATCTCCTCAAATCTTTATCTCCGCTCAGATGGGGTGGCGACCCGTGCATTCTGTTAATTCTATATAAATCAATTATTCGGTCCAAACTCGACTATTGTTCCTTCATTTATGGCAATGCCTCCAAATCTCTCCTTTCGAAACTTGACGAAATTCAGAATTCCTGCCTTCGCCTATGCATTGGCGCTTTAAGATCTTCTCCTATTCCTGCGATTCTATCCGAATCTTCCATTCAACCTCTTTCCATTCGTCGTTCACTCCTCGGTTATCGATTTTTAATAAATCGCCTCCCCATTTTGTCATCCAATATTATCCCTTCCTATCTTTATATCAAAAATCACTGGCGCTTGGCGCCTCATAGAATTCCGATTTTATCGCATATAGCTGCTCGTGTTTCCAATTTTTCTCCCTACGTTTCCTCTTATAACAGTCTTCCTTACTTTTCTTTCGACTTTAATAGCATATGGCACCCCATCAATTTCTCCTCTCTTCCAGTCCGAGCTAATTGTTCCTCTCACAATGTAGTCAACTCCGAATTCTTTCAGCTGCTGAACTCTTCTTTTCCTTCCCATGCCTTAATCTTCTCGGATGGCTCCAAGAGTGATGGGGGCGTGGGTGGTGCGTATACGTCTCCTACGTTCCTACACTCTGAGTCCTTCAGACTTCCTTCCTTCTGCTCTATCTTCTCGGCTGAGTCGATCTCAATTCTTCGTGCAATTCATTTCATATCCTCTACGAGTGGAGTTCACAAATTCCTGATTGTCTCTGATTCCAAAGGCGTTCTTCAAGCCATCTCCTCTCCTCCTTCTTATACTTCTGACGGTATCATCCTCTCTATCCGATCTCTTGTCTCCTCTTTGTTCTCGTTCCGCTCCATTTTCATAGACTTTCTATGGGTCCCTAGTCATTCCAATATTGAGGGAAATGACTCAGCTGACTCCTTAGCTCGCTCAGCCGCCCGCACTGGTTCTTTCCTCGACTCTTTCCCTTCCTCAGACATTCTTTCTCTATCACGCTCTAATCATTCCAGACTTTGGTCTGACATGTATCCATCTATATTCTCAAATCGCTTTTCTCAGTACCGTCTTATTCAACCGGTTCCTAGTTTCCTGCCTTGGTTTCAATCTATTCCTATCTGTCGTCGTTCCACTGTTGTTTCCTTAATTAGGCTTAGAATCAATCATTCTCTACTCCCCTCTTCTCGCTTTCGATTCGCTTTGTCCCCTTCTCCTTTCTGCTCTCTTCATGCTTCTGAGCCTTCTTGTATTTGTGATTCAAATCACATCTTATTTGAATATTCAGCACTCTCTAACGAACGCTCCTTTCTTTACACCAAACTTTTAGTTTTGGGTCTTCCTACTCCCTTTAACGCTACCTATATTCTTTCTTTCCCATTGCCTTCAGTTATCCCATTGCTACTGTCCTTTGTCCTCTCCATTTCTGACCGCCTGGTTATTTATTTATAACTGTTAATTTTTCATGTTTTTGGGTCAAGGCCGCTGGCGCGCCCAGGGTAGGAAAAAAAAAAAAAAAAAGAGAATTCTGACAATCACATAAGGAAATTCCGAATTCGTGACACATTCGGAATCGGTTTGAAAAATCCGAGACTAAATTGTAATATTATTAAATACTTCAGGGAATTATTTACTCAAATGTGTTCGGTGTCTAGCCAGTTTAACCGGAATTGCAATCACACGATGACCGTGTTTAATAAACATCATCGTTAATGGAAGAACGCGATTACGAAAACTTTTTCCTCGTTAACAGTTCGTCCGAATTTTCGATGCCCAAAAAGAAAAAAAGAAAAAAACAAAAAACAAAAAAAAGTCCATTCAAGGTAAATTGAAAATTAAACGTCGAATCAACGTGCTTCTATTCTGCTCCGTTGATTGTTTAATTTTTATCGTAGCTAGGGGGAATTCTGTCGTTCGGAGATATTTTTATTTTCGCTATTTCCTAATTAATCAACTAGAAAATGAATATTTTCTATCCATGTGGGACTATTAAATATCACAGGAAATTTTATATTTAGTTGTTTTTACAGATAAAATTTCCGATGATTTGTGTTCCGTTTTATTTATTGAATAATTGAGGTGCTCCTGCTCCTTTTGTTTTTATGGTACATTTCAGGTGAAACTAAGTCGATTATGACTGTCTGTGAATTCCACATGTCCATGCTCAATACCACCTTTTCCGATGTAAGATTAACGTGTGAATAGATGAACAGACAGCTTTATATTGAAATATAATGCTAAATTTAATGTCGCGAGCAATTTTATTCGTAGAAATGTATTTTCATAAGTAACACTGAGGGGTAAAATTTTAAAATTATCGAATTCTAAAGCGAGAACAAAAACATTGATAAATATATTTATTTTGCATATAAATAATAATATTTTGTAACGTTTATGACGTTTTTATACCGTCAGGGATGCCAGAGCATGGTCTCGTAACAACCGTGGACGTAAAATTATTCTTCTTCTTCTTCTTCTTATTATTATTATTATTATTGGTAATTTAAAATTTTAAGAAAATTTTTCCTTTTTGATATTTCATATTTTCTGGTTACCAACAGAATTATTTCTTGATCGAACGACCGCGGAAAATACACGATTATGGGGAATTTACGCAAATAATATAAAAGTGTATGTCTGCAACCTCAGCATTGGGACGGTCGTACGGCGAGATCCTCTAATCTGGGGTGCAAACGAAAATTTTGTTTAACCAGTCTTAATTGGGCCTACGATTAACGGTAATGTTTATGTCGAGTTGCTTTTACAACTGCCCTACCGGACGATACTTTTTCACACGCGTTATTCGATGCGGTTTGAAATGTTAGCCAAATGTACAGTTCTTCAGTCTGGGCAGGTAAAAACGGGGACTCACTGCCACGATGATTTGGAGGAGCCGAAATTTTTTGTAAAACGGACCATTTTTTCCCCATCAGTTTTTCCTCGTCTCCGTGATGACCAATAGTGTAATTGCTTCTTTCAACGAAGTGAACCTTTCACCCGGCGTAACCGCGTGATAATATCTTCTCTGGCCGACAACAGAATCATCTTACACACACGCTCACATTTTCTCTTTTTCGAAAATTTTATTTTATATTATTTTTATTTTTTATCCCGCAATGGACACATTACAATTTTGAAATGGAAATCGATATTAATCTGTACTAATAGTAAAACTGTGTTAAAGGTAATTTTACTTGCTGCCATGCCGTCAAGTTATCTAAAATTACGGAAAAATAAATTACGTAAAAACTCTTCTGTAGGTCAAATAATTATTGGCAACGATTCAGTATGATCTGGAAACAAAGCGGCAAAAACAGCAATAGTTTAAAAAAAAAAAAAAGCAAGACAATTTGCTCCTTTGACAGCAAAGGAGTGGTGCACATGGAATTTGTGCCATCTCTACAGGCTATGGAATCAATATTTCTACTTCGATGGACTCGAACGATTGTAAAAAAGGGTCGTCAGAAATCGTCCAGAGATTTACACGGATCCTTCATGACGACAATGCGCCGTGCCATCACGCCTTCTGAGTGACGCAGTTTTGACCTCGAAAAGCAGTCCAGTGCTGCCCCTACCTTCATATTCCACGGATATGCCGTCGTACGACTTTTTCCTGCCCTCTCGAGTCGAGCAAGTTGTGAAAGGAACGCATTTTGAGTCATTAGCTGACATGCAACAGTCCGTGACGAGAATATTGCCAGTTGAAACTTTCCAAAACGGTTACAAAAACTGGAAAAAGCATCGGTGTGTAGCTAGAAAAAATGAATATTTTAAGAGCATCATATTGGTGTACTTTAATTTTTAAATATACATGTTTTTTACCATTGGTCTCATTACTTTCAGACCATATATATATATATATTATATACATATACTGTAATGTACCTATTAAATGGCTGAAAGAAAAAAGTCGAAAATAATAAAATTAAAATAAAAAATAAATAAAATAATATAATAATAAAAATAATTTAGAATAGGTGGTGCGAATAAAAATGCGCGCGTGACTGAAATCGTATTGTCGGTTGTGGTAGCCTAAGAAAAAAACTGTCATCGCCAACCAACAGATCTCGGATCACCACCGACAAGAGTGTTACGTACAATTTTATTTTAAATTTAATTAATTTTATATTATTATATGGTTGTCATATCCAGGGCCGTATCTAGACCAAAATTTGGCGGGGGGATTATGAAATATATTTTTATAATTATATATATATATATATATATACACATATATATATATATCTGTGTGTGTGTTTGTGTGTGTGTGTGTGTGTGTGTGTGTGTGTGTGTGTGTGTGTGTGTGTGTGTGTGTTATCATGAAATATATTTATTTATAAATGGTACACCAAAGCCTTGTAATCAATTATTATATATGCAATATTTGAACACTACAATAAAAACAAACAAAAAATAGCCGTTTCCATAGAACTCATAAAAATTTTAATTTTTCTTTTCTTTTGTCAAAAATTGAAAAGAAATAAATTTATTCTGAATTTCGATCCATTTAATTGAAGCAGTTGTGATTCGCAGACATTTCGGGGGAGGGCCCAGAAAACTCCGCTATCTATAATTTAATATTGTGTTTTTCAGCGGTTGACCGGTACCGAAAGATAGGTGTAAAGGAGAATAAAATATATTGATTAAAAACCAAATGAGTAATTTAAGTATAATAATGATAATAATAATAAAAATAAACACTAAAACAAAAATAACATTTTAAGTATAATAATGATAATAATAATAAAAATAAACACTAAAACAAAAATAACTTTTTAAGCAAATAAAGGCTTAAAACACATATATAACATTACACTATATACGTATATGACAAAAAAAAAAAAGTTGTTCGCGATTTAAAAAAATATCGGCTTTTCAGTTATTTCCGTCACATGTAAGCCGCGATGTGTTTTTCAAAATTTTTGTCTATATGTGTATGTCTTTCCGCTTAAACCCGAAAATCATATTATGATAAAGGCACAGCTTATAGTTTACATTACCTACCAGAATATTTTTGGTTCATACTTCGACACTACAAATACTATATCCGCAGAAGTCATTGCAAGATAAAGAAATTTCCAAATAAAACGGGCATGTATGCATAAAAACACCTGTACGACTATGTGAAAAACATCAGTTAACAAGGATTGACAAATACATGTACCATAAACAAATACATATAAATTTACCGGTGCGTGCGGTATCCTCCTAACAACGTGCGAATTTTGTTTATAGTAAAAATCACGTCACACATAACAGATGTAGTATGTTTACTTTTATCAATATGCATTTCAAACAAAATTTCCTCCCTTCCATTTTTCGCTGTTACAAATATTAGTTATTTTATTTTGCTAATTAACAGCTCAAAGTAAATAGCGAATAAACGGAGATAGTTTACCATAAAAAAGCATTTTATACAAACATATAAAGAATTAGCCTAATGAAAAAGACGTGTATCATCGAGCAAACTATTTTTTAGCATCGAAGTTTTAGATTTCATTTCTATTCCGTATTGTTCGGATCCGCCGAATTATTTCATTTGTTTTAAGTTACCAGCTGACTTTGATAATTTGATTCCCCTTTCCGGCCGAAAACTTTTATGTCAAATTAAATCAAATATATTATTTCAAAGTAAACAACGAATATTAAAATACAACTAAATTAAATTATATTAAATATTAAACCGCTTATGCGCGCAGGTTGCGCGAGTAACGGAAAATATAAGATTAACGTACATATGCTAAATAGGTGTGAGAAGTGGGATGAATCGGACACTTTTTAGTTTTGAGCGATTTTGTCTGTAATGGTAAATCGTATCAACTTTCTTTTTGCACCATTGTGCAATGTGAACAATGCGCTACATTTTAGCTGCAAAACTTTTACCTTTCGGATAAGCACAACTTGATGAGCTTAATTTTAAACTTCATCCATTTTGTCCGAAGTATCCCCCAGATTGGGGGATACTTGGGACCTATGTTTTTTTTTTTCATTTAAAATGTATTTTCTTCAAGAATCTGCAATAAATGCTTATACAAATCCTTTAAGATGAAAAGTCAACATGTTCTACAAAAAAAAAAAAAAAAAAAGTGAAAAATCGTATTTTATTTGTATTTCGAACAAAAAACAATGAAAAATTATAAATGAGTAGTGTGGATTTTAAACATAAACATACCCCTCAAATATTTTTTAGGACGCACTAATTTTTTTACAATTTGATCGTAAAAAAATGCATACTTGTCACGAATTTCGGGATACTGAATGATGTATCCAGTGTGTTTTTTAGTGAACGCTAACGAAGAAAGTTCCCAATAAATTTGCCTTTTTTGGGAAATGTAGCGGCGAGATTTCTTCTGTTATTTCATTTGAAAGTTCACCACAACCCAGTCACGAATTTGAACGTCGCTAAAATCTTTAGTGAAGCCTTGGTTTGATATATCTGAATTCTTTTTAGGTTGAGATTGAAAATTGAGGTTTCTCTTTGCTTTTGGTTTACTTTTTGGTTTCGAATCAATTTCGGCTTATGCACGTTCTGCGGCTTTTTGAGCGCGTTTCGCAGCTTTCTCCATCTCAGGAGTTAAAGTTAACTCTGCACTTTTTCCTGGTTTCAGGCGAATTTTTCTTGTTCCTGTTATGACACATCTCGGAAGAGGTCGTTTTGTTTTCAAGAAGGACTGGGGAGAAATTGTACCTGCACGAACATGGCTGACCACCAGTTTGTAGGTCTCCCCCCCTAAAGGGACAATTATACCTGAATATGAACAAATTAAATGACACGAGCACAGAAGCATGTCTAGTGTTCCTAAAGCGTAAGTAAGGCGTTATTTTTCATTCGTATCTAGCAAGTTTATTTGAGGATACGTTTATTGAAGTTTCTTCTGTTATCTATCATTTTAATTATATATTTAATTCCTTGACGAATCTACCTAGGTTTCAAAAAAATATCGAAAAAGACAAAGGTGCAAAAGTTTTTAAACACATAAATAAACACATTTATGTTAATATGGGGCGAGAAATATATACGATATTACAAATTAAGAATTAAATGGAAATGTAAAATATGGTAATCTTATTAACACAGAATATTCACTACATGAAACATCCTGTCTGGCTGACCTCTTTTTTTTTTTTTTTATATGCGTTTAGGAAAATTTTCGATTTTCAAAACACTAGACTGATTATCTTATTTTCGTATAAATTGTAATAGAGACAAGAAGCTTTCAAACCTTGCATTTGTTTCAATATTCCCGATAAATGCATTGCGGGAAATTCTATTTAAAAAAAAGAATGGATAATCTTCTTCTGTATATAAATAAGCAAAGACAAAACAGTCCAGTGCCTTTTTCTTCTCTGTTTATTAACCGATTCCCCCCCGCCCTGTTTAGTAGCTATTGATGATCATTAGTATTATTAGTAAAAAAAATTTGGAAACAGTAATTTTTTTTTTCTTATTTAAATAAAAAATTAATACAAAAAATGAAAAAAGAAATTGCTACAGCCAGTAAATCTGTTCTTATCGAAAAGTTTTAATTTTTCTTAATAATCATCATTATTGGCTTTTTTACAGTATACTAAGGTGTCATTTAATATCAGTAAATGAGGGGTTTACTGTTATTTTATTAAATTTATTTTTTATTCAATTATAATGGTACTGAATTGTTTTTTTTAATTGTAAGTACATATAAAAGTATATGTTCTCAGATATATAATGAACAAATGTATAAGAATGGGAAAAAAAATTTTGGAAATATTGCAATATATATTTTTCTTAAATTTTTAATGATAATTATGGTCGAATTTTGATCATTGGGGGAACGCTAGTATTTATAAACATCTGACTGAAATGGCGAACTGCAAATATATGAGATACGTCTACAGCGAAATAATTGTCGACTGATTTAATCAATTCAGAATAAAACTCCTACTGAATAGCATGGGCCCATCAAATTAAATTACGAATTAAAATCGCGGTTTTTCATTATCTTTTTATACTGACCTTTAACTGTGCACAATCAAAAATATATAAATTGCCACATTTCCGGTTTTTAGAATTCATTTAAAAATATTAATTATTAATCTTAGTGTGGTGAATATTAACGTTCCAAGTCCGAGTAAAAACAATCAGTGAATATTTTTATATATATATATATATATAATAAATGAAACTTTTTAGGATATTTATTAATTAATAAACTGGCGTACCTTGGTGGATAGTTTTTGCAAAATTAAAAATGCAGTACCGCGATTTTTTTGTTATTTTCTAGCTACTAATGCGTAATTAGTAACCTACATGTTTATGTCGAGTGTATGAGTAATCACACTTTTTATAATCTTTTTACACTTACCTGGGAGGTTGCATCGTTTCGGCCGCAATACGATTCGCCTCGTTACGTTTCGACTTCGTCCTTTTTCCAAGCAGATCTAGTTTAGCCTTAGTGAGTTTTTAATTTTCTCTTCTTCTATAATTATCATATTTAAAGCGTAAAATAACCATGGGATCAAAAAAACACCCATGAAATTAGTAATTAATTTGTTCAGAAAACAAAACCAGCGGTTTTCAGTGCTTCTTTTGCGTTTATTTCCTGTTATAAAGACTTGAAATGCTGATTATGTATTCGTTTAGCGGGTTATTTCAATAAAAAATTTCGGAAAGAATTAGTAGATCATAGCAATAATTTCTCTCTGTGATAGATTTCCTGTTTTCAAAGGAAATCCATGTGCTTGATAATAAATTTGTACATTCACAAAAAATTAAAATTAACTTATCTTTAAAGATTATGAAAAACTACTAAAAAATTTGTTAATTATTTTTAAGAAATTATTCTTCCATTTTTATGTTTATTTGTAACGGAAGCCATTCGTTTGAGCTGTCGGTTAGCTTTAGAGAAAATTATTTTAAAAAACCTCATAGGAAATATTTGTTTTTAATTTAGTATTATGTAAATTAAAATTATGGTAATTCATACTTATCATATTGAATCCTTGGTGGTTTGACACATCATGCACAACTGCTTTGCTGCATTTGCAATAAAATTATATTTTATTTTTTTTAATTTATTTATTTTTTTCTTCTGGAATATAGTCACGTGAAAAGTAAACATTTTAGAGCTAGATATTTAATCCTGCACGTTATGTAACACGGATTAACTACTTGGAATCTGTTATCCTTATTAGTGTGAAATATGACTTATATAAACCAGAATTCACTTTTTTAAATCATGCAAAAACGTCAATCTATTTTAGTAATAAAATTAACATAATAAAGTAACAAAAATTTTTCGATTTTTAAACAACTATTGACATTCTTAAAAGTATATATTTGTTTTATAACCGTTCTATGTAATTATTTTAGAAAACAAGTAAACATTGATCGTCAGTGAGTATTCCGAAAAAATAAAACAGTACTAAAAGCATATATGCGGAAAGGAATTTTATGAATATATTGTAATCTGCTCGTGTTCTTAATAAACAACCGCCTCGTTTGGTGGCTTGAGCATGATAACCTAGTCCCTTCAAATATGTTCGGTTTTCGCCCCGGGCTTGGCCCGGTAGATTGCATCACTTGCTTCCTTGCAGATATCTATAAGGTATGTCCGCACTTGTTCAACTTTACGTGCGTCAAAGGCATGCGTCATAGCGTTAGGTGAGAGGCACGTGAGGCATGTGGTAGCGCATGCGTTATTTGAGTTGAACGTTGGAGCGACCGGCGAAGTGCAAACGGTGGGTTTCCGTGCGCCATTTCGTGCCTCTTCACTCGAAGAAAACTACCGGTTCATGTGAAATTTCTCGTTTGGGTTGATTGTTTTCGTTTGTTTTGTTATCATGTCCGACGGAGGAAAAGAAATATTAGATTTTATTGATGATTATCGAAGCCTACCGGTGTTGTGGGATATCAGGGATAAGACTTATACCAATAAGCGGGCTAGGAACGACGCATTGGATCAACTTGGGAAAAAGTACAATCTAGACATTAAAGGAGTAAAAAACGAAATTAAATGTTGATATGGTTACCACTAAAAACGATGACTTTGATACAGTGGCGTATTCAAAATATGGTTCTGGTGTGTGTGTGGGGGGGTCCAAATATTCAAATAGGTGTATTTCTTTATTTATATAGGTATATATATAATGATAATGTTATGGAAACATGTTGTAGAATTATGCAACTTATGGCAGAAAAAATAAAATGTATTTTCATAAAAAATAATCATAAAAACAAACGTAAAATTATCAGGTACTTATTTTGACACTACATTTATTTTTATATCACAATGGTTCTGGTGAGGGGCAATTGCATCTCCCCCCCCCCCCCCCTTCCGCATACGCTACTGCTTTGATATGAACCGTTTTTTAACGTTCAGAAACAACTGACGTACTTTCTGTGAACGAAGTACTTTCTGAATTACATTATGCTTACTAAAGTGACTAACTAATGTAACTTTCGGACTCTTTATTGATCTATTTTACTTTATTTACTTGATTTTTCTCAAAAAATATACATACGTAGGTATATTTGTATGCACATTTTTTCCTATATATCACTTTTGCTGTGATAATTATTTTGGGAAATTAGAATAAACTCACGTTACTAAAAAATTACTTCTGATGTAATCCTGCAGTGCTTCAATTATGGTTTTTAAAACGATGGGTAAAATTTCTGATATAGAGTTTGTTTGGAAACTATGAATAGATAAAAAAAGAGATTTGATTGAGTCGCCTGTGGCCAAAATATACTGTGGAGGTAGTATAGCTTCACGGAAACGTGTGTCCTTTTTTTCTATTTTTTCCCCGAATCAGATTTAGCAAACAATCAAAGTTGGCCTTCGACATTCGATTAAAGTTTTTGAACAATAAATCATCTCTGCATTCACTTGTTTCGGAATCTTGTAATCTCGAGTTTTCAAAAAGTCCGAAACCCACAGGGATTTCTTCTTTCTTCCGTGTTTCAAAACTAAAAATGCAGAACTTAGCAAAAGTAGTGACAGCGCGTTTGACTCCATCTCGAGATGGTTGCACAGAACCTACTGACGAGACGCACAGACGAGTTGAACAAGTGCGGAAAGAAATTGCATACCTTTAGGGCATGCGTCTAGACGCAAGTTGAAAGAGGCAAGAGGCAAGACGCAAGTTGAAAGTTGAAAGTGAAAGCGCACAAGTGTGGACATGACTATAAATCCTTCCTATCAAAAAAATTTACTGTCACTTCTTTTGTCGATGTCTGCTCTGCATTTGATAATGTGCATCTTACCTCTCTGGGCTCCCAACTCCTCTCTTTTAATTTCCCTCCGGTTTTTATCACTCTTATACTCAACCTCTTTCAACATAGAATTCTTTATCTATCTTCTCATTTTCTTTCCACATTCAGATGCGTCTATCGTGGGCTTCCTCAGGGTTCCTGCCTTAGCTCCACTCTTTTTAATATTTACTCCTTCGATATTGCTTCTCTTCCTATTCCCTCTTTCTCTCTCCTTTTCGCTGATGACATTTTAGTTTACTCCACCTCAGATGATCTGTCTTCCGTCACCCACGAGTTAAATCATTCATTGTCCCTTTTTAGCAATGCTCTTTCTACTCTCCACCGCTCTCTTTCCCCTTCCAAGACTTCCTGTATAATTTTTGCTCTCCGCCCCTTTAACCGTGCTTTTATAAACATCAGCGTATCTGATACACCTATTTCCACCGTTAATTCCATATGTTACCTAGGTCTTTTCTTAAATAGTCGCCTTACATTTCATGAACATATTAATTAAATCTATAATTCCTCGATCAAAAGACTTAATCTCCTCAAATCTTTATCTCCGCTCAGATGGGGTGGCGACCCGTGCATTCTGTTAATTCTATATAAATCAATTATTCGGTCCAAACTCGACTATTGTTCCTTCATTTATGGCAATGCCTCCAAATCTCTCCTTTCGAAACTTGACGAAATTCAGAATTCCTGCCTTCGCCTATGCATTGGCGCTTTAAGATCTTCTCCTATTCCTGCGATTCTATCCGAATCTTCCATTCAACCTCTTTCCATTCGTCGTTCACTCCTCGGTTATCGATTTTTAATAAATCGCCTCCCCATTTTGTCATCCAATATTATCCCTTCCTATCTTTATATCAAAAATCACTGGCGCTTGGCGCCTCATAGAATTCCGATTTTATCGCATATAGCTGCTCGTGTTTCCAACTTTTCTCCCTACGTTTCCTCTTATAACAGTCTTCCTTACTTTTCTTTCGACTTTAATAGCATATGGCACCCCATCAATTTCTCCTCTCTTCCAGTCCGAGCTAATTGTTCCTCTCACAATGTAGTCAACTCCGAATTCTTTCAGCTGCTGAACTCTTCTTTTCCTTCCCATGCCTTAATCTTCTCGGATGGCTCCAAGAGTGATGGGGGCGTGGGTGGTGCGTATACGTCTCCTACGTTCCTACACTCTGAGTCCTTCAGACTTCCTTCCTTCTGCTCTATCTTCTCGGCTGAGTCGATCTCAATTCTTCGTGCAATTCATTTCATATCCTCTACGAGTGGAGTTCACAAATTCCTGATTGTCTCTGATTCCAAAGGCGTTCTTCAAGCCATCTCCTCTCCTCCTTCTTATACTTCTGACGGTATCATCCTCTCTATCCGATCTCTTGTCTCCTCTTTGTTCTCGTTCCGCTCCATTTTCATAGACTTTCTATGGGTCCCTAGTCATTCCAATATTGAGGGAAATGACTCAGCTGACTCCTTAGCTCGCTCAGCCGCCCGCACTGGTTCTTTCCTCGACTCTTTCCCTTCCTCAGACATTCTTTCTCTATCACGCTCTAATCATTCCAGACTTTGGTCTGACATGTATCCATCTATATTCTCAAATCGCTTTTCTCAGTACCGTCTTATTCAACCGGTTCCTAGTTTCCTGCCTTGGTTTCAATCTATTCCTATCTGTCGTCGTTCCACTGTTGTTTCCTTAATTAGGCTTAGAATCAATCATTCTCTACTCCCCTCTTCTCGCTTTCGATTCGCTTTGTCCCCTTCTCCTTTCTGCTCTCTTCATGCTTCTGAGCCTTCTTGTATTTGTGATTCAAATCACATCTTATTTGAATATTCAGCACTCTCTAACGAACGCTCCTTTCTTTACACCAAACTTTTAGTTTTGGGTCTTCCTACTCCCTTTAACGCTACCTATATTCTTTCTTTCCCATTGCCTTCAGTTATCCCATTGCTACTGTCCTTTGTCCTCTCCATTTCTGACCGCCTGGTTATTTAGTTATAACTGTTAATTTTTCATGTTTTTGGGTCAAGGCCGCTGGCGCGCCCAGGGTAGGAAAAAAAAAAAAAAAAAGAGAATTCTGACAATCACATAAGGAAATTCCGAATTCGTGACACATTCGGAATCGGTTTGAAAAATCCGAGACTAAATTGTAATATTATTAAATACTTCAGGGAATTATTTACTCAAATGTGTTCGGTGTCTAGCCAGTTTAACCGGAATTGCAATCACACGATGACCGTGTTTAATAAACATCATCGTTAATGGAAGAACGCGATTACGAAAACTTTTTCCTCGTTAACAGTTCGTCCGAATTTTCGATGCCCAAAAAGAAAAAAAGAAAAAAACAAAAAACAAAAAAAAGTCCATTCAAGGTAAATTGAAAATTAAACGTCGAATCAACGTGCTTCTATTCTGCTCCGTTGATTGTTTAATTTTTATCGTAGCTAGGGGGAATTCTGTCGTTCGGAGATATTTTTATTTTCGCTATTTCCTAATTAATCAACTAGAAAATGAATATTTTCTATCCATGTGGGACTATTAAATATCACAGGAAATTTTATATTTAGTTGTTTTTACAGATAAAATTTCCGATGATTTGTGTTCCGTTTTATTTATTGAATAATTGAGGTGCTCCTGCTCCTTTTGTTTTTATGGTACATTTCAGGTGAAACTAAGTCGATTATGACTGTCTGTGAATTCCACATGTCCATGCTCAATACCACCTTTTCCGATGTAAGATTAACGTGTGAATAGATGAACAGACAGCTTTATATTGAAATATAATGCTAAATTTAATGTCGCGAGCAATTTTATTCGTAGAAATGTATTTTCATAAGTAACACTGAGGGGTAAAATTTTAAAATTATCGAATTCTAAAGCGAGAACAAAAACATTGATAAATATATTTATTTTGCATATAAATAATAATATTTTGTAACGTTTATGACGTTTTTATACCGTCAGGGATGCCAGAGCATGGTCTCGTAACAACCGTGGACGTAAAATTATTCTTCTTCTTCTTCTTCTTATTATTATTATTATTATTGGTAATTTAAAATTTTAAGAAAATTTTTCCTTTTTGATATTTCATATTTTCTGGTTACCAACAGAATTATTTCTTGATCGAACGACCGCGGAAAATACACGATTATGGGGAATTTACGCAAATAATATAAAAGTGTATGTCTGCAACCTCAGCATTGGGACGGTCGTACGGCGAGATCCTCTAATCTGGGGTGCAAACGAAAATTTTGTTTAACCAGTCTTAATTGGGCCTACGATTAACGGTAATGTTTATGTCGAGTTGCTTTTACAACTGCCCTACCGGACGATACTTTTTCACACGCGTTATTCGATGCGGTTTGAAATGTTAGCCAAATGTACAGTTCTTCAGTCTGGGCAGGTAAAAACGGGGACTCACTGCCACGATGATTTGGAGGAGCCGAAATTTTTTGTAAAACGGACCATTTTTTCCCCATCAGTTTTTCCTCGTCTCCGTGATGACCAATAGTGTAATTGCTTCTTTCAACGAAGTGAACCTTTCACCCGGCGTAACCGCGTGATAATATCTTCTCTGGCCGACAACAGAATCATCTTACACACACGCTCACATTTTCTCTTTTTCGAAAATTTTATTTTATATTATTTTTATTTTTTATCCCGCAATGGACACATTACAATTTTGAAATGGAAATCGATATTAATCTGTACTAATAGTAAAACTGTGTTAAAGGTAATTTTACTTGCTGCCATGCCGTCAAGTTATCTAAAATTACGGAAAAATAAATTACGTAAAAACTCTTCTGTAGGTCAAATAATTATTGGCAACGATTCAGTATGATCTGGAAACAAAGCGGCAAAAACAGCAATAGTTTAAAAAAAAAAAAAAGCAAGACAATTTGCTCCTTTGACAGCAAAGGAGTGGTGCACATGGAATTTGTGCCATCTCTACAGGCTATGGAATCAATATTTCTACTTCGATGGACTCGAACGATTGTAAAAAAGGGTCGTCAGAAATCGTCCAGAGATTTACACGGATCCTTCATGACGACAATGCGCCGTGCCATCACGCCTTCTGAGTGACGCAGTTTTGACCTCGAAAAGCAGTCCAGTGCTGCCCCTACCTTCATATTCCACGGATATGCCGTCGTACGACTTTTTCCTGCCCTCTCGAGTCGAGCAAGTTGTGAAAGGAACGCATTTTGAGTCATTAGCTGACATGCAACAGTCCGTGACGAGAATATTGCCAGTTGAAACTTTCCAAAACGGTTACAAAAACTGGAAAAAGCATCGGTGTGTAGCTAGAAAAAATGAATATTTTAAGAGCATCATATTGGTGTACTTTAATTTTTAAATATACATGTTTTTTACCATTGGTCTCATTACTTTCAGACCATATATATATATATATTATATACATATACTGTAATGTACCTATTAAATGGCTGAAAGAAAAAAGTCGAAAATAATAAAATTAAAATAAAAAATAAATAAAATAATATAATAATAAAAATAATTTAGAATAGGTGGTGCGAATGAAAATGTGCGCGTGACTGAAATCGTATTGTCGGTTGTGGTAGCCAGTCATCGACCACTAAGAAAAAAACTGTCATCGCCAACCAACAGATCTCGGATCACCACCGACAAGAGTGTTACGTACAATTTTATTTTAAATTTAATTAATTTTATATTATTATATGGTTGTCATATCCAGGGCCGTATCTAGACCAAAATTTCGCGGGGGGATTATGAAATATATTTTTATAATTATATATATATCTGTGTGTGTGTTTGTGTGTATGTGTGTGTGTGTGTGTGTGTGTGTGTGTGTTATCATGAAATATATTTATTTATAAATGGTACACCAAAGCCTTGTAATCAATTATTATATATGCAATATTTGAACACTACAATAAAAACAAACAAAAAATAGCCGTTTCCATAGAACTCATAAAAATTTTAATTTTTCTTTTCTTTTGTCAAAAATTGAAAAGAAATAATGTCAAAGTACTTCAGTCTAAAAAATATTAAGACAAGAGTATAATGCAGAACAGCACAAATAAAACCAATATATCTGAGCCCGACAGTGATTTTAGTCACAGCAGCGTCAGTACATTGAAATATGAAAAAAGCAACTGCTGCTTGTCCGCCTCTGGGCAATACATTCAGGTGTCTTAAAATCCGGAAAAGGAGGAAATTAATATGAAAGGAAATATTGATAGTAATAATAATAATGACCATAAAAAGAGAATAGGGAGAAAACAGAAAATGGAAAGAAATAAAGACAGAAAAAGCAGAGAAAAAACGAAATGGGAATCAAAAGGCTAGCCCCGGTTGCATTCACTTTCACTTTATAACGAAAGTGAGAAGAATGACTAATTAAGGTGAATGTAGTTAGATAAAAAGAGAGGTAGGGAGTTAACAAGGGAAGGAGAAGAATCAATGTTATTGGACGCAAGAAGATCTAAAATCGCTTCAGCTATAAAATTAGCTGTAGGAAAAGCAGTAGATGAAGGAGCTTTGGAAGTAGAAACGGAAGTAGAACTGGAAGCGTCATGAACTAAGGAATTACTATTAATGGAGATAGAATTACTAGTAGAAGAAGAACTATTAAAATCCCAACCATTAGGGGGCGTCGGAAGGCGGTTAGAAGGAACGACAGGAAACTGTGGGGAAGGTTTAGTATAAGATTTAAAATTAGGGGACGTTTATGAAAATTTGGGGATTTAGGCCGCGGAATAGATTTAGCAACTGTATGTGAGGACTTAGAAGATACATTAGAACAGGAAGCAGGCAACTAAGCCCGATCGGCATATGAGAAAGCCTGGGAGACTAAATTACTATTTTTAAAATTGGATGCCTGATAGAAAGAGATATTTTCGAATGCCATAATGCGCTTAATTTTCTTTTGTTTCACCCATTCCGGGCACGTACGATTATAAGCACAATGAGAGCCTTTACAATTTCGGCAAAGAGGGGGCTCTTGAAGATTACTACAATCTGTTAAAGGATGTTTGGAGGCACAGTAAGGACATATATTCGAAGAGCTACGATAGTGTCTGGAAATATGCCCAAAAAGGAGACATTCCGAACA
The DNA here is from genome assembly GCA_039619475.1 of Icerya purchasi. Lineage (NCBI taxonomy): Eukaryota > Metazoa > Arthropoda > Insecta > Hemiptera > Monophlebidae > Icerya > Icerya purchasi. The sequence goes on along the minus strand of CM077115.1, from coordinate 189,537,312 downwards.
CTGTGTAGGTAGTCGTACACTAGGCGAAACAGGAAAATGGAGTTTATAAATGGAAACGAAAACTGGAAGAACGGATTTGTGGAATTTAATTTCTACGGATCTAGTCGGAATTTTAGTACCCTCGGAGGAACGATAGATACGACGAATGGACGCTATGGAAATAGATGATTCAATCTCCTCCGTAATATCGTCTTCAGAAAACGAATAATGGACCCCTGAAATAATTCCCATTTTGTGTAAGGCGCTATTGGGAATGTAAGCTTTAATATTTTTACTGAGAAAGAAGTCAGAATTAGATAAAAAGGAATTTGCAGTAGAAGCAAATGGGAAGGTGACAGAAATGCGGTCTTTTCCTTGAGGAGAAACACTAAAAAATGACGAAGAAACAGAATTTAATAATCTTGCAAGAGCCAAAGGGTGATTATTGCCTATGTTCTTATCGTTAGCTAAATTTTCGACAAAAACAATGAAAGGCTTCGGATGATCATTTACGAAACAAGTATTGGAACGGACGGTAATGCAACTATTATTACTAGTATTTTTTTATTATTTTTTTTTTTTTTGGTTCCCCATTCTGGATATAGCCAGTGGGGCAAGTATATTTTGTTTATAATCTGTGTATAACTGTTTAAAGTGTACTTATAAAAAAAATGTAATTTGAATATAAATTTGTTGTATGTCGGTGTAGTGGATACTTAGCATTAAATAGAGATTTATCTTTTTATACTTAATGTAAGTTGTAAGAAAATATAACGGTGATGTTGATACATAGTTACCGAATATATTATATTTAATTTAATTACGTTATCTAGTCTTAAGTTAAATACTGCGTGTATGTAATTATATATATATAAATATATGTCTTAAATATGTGTATATTGATAAGTGTGTTGAAAATTTATGGGTATTAATCTATTAAATTAAAAATGAATAGTATAATTGTTGGTGACTTTAATATAAGGTTATCATCGTTAGAACCAAAAATCAGATCAAATAAAAATTCTGAATTGTTCAATGACTTCATTTATAGTAATAACCTTATGATAATGAACACAGATATCCCAACATTTAAAAACCATAATGGTAAGAGCATAATTGACTATCTTTTAATTACTCAAAACTTACTCCATTCAATAAACTTGAATCTTGTTCAAGCACAAAAAAAAATCAATATAGTACAATTAATGGATACCATCACAGATCAAACCTTATATATGAATACATTAATAATATCGAGTTTAGTATGAGTCCCCGTGAGGTGGAAGTTTGTTTGTCCGAATTAAACCTTTATCTTGTAAATACAATTAACTCGTTTAAATATTCCTTTAAGAGACCAAATAATGACTGGTGGTCGGCAGATTTACAAAAAATAAAAAATACTATCAATACAACAAGAAAAAAAAAATACAAAACAAAGAACCCCTTAAAATTAGTAATACTTCACATTATACTCAAGATTCTAAACCGTAAATACAAAAAAATGATTTTAAAAGCTAAAATAGACGCCTGGAAAAGATTTATAACTCAAGCAAATGCATGGGGAAAACCCTATAAATTTATTCTACAAAAATACCAAAAATTTACTATTCCTGATTTAATACATAATAATAAACTTTATGTCGAAGATGATGAAAAATGTAATGTTCTTCTTGACCACTTCTTCCCGCAAAAAATGGACAATGATTTAACAAAAGAAATTTCAAACACAGATGAACATCTTAAAATCAGTGAGTCCGACATTACCATAATAATCAAAAAATTAAACAACAAGAAAGCATCAGGAGAGGACATTAACCTGTGGCGTTCCTCAAGGTTCAGTACTTGGCCCTACACTATGGAATATCTTATATTCAAAAATACATAAAGATTTGGAAAATATTTGTAATTTATTAAATATGCATTTCCTTCACCTTAACACAGACTACAGACCTTAAAAAAATCGAAATCATTTGTAATAAGTTGGAAAGTTTAGTTGCTGAACTTGGCCTAACCTTCCCCTTAGACAAATGCAAATCAATTCTATTCGGTGACTAAAAACTATTAAATAATTTAAGACAACTCAATATTATATCGAGACAATCTGTCCAACTTGTAGAACAATTAAAATACCCTAGGTGTGTTGATTGGTCGCAAATTAAGATTTACACCCCATTTAAATGAAATTAATGCCAAGTGTAACCGTATTGTTGACTATTTAAGGAGAATTCTTCCCAATACGTATGGGATGAAACACAAAGAAAGAATTATTTTATATAAGGGAATAATTCAAACTATATACGGTCATGGTGCCTGCATCCACATTAATAAGAGAATACTTCAATGTGCTAAAAACCATCAAAGAAAATTTCTTTTACGTATTTCATCTCTTTATAGGACCGCCCCTACTTCTGCAGCATACGTCACAGCCAATATACCTCCACTGGATTTATTTCTGATAAATCGAGCCATAATATCTGAATATCGGATAACAAAAAATTTAGAAAAAGCAACCTCCGTAAAATTCCTATCAGATACAGAAATTATAAACAAATTAGGAAAAACTCCAATGATAAAACGATTTAAAAAACAAGCAAATATAGAAATCACAAATATTTGGCAAGCCCGTTGGGACAATGAAAGCACTGGTCGTAAAACCTATGATTTCTTTCCCAGTATAAGCAATAGGAATAAAATGAATTTTCTTGACATAACTTTCTTTAATGTCCAACTACTCTCCGGTCATGGCAATCTTGGAAGCTATCTATTCAGATTTCAGTTAAGGAACACTCCTCGCTGCCAACTTTGTGGGGATCCCATCATTGATGACATCCACCATACTATTTACACTTGCAAAAAAATGCGTGACATCCACAGTAAATATAACGTCAACATTAACACTCAATTTGTAATAACCCCAGAAAATTCAAAAAAAACTCTTGGTTACTTTCATGAACTGATGGCTAGGAAAATGATCCTAAAAACCGAGTGGCGATATTTTTTTTTCCCCTTAAATTGTATGTGCGGTGTGTAACTACTATGGTCATTACAGCACACACAAGGGAGGGGAGATAATTTAAATGTGGTGAGTTAGGCCACTCATTTTAATGAAGGCAATAATCTTGTTGATGGAGATTACCTCGTTTGAGAGGGTCTGCCCTATATCTATGGGTAGGCCAAGTTGCTTCCGCAACATAGTAAACTTTTGGCAGGTAAGTACTATGTGGGAAACTGTCGGTGCGGTTGTCTGGTTGCACAAGGGGCATGTAGCCGGAGGCGGCGTTTTATCAATTATATGTTTGTGCGAAATAGCGATGTGGCCAATTCGCAGCCGGCTGAGGATCTTAAAATCGTATCGGGATGTTCCCTCCGGTGGCCACCATGATTCAACTGTGGGCTTAATGGTTCTTAGGGATGTTGTTGCAGCTGCCCATTCAGTTTTCCACTGGTTTTCGCACACCTTTAGGAATATATGTGCGATTGATGAGGGTAGCTCCGCGTCCTGTGGCATTGGCGAGTGCAAGGCAGAACGTGCTATTCTGTCGACACTCTCATTACCAGGCACTCCAATGTGCCCAGGAACCCACAACAGCAACACGTGACTATCCATTAGCTGCAATTCACTCAAGTAGTGATATATTTTTAGAATTAGCGGGTTGTTGAATTTTTGATTCCTAATCATGTTCAAAGACTGTAGGGAATCAGTAACCAGGAGGAAATCACTGGCTCTGGTGTGAGTTGTAACGATGTGGTGGAAGCAGTGTGCAATTGCGTACAATTCTGCATCCAATGCGGAACAGGCATCATTGAGTCGAGTTTCGCATGAGATGTCGTGACCTTCGACTGCACAGGCTGCGGGCAATGGACCTGCCTCGCCAACTGCCTTGGCTCCATCAGTATAGTAAATTAGGTGGTCCAGGTACTTATTAATTGCCCTAACTGCCGCTTCCACTGTGAAGAGAGAACTTGTTGTGGTTGGATGCTGTTTCAGCGACACATCAATATTTATCTGGAAGGTGATCCAAGGGGGTATAAGGGTATTGAGGCTGGGTGTTGACCTTTTTACAGACGCGATACCACATCTTCGTAGATCGGCCAGTAATTCTGGTAGTGGGTCGCCGGGAAAGTTTGGTTCAAGAAGATAATGTTCCAACTTTAGGGGGAGGTCTCGTGTGTGGCTGAAATGATGGTACATATTTCGCAGTATGAAGAGGAAAGTGGAAGGCACCCAGCTAGAACGCACATGCTGGCAGCTGGAGAAGTTCGATGCACTCCCAAAATAGTTCTCAGTGCGGAGTGATGTATAGGATCAAGAGATTTCAATATAGATTTGCTGGCTGAGGAGTACACCTGGCACCCGTAGTGGATTTTCGATAAAATCAGCGATCTGTAGATGTTGGAAAGGAATTTGGGCTTAATATTACATCTGGAGCTAGCCAGATATTTCAATATAGGAATAGAATTGGTGCAGCTATGTTTTAAGTTGGCAATATGAGGTTTCCAAGTAAGTCTAGAATCAAAGATTAATCCAAGGAATTTGACAGTGGCTTTCTGGGGAACAGGAAGATTGTTTAGATTTAGGGATACACTTGGAGAGGAACGGCGCCCCCTGCAAAAATCAACATATACGGATTTAATCGCCGAGATGGCTAGACTGTTGTTATCAGACCAACTCTGTATTTTATCGATAGTTTTCTGGAGTATTTTTTGAGCGATAGGAGGGAAATTTGACGATAAGGAGATGTTAAGATCATCGATAAACAGCCGGGCGGTTATAGGCGGCGAGATGCATTCGGCTACGTCATTGACGTACATTATGAATAAGGTTGCACTCAGAGCAGAGCCTTGTGGCACGCCATTCTCCGTTGGAATGGGTGCTGATAATGATGTTGCGATCTTAACCCGGATCGTTCAGTTGCTTAAAAAGCTAGCGATATAATTGCCTATCTGGCCATTTATTCCTGCGGCTTTGAGCTTTAGCAATAATCCATGCCGCCATATGCGATCAAATTCTTTTTCTAAATCGAAAAAGACCGCATATGTATGTTGATGGCGGTGGAAGCTCGTTATTATTTGCCGTTTCAAAGTTATTAAGTGATCGCCTGTCGATCTCGCTTTACGCCCTCCGGCTTGTATAGGTGAAAAGATATTATTTTGTTCAAGGACAAAAAGGAGGCGCCTGTTTACCATTTTTTTCATTACTTTGGATAAGACGTTTAAAAGGGAAATTGGACGATAGCTTTCAGGACGGAATGGATCTTTATTTGGTTTTAATATAGGAATAATGTATGCCATTTTCCAGAATTGAGGAATACCGCCAGATACCCATATTTGGTTATAAATATTAAGAAGAAACTCTTTTGCCTGCGCTGGCAAATACTTAGCTATGTATGGATGAACAGAGTCGGGACCAGGTGCACTGTTTCGAGTATGAAATTTGAGTTGAAAGTTTAATTCAGCCAAGGAAAATTTGCTGTTGAAAGCATCCGTGGTCTGTTGAAGGAAGGATAATTCTTGTTGTTCATAAGAAGCTTTTCTAGATGTAAACTTGGTGGAATAGACTAAGGAGGAGAACTCATTCTGGTAGTGCCGAGCGAAGATATCCGCAACATTGCTTGGATCTGATACGACTGAGTCGTTATGGATTAAGGAGGTAGGGGGTTTGGATCGATTAAGGCCATTCATCGATTTAATTTTTGCCCAAGTCATTTGGTTAGATGTGGATTGGGCTATTGAATCAATGAAAGAGGTCCAGGATTCTTGCTTCTTCATCTTAATTATGAAACGCGCTTTGGCGCGTAGCTTTTTGAATTCAATCAGGTCACTGAGTAATTGTGAAGATTTGTATTTCCTGAGAGCTCGTTTACGGTTTCGTATTGCTACGGAAATTTCACTACACCACCAGGGAACACGGCGTGGGCGGGGCGAGGGGGTAGATTTAGGGATTGCCGTTTCCGCTGCAGTAAACATAGCCTCAAGAAGTATCCTGATATTTTCTACTATATTCATTATTACTATTATTATTATTTCAGTAGTAGTTCAAGTGCGTAAGAGTGCGACCTATTCATCATTAATCCGGTATTTATTTATAAATTGCAAACGTTGTTTAAATTTATCCTTAGTGTTCTTTCAGTTACTCCCGTATTTCTCGTTTCTTTTCCTTCAAACCTGAAGTGTACTTTTCTTTGTTTTAAAACTTTTACATTTTTCACCTGCGGCGAATATGACTACTTCGATGTTAGGGACGGATATATATACATATATACATATATGCGCGTGTGTGTGTAGGTATGTGGATAGGTATGTGTGTATGAAAGAAAGAAAGATTTCAAGAAAGATTTATTTGCATAAACAATAACATTTCACTCATGATATAGTTATTAATATGTGTACCGACACGAGTCTTACCACATAACGAAATTAATGAATATACATATAAATAAGACATGATATGCGACGTTTAAGTTAGTAGGAAAAGAACCAAAAACCTACTACAGGAGGGGAGGACTAGGTGGCTAGTGCCACATTACATAGATATTTACACAGTGATTATCAAATAGAATAATTTTAAAATAAAACTAAAACTAAATACTAGTACTAACGTTAAATAATTCAGAATAATATATTATGCTTAAGTCTACTATGTTTGTACTTAGTATACATAGTGCGTAGTTGCCTGGAATCATAGTTACCAATAGAGCTGATAAGTAAGTTCTCGTGCCCTATACATTTATCGCAGAACTTAGTAGTTGCACTCAAAACATAATCTCTGATTTGCGGTAACTCTAAAATGTTATGCATATATGCTACTCTTGTGTATCTATTTGCTCCAAGAATACATCTTAAGCATCGATTTTGGATTACCTGTAGCTTGTTATAATGTGCCCTACTAACAGAAGACCACACTGGACAAGAATAAAAATTGGCGGGGAAGTGAACTGTCAGATACGAAAGGAGGATATCGTGGCCGTACATCGGCTTCCGGCCAGGAACAAAAACTTCCCAAACCCAGTAATAGTTAAAGCAAATCGTAAAATCGTAGATGAGCTGATGGTAAAGAAAAAGGCGCAGGTTATCTGGGATAAAGACATAACTGGCAACACTTCATCCACGCTCAAAATCTTCGTTAATGAAAATCTATCCAGATATTATCGGACCTTGTTTTGGGAAACCAAGCAGAAAACCAAGCTGCTAAACTACCAGTTCACTTGGCTGAAGAATGGTAAAATTTTTGTTCGTAAAACCCCGCAAGAGCGTTCCTTTCAAATAAAAACCTCGGACGATCTCAATAAAATAGTATAATAGAATCTAGTTTATAGTAGTATAATAGATAGTTTATGTTATTTGCGTACGTTAACATTATGATAATAGAATTTAAGTATTAATTTCAGTAGGTATGTGCGAAATACCCAATATATTAAATTGTCAGAATTTTGAAAGTTTAGGTAAATGGGAGGAGCAGGTGAGGACCTTTAGCCATTTGGGGAATGATAGTTCGACCCCTTTACAGTTACTCCACCTTAATATTAGAAGTCTAAAAAAATATTGGAATGAATTCGTTACAATTACTCTCAACACAAAAATTGACATATTGGTACTAACAGAAATTAACATAAGCTTACAAGAAGCAAAATACTATAATCTGAGGGGATATGGTAAATTTTTCGTTGAGAAATCAGAAAGGTTTAATGGCGGCATACTGATCTTTGTTTCGGAAAAATATAATTGTACCCAAATTAGTACAGGGAACAGAGCTTGCGATTATATTAACATTGAAATATCGATAAATAGTAAAGTTAGTATAATGTTACTGGCCATATATAGATCGCCTAATAAACCAATCAACGAATTTTTAGTGCTACTTGACGATTTATTAGGGAAAATAAGTAACAAAGAAATTATTGTATGTGGAGATTTTAATATTGATCTATTCAAAGAAAGTAGTAACGGAGATCGGTTCCTAAACATCGTTAATGGCTATGGGTGTGTTAGATTAATAAATCTACCTACACGGGAAGAAATTAATCGAGATAGGGTAACCTCGACGTGCATTGATAACATATTCGTACGACATAAAGAAACAACAATATGTTCTGGGGTTATTACAACGAAAATCGCTGATCATTATATAATATGTTATGCTTCTCTACTAAATTATTTTTGTCAAAGAAAATCGCGCGATTTTATAATTCAGGGGAGTCTCTTAAACAGTAAAATACGCACCTACCAATGGGATAAAATGTTGAAGGATGAGTCAGCGGATAAGATATATAATAGCATACAAAAAACTTTTGATCAGTTGTATAGAACTAGCTTATTCGACCCTGGCCGAGGCCTAAACCAAAAAGAGAAAGATAGTAAACAATGGATAAATTTAAAAATACTGAACCTAATAAAAATTAGAGACTTTTATTTCAGGAGAGCCAAAGGCAATCCTACTAACCACTTTTACAGGAGAAACTACAAAAAGTATAGAAATTGGATAATACAGGAAATTAGGATAGCGAAGTACAACTTTTACACCACTAAAATAAAAGAAACAGGATATGATATAAAAAGTACATGGAAACTGGTGAACAATACTTTACATGGGGCAAAGGCTACTTCTAATGACGAGCGGTTAGTTAAAACTTTTACTAACCCAGCGGAAACTGTTGAGGAATTTCGGGAAACTTTTACGGCTGATCTCGATGTGCGTTTTTCGGTTTGTAATAGGCAGTTATCAACAGTGGAGGAAATAAGCAATCACTTGACATCCTTTTATTTACCTCTAGCCACGGAGGGATCTGTAGAAATGATATTGAGGAAATTAAACAAAAATAAAGCGCCAGGATGGGATAAAATACAAGTTAAAGACGTAACGAGTAACGCTAAGATTTTTATACCGCTCCTCGCCAAAATTATTAATTACACAATAAAAACTAGTTGTATACCACAAGGTTTAAAACTAGGTATCGTTAAACCGATATATAAACGAGGGGATTGCTCAAAAACTGTAAACTATAGGCCAATAACGTTAATTTCTGCATTTGCAAAGATTCTGGAACAGTATGTTGCGTCGCATTTGCGACAATTTCTCGAAGGAAATTATCTTATTGCGGATAATCAGTTTGGTTTTCGGCAGGGGAAATCTACTACAATGTTACTGCAATCGTTTGTAAATCAAGTTAACTGTGGTATGGCTGAAGGTAGTATATTTCTAGTAGCTTTTTTAGACTTAAACAAAGCCTTTGATTCGGTGAATCATGACTTACTTATGCGGGATTTAGAAAACATAGGGATATTAGGTAAACAAAAAGAATGGTTTCACAATTACATGACAAATCGGAAGATTATAGTGAAAATCAAAAATATACAAAGCGCAGAAGCAGTCGTTACTACGGGTTTAGGGCAGGGAACAGCCTTAGCGCCATTACTATTTCTTATCTACACGAACTCGGTTTTTGCTGCCGTAAAAAATTCTACTATATTTGCTTATGCAGATGACTTCGCCATTGTGACAAAGCACAAAAATATACATGTTGCCGAAAAATTACTGCAGGAAGATTTGGATAATGTAACCAGGTGGGCCCATGATAGAGGTATAGTTATCAATAAATCAAAAACACAAATAATGTACATAAGGACCCCCAGTCGTCATAGAAAAATTATACCGAAAATAATATTACGCTGTCCAGGTTGGTTACACGGGAATGCTAATCATTGCGATAATTGCTCCGATTGTGTGCTACTTGAAGTTGTTAAGAGCTACAAATATCTGGGGTTAGTGATTGACAACGCATTAACATGGAAAATGCACATAAATAACCTCACTCTAAAAATAAGGCAATCCATACCAGCGTTATATAGATTAAAATTTCTGATGCCCCACGATGTAGTAAGGATGTATTATAAGGCTTTAATAGCATCGAGAGTACATTATGCTGTTCAAGTATGGGGTGAGGCAAAAAAATCGGAAATGAGCAAAATCAGCAATTTAATAAGGAGATGTCTGAAATTAATAACTCCCTCTAGAAATCTGGGAAACAAGAATATTTCTGAACCTGTATGGTGGATAGAAAATAAGGAACTACCTCCAAAAGCGATGTATTGTTATCACAAGCTGCTAAAAAGTAAGTTACAAGACGTGCAACTGCCATTAATAGATAAGAAGCGAAATACCAGAGTACCTAAAGAATTTTCCTTTCAATTCAGACGGGGGGTAAATCATAAAATAGATAATGTCGAAGAAAATGTATTGATGAATTTATTATTAAAGGTACCGAAGGAAATCTGGATAGAACAGCATTTAGCAGTTTGGAAGGAAAAAATAAAAATTTGGTTAATTGCTTGGTTGCAGAGATAGGAGTAATAATTTGCAGGTTTCTTGGTCTCCCCCCAAATACAATATAAAAGGGTATGCGGGCTTGAGTGCATGTGGCATAATAGAGCATAATTACCTATTTGATATTTGTATAGAGTATTTATTGTAGTTAACTATGTTGCGTTGGACGTATATTATTCGGTTTTTAACATTAATAGCGCTACATTATGATTATTTCATCTGTGTTGTATTTGTTCTGCTGATTGTATATCTGGTTGTTTGTATGGGTTGGAATATGTTTGCGGTGATACTGTGTAATAATATTATTAGTTATAAATTTCCAGATCGGAAGTGTATACGTTTTGTTAAGAGGATAAGATATTTGCTTCATTTAAGAAGATTGTTGTTTTATTTTATTAGTAATTGCTTAGTTTATAGTCGGACGTTGATATTATATTGTACGTTATATTTATACAATAAACGATAATAAGTGTTTGGGCACCCACAATATAGGCATTAGCCTCGTGGGACCCTTTACAGTTATTTCAAAAAAAAAAAAAAAAAAAAAAAATGTGATAATAATAGGCCTTATAAGTGATTTGTAGATGACAAATTTGTTATTTGCACTTAAAGAGGATTTGCGATTGAGCAAGGGATATACTAGCGAGATAGCTCTGTTTGTTTTAACCGAGATGTACTCGATATGTTTGCTGTAAGTTAATTTGCTGTCTAATATTAAGCCAAGATATTTGATGTGATTAGACCAGGCAATGTCATTTCCAGAAATGATTAGTTTAATTGGCAATTGGGGTCGCCGGCGGGTGAAGAATATCGCTTGGGTCTTTGATGGATTAATATTAATCTGCCATCGGATAAAGTATTTTAGAACGCGTGTCGAGGCTCTCTGAAGTCTGTTACTTATGGTACTAGGTCTATAAGAACTACAATAGAGGGCAACATCGTCAGTATATAAAGCGACCTCAGTGTTAGAAATTTTAGGAAAGTCGCTGAGAAACAATATAAAGAGGAAGGGCCCGAGAACAGTAACTTGCGGTACGCCTGCAAGGACAGTTTTACTTGTGGATTGATAGTTATTAAGAGTTACGTAAAACAGTCGGTTGTGAAGGTAGTTTATAATTATTTTAATTAAGTAAGCAGGAAATTTAGAATTTATTAGTTTGTATATAAGTCCTCGATGCCAGCTAGTATCGAAAGCTTTAGCCACATCAAAGAGTACTAACCCAGAATGTTTATTTCGATTAAAATTGTCCGTGATGAATTCGGTTATTCTGGCAACTTGCTGAGTAGTAGAGTGACGAGGTTGGAACCCAAATTGACTTATTGGGATTAAATTAAGAAAGAAAGAATTTATTAGCCACGTTCGTTACAATTGTTAATATTTATTATAGAACGATTGTGTATCGGCCCGTTAGCCTCGCCACAATACATTAGTATAGACGCATACAAAAAAATCAACGTTACGGATAGATGCTAATCAATTGCAGGAAAAACTTACAAAAAAAAACCGGCGCCATAAGATAACATATGTTAATATTCGCATCTTACCAGCTTATTATTAGCTCACTTATATAATATTCTTTTACACACACACACACATACACGCACTAAGCTCCGCCTACAGAATATACACTTTATATTTGCAACTCACTGCCTTACTTCAAAAGATTATGCTTAAGCCTACGGTGTTTATATTCGCTATACATATATTTTAGTCGCCTGGAATCGTAATTTCCGATTGGCCTGATTAGTTCATTACTGTGGACTTCACAATCTTTTGCAGAATTTATCTGTTATACCAAGGATGAAATCTTTTAAAAAAGAGACTCCTGTGTAATCATGCATATCCGTTACCTTTGCATACCTATTTACTCGCAGTACGTACCTCAGGCACCTATTTTGTAGCGCCTGAAGTTTCATATATGTGCTATTTGAAACAGATGACCACACAGGACACGCATAGGTAATGACAGGCCTTATTATCATTTTATAGATGATTAGTTTATTACTGCTGCTAAGGTATGATTTATACTTTAACTAGCTGTGCCCCACGGCTTCGCCCGTGTATTAATGCCCGTTTAAATCTGTACTTGGAAATTCATTAAAAAATTTTTGTTTTATCTGGAATTGTATTTACGTAAAGATTCTTTCTTTCTCTTTTGGGTGAAAGATGTTTATCACCGTCTAACAAAAAATAGTCTTCATGTTTCACGTTTAGCTGAAGATTTTCGATTTTTCTATAACCTGTCCGTCGTAATCTAACAAAAAGTTTTGCTCAACTAAACAACACACACAGCCATCGTTTTGAAGAGGCCCAGTTATTCACACGGTGATCTTCCATAATTACACGTTTAAGAGAACTTCTTCACTCGTATCTTTCAACCACTTTGTCTCGAGCTTTTTATTAAAATTAATTTATTATCATAAAATCAAAATAACAGTGGTTGAGTAAAGATTTTAATATTTCTTGTAGCAAATTATTAAAAAAAAAAGTTAAACGGTTAATTTAAAAAATTTATACGGCGGTTTTGGCCTAAAAGTTCGAATATTTGACATATTAGTTAAATATTCTATTTTATTTTTCTATGTTCCCCATTAAGTCCAATAGTATATTGCTTAAATCTCTTCCAGTTTTTACAAACATATTGTACGATACAGTTTCTTCTACTCCTAATAATTCATTATTATATAATAAATAAGATAGAGACGAAAACAAAGATGCACCATCCCTATATCTATGTATTTTACATAATGGGGAACTATTGCATCATCAACACATATTAATTCTACATTCATAATTACATATATAACACGAACTTTTTTGTAAACAACAGCGAAAAAATTTATTTTATCATTCATCGATAATAACGCCATGCGCTAGCGATAAACATGGTTGCATTTCGATTAACATCGCACGATACACAAAAGTTGCCACGAAAAGAGTAGTTGGTGCTCAAAAAATAATAAAATTGTCAAATTTGTTTTTTTAAATTGATTGATTAAATTATTTGATATAACAAATATTTATGTAAATAATTTAAAAAAAAAGTATCCTATCTGTTAAGAGTTGGATTAAATTGCATGTACTTTCAAAATTTTATAAAAATCGGTTAAGTGAATTCCGAGTTTATCCTGCACAAACATAAAGACACACGGGATTTTTATATATATAGATAACGGATATAAAGCTGATATAGTTTTGTTAGCTTTTATACCTATGTGATCGATATGCCTGTTAAACGTGTCTCTTATCCAGTACTACTCCTAAGTAGCGCGTTGTTTCGGTCCATTGCACGGAGGCATTGTTGACAATTAAGTTATTGGGTAGAGCAGGTCTTCGCCTAATAAATAGTATTGATTCAGTTTTGGATGGATTTATACTTACGCGCCACTTCTTGAAATATCGTAATGTACGAGTTATGCTAGTCTGCAACCTGTTAGCAATAGTCTGTGGTCTGTGCGAACTAGTGAACAAAGCCGTGCCATCTGCATACATGGCAATTTCAGTATTTGGAAGTTTCGGGAAATCAGATAAGAAAAACGTAAATAAAAAAGGACCTAACACACTGTCTTGCGGTACCCCCGCTAACATATGGGATTTAAAGTAGATTTAGAAGCGTCGACGTTTACATAAAATAGTCTATTTGTAAGGTAACTGCTTATTATTTTTATAAGGTAATTTAGGAAGTTGTAATTTATCATTTTATATGTGATTCCCTCATGCCACGTGGTATCGAAAGCCTTAGCTACATCAAAAAATACCATTCCTGTATGTTTATTACAATTAAAACCATGGGTAATAGCCTCGGTAATTCTCGCAACCTGATGCACGGTGGAGTGTCTGGGGCGAAAACCAAATTGAATTTTGGGGATAATGTCATTGTTTTCGGCATGGTCCCTCAGTCTTTTTAGTATGATTTTTTCAATTACCTTGTTCAAATTACTCAGCAAACTGATAGGTCGTATATTAGTAATTTCAGACGCGTCTTTTCCTACTTTGGGTAAGGCAATAGTTTTTGTTATTTTCCAGGATTTTGGATAATATTCATGTGTAAAAATGGCATTTATTATATTACATAGTTCCATTACCCCTATAAATGGCAACTTTTTTATGCATGCAACACTAATATTATCATGTCCCAAAGAAGATTTAGGCTTTAGACGCTTGATGCATGATACAATTTCTTTTGGAGTAGCATAAGTGATGTTCTCATTTGTTTGTTTATTAAAATAGAATTCTATGGCTTTTCTAATTTTGCTATTCATATATTTCGTTGAGAGATGTATATTCTGACCATGCACTTCCCCATAGTGTGCAGCTAACAGGTTAGCTTTATCTATTTCAGTGTATACATAATTATTATTACTGACGTCAAACAATGGGGGCAGAATTGTAAATTGCTTATTATACTGCATACATGCTCTCCATAAACTGTTGTCTTTAGTTGTAAGCTGACTGATCGTTTTATTGTAATGTTCGAATTTATTATTATGTAATAGATATCGAACTAGCTTTGTCATAAAATTTAGCAGTGTTTTCATATAGCGAGAGATTATACTTGATCGATAGTTAAGATACATTTTTCTGATATAGTTTTTGATTTTTATGGTTAATCTTATAAAAGGTGATATCTCTATTTTGTGAAAGTAATTATAATTTTTTAACGGAATGCACTCTTTTGCTGCCTGACTAATGAGGTTAGTAAGTTTGTTTACTCGGTTATCTATATCTACTTGATCTCCTATGGGCTCTTTTAAGTTAACACGTGCAGAAATATACTTTTTATAGCAATTCCAGTCTGCAAACCTGTAATCATAACCTTGTTTACTAGGGGTTTTTAGTATCTTATAGCCAATAACAGTGAATATTGGATTATGGTCTGACGAGAGCTGATTTAACGAGACTGATGGCATAATATCCAAGTTCTTAACGATTGCTATGTCTAGTATGCTAGGACGGTAGGCAATGTTCGTTGGTATATATGTAGGTTCATTTGGTGCAAGAATGCGCAGGTTGTCACTCATAGATAAGTCATATAATAATTTCCCAGCAGCATTATTAGAAAAACAGTTCCAGATCTTGTTCCTGGCATTCATGTCACCGATTAGCGTTACCTTACTCTTATATTTTACTAAAGCTTTTATGTCACTTGCGAATTTAGTCATTCTCCTAGGAGGTTTGTAAACAGCGTATATATGTATTTTGTTATCCTTGATATTAGCAGCTTTATTTACATACACCACAACACCCACAGCTTGAATACAGTTCAGTTGTGGTATCGGAGTAATTTCATGTTTTACATCCTGTTTTACCAGCAGTGCTACTCCTCCACTCTTACGACTCTCATCATATCTATGCACATCGTATCCAGGGAATTTTAAGTCACAGCACTTATTTAGTTTAGTTTCCGACAAGGCCACAATATGAATATTGTTATTTACCATGAACTGATACAGCTCATTTTGTTTATCAAGTATGTAATTGCAATTCCAGGCGACCACACGTAAATTAAACTTAAAATTAATCATACCTTAAGGTTAAAAGTGCATTAAAAATAGTTTGCCTTAATTATTCCATAGATATTAAATGCTTTCGCAAGTATGTTATCATTATTATTATTAGTTAATTCTGTAATAATAGAAGTTATCACATTAATAAGTTTATTAATATTAATTTGCTTGAATAATTTACAAATAGTTCCTACGTCGCTATAGTTGACTGTTTGAGCAAAATCGGGTGCAGCACGATTTTGATGGGCACCAGATTTAGTAGCTTCGGCATAGCTACGCGTAGTGGGTCTCTTGCTGCGATCACTTGCATTTTGCCGAAGACCAAAATTGTCAACCTCAACGTTGATTCGCTTTATCTTACCTTCGCTTCCGTAGCCTCGTTTTACTTGGCTTTGCACAATCCTACCTAGTATTGGACACTGTGGCGAGTTAGCAACATGTGCCTGATTACAGTTTGCACAACATGCAATATTACTATCTTTCGGGCAATCTTTGCTACTATGATTTTTTGCACATTGCATACAGCGTGCGGGAAGACTACAGTTAAGCGATATGTGTCCGTATCGCTGGCAATTATAGCACTGGGTTACTGTTCTCTTACTACTGTATTTCTCCCACGTTACTATACAGTGGAAAATACACTTAATGTCAATTATTTTTCTTATAACCAGCAGGAAAAGTCACCGTATACACAGGTAGGGGCACGAAATCTGAATCCGTCTTTTTTTTAAACTGGTTTACTGCGTTCACTGGAAGATCTGCCATCACTGTTAGCTCCTGTTTAACCTCCTCAACAGTCACGCCTACCGGTAGACCTTTAAGTACCATTTTAATTGGCTTCCTATGTTTCGGTACGTGTGTATAGAATTGTGCATTATTTACTTTTAGCAGTTGTATATTACTGTGCCAAAGTCTGCTTCATTCTCGTAATATACTAAAGCCCTCTGGCCTTTAATTTTCATTTTAAATTCATTATTTAAACTTGCTTTTAGTAATTCAGCCAGCTGTCTTAAATTCGCGGCATTAACTTGATATATTGTAATCGGAGGTAACTTAGTCGAGTTAACAGTATTTGTTTCGTGCAAAACCTTATGAACAATCGAATCATCGGCGATAAGGGGATTAAATCGATTGCTACTTTTGATAAGACCGCTGGTAGCCGCTTTATCGGCACGTTTTCTCTTACTAGCAGAGTTACTCTTTCCTTTACGCTGTTCTTGTTCAGTCCATTGCATGGCTCTGTCATCACTACCAGTATCATCATCAGCGCTGCTTTCGCTGAGATCGCAACAGTAATCGTCCAGCTGATAAGAAATTGCCGCTGCTGCACTACCTGCTGCAGCTCTGTTATCAATTCTTTGCTGTTTCGTTTCTACAACACTCAGTTTCCGTACATCCGCCTCGCTGCACGATATTTTCGAAATGTCCACTCCACCCGCGCTCGGAGTTCGTTACAGTAATAATTATAAGCACTTACCCTCTGTCAGTTTTCGATATCGAGACAATGACACAGCGTAAGCGTAGACACTAAATAACGCGATTAATTGAGCACACGCAAACTACGTCCACAATCGACGAAGCTAAATTGTGTACGAGTTTACTTATACATATGTGGGTATGTATGTGTATATCCTTAACAAGATCTACAGTCTTCTAATGTTTCATTAAGTTAAATTTAAAAATATTTCTTTATATTTCAGTTTCAGATACATTATTGTCTTTTGATGTGTTAAGTTATAAAGTTACTTTGTTATTATCATTTTTTATTTTTTACCTGTATCAAATCATTATGTTGTACTATTATCCCATCGTTCGCGCAATCTTTGCCCATAGATGGATTCTGTCATAATAATAATAATAATAAACTGATTTGATTTGATTATTATTATTATTGTTGTTGTTGTTAATGTTACTATTATTGTTGTTGTTGTTGTCGTTGTTGTTGCTTTTATTGTTATTACTATTATTATTAATAATGTTGTTAGTGGATGAATTATTTGAATTGCTCTTAGTATTATTATTAATAATGTTGTGGCTGAGATGATCGACAACATGAGAAACAGGGGATGTACTAAGTTCAGCCTCAGAGAGTCTAATCTCTTTCGGAAGAACAGAGGAAA
Organism: Icerya purchasi; assembly: GCA_039619475.1. Classification (NCBI taxonomy): domain Eukaryota; kingdom Metazoa; phylum Arthropoda; class Insecta; order Hemiptera; family Monophlebidae; genus Icerya; species Icerya purchasi. The sequence goes on along the minus strand of CM077115.1, from coordinate 189,519,384 downwards.
TGGGCGAAAGAGGATCAACAGATTTGCGTTTTGAATTACTGTCCACGTCCCATATTAATAGACAAATTGGACGGTGGTTTAATAGCTTTAGCAGGACTTGGGGAGGAGGTCGCAGAGCGGCTCCCCTTAGCTGCGCTCATCTAACCAACTAAAAAGGAAATAAATAAAAAATTAGAAACAAAAATGATCAAAAATTAAATCATCAAGAAGACGAAGACAAAAATTAAAATCGAACAAACTTAAAAATAGATAAATGAAATGAATACGCCGCAATTAAATAAATTAAAACGATCTCACCGAGTAAGCTGATAAGATATAACAGATAACAATCGGCGTTTCGAATTAACAATAACGTGGAGAGACAACCAACTTTAATTACACTTTCCATGAATAAATGTTAGTTTCATGGAGTTCATGTAAGCAACAGTTATTATGAGGGATAATTCTCGGATCCGTGTATTTTATGCTTTCTTCCGAATATGCAATAATTTATACCTGTCATATTTACGCATAACCTCCTATCATGTGCCCATTTACTAAAATTATCTCTCTTGTCCATAATTTTTCCGCCACCTCTGAATTTTAATGTTCAATTAATGAGGCAATATCATCCCGCAAAACCATATATGTATATACTTTTGAATTTGTAATGCGTTCGTATCTCAACCACGTCTCGAATCTTTCCATATTGTTCATTTATGCATTCATTTGTTTAATTTTTTTTTCCTTTTTTCATGACTTACTTTGTCTTACTTCTCAACGGAGATCACGCATTCGACACATTGAATATACTCAGCTACATGTATTTGCGTACAGATGCGTATTTATGGCGCGGGTGCGCATGTATATTTTACTTAGATATAAACTTAAGTTTGTTACTATTATGATTTATGTAATAATCAAGAGTTATTAATTTTGTTGATTTGAATAAACGATAATAAGAGTATCGGGCATTCACGCATCGGACATACTTGCCCCGTGAGAGCTACAATTGACTTTAAAAGTAAAGAAAAAAACACAATATTATTGCAGCGTAACACATCCAAGCTAACACACATAGATTAACACTTTTTTTCAGGTCTCCCGGTTAAGATATTTTCAATACTACGTTTATAAATTAATTTAAATACTTCTCAGAAAAAGTGCAGCTGCTCAGCGTAATACTTTTTTTTCAGGTACCGCCAACTGGGCGAACTTTACTTTAAATCTTAAATTACCCAGAAAAGTACAATCCAAGATTCGAAAACGAATCGCGAGAGATAGGTCAGAAAAAAAGAAAGAATTACCAGAGGGCGGATAAGAATAAGTAGAATTCTTGATGAAAAAGAGATATATATATAAAGAACGGAAATGTATAAAACAGCGTATTCATATCGCAGACACGATCGCTGAAAGGCGGTTTGAACAGATAAATGTATCCGGTTTGCGACGGAATAAATTATAGTAATTGTAATAACGATAATAGTAATAATTAATATTTTATTTTAAACGGTTCGAATTGTATAATAAAAGCAATCAGTCCACCTGTACTTATTTAAACTACGCAAAATGTAACGAAAAATACTGTAATTGCGAACTGCCGGAGAATCGATCTAATTTTAAACATGGGTTACGGGATCGCAAAAGATTCCGTACGCACGAAAGTTTAATCAAAAAGTAACATAACAGAAACCTGCTTTTATTAGCATCGTAAATTCCAAGAGAGCGCGATCGACAATGTACATTGATAAGAACTATCAGTAATGTCGAACTAAAACAGACTGGAATATTTTTGGTTAACAGCCCTATCACTAAACTCTTCGTAAAGCCCAGCATAATTTAATTATTCCAACTGATAAGAAGCCAATATGTGTTTAATTATACATTAGTGTTAATGTGTACTGCTTATCTTATCTTATCAGTTATTAAGTGTTTCCTTCTTTTTTCCTAGCTGGCTTGGTCGGTTAAAAATACTCTGGTTTTACACTATATCTATGCCAAAACAATTCTCACCCCATGTCCTAGAACCATTTATAGAGTTACATTTCGGTACACTAGAAGTATTTGATTTTTTTTTTACATTTTTTATCATTTATTAAGAACATTATTAGTTTCCTCGAATGATTAAAAGGAACTCTTCTCATAGATCATTACGGTTCGGCTCTGTCTTCTTATAGCTTTCGATTTTCACTAAGGCTGTATTCACACTGCGTGCGATGCGATGATGTGTTCATACTGCTAGCGATTACAGGTGAGCGATTACAGTACAAAAAAATACAAACAACAAAACAGACGTATGGAACTTGCGAGAAATCGCTTCAAATCGCTTCAAATCGCTTCAAATCGCAACATAGCTTGTGATTGGATCAGGCGACTCGCAAGAAATCGCTTCGCTCGCAGTGTGGAACACTCGACGCCCCCCCCCCATTCAAAATGAATACTCTGCCGGACTTTTGTGTTCTTCGCGCGCCATCGTTTCGCTTCGCATCGCGTGCAGTGTGAACACAGCCTAACTCTATTTTCCTTTGCTCCTAATATCTTTATGCGCGATGCGAAGCATGTTTTCTTCGAATAACCTGCCGCTGCCAAAGCTCTCTTACGTATTGCCAGATATTAGCTCTGCTGACCTTCATCCTCTCCTTTCCATTATTATTTGTAATTCCCCCTTGCTTCGAACCGTCGCGCTTTCAATCTTCAATCACCTCATGATCCTATATTTATAATGTAGTCCTTCAGATTGTAGATCAAGGTTGCTATTGCCTCCTTGAAAACAAAAAAAAAAAAATCTATATAGTAAGAGAATATTTTCAAAATACGTCTCTCAAAGCTCTTCCAATATACTATTTCTCTCGCTACACGTGATGTAGAAAATTTTTTAATTCTTCCAGCTCTTTCGCTTCAGCAGTATGGTAAAATGAATCTGGTCCCTAATTTTTTTACCGGAAAACTGCTCGGAAAATATTATTTCATAAATATTAGAGCCGTAGTAGATGTTCTTCAGGCATCATACTTTATATAATATTAGCTAAACAATCGTTTCTTGCATCGGCAACTTGCATAATAATTATAAACCATCATCATCTTGGGTAGTTAAGCGTGAAATTTGTAAAATTGGCCGTCTTTGTTATCTTGTATCAGTAAATCACTCTCATTGTTACATTACAAGACGCGCGCCAAACTTTCAGCGCTGAACTGCCATAGCCACAAGGACAATACTGGTAATGAGAGCTCCTATATAATTACGACGAAAAACTTGTAAATTGTTTAATGCAAATGCCGTAGAATAATTCTTAATACTTTATTATAAATACCCGAATTTAATGACATATTGCTGTTAAATTACCTCAATGCAGATGTCGAACTATCAGCTCCCCGGTCATTTGGTTTTCGTGACGAAACAATTGGTCTTCATTTGATTTAATCAGTCGTCTGAAATGATCGATGTCTTCGAGATCAAAATTGCAGAAACCAGTGTCAAATGAATGCACCTTCATCATATGCAGTAGTGTCCCCATATTCGCGGTATGTCACAGCGCAGCTAAAAAAACAAAAAAAAAAAAACAACTAAGAATAGTAGAACGATTTATAACGTATCAGATGGGCCCGTTGGCAGTGTTGACGTCGACCGTAATATATTCACATCTAAAAACATACGGCTGAGTTAGTTAGTTTTTATGCACTGTACAGGATTTTGCAGTTGACTGTTTACTCATCGGATGTAACGTTTCAGTATTCGCTTCATTTATCTCGCGTCACTAGTGCTTGCGTTTTTTGTGCGGTAGCAATGGCCATGAAGCGGAGCAGTAGTATAAGTCTATGACGGAGCGTTTGCACGTTGAGTGAAAAAGTAAAAATTTTGGATATGATAAAGGTTGAAAGAAAATCGTTCGCGTGTATTGCGAAATTGTACAACAAGAATGAGTCATCTGTTCGTGAACTTTTTAAAAATAAAAATGAAATTCGTTCAAGTTTTTCTATTTCGCGAGAAACTGCAAAAGTTACCGTTACAGTGTATAATAAAACATTAATGAAAATGGAAAAGGTCTTGAATATCTAGGTGGAAGATATGAATAGGAAGAGGATACCTGTTGATGGAAATTTGTAACAGCAGAAAGTATTAAGTTTATACAAAGATTTTCAAGAGAGCAAGATGGTACAGAAGAGAAGACCGTGTTTTTTACTGCGAGTCGAAGATGGTTGCATAGGTTTCGGAACAGATACAATTTAAAAAACATTAAAATTTTAGGAAAATGTTTAAGGAAATTATTGATGATGGAGAATACGAACTTAGGCAAGTTTTCAACTGTGATGAGACAGGTCTATTTTGAAAGAAAGTGTCCAGCAGGACCTACATTCAGAAAACGGCAAAACAAGCTCCAGGATTTAAAGAATGGAAAGACCGACTAACTCAGTTACTATGTGGCACTTCAGCTGGACATATGATCAAGACTACTAGTGTTATTTGCAGTGCCAAAAATGCTCGTGTTCTAAAAAATAAAAATAAAAACTTTCTTTCTGTCTTCTGCTAGCATAATCTCAAAGCGTGAATGACGGCACTATTGTTCACTGGATGATTTCGCGGATGTTTCATCCCTGCAGTGAAGAAGTATTTATCGAAGGAAGGGTTACCGTTTCGAGTTTTATTAATAATAGACGATGCACCTGGCCATCCTTAGACCCTCTGCACCGAGGATGAAAACGTTCAGGTGGCATTTCTGCCACCTAACACAACTGCGATACTTTAGCCGCAGGCTGTCACTAGACGTGTCAAGGCTTCATACACGCATCGAGTGTTTGAAATGATTAGGATAGACATCGATTCAGACCCTGACCTTGAAGTCATGCGATGCTGGAAATTGTTCAACATCGCTGATGCGATAACTTACATTAAAGCGGCGTTGGACGAACTGAAACCAGAAACGGTCAAAGACTGCTGAAAGAATTTTCGGCGGGAGTCTGTCGATGATATGAATACTTTCCAAGGATCGATGGAGCTGTTAGGGTAATCATTCAAGTCGTGAGAGATGTTGCTGGTGAGGGATTCGTTGATTTGAATGTTGCAGAAGTGGAAGAACATACAGAAGAACGTCTAGAAATACACTGACAAACGATGACTTAGAAGAAATAATTAAGTCATCTTCGAGGAAGATAGAGAGGAAAAAGAAGAAGAAGAAATTGATTCAAAAAAAACAAACGGAATGGACACTGGAAAAATTTCGAAAATTTTTCCCGATAGCATAAAATTTAAAAGAAAAAACAACCCATTTATGGAACGTGGAATTAAAGTCACCAGAATGATCACCGATGCCATGCAGCCTCTCCTGTAAGTCTACAGCGAAATGAAAAAAAAAAAAAACAAAACGAAAAACAACCCCCTATCACGATGTTTGTTTTTTTTCAAATAGAAAAAAGTGCCAAATACCGGATATCCTGTCTCATTGGTGTCATCTGTATCGCCATGTGTAACCAGAAAAATTGAATGGAAAATGAAGGAGCATATCGTGAGTTACACGATGACGGATAGAAGGCCAAGAGAAGAAGCGGTTGCGGAATAAGAAATGTGGAATGATCGGAAGGCGATAATCCAAAAAGATCGACATCATTCGGCTGAAATTTAAATTATACTACCGCGAAAATCTTTTCTAGAACAGAACATTGAACAGGTTGCGAACCAGGAGGCACGTCGACAATAAGCAAAAGCGAAGGTATCGCGACAAAAATACAGACTTTTATAATTAAAAATGATTTTACATTTTATTCGTTGCCGGCGTATAATCCCTTTTTTATTGTTGTTTTTTTTTTTTTTTTTAACAGGGTTGACATGCACATCAGACCAAGAACTAAGAAAAGGAGAGTAGAACCAGATGTTTACACAACCGGAAATAGCAGATAGAACGAACTCAATGATAACAAATAGAGAAAGAAAGGAGAGGACAGACTACGTGTGAAATACGGAGATCAATTAATAAAAGTAAGGATAGTAAAACGAACGTTTAACAGCGTATTCGTAACAAAACATTATCAGCATTATATATAAAATGAAAAGTGGAATAAGAAGAGGATCGAATAAAGGAGATTTAAGCGGAAGGCAGAAAACCGTATGTCAGACGTCAGAGTGCAAAGCGAGTTGAACGCCGCAAAAAAAAGAAAGTTCTCACGGATGAGAATCCGACTGAATAGATTGTTGTCAAGATTTGAGAACGAAAAAGAATAATAGTTATATCATAATATTCGGAATGAACGGTTGCGCAGAAAAATGTAATGTAACGCTCGAAAATCTAAGAAATCCGCTAGTAGAAGAAGATAAACGGTCTATTCACAAGACCGGTTCGTTCTAGCGTATCATCTACAAGAAGCAAACTTCGACAAAATGAAAATAAATCAGAGAACGCTTCAAAAGAATTAAACATAGTTGGTTCAGGCAGATACAAATGTGTTTTAGGCCGATGATGGAAAAATCACTTTTGCCAACTAACCTCATCTCGTCTTTCACCGATTAAAACAAAATGATGTGTAAAGATAAATTCATACTGTCGAACGAGGCTAAAACTGCTAGTACGAGAAAAAAAAATGACACCCTGTCAATATCTGTTGTTTTTTTTTTGTTTTTTTTTTTTAGGGAACGTTAACAATGGAACATACTCAACGCAAAGAATTGTCCATTATATGAGGAAAAGTTTAGAAATTTAGGAGATAAAGAAGGCTAACAAAGGAACTATATTGAGAAAGGGGAATGCAAGAATGGCGTAGGCACTATAAGGAGTGGGAAGACCAAGGTGCAGAAGATTAAAATATAGGGCAGCACGTTCGAAGGAAATAAAGAGGCATTCGAACAAGACGTGATTCGCATCGTAGGTATAATTGAGCTCTGAAGAGCGACACAAAGGTGATTGAACAAAAGAAAACTCGAAAAAAGGAGTGTCGGAAGCAGATTATGATTGAACAGCGGGCGAATTAAAGAGGAAATAATTGAACGGCTAAGGTAGAAGAAAAGATTAAACCAGGGAAGAGAGGAAGGAAATCTCTATAGGAAGGTAAAAAGATCGAGGATTGGTAAAGAATGAAGGATAGAATTCGGTCCAGAAATCGTGATGGGAACAATAACAGAGACAGTAGAGAGTTCGAGCAGGAAACGTTACTAATGAATGGACCGTTGATCGTCGCCGAACGTGCCAACGAGTCAACTAACTCATTGCCAGGAATGCCGCAATGGCCAAGAATCCATAGTAAATCGATTAGAACGGGATGATGCACATAAATTCGAAATTAAGAAGCGAATTCGGAGAATAATGGGATCAGGTGTCATGAGTAGGAAAAGGAAAGGAGATAGCCAATAAAACACGTTTTCAAGTCCGAGGATAGAAGGAATCTAGACATATTGCTGGTTGAGGATATAAAAAATCTGATCTTCGATGAGTTACGATAGATTTAGGCCGGCAATGTACTCAGTGGGAGGGCCAGACTCTTTCTCGGCGCACCGCGAAATTTTTTGAAATCAGCTTTTTTCTTACTATTAAACGCGTATTTTAAAAATACCATTAATAACCGAGAAGCATTAGGAACAAAATGATGAAACAGAATTGTACTAATTTTCTATTAGTCAACTTACTTTCTTTTTTGTCTTCATGCCTTCAAATTTTTTACATCCCGACACATAGTTATTTTTATTTGTTTAATTTTTATTTGTTTAATTTTTATTTGTTTAATTTTTTTTTTTTTTTTTCCGGTGGGGGATAAAATCAAATCTGGTAATATCGACTGTTTTTGTTAGTGAAAGACAAAAAAAATAAAAAATAAAAAAAGAATCGTGATTAAACATACTGCAAATCGATAAAACTGCAAAAGTTTAAATTGTTTTTAAAAATTCATGTGTATTTGGTTGCTTGACTCTCGATTTCAATAATGAATTAACTAAACAGATTTAATAAATCTATATTTACGCCACCGATACTGGAAGCATGTACTCTGCTAAAAAAAAATCACTATCTACGACCGACCTAGACATGAGCAGTCCGAGCAAAATGCAGCCATTTAACCGAATACGAAAGTCTCGAAATATTGACCAGTTTCAGGTACGATGAAGTAAACAATTGTACTGGTCGAAAAGCAGTTGTTATCGAGAAGCTGAAATTTTTATTTGAAATTTTCCGTTTCAAATAAATCATATTCGTAGATTGTAAAATGTGCACGTATGCCGAATTTCCTTTTACCTGAAAATAAGAAAAAATACTTCATCGTCTAATTAGACAGCGAAACATTTCCGAAATATTTTTAATCGCAAACATTTTACATTATTATAACATTCTCAAAAAATAAGCTGTAGCTTTAGTGTAAAAGGAATAAAGGAAGGTCTCACAGCGTACTACTAAGCCCAGAACAGAGTGGTATCAGTTGTTTTTTTTCCTTTTAAACTCCGGCTTCATTACCACCAAGTTCATCGGTATAATATTCCATTTCAGATTGGTTATATGCACCACTGGCTGCCTGCCGTTTACGTCTGGCTGGTCTTGAATGACACTCCCATGTTTAATAATGGCTCCAATACAAATACAATTAACCGTTATTTAATCAACGCGTATTTGAAAAATAAAGTGAAAATCAAAAACACGTATTAGTTTATCTTTCGACCATATTCATTTAGATCGGTTAAATTTTTTAAGAACGTTTACGACTTAATTAGTCGGGTTTTAAAGATTTTAGTGCATTTACGTGTATGAATTATATGCTTGTTTTCTTAAATTTTACCTTCTCTAACCGGATCACAAAACCGCGATATTTTCCGTTTCGCATTTCAAATACGATTAAAAAATTATTTTCAAAAAAAAAATTCCTATTTTTTCAATTATGCAATTAATAAAACAAATAAAATTATCCGTAATTACGGTGTTGTGCAGTTCCAATTATTAGCCCGCCAATATCGACTCTTAATTGGCAGAGAACCGGCGTCGTGTTTTTAAATTTTCATTAATTATAAAATCGCGTTACCCGACTAATAGTTTGCAATTTTAATCTGCAACACCGCTGTACCGCCGTATGCGCAGGGTGGTCCGCTTTTTTCAGTATGGATGCTTGCGCGTTCGCTTCGTATTTCTTTTGTTCTCATAAAAGCCTGTTAGGTACGAAACAGCGGCACTTACAGGAGTGCAAAGTGGTTTCTTTTTTCTATTCTTCTTCTTCTTCTTCTTCTTCGTCTTCATGCAGCCTTTTGACGCCAGTAACTGACATGGCTTCTCCCAAATTCTTCCATCGTTGTCTATTCTGAAACTCCCGTATCCATGTATGTCCCGTTTGTGCTATTATATCGTCTGCCCACCTTCCTTGCTTCCGTTTTCGTCCGTATGGCCGCCAATTTAGAACTTTTTTAGTCCATCTTCCGTCCGTTAGTTTTTCGATATATCCCACCCATTTCCATTTGTTTGTTGCAACTCTAAGCACGATATCTTCGAACCCCGTGTGTATTTTCGTATATCCGAATTTCTAATCCTGTCATTTAGTATTATTCCTAGGCCTTTTCAATTCTATCTACCACTTCTCTTGTTATAGGACAGGTTTCCGTAGCTCAGCACCGGTATGATGCACTGATTAAATAGCTTGGCTCGGTTTGCTGAACTGATTTTATTTTGTAAAATCCTTTTCATTTTTTCAAATGCTATCATCCACCCAAGCTGTATTTTTCTTTTAACTTCCTCTATGATGAGACTTTTTGTTCCCTTGGTAAATTTCTTACCTAAGTATATGAAGGTGTCGACTTTTTCTACAGCGCCTTATTCCAAATTTATATATATATATATTAATTACAACGTAATTCTTAGGCTACCCCCCATTCGAAAAAATGTCCCAATTTTATGTAACGTTTGTTATATTTTGTAGGATTTTTGTTATTGTTATTTAAAAAATGTCACAATTTTATGTAACGAAATATGTAACGATAAATGTAACGAAAAAATGTCTTAATTTTATATAACGGAAGTTAAATGTCAGAATAGGATTTTTGTGGTTATGTTATTTTTTGTGTGTGTTGATGCCAGTAAGAATTACGTTGTAAATTTTGATCATTTTATACAAAGTATAGAAGAGAAAGAGACAGAAATGTAAGCAAGAGGGGTCAAGGGGCACAGCCCCTTCCGAGGCCAAAATGGCTGAGTATATATATATATATATATATTTATTTTTTTATTTTATTTTAAAAATAAGTTGTGGGTCTCACAGGGCAAATATTCCCGTTGTGTGAGTACCCAGCCCTCTTATCAACGTTTATTAAAATAGATATATAGTACAAAAATTTAAACTTCATGTCATCTTCTTCATCCTCTCCATATTTCATCACTTTTATTTTCTCCGGGTTTATTTTTAGTTCAATTTCTTTCAGTGTTTTTTTTTCCTAATTTGAGTATCATTTTTCGTAGTTCTGTGTGATTTTTTGCTGTTAGTATGAAATCATCGGCAAAGCGAAGATGATTGATGTACCTTCCGTTTATGTTGATTCTATCGGTTTCCTATTGTAAATTTCTTAACGCGAATTCAAGGGTAGTATTGAATAGCTTAAATATAATGGTATACCCTTGCTTCACTCCCTTTTTTATTTAGAATTTTTTTATTATGTCGTGTAATCTCATTTGCGATATAGTTGATTCATATATATGATCTGCATTAAGTCTGTATATCCCTTATTTATTTTCCTATTTCCCAACGCTTTCAAAATTCTCCGGATTTGTACTGAGTCAAACGCCTTCTCAAAGTCGACCAATCCCAAATATAACGGCATGTTGTATTCTTTACATTTTTTTTTTTTTTTTAGTAACGCGGTTAATGGTTGTATGTGATCTGTAGTTCTGTAATTTTTCCTAAATCCTGCTTGTTCCCTTGGTTGCTTGCTATCCAGCGTTGCTTCCAGTCTGTTTGCTATAATTTAAGTGAAAAATTTATAGAGCACCGGTAACAGACATATTGGCCTATCATTTTTTTAACTTTTCTTATCTCCCTTCTTATGTATTAGGATTGTAATCGAATTTTCTCAGTCTTTCGGTATAGCCTTCTCTTCCAAACATTTAATGTATAATTGTTGTAGTTCAGAAATTACAAGTTGCTTCGCCCTCTTTTATCATTTCAGGAAGTGTATTTCGCTTATGCTGGGAGCTCTCTTTGATTTCATTTGCTTTATACTGCACCTCACACTTCTGCTTTCAATATAGTTGGTATATCCTTATCCACATCTATGTCTGATTCGTTATCAGTATTTTCATTATTTCCTCTTCTTTTTTTTTTTTTTTTTTTTTTTTTAAACCCCCCTTTGGGCATATCAACAAAGGATCTTCGCCCAGAAACGAAAGGAAGGAGAAGGATCAGTTAAATGTAGATTCGGTCAGCTATTGATAAGATAAAGGAACTGAGGATAGGAACAACTGAGATCGACGGAAACGATAAGATATACGAGGCACAATAAGGAGTAGGGAGTTTGAGTGACAGCAGATTGGAATACAAAGAGGTACGTTCGTTCACGAGGGATGGACATTCAAAGAGGATATGGTCAGGATCACAGACGGCTACGTCGTCAGGATGAAGAGGGCAATAAGGGGAAAGAGCGAGATGAAAACGAAAGCGTGAGGAAGGAAGAAGAGTATGATTCAGACGTAAACGGATAATAGGAACAATAACGGAGCGGTGAAGCGAAGGAAAATCGTAAAACCAAGGCCGCGTGGGAAGATTAGGTTGGATGGAAAAATAAAAGGAAGAATGATTAGAAAAGGAGGAAACGTAAAAATCTGACCAAAATCTAACATGAAACTTTTTGCACAATGGGAGTAAATTCGAAACGGGAATTTTAGAGAAAAAAAAGCGGGAGGATACAGCAATCTGAGCCAAAGAATCAGCTATTTCCTCTTCATTATCATATAGTGATTTATAGTAGTCATGTACTATGCGTAGTATTTCCGACTTATCTCTTACTTCCTTCTGCGCTTCATTGTATACAGATGTTATCTTTCTTTTAAATTTCTCATTAATATTTTTAATCCTTTATTTTTAGGATTCCGTAATAATAACATACGGAATCCTAATAAGATGGTACACAAATGACAAAAATATCAAATAAAAATCAATAACTCACGAACAGCTTGACTTATAAACTTCAAATTTGAAACATAAATCACAATTAAAATTCTCTTTAACCGATCTATAACTTGAAGATGACCGATTACCCTGGGCGGCAAAAAACTCAAAAAACCGTCAAGAATATATAATATGGTACATAAAACGACCTCAAAAATCACTTAAAAAATCATAACTCGTCACTAGATAAACTTGTAACGCTGAAATTCAAAATATAAACTACAATGCAGGAATACTTTCATAAAATCAAAAAATTATGTTACAAAAGTTATGGAAAGTTGCCCAAAAGTTCAAAAAACCGCAAAAAATGACGTGTCCCCCCCCTAGCGCCGCGAGTATTGTAGTTAAAAATTTTCAACGCGGCTAAAAATACGCGCATCCCCGTATATTTCTCTAGTTTGGAACACCCGGCTTTCCAACTTTGAAACTGGACCTTCCGGGCGCCGAAAGCTCGAAATTTAAGAAAAAAATATTTTTTTCCCCAAGCATGTGATATATCGTTGGAAAGATTGCTATTTGTCAGGAACGAAACCGTATTTCATTTTCTTAACAAAACTTTCCAAGTTGCCGTAAAGTTCAAAAAAGCGCGAAAAATGACGTGTCCCCCCCCTAGCGCCGCGAATATTATAGCTAAAAATTTCGAACACGGTTTAAAATATGCGGCTCCGCGTATATTTCTCTAGTTTTGAACATCGAAATTTCCAGCTTTAAAATTAGACTCTCAGGGCGCCAAAAGCTTGAAGTTTTCAATGAAGTGTTCCCCCTTGAGGCACGAGTATTATGGCTGAAAATTTTAAACACGGTTAAAAAAATGCGCATCCCCGTATACTTCTCTAGTTTGGAACATCCGGATTTGCAACTTGAAAACTGGACCTTCGGGGCACCGAAAGCTCGAAATTTTGGAAAATATTTTTTTTTTCCCGGGCATGTGATATATTGTTTAAAAGATTACTATTTGTCGGGAACGAAACTGTATTTCGTTTTCTTATCCAAACTTTCGAATTCGCTGAAAAGTTCAAAAGCGCGAAAACTAATATGTAGCCCCCTGTTTGGATCGCGAATATTATAGCTATAAATTTCGAATGGGGTTGAAAATATGCTCATTGTGGCATGTTTGCGTAGTTTATTTAAAATTTTGTGTATATATCTAAATAAATTTTATTTAAAAATCGTAATCTAATAAATAGTGACAAACAAGGAAGGTGGTTTAAGTAATAGTATTCAAATATAACTATATAGAAGTTCGGAAAACAAACAAATACAATTACAAATTTTTAAATATTTATTGATAATTAATCCTTCCAAAAATCTAGGACTAAATAGCGTTTATTTATTTGAATTTATTTTTTTTGCAATACAATATGATGACACTGCGTGATGTGTGAAAAAGAACTGGACTAAAAATATCTGTTTTGGAATTATTGTTGTTTTGAATTTAGTATTATGTAAATAAAAATTATGGTTATCTTTAACTTAACATACGGAATCCTCAGCGCATGAAACCTCATGCTTGACTGAACTTGTTTTCTATTATTTCTGTTATTTTCGAATTTTCGTATTCCATTTAATTTTTTTTCTTATTCTTTTATCAATTTCGACTTGTTCTATGGACTGTCTACCTTTTTGATTTATAATATCCCTTCGCTTCTCTATCAGTTGTATAGTTGATTCAGTAAGTTTTTTTTTCCCATCTTGCTTGATGCTTAGCTATGTTAGTACTCTCCTCCATTACGATTTTTGTTAGTTCTTGTGCCCATTCATCTAATGCTATTCTTTTTGTTGAACTTCTCAACTCATCGAGTTTTGTGTTCAATCTTCTGTTATATTCACCCTTCCAATTATGAAGCATTTCGATGTCTATATCTTTCTTTGTTTTTCTAAAGCGCTTAAATTTGTCTAACTTTTTATTAAGGGCCGTCTTACATCGCATTAATCAATGGTCGATATCCCGACTTAATTAAGCACCTAAAATTTTTGATAACGCTAATGTCTGAGGATAGTATATAGTCAATTTCGGCTTTCACTCCGCCGTTTGATCCGACCCATGTCCACCTTCGTTGTGGATTCTTTTTAAAGTATGTATTGACTGCGTAGAGTTTTTTACGGTTGATGAAGTCTGCTAACATCTTCTTTTATTTCTATCCCCTAGCCCATTGTTACCTACATAATTGTTTGTGTCCTTCGGTTTCTTTATTTCAAGCTTAGCATTGAAGTCTCCCATAACAATTGTATAATTCGTTTTCTCTATTTCTATTGTGTGTCACAATGTTTGCATACAGTTCTTCTAGCTCAGTGTTTTCGGTCGCAGTTGTATGAATATGTGTTTGTATTACTTGTATTTTGTTGTATTCCGGTTAATTCTTATTATAAGGTATGCCAGCCTATCTGATATCCCCAACAAATTTTGTAACATTTTCTTTAATTGATTTGTGCACTATGTACACCGTGTTGTTTTGTGTCACCACTTTTCCAAAACATAGCATTACCATCAGTTAATAGAATTTCCTCTTCTCTGGTTCTTCTTACTTCGCTCAGTCCTGGTATGTGCCGTTTCATTTTTCCCAGTTCATACTTCAAATGTTCTAGTTTGTCGTCTGCTGCTAGTGTTCAGAATTATAGATAATGAACATTAGTGTAGTTTTATTATTTCTTTCATTTTTATTGTTGTTATTATTAGTAGTAGTGGTTTCCCCGCTTTATCGTTTCTATTGTTGTTACTGCTGTTATCGTTGTAATTATATGGAGTCGCATGTCCAGATTTTCGCTCCCCTAACGACAATCCAGGGTCCCCTGTGATTATCTGACTCTACTGTGTAGGCTACTGAGGACTCTCGTTTTCTGTTCTTTTCATTTTTAGGAGGCGTTGGGTCTTACCATCCCACGAGAACCCAATTCGTATTGGAAAGGGGTGGATAGTAGCTCTACTAACTTGAGCTGGATACGCCACCGTTGTCTTATAAGATCTTCTGCTGCCGTATCTAGGATGGATTACCTACCTTTATTCCCATCCGATCTGAAGCGGCCTTTCTCACTTCAGATTACCCGAATATCATTTTCCTTGTCGACCTGTCTTCCTCTACGAATCACATCCCAGACTTCCTCGATCAGGTTACTCTGATGTACCAATTTTATGTCCAGATACCGATTATATTGTTTACAAAATTAATATAATAATACATAATTGTCACACTCGCACACTCTTTCATATTTGTAGGCACTTATAACGGTACTGTAAAAACTCTTAAATGATATAATATGGTCAGTTACTAAAAATTTTAATGGTTTTCAGTGGCATTACAATAATCATCATGATCGCTTACATTCATTCCTTCTACTTTTTGTGTACAGATCCACACACACACACACTGTGCTGTAGCTGTATTAATTTAACAAGTTCTTCCTTTTTGTGCCTTTTTGTTTGTCGCTATTGCGAGATCCTTTTAAATTTAATAATCTTATTAATTTAATATATATATATATATACTAGCTGACCCAGCAACGCGTTGCTGTGGCTTAGTAGTTATAATAGATTAAATTAATTTTTTACTTATTATTTTGATGCAACCAAATTAATTTTTACTAATAAACCTGTAATTATTTAGCCGATTTTGAATCATATGTAGAGAATGAAATTATCCAACTAATATACACTTATTGAATTTACATTTTATTTATCTAATTTTTAACTTTAATCTGTAATTAGTGACTTATTTACACAATATGCTAAATAAATTAGTTACATAAAAATTAAATTTTATAAATGAGGCAGATAACATTGGTTTCGAACTATTAGTTATATTATTTTATAAAATTGAAAATTATCTAAGCACTAATTTGTGCACAATGTTCTTGGTCAACCTGTCTTTTGCTAACACGAATAGACTTGATGGTGTTCCCCCACACGTGAGCAGCAGGCATCATGCGTTTATTCTTGCAATTTCTTCTTCCGATTCAGTAGCTCTCATAACACGCATACGCCGTGCATTTCTGCTACGCGCATTGTTGAGGTTCGATTGTCTCCGCGACATTATCCTATACTGAAATGTAAAGCAACTTAGATGTCCAACAATGTCACAGAGTTGTATCACTGCCACACTATTGTTGTCGGAATATTTAAATTTTTTTTTTTTTTATCAAAGCAGGACGTTTATTAAATGCACTGAAATATAAATAAATTAAATGCCGCACAATATCGCACAATATTTTTTTTTTTTTTCCCCTAAACAACAACTCCGTAATAACACGAACTTTTTTGTAAACAACAGAGCGAAAAAATTTATTTTATCATTCATCAATAAAAACCCCATGCGCCAGCGATAAACCTGGTTGCATTTCGATTAACATCGCACGATACACAAAAGTCGCCACGAAAAGTAGAGTTGGTGCTCAAAAAATAATAAAATTGTCAAATTTGTTTTTTTTAATATAACAAATATTTATGTAAATAATTAAAGCAAAAAGTAATAGCCAACAATTAAATTTTTTTTTTTTTAATTGATTGATTAAATTATTTAATATAACAAATGTTTATGTAAATAATTAAAACAAAAAGTATTCTATCTCTTAAGAGTTGGATTAAATTGCATGAACTTTCAAAATTTTATAAAAATCGGTTAAGTAAATTCCGAGTTTATCCTGCACAAACATAAAGACACGGGATTTTTATATATATAGATATATATATATATTTAATGGATTCCGTAATAATGTACGGAATCCTAATAAGATGGTACACAAATGACAAAAATAACAAATAAAAATCAATAACTCACGAACAGCTTGACTTATAAACTTCAAATTTGGTACATAAATCACAATTAAAATTCTCTTTAAAACGATCTATAACTTAAAGATTAACGATGACCCTGGGTGGCAAAAAACCCAAAAAACCGTCAAGAATATATAATATAGCACAAAAAATGACCTCAAAAATTACTTTAAAAATCATAACTCATCATCCGATAAGCCTATAAAGCTGAAATTCAAAATATAAACTAAAATGCAGAAGTCCTTTCATAAAATCAAAAAATTACGGTGCAAAAGTTATGTAAAGTTGCCGAAAAGTTTAAAAAATCACAAAAAATGACGTGTCCCCCCTAGCGCCGCGAGTATTACAGCTGAAAATTTTAAACGCGTTTTAAAATCGCGCATCCCCATATATTTCTCTAGTTTGGAACATCTAGGTTTCCAGCTTTAAAATTAAACCCTTAAGGCACCAAAAGCTCGAAATTTTGAAAAAAAAAATTTTTTTTCTCGGGGATTGTGATATATTATTAGAAAGATCGATATTTATCGGGAACAAAGCCGTATTTCATATCCTTAACGAAACTTTCAAAGTTGTCAAAAAGTTCAAAAAAGCGCGAAAAATGCTGTGTAGTGCCGCAAATATTATAGCTAAAAATTTCGAACACCGTTGAAGATATGCGCATCCCCGTCTATTTCTCTAGTTTTGAACATCTAGGTTTCCAGCTTTAAAATTAGACCCTCAAGGCGCTAAAAGCTCGAAATGTTGAAAAAAAATACTTTCCCCCGGGGATTGTGATACATTTTTAGAAAAATCGATATTTGTCGGGAACAAAGCCGTATTTCATTTTCTTAACGAAACTTTCAAAGTTTGCCGAAAAGTTTAACAAAAGCGTGAGCTCTAATTTGTAGCCCCCTCTTTGTGACGCGAGTATTATAGCTATACATTTGGAACAAGGTATAAAATATGCGACTCCACATATATTTCTCTGGTTTGAAACATCCCTTTTGGCTTTATCGGAATACGAGACTGCTTAGTTCGGATCGTTGTAATTTGCGTTAGTAGTGTTAGTACGAGGGCTAAAAAACGGAACGGGATCGCAGATTTCGGTTATTTTCATTACGGCTTGTGTTAGTGTTGTTATAAACTGTAATAAAAGGAACGGACTCATCGCATCATTGTTTAGGTGTTACGTCCACCTGATGAAAAACAGATGCGAATAGTATTTCGACTTGTTAAACAATTTAACGCACTATGCTAGTAAATAAATGAAAAAAAATAATTTAATAATGGTCTGACGTATTGAGATAGTCTAAAGAAAAAATCTAACTGTTTAAAAATAATCTCAGTAGAACGACAGTCTTTGTCACACCGCGGAATTATATCGATCTTTTTTGTTAAAGTAAAACAAGGTGCTAGTAACTAAATCGCCTCGAAATTCGGTTTTAAAATTAGCGACATTTACAATTTTGATTACCGTGTCTCTCCCTCCTGTTCACCGAGAATCCAGGAAGTAATCACCAAAGTACACCAACCTACCAGCAGAGAATACCAACGTTCTAGCAGCCGCAGTAGAGTGATACGTAGCATTTATATTATTTCCAATTAATCTTTTTTGCGTGTTTTCGTTTATATATTTATTAAGTGTCTTTAACGATCGGCTATTCAAGAAAGATAGTTGTAGAGAATAATGAAATTATACATTTTAAAAAATCATAAAAACTTAATATTAGTATTATTAAATCCAAACCAATAATTTAAAACAATAAATAAAAAAATGATTTAATTAAATATTTTATATATATTTGTTCTTCATAACCATTACATTGCACTTCAAATTAATAAGCCTTCGATTCAAATTAGTATGTTGCTTTACTGTTTTAAATTATTATTAGAAAAGATCTCTAAAATTTATTAAGATATTAAATTAAAATAATAAAATAAAAATGGAAGTTTATTCAAACAAATTTTCTTACATACTAAATAATTATAATCATCGTTAACTTACATACGGAATCCTCAGCGCATGAAACCTCATGCTTGACTGAACTTGTTATTTATAATTTAGATAAAAAGACTGACGCGTCCTTTAAAATAACGTATTTTAACAGTGAGTATCCCCCCATATGTCCGATGATTTAAAGTGTACAGTGGTTATATTGTATAAAATTGAGCTTTTCATAATGTATCCTTAAGAAGGTTCCTAATAGTGATGGGTAAAGTTTCAGATATTTAAGAATGCTATGTTAAAAGTTCCTAATGATCAGCAACGTAATAGGAACTTAGTTACAAAGTTACAAACTGTTACAAAAAGACTAAAGTATATAATCAAAATGGAAATAAATTTAAATATATTATAAAATTTAAATTTAAAAAAAAAACACACACAAACAAAACACAGAGGTTAATAAAATAATAATGTTTAAAAGCTAAAACAACTTGGAGCCAGTAGATGACAGTGTCATCTTAATATCTCAAAAAACAGCAAAATGTAACAAATAGACATGAAAATAAAATGAAGTAGATCTGGAATTTATAACCCCATTAGAAGCAGTAAACAAATCAGTACTGTTTTGATAAAAATCTCTGTTAAATTTTTTGATGATAAAAATTTAAAATCCCAGAGTTGCTAATCGTCATAGCTCTAGTCATCATTATAGTATATTATGTGCGATCATCATCAACATAACACATGGTACAGAAAATGTAATGTGCTCTGCTTATTTAACTGGAACGCAAATATTGTTGTTCTCAGCTGATGATAACACAGGAACATACATACACACACACAACGACAGTTTGGCCAGTATGGATAGAAACATGCTAAACTGGAAGCATCATTTGAAAATCTCCAATTTGTGATGCGACACGACCATACTACTTTTTTTGCTTCTTTCCACATCCACGCCAGCAGATGTTAGTTGTAAGCCGGTGTCTTATAGTGTTGACAATCTATTAAATTTTTATGCACTAAGCGAACAACGGTTGTACATATTTACAAAATAATTATGAAAGCGATTAACAATGAAAATTAGAGAAATTACCTTCTAAGGTAGTATGTAACGGTGTTGGAACACAGAGTTTCCATATAATAAATAAATGCATAATTAAAACGTCATAATTCAATTTTTTTTAAGAGGCCTTTTGTAATAATAACAATAAACGGAAATAATAATAATAAATAAGATAAGGAATTAAAGAAAAATAAATTTAGACCAATCTTACAGGAAACAACAAAATTATTCAACCACTAATAGTTTCAAAAGTTATAATACACTATCGAATGTAGAAAAAATGTCTATTACTTGTGCAATTCTTGGGGACACACAAATGATATGAAACTAAAGTAAAAACTATTTACAGGATAAATGTTTGAAAGTTGGCGCGGGAAAAAAGTAAGAAACTCTCTCAAATGTAAATTCTTTGAATATTAGAAAACGACATTCAATACTTACCCGAAAATGATACTAAAATACAATTTGCTAATTAAATACTTAAAAAAAGAAATCATTGTAATACCTACAAATAAATTTAATTATAGTTCTCCTATATTGTTAGACAATATGCAGTTCAACATAGAAGATACACTAATAAACATGAAGACAAGCTACAACAAATGATTTTAATAAAGTTACTTACTAATATACCTATAAATAATATATTACAGCAAAACAATACGAAAATAAATAAAATTAAAATAAAGGAAATGTTGTTAAAATTTAGTTGACAACAAATATAAGCATATCAATCTGTATACAATATGTGGGTGTATATGCGCATGCTTATGTGTATGTGTATATAATCTTATCGGTTTTTACGACGCAAGCTCTAAAGCGTATTGTGCATGCGTCTAGTTAAAAACTATCGTTGTGAATGGAACTATATCGTCCTCACTGACATGTGTAGAAACGAAAGTCGCGCCGATTAAATCGACGATGATTCCTAGATTGGAGTTATTAGGAGCGGTAAAATTAATGAGTCGCGTTAATCGTATATTTAAAATTGACATTGCATTCTTGTGATTCCACGATTGTGTTATCGCGGATAAAGTCGGAAAACGTTAAGCTCGAGATATTCGTTCATAATCGGGTAGATTATATAATTTCTGAACTACCGAAGTCATCATAGTCAGATATAAGTCGAAATGAGAACCCGGTAGACCTCGGTACAAGAAGTATTAGCTTGAAAGAGCTGTTAGATTCATCGCAAATGGGTAAATGGCCCAATATGACTTTCTTCAACTTTCGTACCTGACGTTAACAACTTATCGGATCAAATTAAACCCTCATTTATTGCACAAACACAGAAGTACGTGAAAAAGTTTAATGAACTTGCCGTTTCCGATTATTTGGCTCGCTACTCGTCGTATCGTAGTCTTTTGAGAATTACTGCATATTTACCCAGATTCGCGGAAAATACAAAATGCAAGGAATCTGACCGGAAAAAACGGACCGCTATCAGTGAACTCGCTGACAAAAGCTCATCATGTTTTAATCCGAGTTTCGCAATGTATATACTTCGCTAAAGAAATAGAAGCGTTATCAAATAATTTGCCGATTAAGTCGAAAAGTACCTTATCATCGTTAAATCCATTTTTGGGCGAAAAAGGTATATTGCGCGTAAAAGGTCGTTTAAGTTTATCTAACTATTCGTACGATATGAAATTCCATATAGTACTACGCCACAAATCAAGGCTATTATAGACTTATATGTTTCACACTTACACAAATTATAATTTCACGCGTCAAAATAATTTATATACAATTTGGTTAGAGCAAATTACTGGATCGTTGGCAAATTGTTGAAAAAATCATCTTCAATTGCATTCATTGTGCTAAAATTAGGGCTACGACTTGTCATCAAATGATGGCTAGTTTACCCCCTGAGCGAACGTTAGTTACCCGACCGTTTAATAATGTAGGCCTAGACCTCGCTGGCCCATTTGCAGTGAAATGCACTAACCGTCGTTCTTCCAAAATTGGAAAATTTTATTCGACATTTTTTGCTTGCTTTTCCATCAAAGCAGTACCCATCAAGGTCATTCCGGACTTAATGACCGATTCTTTTTTGGTAGCTCTGGATCGATTCTGCTCTCGTAGAGGTTTGCCGAGGACGATCTAGTAGGAGCCAAATACGTTATTTCGAACGGTGAGATCGTCGAATACGCCGCTAGCAAATCCGTTGAGTGAACTTTAATTCCGCCCAGAAGTCCTCATTTTGGAGGCTTATGGGAGGCAGTGATAAAATCTGGAAAGTCGCTATTACGATATGCAGTAGGTATGCAAATCTTCAGCTACGACGAATACGCTACCGTTTTTGCAACGATAGAATCCATATTGAATTCGTGTCTGCTTTGTCGATTCAAGATTGGGGACGAGTACGTATTATTGACGCCGTCGCATTTTCTAATTGGTACCGCGCTGCACGACGTTCCATTGGATAACGATTACAAAATCAGTCTAACTCGTCGTTACCAATTACTCCGTAATATAATTCGCTCGTTTTGGAGAAATTTCGTTAATTCCTTCCTCGCTCAGTTTTATACTCGTAATAAATGGCGATTTACAAACCCGAACGTAAAGATTGGAGACATCATTTTCCTTCATAAAAAGAATTGCGACACCCTCAGATAGCCTATAGCTCGAGTTGTAGCCGTTTATCCGAACAAGGATAACTCAGTACGCAAGGTCGACGTACAGACTTCATCCGGAGTCTTTCATTGATCCATTACGAAGTTGGTATGTTTACCCGTGGAGTGACGACTCCTCAGAAGCAATTGATTTATATAAAAGTCGTTTGGTTTATTTCGTACAACGCAAACAAGGACAGAATCGAGAAGATATGAGTAGAAATGAAAAAGTTATGTAAGTAGCAGACTGTGTGTCCAAAACAGATTGCAGATAAAAAATCTATCCAATTGGCTACCGGTAAAACTGTGTGTGAATATTCAACACGAATAAGAGTAATCCATCAAAGGGCAAAATGGAGAAACCATTTCAAGGTCGCCGAGTGCGAGAAGCTGAATATTCTAGTGTAGTAATGGTGGTGAGGTATGCTTGTATCATGGAACAGTAGGCAGAGACGACTGAATGCAGTGTTAATAGCTATACTAGAACTTTATGTGATGTTCATTTTACATACATTAAATTCATGTTGACTTTGTGGTTTAATTGAATTAAGGAAGCTAACAGAAATAAATCGAAACGGTTTCTCCAGCAGGATCATGAACGTCATTCGAACCGATTCGACGATGCTCGAGAATCCAATAGGAAACTTGATAAATCCACTCTTACCGATTACTTCTAAACTTTTGTTGTTGTTTTTTTTTCATTCCGTATACGTTACATTTATACATATTACTAAAACTTAAAGCTGTAGGAACATTTGGACTGTCGCTGAAAATCACGTAATTACTTTTACCGTTGAAAATGTTTTAATTCACAATTTTTTCCAGTAGCCAACTGTTCAAGGGGAAATTTGAATGCTTCGAATCGGAGTTTAAATCTTGTTGAAATTACATTCCTGATTAGAAAAGTTGAATTCACAAGGCAGCGTACCGGTATAAACTTCATACCTAGTTTCAATATGAAACTGCTAAATCGACCTTGAAGAATTAGAGCCCGAAAATGCGTAAGTATTAATATTTAAATCCGAGCGATTAATATTTCAGAATTTTATAAAATAAAAATATGGCAGAAGACGTGCTACGACAACAAAATTATATATATCTGCAATATACAAGGAATTTGTACAGGGAAGTAGGGAAATTTTAAAACAAAAAACCTCCAGTTAATATTGATTTCTAATCATCTTGTTCGATGGCGAGGGGAAAATAAAAATTACAATACTTAACTACGCACGTATCTGATAATTTCTTCAGATGAACAGAGAGACAGTTTTAGAATTTCAAGGCTGTGCAATTGCAGATGATCTGATATAAAACATCTCGTAGCAGTATATTTTGAGTGTCATCTAATTTATTAAGGTTAACCTTGAAAGCGAGCCGGAAAAAGAAATAATTAATAACTTATGAAATAAATTAAGAACAATCCGTGAATCTCTAGGAAGAATTGCTAACATGGTTAACCCTAGTAGTCGAATGTCTTTTGGATATCTTTAAATCAGCTTATAAAATCAACAACATAATAATATGACACTTTATGAAATAATAATGTTAATATATTTGAAAAATTTTATACATACGCGTTCCGAAGCAACAATGCGGTGTGATCATGAAGCTATTGCTTCGAAACGTATAAACAAAACATTGTTCAAATGTATGTTGCTCATTTTATTAAAATAATGTGTATAACAAACTTCAATAATCTTTACAACTTAGATCTAAATGGAAATTTAAGGATATAGAAAGTTCATATTGTATTTAAATTATTAAAAGTAGGATAGAAAGGAACATCTATGTGTAAATATGCAAGAAGTAGGTTTTAGAGTGAATGATTTTAAACCAAGATCATGAAACGCTTCCTTGTAAAGTAGATTAGTTTTTTTGAACACGGTTTACGAAGTATCTTTAAATGAAAAAGCTATCTTCATAACATGCTTGAGTTTAGAGAAAACTAAATTTAAAAGAAGAGAACAGACGTATATATTAAATAGTATCAAACAAAGTACCGATCGTGTGGAAGACATTTGTAAGAATTTCTGACGACAAAATTTATAAGAACAAGATCGTCCTAGAAAAAAAGTGCAAATAATTCTAGGTGAAGCGATGAAAAATCTGCCGTTTGTTCACGAAAAATATGGATTGTGATCTCCACTGTCTAGAGCTTCGTGTCCAAAAAGGTACCCTAAAAAATTCAACTATGCAGATGAACATACGGTGCACCGCGTTATCTGAAACCAAACATGACCTTTGGAGAAAAAATATTACTTTGGTCCGCAAAGAATTCTATTCTTCATGACCATCTCACAAAACTTTTCTTTAATCAAAGCTCTATTGCAATCGAACAATATAACGATTCATTAAAGGATGGTTTTTGCTCCAAATTAACAGCGATCATGAGAAATAACAACGATTCTGATAGAAAGCATATTTTGTTAACCGAATGTCTAACAGCATTGCCAATCGACGGGTCGAATATTTTCTTTTCATATTTTTTCTTTAGAAAATGGAATAGTACGTTTAATAGGTGAAGAAAAAAAGTGGAATTCATATACATTGCAATTCAGTTGATAAAGACGATTCAGCCATGGCAGAAACATATGATGAAACGATAATATAAAATCTTCGAAACTAAATCATTACAAAATTACTCTGGAACTGTCTATTTTCACGCACTTAAATAGACGCGCAGAATTTAATGGAGGAATACGCAAAGGACCGACCCCGAAATAATATTAATCACCGATCGACTTTTTGGATCATTACAACTCCATCCTTGCATTTCATTTAAAGCGTTTAAATCTCCTGTAAATATTACTGTAAATTTGCTAAATACAATGATTAATCAATGTAGTGATCGGGAAAAGAATAATATGAAATAGAAACTCTTTGAAAATCTATTGAAATTAACTGTAGCACTCACAAAGTTAGACTTTGTATTATTATTACTATCGAGTTTGTAAATTATCGCGTACTTCATTAATATTGCAGCAACTCCATAACCATTTTCTCTGCTATATATTGATAGCGTGTACAATTAGCAATACTAAAAGTTTCATTGGTATCAAGCCGAATTTCCATTATACATCTAAATGAGTAAAAATATTTTCAAACTGCATTTATTCAAAACAATGGTCTCAGCATTTTACCAAAGAATTTGAAGCATTTTGTAGGAAAATATAGATTAATTAGGAAATGTTTTTGCTACATCCTTGTTAACACACACAAATACATACACATATACAAAATTCCTAAATATAAAAAAAAAAACAACAAAAAAAACCAGATAAAAACAAAAAACAGCTTAAAAAAAAATAAACTTCAATGTATAAAAAAGTAATCAGAATTACGACTTTTCCTTCGTAAATTATTTAGTGCTTTTAATAATTTTATTCTTTAACTGTTGATTCATTAACTGAACCGCATTAGTTTTCATTTGTGAAAGAGTACATGAACCGAAAGAACTGACGTTATTTGTTCGGTACGCTGTTGTCTTTTCGCTGTATACCTCTTCTTTCTGGGATTTTCTTTTCCTCTTCTTACGAGAAAAATGATACCGTACGTTTAATATCAAATATAGGCAACAATTGATTCCTTTTTTTTTTTTTTTTTTACCCCAGCTCTCATCCTTTGGCCAGTCTATACAGTTCTAAAGAATTAATTTAATATTATTATAATTTAACACTAGAAGATTTAAAAAACAAATCCTTATATTCTACACATATTGGCTCATTTGCAATTTTATATACGGATATGGATAATGCATAATATTTGTTTAAGTTTTTACCACTGTCTCCTTATTATGTTTCTCGCACTGCCAAACAATATGCTCAATCAAACCATCCAAGCTTCATTCGGTATAAATAGTACTGTTAGTATTCTCCTGTTCTCGCCAAATGAAATGGCGTTCGATAGTAACCCAACCTCATAGTGATGAGTAGGTGCAGAAGGATATGTATTCCATAGCGGAGTTGATTATGTAACTCTGACTCCAGTTCCAGACATGTATCCACAACTTCGACTAAGCAAATATAAACTAAATCTATGAATGTTATTTCACATTCAGGTTCACACGGTTTTTCTACAGAAGCTAAAATATGGACCTTAAACAGAACCTTTTCAGCGTTTTTCATACGAAATAAATGTCTAAGCAAAAATGTGCCAGATCAGCTGGAAAAGTGAAAAATGCATTAGGGTAATTAGGAGGGAATTTTATCTTTTTTTTTTTTTTTTGGTAAATAAAATTCTCTGCATTATGATTGTACCGCTACATTAGCCATTTTGCAATTTCCTTTTCTCTTTCTAACACGCATAATCTAACCTGACACTAGTATACACTGCGTCAACAACCAGTGCAAACTATTTCCAACTTAGACTGAATACATAAACACCGAATATGTGTAATATGTATCCGGGTGGCAGTTCTCGAACCTACGACTCTTACCCGTCACTACAACCTCACTCGACAGAGATTGTAGTTATATAAAATCTCGTTCCAATTACCTCAAACCACATACAATTGAGATCTCGATCATGACGGAGTAATATATTTTCCCTTTAACTTCACTGTTGCAGCTATACTCTGTCCTCTAGTTTCCTACCTGTTTTTTTTTTTTCATATGAGGAATGAATTCCTCCTAGTTCAGTTGAATACTTCTATCTGTTCTGCATAAGTTGCCTACATTTTATTAGCCCGAATTCATACGTGTGCAGCAATTAATTTGAATATTACTTTGTTATGAGCTTTTTTCGGATTTGTACTTTTCAATCGCTTTTCTTCACAAAAGACGTTCGCAGTACGTCTCTCTAGAAGCAATTCAAATTCTCGTCCTATCCTACTAAAATTGAATATATACAGAATAAGGAGCAAACAAAATTTCTCGGGGTTAATATTCGACAAAAAGCTCAGCTGGAAGCTCCACATAGAACACATAGAAACAAGATGTATGAACGCACTTAAACTACTAAAAATACTGCATCAAAAATCCTGGGACGCAGACAGGTGAATACTAATGTAGTTGTACGGTACGTGCGTGCGATCAATAATAGAATACGGCGCTATAATATCATCAGAAAATTGGACATTATACAGAACCAAGCACTATTCCCTCTCGGAGCCTTCTGCACAAGCCCGGTTATACACATCGAAAGCAACATGGCAACGATTAAAAAACCTTTATACTATAGTAGTATTTTAAACTCAGCATGAACAAGGCGCATCCTAATTAGTAAAAAACGTTTTATTCAAACCTTGGAAAGCTGTACACCAAAAACAACGAAGTACTACGGTGCAAGAACTTTATTCGCCAGCTCAACCTAGCACCCGTAACACTGAACTTGCATAATTCACCGAGTCCACAATTGGCAAAAAGTTAAATCAGACGGAGATAAATACCTAAAAGTAATCACTGATCAGATAAGATGTTCGTTAGAGCTTGCCAACCGAGAGCAATGGGCGAGCTTAAGCAGCAATAAGCTACGACAAATCAAACCGCAAATTGGAACCTGAACAACATTGTATCGTACAAATAGATGAGAGCAAGTTGTTTTAACGACGATACGAATCGGTCACACTGGGCTAAAGCCCACTGATCAATAGAGAAACGCAGGCGCTCTTTCTGCCAACTCTCCGCTCCAACGATAGGACATATAATCAATGAATTACAAAAATTCGATAACCAAAAGAAGGAGGCGTCAATAATCGGACTCAGCACAGACAAAGTGTTACAAGATAAAGCGGGCGTGACCCGGAAATTACTAAACTTTTTACAGATATAAAATATATTCAAAATAATATAATTAAGATACGTTAATATTTCATTGTATTCATATCCATGGAACTTCAATTCCATATTATATTGTGGTCGCAAATGACCACAGTAGTCGAGCGTCATTAAATAAAATATATATAATAATAATAATAATAATACTTTTCAATTTTAATCAACTAGCCTTCGATTACACTAAAATAATTTTTTTTTATAAAGCTGTCAGAATCACACATACAGCTCCATCATAAATGAAGAACCGGCGCGTAAGGAATTTTATGGTACCTGCAAATTATTATAGTAAAATGTCGCAAAATATATATTTTTTATTTTATCCACTGACACATCGATTCATAGTAGGACAGAATATTATTTAATTCATGGCACCAACTCATTTTTACGACAAATACTCCCCCCCCCCCCCCGAAGTATTTATGTGACGTAAAATATCGAACAGATTTATTTTTAATTTGTATACTTATAAGTCGGGTCTTTTCAAAAATAGGGCGCGGTTTTTATGCCGGTATGCTGACTATCAATTACATTAGTAGGCAAAGAGTAATATCCACATTTTCAGAGTTCGGTTGTCATGAAAAACTTTTGGAAATGTGTTTTAAAAAAGTCTCTCTGAGTATTATGGTTTTAGGCATTTCTGTAAATGATTTTTAAAATTTAAATTGTGAGAAAGCATTCTTTCTTCTTTGTTCTAAAGGCTTAGCCTTGTCGGTGCGACTGATCGTCGGCGACTACCTATTCGTACATTTTTAGCTGTACAGATATAGGCATAGTGTTCATAGCAATTGTTATATGCAACGCAGGTGTACACACGCAAGACTACATTCGGAACTGATTGTAGCCGCTGAGAAAACATTATAATTCGTTAATTTTATTCTGTCCCTTCTTTTTAAAGCATAAAACGGATGTTATGTTGGTGACCATCATCGCAAAGTGCATCACAAATTATTATTGCACATTGGCCCGATATGTGCAGCGGAAAAAAATTCTCTTCTTCGTCTAACGAAAAGTGCACGTGTAAAACGAACGTTCCGCGGAGTAAGACGGATAATCATTGTCATTAAAAAAAAGTGGCTATTCGTTTATATTCGATATTAACACCGTTAATAATTTCAGTCCTGCTGTGTACGACGGAATATTTTTAATCGCACGAAGAAAACGGATAATTTTCAGTTAAATTATTTCCCCGAATAGGATTATTTCTTTATTTTTTAAATGCGCCAATGGACAGTGTTCGTGATTTTCCCTACTTAATTTTTCCATAAAAAACTTTAAAATGTTTTTAGAATCATTATTATTGTTAAATAGGTTGTATTTATTTTTATTGTTCTAGATGTATAATTGTTAATATTAACAGTTTCTCACTGTTTAAAGAGATAAGATAAGAATGACATCCCGATTATCCCCGATTTAACTCATCTTTGGTCGCCCTAAAATAAATCCCGTTCGATTTTCACACTTACTTCACGGCAGAAAAAATCGTTTCCCGCGCGCGGTCCTTTTTGATTAGTTTTCAATTTTTTGTACTAACGTTTCTCGCTTTCTTTGCACAATATTGATAAACACGTCTCTCTGCTCAATTCACTTTTTTACCGCTGCTGATTTGTTTTTGCATCGATTTTTCTCTTTGTTTTTATCATAATTCGGATATAATAGACCCATGTTTGAGGAGTTAATTACGTATTGGCGTGCTCATCAATAGCTATCGATCCTTTTTCGCAATTAGCCTCCCTAAAATTGTGAAAAATCCCCTTAATTAGAGGGTGGCGATCATTTCCCCACATTCGCTCATCTATATTATTATGGTTCTCTCTTGTGCGATAAACTATTAAGTGTTGGCTTTAATTTCCCGTTAAAGAGATCGGTGAGGTCATCTGTTATCTGCTTTCATTTTTATTTCTATTGTTTTATTTTATTTCATCCATTTCGTTCTTATCAGTTTTGATTCTCGTTCCGTGGTTATTTAATTTTTGATTACAATTGCTAATTTAAATTTAAATTTGAACTTAATTTAAAATTATTGCCGGCCTTGTCTGACGAGGAAGGTAAACCTCCCCTCTAAACTTCCACTGCCTAATCGGTAAAATCACTATTAACCCAGTTGCAGACGTGGCCGCGGTATGGAGCAGCTAACTCCTTTTGCACTTACCTTCGGCAATGTCATTCCTTTTCTTTTCAGGATGCATATGTTTGGCACTTTTCGACATTGATTGCCATTGTTTCTCCATCCTTGGTATAGCGTTCTTTGTCAGATTCCATTCTTTATTGCTCCTAATTTATTATTTTTTTTGCTGCTATGTACACGTGTTGATGGGTAATCGTCCGTTGCCGACCAGCTCAGGGAAAAACCCAAACAAGAAAGAAAAGAAAATAAACCCGTTGCACAGGTTAAAACTAACAAAATCAGTAAAATCATTCCGTCCAATGTATCTTCTTCTAAAGACAATATTGTCTCGGCTTAGGATGTTAATAAGACTATCGACATGTATATGTGCAACAATGCTTCTCAAGCTTATTCCGTACATGATTTTCGAATAACTTTGAAGAACAAATTGTAGTTTTTAGTCGAGAATTTAAAGAATAAAAATATAGCTCAGATTCACTCGCACGATATCTTTAGCTGAAATGTTTTATAAGAAGGTTAGCGTTTTATCCATAATTATTCGTTCAGCAAACAATCGGATTAAACCTAACTTTTCCTCTACTTTTGCAGATAACCAGTTCCCGTGCTTTCCGAGAACGTTCGTAAAGAACTTAAAATACGTTAATTTATTCCGCAATCTTTATTATTCTGTTTTGGTATCGTGATATTCCAACCGATCTATCCATATCGAGGAACTTCTCTTAAACTACTCTTGTCAAGTGCCAATCTCGAATATTCGGAGGTTACAGAAACGTATTTCTGCACAATTCTTTTATGCCGATTCCTGTTATGAAATTAAACTTTTAATCTTAGCCATTCTGTTTTTTGTCAATTTCTACGAGTTATTCGCAAACCTTTAATTTTGTAATTGCCAAAATTATTTAGTTCCTTATATCAGACTATGTTCCCATCATTGCCAACCAAAGTCACAGAATCCTTGTAATAAATACTATTCTGATTTAACCATTAATATCGGCTGTAAAGGTCTCCGATTAGTAGACATTTTTCCCTGGTCAAAATGTTCATCTGAGATTCCTCCTTCCTTTAACCCTTGTGTTCGCACCCGAGTACCTGTGTGCTCGCCATGGTACATTTTTCAATGTAACTTGGTCAAAAGTAGGAATTTCAGCAAAAACCTCCAGATCGTCGTTATTTAACTCGACTGTAAGCAGGTAATTTGTTTGGAATAAAAAATAACGAAAATTACTAAGAAAAAATCGAGTGTAAAGTATAGATACATCACGAACGCATCTGGGTATCCTGGTATCCACTTCGAAAAAAAAAAAAAAAGGTTTTTGACTGGATTATTGATTTGGGATAGTTTTATTTAATTTTTATACATCGAATATGTTTTGGGATGGTACAGAATACAAAAAATAAAAAGTGCGGAAAATTAATTAGCCTCTGCATTCGTGACATTTCGCGAAGGTTGTAGCATGTTCGTTGCAGACAGGTTTGTTACAATCGCAGCATGGCTTTCGTATCTTTCACCTTCTCATTATTATTGCTTTGTAGCAAATATGACAGGATGACTTTGGTCCTCCCTGCCTTACCTCGTTCATTAGCAGTGGAGCGATTTCAACGAGGTTTAATGTCTGCCCGATCACACTTTCAATGGCGATTTTTGTTCGCATTATTTGAACGTTTTGCGACCGATTCTGAATTTCTGGTTTTGCGAGTTCTTCACTCAATTGGCGCATGAATAGTTGTCGTTGGTTTGTTCTCCTCGGAAGCATCTTGTTGTTTTCGTAATAAATCAAATAGGAGGACGCGAGTGAACTAATATCCAGCATGTTGAAAAACATAGCTACCGGCCATCTCAGAGTACGGCGTTGCGTAGTGTATCCGAGAGTTGATCCATGGTATCAACGTCAGCTTTATACTTATTGTAGTATGTTACAATGTGAGGTTTTCTACTGTCATCATTTACAGCAGTGTCGGAATGCATAGTCGACAACATAATTACAGCTTTATTTAAATCTGGCACGTATGAGCACATTGTTACCCTCTCATTGAAAGAAAATTCAGTAGAGTATACTTCTATCGACTTATGCGGAGCCATCACACTTGGAACATACGGTTTATTCGGTCTCAAAGTACCAACGATAGTTAAATTCCATGTAAGCAAGTGTTTAACTACGGATAAGGTTGTAAAAAAATTATCCATGGTAATATTTCTACCACTGCCTCGGCACGGAGCTGCAAGCTCTTTTACGACTCGTTTTCTTTGATTTTTTTTCTCGAACATCACCCTATTTACCAACGTAAAAGATACCGCGCAATGGATAAGCATTTTCAGCATCGCAAATCCACCAAATCTTAATGCCAGATTCAGCCAACTTCGAAGGAATGTACTGCGGAAATTTTCTGCGACCACAGAAAGAATAAACTTGTTCATCAATTGTTACATTCTCAGTCGGCTTGTATAGAGCTGAGATAAATTCGCGTTCAGCAATGTCCAAAGATCACGGATTGGAGCTGCTCGTCGCGATCGATTTTGCCCCGCCGGGCCAGTCGAATTCTCGTTAATTTTTTTTTTATCTACGAAAATTACATTAGCAGAGAAAAATGAGTCCTAAACAAATGGTTCGCGGAAGAGGGACACCATCATCAATGAGTCAATAACAACTGGCGTCCGTTAACAGGGATATTTATGATTCTTGTAGAATATCAGTTTTTATCAATAGTGACGTCTATTTATAGAAATAAACGTTTAGAAAGAGCCGAGAATGTTTTAAGTTCGCTCCGCCACATTTTTGATACGAAAATTATTGTTGCCTAATCAACAGAGGGGGTTATTAACCCCTCTGTTAAATGGTGTGATTTAAGTTTAATTGCGTTGTATTTTCTGGTTCCGGCAAATTATTAATATAATTAGAACAGTCAACATCATTTCCATTTAAAATGTGTCCGATCGTTAAGTAAAATTATCAACAAAAGTGTCAGAATAAAGAAAAAGTTGCTTTCTCCAGTCTAGCCTTATTCGACGAATTCCAAAAATGGAAGCGATTCCACGACATAAATCGACGGTATACGATAGGAGAAAGAATCGGAGAAAATTTCTTTTGTTTTTTCTATTCTAGTCGATATCGGATGAACAAAAAATTGCTGATACCACGCAATCTGCTGTACCAATTTCCACGAAGCTCAATCTGTATGCTCTTCTATCAGTAAACCAATTAAGAAAAATCTAATCTACACGTGAGTGCAGCTGATTACGACCGTTAGAAAGTGAAATACGTTTGAAAAAGCATCGTTTTAAAGCTACATTCTATAATAATTACCCTCAACTATGATATTTTAAGATTAAAAATGAGATCATGCAACTGCATTTTGACGGATAACGCATTACAACTTTTATGTAACAATTTAGCCTCCGTTTACATGTGCAAATTTAGTTCATTTAATAATAATATACAAAGAGTTTTCGTTATTCATATATATATATATATATATATAACATCAAAATAAACACCACGTCAACATTAACACACACATCTATTTAACGTTTCAAACACGGTTACTCACGGTCCATCATCGGAAACTTAATTAAAAACTAACTCGCTCGCTTTAGATGATGATCCAATTACTGACTTCAATGAAAATTACTTCATTCCGCTGGTACAAAACAAAAATTCGTCTACTGCTGCAGCAGCAGTTTCAATTAGACAAAAGTTTACCGATTGCTTTAATTCTACTAACGGGGATCAATAGACTGGCAACACAAAGCGGTCGAAAAAGGACAATTTTGAAAAAACGTTTTTTGATTGTAAGCAATAATAAGTATAAGCGAAGTTTGTTTATAATATAATGGCCGATGGGTTGTCTTACATATAAGCCCCCCCCCCCAAAAAAAAACAAAAAAAACAACAAAAAAACAACAAAAAAAAACTTTGTTTAAATATAATAAAAAATAAAATATTGCTCACCACTGATATAATTCAATTTTTTAGCTATATTATCCTATAATTAATCTTTTCATTTTAAATTGATGTAATCGGCAAGCCGTGTATCATACAATTCAGAATATAATTTTACAATTTTAGTAAATTTAAAAAAAAAACGTAACTTAAATTAGAGGCAAAAAATGAAACTAAGAATTGTGAAATTATCGGAGAAAAAATTAAAACGGTTTTAAAATGTCAAATGGTGACTGTTGAAAACGATCGCGCCATTTCACAGCCTTTTCCCGCTCAAACTAATTTGTCACGAGTCTAGAGAGTAATAATATTCCATCGATTGCTGACAAATTCTCTCAATTTCTTTCAACTGCCACAGGAATTTACAAAAAAATAATATTATACATTATTAATGATAATAATTTACTACTTAAAACTTTCTGAAATATTTTTGTATTGTACTAACTGGCAACACTTAGACGATAAAGAAAAAGTTATGTTTACTTACATTGCAATGTTACACTTGACTAAATCATGATAATAAAACGTTCGATGATGTCATTTTAGTTTTTATTACCTAATTTATTTAATATTGCCGTAATGATACCTTTACTTAAAAGAAACGTCATTAAAATTATAATATTTGGAGTTAAAGGACCTTACTGTGCGTTAGATTTAGTAACATACCGAAGCGATTTAAACAGCGCAGTCGGTGCCGTCTTTAAGAGTCAGAGGGCCCTAAGCCTCGCCGGTCGGGGGCCCATTTAAAGAAAACGATTTTATGCAAAAATACAAATTTCAGTACAACGACCGACGTGCATCACTACCGAAACAAAAAGGAATCCACGTGACGTTTCATTGGCCCGAGTTGCTGTCCTGCTAACTTCGCAAAGGGAATATTTTTGTTTATTCTCCCGAAGACAAGAGCATACCTTCTGTCTGTCAGCAGAGACTAGATTTTTTTAAATTTCGAATTTCCCTCCCTGGTTCCGCCATCTTTTAACACAGTGGCCTTTAGTCTGTTTAAAAAACAAGCGTGAACTTGCAGTCAACACGAGAATTAACCTGGTCAAGTTTTAACGTCTTGCTTTCTAAGTTATTAACGTGGCGACCGAGGACGCCATGTCAACACTGATGGTAAAAAAAAAAAAGAATAGAATGTTGACGTCATCTCTGTTTAATCGCAAACTTCAAAACGATGAGACAGTTAAACGTGAACGGTTGTTATATTCGCCATCGTTTTTTTATACTGTTTCGTGTGCAAATTATTGTTATCTCAAAATAATCAATTAAGTTCATCAGGATTTGATGATCGGAGAAATGGAACAAAAAGTATAAAAGAACACGAAGGAAGCGAAGAGCACAAAAATTGCTTACTAGCTTATAGTAAACGAAGAAATATAAGTGGTTTTATAGATGAGCAATTAATACTACAGCTTGAAATTGAAAAGATATGAGCATGGCTGGATGTGATTCGACGACTTGTTAGTGCGATTAAATTTTTGGCGACGCGAGGCTTAGCTTTTCGAGGTGCTAATCAAGAGCTAGGATCTAAGAAAAATGGTGACTATTTAGGATTACTTGAACTTATAAGCGAATACGACCATTTTTTAAAAACCCACTTTGAAAATCATGGAAATAAAGGGCACGGTCATACGTCATACCTATCAGCTAACATTTGCGAAAAAGTTTTAGAATTAATGACAAAAGAAGTTTTTGATTTTATAGTTTCCTATCTCAAATTCTTCCTATTTCCTTTCTTCTAGCTTCAGCATCAATGAACTCCATGCTTGCTCGACTAGTTCCTCTAATTCTAGCCCTGGTATAGATGATATTCCATTCTGTGTCCTTAAGAACCTTTCTGAATCAGTACTTAAAACCCTTTTGTCAATCTACAGTTCTTTTCTGTGCATCTCCGCAACTCCACCGCTTTGGAACTCTTTTATTATTATTCCTATTCCGAAGAAGATTTCCAATTCCTTTCGTCCTATTTCTCTAAATTCATGTTAAGAAAACTTTTCGAAAGTATGATTAATAAACGTCTTATCTGGTGGCTAGAATATAATAATATTCTCCCTGATAACATGTTTCGTTTAAGTCCTGACCTTGGTACTTCTGATTGCACATCTCTTTTTCTCTCTGATATCTATAAATCTTGCATCCACAAAAAATTTACTATCTCTGCGTTCCTTGATGCTACCTCAACTTTTGATAAGGTCCGCCTTCCTTCTCTACAGAATACAATGCTTTCCATTAATATTCCTCTTGAGTTTACTTTTTTAATTATCAATCTTTTTCGGAACAGAACTATCCCTCTTTCTAGCCTTTTCTTTACTTATTCCAGGATAGTTTTTCGAGGTCTTCCGCAGGGATCGTACCTAAGTCCTACCCTTCTACACTTACATAGTCTTTCTGACCAAAAGAAAGATATCTTCGTTTGCTTCTTGGTTCGATAGAGTTAAACATAAAAAGTTAATTCAAATATTACAGGAGAAAAATGTAAATGTGTATGACATAAGGATTGTCAAGAATCTATACTGAAAGCAATCGGCCACAGTCCTAGTAGATGGAAAAGAATCGGAAAACATCCGAAATAATCAGAGATGTAGGACGGGGTTGTATATTCTCCCCTTTACTCAATGTGTCGAAAAAGGTGTTAAAGTGAATGGGAAATGGTTAAATAGTATAAGTACCATTTGCCAATTCGATAGAAGACCGACAAGAAATAACCAATAATACGAATGAAGCGAGTACAGGCTTAACATAAATGTGAAGAAAACCAAATTTATGGTGATAAGCCGAGAAGAACATCAAAATACAAGAATCTTAATCGACAGCGAGTACGAGAATTCAAATATTTTAGATGTTTTATAACAGAGAATTTAGAACCTGAAGTTGAAGTCAGACGTTGAAAAAACAATTCTGCAGAAATTGGAAATTTATTGACGAATCGTTCGATTAATTTGAAAACGAGACAAAGAATGCTAGTATGCTACATATATTAAGTTCTGTTATATGGTGCAGAAACGATAACATACACAGCTAAAATGATTAATCATTTGAAAGCTTGTGAGATGTGGTTTCACAGAAGAATGCTGCGTATCCCATGGACGCGGAAGTTAAGCAACAGAGAAGTATTGCAACTGGCCAATACTGAACGAAATATAGTCGAAACAATACAGAAACGTAAGATAGAATACTTCGCGCACGTTATACATACGAGGAAAGAAATACAAATTATTAAAAACTGATTGTACAAGGACAAATTGAAGGTTGAAGAGGTCCAGGAAGAAAGAAGATGTTACAGGTTAAGTAACATATGTACATCAATGGGCTGGGATAAAATCAGTGGAAGATTTAATGAGGGCTGCAGAAGGGCGAAAAATTTGAAATACCAAGGATCGTCTACGCGTAGTCATGCGTAAGACACAAGAAGAAGAAGAAGAAGAAGAAGAAGAAAAAGAAGTCTTTCTTCTCTTTCCATTCCTTCTAGTTCGTTATTCTTTGCCGACAATATTTTCATCTGATGATCTGTATTCTGTTAATGAGGAGCTTAACAACTCCCTTGCTGTTTTAGAAAATTCTTTATCCTCTCTTCACATTTCTGTTTCCCCTGAGAAGTCTACCTGTATCGTTTTTACATTTTGTCCTTTTGATCGCTCCTTAGTTAACCTTTTCATATGGCAGGTCCCTATTCCTTTGCTCACTTCTTTCTCCTACCTCAGTGTCATTCTTAATAGTACTCTATCCTTTCACGATCATATTAACTATCTCTACGCATCTGCTCTCAAACGGCTTAATTTTTTGAAGGCATTGTCTTCTCCCAAATGGGGTTCATATATGCTACTCATGCTGTAAGATCCGTTATTCCTTCAAAATTCGACTATTGATCATTTTTTTTATGCCAGTGCTCCAGTTTCCCTCCTGGTTAAACTTGACCGCATCCAAAACTCTTGTCTTCGCTTCTGTATTAGTGCCCTCAATTCTTCTCCAATTCCCCAGCTCTTCTGGCCGAAACTGGCTTCGTTCCTCTTTGTATTCGAAAACTTTATCTTGGTGAAAGGTTCACGATTAAACGTATGCACATCTCTCCTTCCAAACTCATGAATTCTAATCAATATATCCGAGTCAACTGACGTTTCTCTCCTCGTAAGATTCCAGTTCTTTCTCTCATCTCTTCTCGACTTGCTCCAGTCTCTTACTTCGTCTTCTCCCAGAACAAATCACCATACTTTACCTACAACTTCTCCGAACTATCTCATTCCCGTAAGCTATCCCCTTTACCGTTTAACATTAAGTCCCTTCCACGTCCAGCTATCCACGAAGAATTTAACCACACTCTTTCCTCACTATTTCCTACTCATATCACGAGTTTTACGGACGGCTCGAAATCTGCTTCTGGGGTCAGTGCCGCTTTTATTCTCCCTGCCCTCAATTCTATTCGGAGTCATTTCAACTTCCCTCCTTTTCTTCTGTCTTCCTAGCCTAATCCATGGCTATTTTACGCGCGATTCTTTTTATATCTTCAACTTCCAATTTAGTGAATTTTCTTCTATGCTCCGACTCGAAAAGCGTTTTATTAGCTATCTCGTCTTCTTTCCCTGAACCCTCTTCCTGTTCTATTATTCTTTATATTCGTTCCTTAATTTACAATTTATTAGCCTCCTCCTTCGATCCAAATTGACTTGCTTTGGAATCCATCGCGGTATCGCCGGTAACGATCTTGCTGACTCGGTCGTTTCATAGGCAGATTTCCTTCCCAAAGGCTTTACTCTTTCTCTTTTCGTTTACACCGTGATTTTTGGACTGATCTCTATCCGTCTCTTTTCTCCAACCCTGACTCCTTTTACCTTGCCTTACAGCCTTCCCCATCCTATTCTCTTTGGTTTAACAATTTTCCCAGTATCGGCCGTTCTGTCACTTCCTCCATAGTTCGTCTTCGTTCTAGTCATAGTCTGTTCCCGGCTTCTCGTTTCCGCTGTGCTCTTGTTCAATCTCCTTTGTGTCCCTTTCATCCTCCCTCCTTAAATGTCACCTGTAACGCAAACCACATTCTATTCGAATGTTCCTTTATTTCCTCAAAATATGCGATCATTTATTCCAATTTGCTTAACCTTAGCCTCCCTACTTCTTACAGTGCCCTCTACATTCGCGCTTTTCCATCTCCTTCTGTTGTTCCTTTATTAGCCGCCTTCATTTCTTCAGTCTCTAATCGTTTTTTGATATAACCTGTCACTCCATATATCTTTCTGTTCTTTTAATCTTCTGTATTGGGTGAATGTTCCGTGCTAACGTGCCCACAAAATAAAATAAAATAAAATAAAATAAAATAAATGAGTTAATACACCTTCCACTTAAACGGAGGAGGTCGACGCTAAGTCGTTTATCCATTTTTTTCGAGATAGAATTGTACTAGTTTCATTACTTGACGATTTCATCTTCAGTTTCGTCCGCAGATTGCTTCGCATTATGACAACCACGAGAATACTTCCACATCGCTCTCTGTGAATCATCTGCGCGATG
Organism: Icerya purchasi; assembly: GCA_039619475.1. Lineage (NCBI taxonomy): Eukaryota > Metazoa > Arthropoda > Insecta > Hemiptera > Monophlebidae > Icerya > Icerya purchasi. The sequence goes on along the minus strand of CM077115.1, from coordinate 189,479,585 downwards.
CAACTCCGCACTACCGCGATTAAGTATAAAAGCTTTCTCTAAATTTTCTTCTGACCGCAAAGAAGGGGTTATCTCTTTCAAATTCAAGTTGTCCGTTTTATTAAAAAAAACGATCGCTCTCAAACGGTTTACAACGATGTTTTCGACATCTGCAAGTTAAAATGTATCACCCGTAGGAAAAAAAAGCCGAGTTAGTGAAAATGTAACGACATTTTACGTCGACGATGTCGGGACGAACCGCGCTTGATTTAACCCTGAAAAATAACGTAATATTAAATCGCAGCAAAACATATCAATTGAGACGCGATATGCAAAATGATTCGGTTTTACACCTGTGAAACACGCCTTGCTCTCGACCGTGCTAGGAATTAAGCGTGGTTTATGCAGTAGTAAAAAAATTGAATATCTAGGAAAGTACCTCTGCTAGTTCGCAGTATTGCAAAAAAAAATTACGCGTTAAAAATTTATACGAGCAAAATACTAATTGAGTAACGGATCGAACATCTTAGAAGTTTTCCGCATTTTCGTGTTCACGATGTAGTTTAGGATGCGACTTGTTGTTGCTCATAAATCTTCTTTCAATATCCTCACCTTTTTTCGAAAATTCCATTAATTATTCATTCACTTAAGAGGTTTCTGACTCTTCAAAAATTAATTTATACCCGCTAAATTTCTCCGAAAACATTTTCTACTGATCTCGATAATTGTGAACAGCATTAAAATTACGTACTTCCAACTTTATTAATAATTTTGTCGATCGGAATTGAAAATTTCGAAAATTTCTTCTTTTCTGTTCTCTCTGTATCTGCAAGGATGTTTAACTTTTTTTGCTTTGGAAATCATTTAACTTTTCGCGAGCTCGCTATATACATATTTTCTTCGGGGGCGTATATTTCATTCATTCAGGCACGTGTGTAAAAATATGTACTAACGAGCTAAAACCAAATGGATAACTTCTTATGACTCCGGTTGATCAAATAATTACCTGCTCGCCCTGGCATCGGGAGAAACACTTTAATTTCTTATAGTAACTCGGAAGAGTTGCGATCGACGGGTGGAAAAAAAGAATGTTTACATTCAAAAGAGAAAAAAAAACTTTTCGAAAATACGAAATCTCTTAATTCAATTAATGGCTTTCACACAAATATCGAGCACCTTTTTCAGTTTTTTTTATTTTTTTAGCCTGGGAAGTAATCATTCGACCACTATTAAGTTAATATAAACACAAAGCTAAACAAGATCATTTACTCTTATTATTTTGGGGAGACAGTAAAAATTAGAGAACACACATGAGTAGGATCTATCCGGGTTATTGGCATGGTCTCATAGAATGGTAATATGTTTTTTAAAAAATCTGTTTTATCATCATCATATATTTCACATTGCCAAATAATGTGTTCGACTGAGCCAATCTCTCAGCATTCGCACAAATTATTCGTTATTATACCCAGCTTATATATGAATTTAAATCACAGTAATTCGTAATTTATCATACAGAATCATTGACGCTTGAAACATCACTTTCGATAGGTTTACTGTATAAGCGCGGTAACAATTATCTTTTTTTATTTTTTCCCAGAATTCAGTCATCTAAAAAAGTAAATACGTAAGACCTCTACATTTAATCCTGCACAATACGGTGTAGCCCTTTTTCGTTTTCTTTCAAAAAAGATGTAACAATTAAATCATCTAGAACCAAGTATAACTTGCATAAACCAGAATTAAATTTTAAACCATTCAAAAATTTCAATAAAGCAGGACGTTTAGTAATAAAAAAGTTTTAGTTCAATTTGATAAACAGGTCACCAACAAAAACACTTCAAACTTTAAGAAAAGTAAACGCATCCATTCGATACAATGATAATAACTATAATAATAATAATAATAATCAAATCAAATCAATTCAAATTTTATTTATTTTTTTTTACGCCATGTACAGCCTTATGGCTAGAGGCGTGAGAACTGTTTGGATTTAAATTAGGGAGTAGAGACTGGTAGCTTGCAAGAAGGAGAAGAGTTTGTATGTTTTGGTATCATTAGTAACATAGCATAACTTCACGAGAAAAAGAAGTCCAGTCGGAGATTGTTCTATGCGATAATTTCAATTGAGACAATAAGTACGTGCGAGGATAACGGATAAACAAGACTGTAATAGCAAACAACCACATATTTACTTATAGACACTCTACATCGAGAAAGTCATGTTTCAAAACGAGCGCTTTTGCGAAAATTACACGCACCACCCTGTCGATTACATCGAAATTGAAGATTTTTATTAATTATGATTACAGTATTACGCGTCCGGCAACTCCTAGACCATATAATAAAAAAAAATTGAATTTTTGATAAAAAAAATATGACTTAACAAGAATTAAAAGAAGTAAATTAAAAGAAAAAAAAAAGTAAGTAAAAATTATTATCCTGAAATAAGGAAGAATTCGGTGTTTAATATAAAAATTAATGATTTCTTCTTCCGCGGAGCGATAAAAATTAAGAAAAAAAAATCGCACGACGTACCACGAAGTGTAATTTTATGGGACATATCACAAAAGTTTAAAAACATTGAATAAAATCCACTATTAATATAATATTTAATATATTTACTAAGAAAAATCGATTATTATGGAATACGAAAATGAACTGATGGCAATAATATAAAGCGAACGAAAAAAAAAAATGAACTGACGTCCGTTAAGTAAAGTTTTACCTAAAATTTTCATCTAACTAATTTTTCCCTCGCCCCAATTTTGGAGCCACGGCCCTAATGTATGAAGTAGTTAACAAGTATCCCATGCTGTACATTGCAACATCGTAGAGCTTCTTGTTTCATTTAACATCGTATCTGCGACAAAATAAGGAACACAATCTTCCCAGAAGGTTGGCTACCTTTCTCAAAAATTTCAGGTCAAGGAAGAACAGAATTTTAAGTCAAAAGGCAAAAGGAAGTTACAGATATAGTTAAACACGTCTACTGTTTCGTTTGTAATTAAGCGAAATTGGTCCCGAGATTTTAGCTTCAAAAAACAAGCAATAGGAGAAACCCGGTAATTTGGCATGTTGAACATTTCACTTGTGTACTATTCCTAATTGCTTGTTTCCAACTATTACGTATCTCGTGTAAGTTATCGTTTCATTTATTTTAAACCTTTCGCTCGTAATATTCTCAATTGACAAGATTAACTTGAAAGATTATAAAGTGTACAGTCCCGAATAAAATGAAAAAAACGTTTTGGACACATAACTGTCATTAGAGTTCCTGGTATATATATTGCGGTTAATTATATATATTACGTTTTTTTTAAATAATTGTTTCTTTTAATATGTAATTATTCTTGTGTTGTAATTTTTCATTTTTTATATATAATGATAGTTTAAGTATGGAGTTTTTATAATGATCATAATTATTCCATTTTACTTATTTTATGTAGAAGATGTTTATTATATGTGATAAAATGAAATTATTCAGTTCTATTGAATTTAGCGCATTAATAATATAACTTTGTATAGTAGTAATTACAGTCATACTTAAATCATACGGGACGGTCGTCATCATATCTTGTCCTTCCTACTGCAGAAATAGAATTCGCTAAAGCCCGAATATGATAAACCGTATCACCTAATTTTCGGAATGATAAATCTTAGCTTCTGTTGTTATATGAAAATTGATATCCTGTATTTTGTGTCAAATTCGGAAAAGTTTTTCGACTAATTACTGACGTCACTTTTGTTAATATGAAAAAACCATCATCGGTATTATTACTATTATCCGTAAAGTTTTAAATTTGGTTTTTTTATTTACTAAAAATTAATTTTTCTTCTGAACTGAATTTTAATACAGTGCCATTTTAGTTGTGATATACGATTTTCATTTTTCTAATGATTTAACGTGTTTATAATAAAAATGAGAAACTGGATAAATGGAAATACAGCGATAATATGATATATTTACGTCATGTGGAATCATCAACATTTTTCGTATTTTGTTAGAATCTCTTTTTTTTTTTTTGTTTGGCACACCGACACGAAATCTCTACTTTAATACGATTAGAAGGAAAAAAGTCAGTTGAAGAAACTAAGAGCTAGATAATGAACAGGAAGAAAAGTGATAAGGTTTAAGAGATGCAATAAGGATTAGGAAGTTCAAAGGACAACAAATTAGAATACAAAATGGCATGTTCAGTCAAGAGAGAAGGATATTCAAAGAAAATATGGTTAAGGTCGTAGATAGCTTCGTAATTTGATTGAAGATGGCAGTTTGGGGAGGGTGTCAAAAGAAACCGAAAATAACAAGATGAAGGCGTAAACGAATAGTAGAGATGACAGCGGAACGGCATGAAAAATCAATAAACCAAGCCTAGGGCAGGCAGACCGGATGGATAGGTGAGATATCCGACACGCGGAAGGATTATGTGGAATTTTCTGCGATGGAGAAGGAAGTTAGAAACAAGAAATTCAGGGAAATAGAGATGTGGGAAAATGCAGAGAAATCCGAGAGCCAAAGAATTTAGTTAATACACATATAGACTCGAAGGAAATCGATGTATAAAATGCGAGAAGATTATAGATCCTGGAATGTACAGAGAAGGGGAACATAAAGTCCCAGACGCTCATTCGGAGATAATCGAACAGCTGCAAAAAAAAAAGATATATATAAAATTAATTCTCTCCTCCGAATTGCTAAGCATAACAAAAAAAATTCAATTTGAAAATTGGAAATATTTGTATGGTCCTTCCTTTATAAATCCGCGGTTCTTATATAGGTCTATTCAACCGTCTCCGCCCTCATACCTTTGGTTCCTATAGATTTTCCACACCTTCGTCGTTCTACTATATCCTCTCTTTGTCGCCTTCACTTTGGGTAACAACTGTCTTCCTGTTTTTCTTTATCGGTTTGCTGTTACCTCCCTTCCTCTCTGTCCTTTATGCGTAGATAACACATTCGATTGTGACGCTGATCACAGTTTCCTCGAGCGTGCATCTTTGTCCTCTGAAAGATTTGTTCTATACTCAGATCTACTATTCCTTTAATATCCTCACGCCGTACTGTGTATCTTTTATTCTCCCTCACTGTCAGTTGTTCCTGCTCTTGCTAAATTTTTGTCTTTAATCCGCGACCGTATAAACATTTAAGTAAGTCCTTCTCTTCTTATCTTAATATTCTGATTCATCCACCGTCTTTACCTGGTGCATTGTGGGTTTCTTTGTTTCCACGGTGGCTATAGTAGTATTAGGTCAAGATGGTGTGTATCTTCCTGGGTCAGTATGAACTCTGCGCTATCAATTTAGTGATCATACTGGTCTTCTCCGATGTAGAGTTGCTTTCTTTCTTCTCCTTAATATTATTTCGTAAGCTTGTCGTTTGTAGCTGCCGTTTGAATGATGGATAAACACAATCACTTTGCTTTTCTGGACGAGAATTGCAAGCACTGCTTTACAGTCGCATCCATAGTGCGAAATAGCGATTTCTTGTTTCTTTTCATCGGGCACTGTAGGCACTGCTTTGCAGTTTCGGCCATATTGTTTGATGAGGATCTTTTTGTGGGCGCTGCCCAGCAATTGCAATCATGGATAACTGCTTATCTTTCGATGCTGACTACATCGCATTTAGTTTTATATAGATAACATATATCTTAAACAGGTAAAACGGCTAGCAAGACATGAAATCTCCCCTTTCCTCTGGGACATTCCTCGCATATTTTTTCTCTATACACTTATTCCGTTCGGACTGCTTGTTGTAAACGATCTTTTTTGACTCCTTTGTTATTTCCTCATAGTAGTTCTGACCGTCTCCTTCTTCTTTGAATAAATCTCCTAGCGACCTCATTTTTCTTTCGTCATATATTCTACTTTCTTGATGGGCAATCGTCCCCGTTGCTGACAAACCGAACAAATTAAAAAAAAAAAAAATGCAGGGTAGCCATTATTTCAGCGGTAATAGATAAAGCAAATAACAGAACGGCGGAAATGAGGAAAGTCGTAGCAGCAGATCGAGAAGTTAAATTTGGCTAAAAATAAGTAAAAGAATTGAAGATTAACAAAAAAGAAAGGATATATATATATATATATATATATATATATATATATATATGTTATAAAGCTGCAAGAAAAAAAATCGTACAGCCCATTCTATAGTCGCTAGAGAGTTTTTTTTTTTTTAATCTGCGTATTTTCTTCGCGAGATCAAAAAAAAATCATAAAACCCTCAAAATTTTATAGTTAAAGAGCCCAAATTTAGAAAATTGTAAAAATCAAGTTTAAGAAATTTTTTAAAAAAAAATCCCACAGCCGGTTCTATATGAGTTACGATGTTAACTTTCTTTTTAACCTACACGATAAGGTCTCTAAAATACGGGAAAAATATAGACTTTGAAAAATTTTGATATTTAGGGACCAAAATTTGAGAAAATACTCGCTTAAAGCGTTAAGACTGGAAACTAAAAAAAAAAATCAACAGCCTTTTCCGTGGTAGCTGGAGGGTACTTCTTTTTTTTTAAATAATGTATTTCAATCGCTAGAATATAGGACAAATACGAGACCTCAACAATTTTTAAATTATAGGGTCCAAATTTAGAAAAATGTAAAAATCAAATTTTAAGGAAAAAATTTTCAACAAATTCCACAGCCGGTTGTTCTATATATATGAGTTATAGTTTTAATTTTCTTTTCAACCTACATACTAAGGTCTTCAGAATACAGGAAAATAATAAAATTTGAAAAATTTTGATTATTACGAACCAAAATTTAGGAAAATACACGCTTAAAGCGGTAATAGTGATGAACTGAAAAAAAGTCCGCAGCCCTTTTCATAGTAGCTAAAGGGTCACTCTTTTTTTAAAATGATGTATATCAATCAGTCAATATAAGAAAAAAGTACAAGACCCCCAAAATTTTAAAATCAGCGAGTCCAAATTTTGAAAAATGTGAAAATCAAGTTTTAAGAAAAAAATTTTTAAAAACTTCTACAGTTGGTTCTATGCGAGTTACCGTATAGATTTTCTTTGTAACCTGCATACTAACGTCTCCAAAATAAATTAAATCTAATGTATTCCTCTGACATACGAGTATATTACCCTACTAGCGTATCAGTTTTTCAGATATTTTAATCGGTGTACTTCTTAAAAATAAAATGAGTATATGTGAACGCTGCAGTCTCTATGAAAATTTACAAAGTAAAACAATTTAAAGTCCGAAGGAACGGGCCGAAAAGTGGCCAACGAGACCAATCCCCTAGTATATATATATATATATATATATATATATATATATATATATATATATATATTATATATATCGTGTCATAATCATTAGAGATAAAAAATATTATACAAAAATTTAACACTGCGAAAAGAGAATTTTGTAGGGAACTAGATGGAGCGGCCAGCCAACGAATCAGCTTGATTGTTGCCTTCAATACTTGCATGACTAGGAATCCAAAAAAAGTCAATTTGGAAAGAGCGAAAAACGGATAATCCATTGTGAGGTGTCCGTATATTTCAAAGAAGAAGAGAAGCAGTGGTCGAATGTAAAACAAAAAATTCAAAGGATAAAAGTTATGGAAACGATAGTTTATATATGCGGATAAACAGAGGAACCGTATTGGGTTTCGGAAGGAGGTTCGGGAATATTTTAACATTCACAGACAGTAACGAAGACGTAAGTTTTGAATTTGGTCTAGTTTTTAGAGAGAACTGATTTAGAAAGGCAATAGTCGGTATTGATGATTTAATGAAACGAACCCAAAAAGCGGAAAAAACACACGGTTCAAAAAGACAAAAAAGAATGGTACTTGGAAAATCCTATACACATTTTATCAACACAGTTATATGAGATTCCGACTGTTTCGGTCTAGTCGGCTATTCGATTTTTTTTTTATTGTATAATAAAAAAAAAAACAATTTTTAACCTGATTGCCTTATAGGATATTGATCACTTATAAATTTCAACGGTTTCCAATATCCTTCTGTTCGCATACAATGATCAGGAATAAAATGACTAGGAAAGAAAGTTCCCTTTATAAAACAATCAATATTTAGCGTGCCAATTTAGTAAATTTCACAGGGAAACTAGCTGACCCAAGCGATATTAGGAACAGCGCTCATTAAGGTAACCACGATAAGCGGTGCGACGAGGTAAAATAATTGTGATAAGACTTTTTGAGTATTAAACGCTTACGGAAGCGATTCGATTTATTGCATTATGTATTTTCAAAATTACGTATCAGAGAAGAAAATAAGTTATACACAAAAATCATGAACTACAAAGCTTTTATATTCAAAAATTAACTTAAACATCATCGAGTTAATTTTTTATTTTATGCAACTTGTCCGTTCACCGATTTTTTGATCAGCATATATGTACATATGGCAATCGCTAGTTTAAACAACAAAAGATGTTTACCATAGAGCACTTTTTTTACGATTATTGGTTGCTTATCGCGTGTTTGTCGCATCGCATCAGTGAGTGTCAATATCCGTCGCACAGTTTCATATCTGAACTGCACTTATTTTTAGCCTTCCTCTCTATACCTTATTATGCTTTCTTTATTTTTCCGTTTCCTTATTTTATCGGTCCCTGATCGAATTGCTCTCTAGCTAATTCTTGCACCTCTGCAGTGTTTATTGACAATTGTTAACGTGTCTAAAAACAAAAAAAAAACAAAAAAACAATTTTTCGCATCTTCAATTTTTTTCAAAACACGCGGAAAATGTATAAATTTTAACTAAAGTTATTATTTCACATATATTCAATTACCATTCATAAGTATTTAAACAAAAAAAAACAAAAAACTATTACTTTAAATACGACGTTTATATTTTAAGCAATTATGTTGCTCTTATTAAACTTTCCGGTAAATTGCGAAGAATGTATTATGGGTTTTTTTTTTTTTTTTTCGAATAAATTAAATAACGTGATTTAATTTTACTTTACTTTTTTCTTAGAGGATGCACATTATCCCGGAATATTTGTTAAAGTTTGAAGATTCACACTAAAAAGCTATCCTCGCTGATAGGCAATAAATCTAAATTAAGTATAAGGTTAAAAAGATCTATCTACTTGATGATTATAGCTCCGGTGTGGAGGTATGGCCTAGAACTATATGGAAATACAAGTAGAAGCAACCTTGCTCGTATTCAGAGTCAGCAGTCCATTATCCTCCGAGGGATTGCAGCAGCACCAAAATATGTTTCAAACCTAACTCTCCATCGAGATCTGCATGTTCCTTTTGTTAAATCAGTTCATACTCAACAGTACAGCAAATTTTTTGAAAATCTAAATCTACATCCCAATCCTAAAGTTAGTAGCATGTTTATAAATACTCTTCCGGGTAATCCGAGAAGAAGGTTAAAGAGAAGGAAGTGGTGTCGTGACGCTCTTCCCATAACTTAAGTGCATTTAGTTTTAAATACGTTAGCATCAGTTATTATGACTCGAAACTTTTATCAAGTATTTACTTCACCAGACTCTGTTGTCCGACCAAACAGCAACGGTTACTATGGGATCCAGGTCCTCTGACCCAAATAAACATGACATGTATGGGTCACTCTTAACTTAGTGATTGCCATGGTGTTCGAATCTTTATCAGATATCATAAGAAGTAGACTTGCTACGTATGGATAACGTTCTACAATAAACTTGACATGTATGGGTCACTCTTAACATAGTGATTGCCATGGTGTTCGAGTTTTTGTCAGATATCATAAGAAGTAGACTTGCTACGTATGGATAACGTTCCATAAGGCGATTGCTGTGGTGCTCGCACTCTTGCACACTAAATGCGTGCCGAGCTTTTATGAAATACACTAAATAGCACTGTTATCATGACGATTGTGCTCTAAATATTACATTGTACACGCTGCTGTACTAATCTCATGTTGTTCTCTATTAAAATCCATCCCATTCGCTTTTTATATCCTAAGGGCCATATGGTCAAAATTGTGCTGTACTGCTTATGTAGCTTTTCGTCCTTCTCTAGACTTTGTATCCCTTTTTATAAGTTGTAGTGAACTATTATAAGCCAAACCCCTCACTGGAGGGCTTTGGATTGGTCACATTTCTATCATCATAATACATATATTAAAATTAATACTGGCGCTGTTTGTGGTCCCTCGACTGGTACAGTGGAAAAAAAAAAAAAAAAAAAAGTTTGAAGATTAAAAAAAAAAGTGAAAGTTTTAAACCTTTTATTTTATCTTTAATTTGAAATAGCTGAATATGTTCTTACTTCACGGAATAACTCGATCAAGCAATTGAAAAATTGAGCTTTTCGTAAAAAAAAAAAAGCTGAAATTTGTTATAGGAAACTTTCAGATTATAGCAATTGAAACGCGAACTATTTTTAGGATTTTACAATATACATATGATTTTATTACTGAGGTATTTTGCTTTTCTATTCTTTCTAAATGAAATACATTAACAAATATCGTTAGTGAACTTGTTTTCATTAGTTGACCACTATTACAATACCAACTTACTCGTATTTGTACGTCAAGAAAGGCTTTTACAATTTCATTCTAATCGTCAGTTTATTAATTTTCTCTACCGGTTCTTTTGAAAATTTTCGTCGGTATTAAGATCCGTTTATTTTGATAATCTGGCCGATCATGCAACTGCCAAACTTTTAGGTTTCTTAAAAAACCGTTAAATTTCTTCAATAAGACAGAAAATATATAATGGACCACCCCCCACAGCTGCAAAAGTTTCATTATTAAAATTCCCGCTGTTATAACGTATCGGTAAAGTAAAATAAAAAAACCGTCTCGTTCGGAAACAGAACTCATCCGTAAGAGTGCTAAAACTTGCGTTGCTCATTGTAGCTAGTTTGGTGGACAAAGAAATTATATTATATATTAATAACGAAAAATTTCTGTAACGCATGTATAATTATAGTTAATAAAGTGTTAAAAACCGAAAATTGAATGATACACTCATTATATAACAAATCTAAAGAAATTTTAATTTTAAATTAAATTATTGTTAAATTTTTATTTTTTATGCTGCGTCTAACGTCTTAATTTATTTTTAAAAAATGTTACCCCTCTTTATAATATTAGCGTAAATGTGTATCACAAATAAGTTCAATTTGCCTTTTGTTCAATTACGTTTTTAAACATTCCCAAATTTCATTATTACCTTTTTTTTCCCTGTATTGACACATCAAATACTAGAAGAAATGTTCTTTTTATTACATAAAAATTTGTAATTTCAAACATTCTCCTTATGACTTAAGCGACTATAACGGTAATACAAATTAAATCGAGTCAATAATAGCGCAAGTTGGAGTTATTAAAGAAATTTGAATAACGTAAAGTTTCAAAATAAAAATACGGCGAAATAAGGTCTGTTCTTGAAAAAAAAGCTTAACGATCCGAGATAGGAAATAATATTTCTAGTTCGCTTCTATATATTTCCATACTCTTCCTTAGTGAAATGATCCGCGTTCGTTTGAATAACATAATAAGTACTGGAGAAATAAGAAGGTTTGTCCGATAATCACAAGTTTTAAAAGAATGTCGCATCTAAATATCATTTCGAATATTAAACTCCCTACAAATTATATGAGCTGGGAAGAGCGTTGGATGCCCCTTTCAATAGACATCGAGGATAATAAATTTTATACAATAAATGGTCAAATAACGAATATGCAATTTAAAGAAATGTTAAGAAATTATTTAGATTACGAATACACTTATACACTGATGGATCAGTGGACAGAACAAGAGGCATATATTCGGCCGGTTTTTATTACGGTAACCCACAGATTAACAGGGTTTATCGGCTCACATACGCTGGGACCTTGTTTATGATGGAACTTTATGCAATATTCCTGGCACTGGAATTTCTGAGAAACCAACGAAATAAGAAAATTCTAATACTATCAGATTCGCAGGCCAGCTTAAGCTAAATTAAAAAATACAAATCCGAATAAAGCTTATAATATTGAAATAAAGATTAGAAAACTGGTAATGAGAGACTATACAAACGAAACAACATAGTAAAATTTAAATAGATTCCTGCACACAGAGGAATTGAAGGAAATGAAATAATAGACAATTTATGTGTATAAGGGGAAAATATAAAAACAGGCGAATTAAGTTAAACTGGGCGGAATTCGTTCTTTATATAAGAGATGATATAGTTAGAAGATGGAAGGCAGAGTATAAAAGTAAGAGTGAAATAAAAGGGAAAATATATTACGCTATTAAGAGCAAAATAGAGAAGGATCCCCTTGGTTTAAAAGGTTTAGAACGAGAATACATCTGTGCAATATGTCGTATAAGATTAGGCCATCATCGGATTACACATTACAATAATTAGGAATAACAAATAATTGTAATGAATGCGGATTAGAGGGGTCAATCGAACATATGGTCTGGCAATGTGAGAAATATAAAAAGGAAAGGGAGAAATTGATGAAAGAAATTTGAAATAAATATTACACACTACCGATATCTCTATAATAAATTGTAAAGAAGCCATTGTCCTTAAAATGTAAGGCGTTATGATACTTTTTTTTAAAAAAACTGCTAATGTAAAAATATAAGAAGGAAATAGTTAGGTATGTAGATATGAGTATAGACTAGCCAAAAGGCGAAAGCTGGACCAAAAAAAAAAAAAAAAAAACATCAACATTTTACATTCCCTACAACAATATGGGCCTAACGACTGCTTTTCGTTTTTATCGTTATTTCATTTTCCTTTTTTTTTTAATTTTTCATTACTAAGATCAATTCATTTTTTTTTAAAAAAAAGTCTTATTGGCATAATACAAATACAATGTGCAACAGCGTTTTTGCTTTTACTTTTTTTTTTCTTTTTTTGGCAAAATAAAGATGTAACCGTTACAGTCATTTTATAAATATCTAACGAAAAAATATTTCGTCATCTTGCAAGGAAATCAGTTCCTATTTTCTTAAATGTTTTTGCGACGTAATGATTATTCAAGAATGGCGAGAATTGTGCTGCTCTCACGTGTTGACTGATTTTTGTTTTTGTTTCGACTATATTCCAATTATTTTTATGAAAAGATTGAACGTATTATTAAATTAGTTCGACAGCTACGTCATAATTTACCGTTTTTTAAAGAGCTTCGGCGTTGATGATGCACCAGCCTCGCTCTTAAAATATCATTCAACCGATACGTGTATTAGAACAAAACTTCTAAAAGCAGTTCATTCAGATTCTCGATAAATTAAAACCTTATTACAGTTATTACTACCGTCGGTTACCGTGATAAACTTGAAAAGTTTTCATTATTATTTGGGATCTTAGATTTTATCCTTTTACGCGAGTTAAAAATTTAAATGAAACGTTGCGGAAAATCTCAACCTTCATCCTCCATAAAAAAAAAAAAGGAGAAAAGAAAAAAGAATCTTCATCTTTAAGAATCGCGTTTACACCTCTTTGAACAGTACTGGATTAAATTTAGATTATAGTTGTTCTTTTCCATTTTCTCTAATGTCGTTAATAAAATCACCTACTTATAAAATACGCGTATGAGAGAAAATTTACTTATTTAAAAAGACTTTTAATCAGAGACATGTTTCGTAGTTACGCACCCCTTCACAATCGTGGCAATATTGAAATTAAAGTTATTATTTGTATTCACATTTATTGTATCATTAACTTTAATTTTAACATTACCATGATTATGAAGGGGTGCGTAACTACGAAACATGTCTCTGATTGAAAGTATTTTTAAGTAAGTAAATTTTCTGTCATACGTGTATTTTATACGTTTGCGATCAGTACTGGATTCTTTTAGAATTTTTCAAAATGATATACTTAATAGTGACAGCGAAAAATTGAACATCGACTTGCTGGTTATACTAAAAAGGTAATGAAAGCCGTCGAACGTTAATATAGTAATTAATTAATTTTAAAACTCCGAAAGAATGTTGTAAACTTCCTTTGAAAGTATACACGTTGAGGCCGAAAATATGTTATTCTTGAATAAACTCGAAAATGTTGTTATTTCAAACTGATGAATGTATCGGTGGATGAAATCTTCTCTTTAAAGAAATATTCCATGGAACAACAACCAATAACTATCATCTCTGACTCCTCACTTTCCTACAATTGCCATTTCACCATTTCTGAACTAGACTATCAACTCCAGTACCATACTGCAAACAGCGCGCCTGGGTCCGATTCCATCCATCCTTATATGTTAAAACACTTACCTCCGTCAGCAAAAAACTTCCTCTTACATATCTATAACTAAATATGGTTCTCCGGATCGATCCCTGAGCCATGGAAATTAGCAGTTGTTATTCCTATTCTGAAGCAAAATAAAGATCATCTTTTTCCACAAAACTACAGGCCTATATCCCTCATAAGTGTCCTCGTAAAAACGCTGGAAAAAATGGTTAATCGGCGCTCCTTTTCTTCCTTGAACAAAATAATCTCCTATCCTTGTCACAAGAAGGAGGGCGTAAGAAGCGTACTACAGTTAATCATCTGCTGAGCCTACAAAGGCAAATATTAACAGCATTTCACAGACGCCAACATGTATACTCCGTCTTTTTCGATATAGAAAAGGCGTTCGACAGAATATGGCGATACGGCCTCTTATCCAAGCTGACAACAGCTGGTATAAGTGGAAACATGGCCAAGTATCTGAATAATTTTTTAACAAACAGAACGTTCCATGTTAAGATTGGTTTGTCAACATCGAGCACCATTCAAACTGAGAATGGCTTACCACAAGGATCTGCCCTTAGTGCAACCTTGTTTATTTTTTATATTAACGATATAAATGATTGTAATTGTAAACGCTCGGCTCCTACTTTGACGACTTGAACATTTCCCTGTCTGCTAGTTTTCCAGCAAATGCTCAAAAAATCCTACAAAAAACTATTTCAAAACTACAATCCTGGTGTAACAATAATGGTCTTGTGTTTTCTCCATCTAAGTCTATCTGTGTTGATTTCTATAGGGGACGTCAAAACTCTTCCAGCATCCGCCTCAATCTAGAAAATTCCTCACTTCATTTCCACCCTACTGCTACTTTCCTTGGACTACTGTTCGATCAAAAGCTAACTTGGCGATCCCACATATCCAATCTTAAAGTTAAATGTCATAAATTCCTATCTATTCTTAAATATGTATCAAACACAAAGTATAATGTACCTCCGATAACTCTCTTCTCCATATACAAATCCTTAGTCATCTCCAGAATAAACTACGGGTCCCAGGCGTATGCGTCAGCCAGTCCCTCTTTACTTAAATCCCTTGATTCAATACACCACACGGCGCTCCGCACGATACTTGGCGCACATAGAACTTCCCCGTCTGTAAGTTTGTGTGCCTTGTTAGGCACTCCGCCACTAAAGTATTTCCGAACCTATTATTACCACCGTGAGACCCTCTCTCTTTTCTCTAGTAAACGCGCCTGTCCTATTGACACAAATGACCTCCACAACACCTCAGAGTTCCCTAATGACCCTCTCCCAGAAATCCTGGCTCTCCTATCGCAGCACAATGTGAGCGTAATCCCCTTATCTGACCTAGCACCTAACACCGCGATTCCACCGTGGGCCCCTTTAAACATTGATGTTAATTTTTCCCTGACGAAGTATAATAAACCCCTGCACCCGAATATCGTTCAGTTGACAGCAGCAACAATGCAAAAATACCCCGACCACCTCATTTTCTACACGGATGCTGCCAAGGCTACCCCCAAAGGCTACTTCATCCCCAACCGCCTGTTCCTTTGAAGTCTGCGACGTGATTCGAAGCATTCGACTGAATGACAATTGCTCGGTACTGAATGCTGAAATATATATGGAGTATTTTTCTGTTTGGAATATTTTCTTTCTACAGAGCCTACATTATAGAAAGCCCTGCTGGTATCTGATTCATCCGCGGCTTTATTGACAATCTCTAATCCCCTCACCAAACATCCTGTAGCAATTCGAACCCAGCAGGTATTATACGAACTTATTAAGAGACAGGCTCCGTATCCTTTCTGTGGGCACCCAGCCATGCAGGGATTCCTGGAAATGAACGCGTCGATACATCCGCCCGAGCAGAAATATATTGCCCCTCGCCTAGTAACAGCCCACCTCCACCTTATCTCTCGAACATAATCTTCAATAATCTCACGTCCTTATGGAAAACCCATTGGTCCTCGTGTCAGACTTTCTCAAGGTTAATTAAACCCTCAACCGAACACCATTGTGGCCAGAAAAAAACATTTCCCGCAGAGATTTCTGTGCACTTAGCCGCTTGTGCACAGGCCATACGGCCATGTCGCATAATTTTATTTTGCAAAGAACCCCCTCTCCTATGAATTGTCCCCTTTCTGTGGCCAAGATGTTGCTCCTTCAACTCCTCACATACTATGCGACTGTCCAGCATTATCACCTCACCGGCCCCCTTCAATTAATAACAAAACAGTCACCAACATTCGTGAGAATTCCCCCGATGCAATTTTATCCATAACACAATTTATCAGAACTAGCGGAATAATCAGATATCTATAAAAACAAACTGCGCATCTTCGTACTGTAATAGCCACAGCAGTTAAACACGGTGCAGGATGTTGCTTTCACAAAAAAAAAAAAAAAAAAAAAAAAAAATTAAAACAATAATACGCTGATTGGAGGTTAAAAATTAAAATATATATTTTTATACATTCGTAGTGAGCTTTCATAGCAACTGCGGCGGGAACTCCGCCGTGGGATCCTCAGTGGACTCAGGGAAAAAATAAATAAAAATAATAATGAATAAAACCAAAAAAAAAATTACGCATAATCAGTAAAAGAGATGATGCAAGGTCTGTTTGTGAATGATTTTTCTGCGAAGGTTAAAAAGTAGATGACAGAATACAGGAATTTACCGTGTCTAAAGGACAAGGGTTGAGGTTCTTCTTTTTCTCCTTGGTTTAACAACTTTTCCAGTACCAGCCGATTTATCACTTCTTCCATAAACCATCGGTAAATATATCAATATATGAGCAGGAAAAGAGGAATTCAACAAATGAAGAAATTCATTGTTGACTGCACCGTGAGAGGAGGAATTGGCTCGAAGTGGGAGAGAGGAAAATTTGATAGGCTGCCATAGGCTATTGAAGTCATGAAAGAAGTACGGGAGAGTGTTGTAGGAAAGGACAACAGGAGAAAAATTAGAAAGACGGGCAGCAATGAACGACAGGATTGAGATTTTATGAGGAGAAAAACCCCAACGGTTTTTGATATATAGATAGGAAGAAATAAGTTCGGACGAGAAGATGGGAAGCCGTTTAATTAGGAAGTGATACCCAAGCTGAGAACGGCGAAAAAACAGTGGTTGTATAACCGACTCTAATAGAATTGCGGGAATGGGGGAGAATTTCAAGGCCGCAATGCACAAACGGAGGCAAGAGTTCTGGATCGCGTCAAGTTTAGAGAGATGAGGCTTAGAGGAATTACTGTAGATAAAGGAACAATAGTCGAGCTTGGACCGAATGATGGCTTTGAAAAGAATTAGAATAATAAAAGGATCGCCCCCGGATCTGAGGGAAGAGAGGGATTTAAGGAGATTAAGTCTTTTAAGACGCGATTTACCAGAAAAAATTAATTCATTTATGGAATGTGAGGCGGCTATTCAAAAAAAGACCAAGATAGCATACGGAATTGACAACGGAAATAGGAATACCAGATACAATACGGTTAAAAAGGGTCGGAGAAAAAAAATGATACACGACGACATGGTAGGAGAAAAGGAGAGGTGAAAATGAGAAAGGAAATTATTAAGAATAGACAGTGAATTATTCAACTCATCAATAGCGGCGGACAGATTGTCAGAGGTGGAATAGACCAGAATGTCGTCAGCAGGAAGGAGGGAGAAAAAGGGAATAGGAAGAGAAGCAATATCAAAAGAGTAGATATTAAAAAGTGTAGGACTAAGACAGGAGCACGATAAACGCATCGGTGGGTGAAAAGGGGGGGAGAGGAAAGAAAGAGAGTTCTGTTTTGGAAGAGGTTGAGTATGAAAATGACGAGGACGGGAGGGAGGTGAAGAGAAAATAGTTTGGAACCCAGAAAGGGAAGATGCACATTATCAAAGGCAGAAGAGACGTCCACAAAGTTGTTCGATTTTTAGACATGTAAAACAGGAGAGGTAAAGGGGCAGCTTAAGTTAGTTTTAGTCTCTGGACACGAACTTTAATTAATTTTAAAAGTGGAGCTGAATTATCGAACAAGTTCAGCCTAAGGGATAAAGGTTGAAGTACTTCCCTGTGACGCATGTTCAGATTAGTACTTGGGTACTGTCTGAGGAGGCTTCGGATAGGGATGAATTTTGGGCTTTTGGGCTAGAATTTGGGCCAAAATTTTGATTTTTTAGTAGGACTATAAGAACTAAGAGGTGTAAAGGGCTTCTCATCAGAGTTAATTTTGAGCCCTTAAAAATTAATTTGGGTTAGATTTTGAGCTCCTGCACTAGAGATGAGGTTAGTTTTGGCTCTCGGTAAACACTTTTGACGGTGCGATACTAATGCTCCTACATTCCCTGGTAATTAAAATTGGGTGTATGTACCAGAACATGGACTTTTAGATTAGTCGCTTAAACACCGGTCGCCTCTCTTTTAAAATCACTCGGTTCATAGAATTTTTTTGATAATAATACCTCGATCAATTTATTTATTTAAACCCCTAAAAATCTCTTATTTGTGACTTTTATCAAAGTCGTTAGAATCATTTCTGACCACCGAATTAAATTTAGATATATACATATATATATATATATATATATACATATACATATACATATATATATATATATATATATATATATATATATATATATGCCTCGTAGGGCACAGGTTGTTTACCATTAGCGTAATTTATCTAGTTAGTAGTTCTACCATTTTTTAACCAATCGATCCTCCGGAGAATGAGAACAGTTTAATCTGGTTACTTTTTATTGAAGGGTTTAAGCATGATCCTTATCACGCTGCCTTACTTCGGATTAGCAAGTTATTTTTTTCAAGGGTTTACTGCCCTAGCCGGAGAGGTCTGGTTTTAAAGCGCTGGAATGGTGCGTTGCATTCGGCTTACAACGCCCCTTCACTAAATGCACCAGCTAAAGAGATCTACTTTAGCTATCGTTATCAGTACCAAACCTACCGAAAACAGAATTGCGACCCCTCATGACGTGGACGTGGAAATCTCCCTTGGTTGCTGTTATTCATTTTTTTGTCGCCGGGAATTACACCGTAAGACAGTTATAGTCAGCGTTACTGAAACTATCCATCACGATCCCAAACAGAGCGACAATGCAAAATACCGGGATCGTGAAAATTAAATTCCCCTACGTAAATTTAAAGAAACATTAGTGGCTTTCCCTTTACTATCATTAATCGAACGACTTTTAAGATATTTTGAGTTAGTGCGAAAGCCTTTGAATGAATTTTTGTATGATTTTAAATATGCTCTTTAGCCATTCAGAACTCGTACTTTTCTTCCTTTTTTTTTTCACTGTACCGGCAAGAACCATAAACAGTGCTCGTGACCTCTCTTCCTTATGTGATAGCCAATCCATTCTTCCAATGAAGGATTGAGTAGGAGATAATAATAGAATTGCAATAGGAATAAGCATGTTTTATAAAACCAGCGGGGTAACATGGCAACCTACACAGTGAAGTATGGCCCAAAGAGTCCCGTCAGTAGTATAGGAAGAATTTGAAAATATTAATAAGTTATTAAGCGCCAGCTATATGTTTCTTTTAGAATATTAACGTATCACTTCATAAAATGAATATTATATACATATATAATATATATATGAATTGTTCATTTAGTAGTAATTGTACTTATGTTATTGATAAGGCGTGTTTCATAGAATCAGCAGGATAACATGGAAACCTATACTGTGAAGCATGTCTCATAGAATTCTGATAGTACTGTAAAGGGGATGCTAAACGCTCGCTATAATACAGTCATATATCGTTATAAGATGAATATTATATACGATAATTATGCGTTCCGTACTAATTGTATTTGTTATGTTATTGGAAGAGCGTTACGGCACCATTTTCTTCTTTTTAACCTCCTTTTAGGATTGCCCGGCAGTGTTTTAGTGTACATTTTATGTATATAAGGATTCGGATTTAATTTTAATTTTTCAAAAAATTTGTTATATTGTGTGGTATAGACTTCACTAACAAAGGGGATATTTAAATCAGTGTGTAAGGTCATATTAGAGACGTATTTAGGGACAGCTACGATTGTCCGGAGAATTTTGGACTGCTGGCTTTGGATTTTTGAGAAGTTACTTGCACAAGTGCATCCGTATATCTCCAGTCCATACCTCCATATTGGCGCTATGATGGTTAGATAGATGGATTTTTTTAAACTTAGGCGTAGAGTAGAAGATCTGCTTAATAGAGGGTATAGTATCCTAGCTCGAGTGGCGATTTTTTGACAAGTCTGAGCAACATGATATTTCCAGGTGAGTCTGCGATCGAGATACATTCCCAAGTATCTCATAAAATCTGATTGTTTGATTTCCTTATTATTTATTTTTATTCCGGAACACGTAATCAGTCAATTTGTAAACACGACCTGCTGACATTTCTCTTCATTGAATTTAATTCTCCATTTATCTGTCCATTATGTCTGAATTTAGTTTATATGCTGTTGAATATAGCTAAACTTGCATAGTTGGGATTTGCAGAGGAAGCCAGTAGGGCTATGTTGTCCGCAAAAGAGGCTAAGATAGTCTGGTTTGAGGTGGATATATCTGCGGTGTATATGGAATAAGGACTTGTACTTACGCGGGGAACGCTACTTTTTCAGCCTTATCGCTTATTAAAACGAAATATTATTCAACGTTGAGGGTGCAGTGTGAAATATTGCACCTAGTCGATTTTCAGCGCATTCGTCTCATTTAAAAACGTGTTTTTCTTCCGTTAATGTTTTCGTATAGTTGAAAATTTGTTATAATTTTGCTAACCCTTGTTAATTTCTCTTTATTTTCCTTTTTTTCCTTCCTTTCAACTTTCATCATTTTGTAATTCCTTGCCGTGTCTCTAGCCTAAGTTGCTGCAGCATATGACATGTAAAATAAAATAAATAAAAAAAAATAAAACTCCAAAATCACTTTATTTTTTATATACGAATAAACGGTAGATTCTTTAATAAAGGAAAAAATGATTTGGCCGAAAATATTGTTTACCTTTATTTTATATAATTAATACTTAATAGCATTCAGCAAGGTCACGATGAAATCGAGATAAAGGAAAGTGATCAGGAAAGTTTGAGATGTTGTTCGTAATATTATTACGTAACATATTTGTTCTTGATCAGAATTATCTGCGTTGTAATATGAAATTTTTTTTTTTTTTTTTTGTGAAAGCAACATCCTGTACCGTGTTTAACTGCTGTGGCTATTACAGTACGAAGATGCGCAGTTTGTTTTTATAGATATCTGATTATTCCGCTAGTTCTGATAAATTGTGTTATGGATAAAATTGCATCGGGGGAATTCTCAAGAATGTTGGTGACTGTTTTGTTATTAATTGAAGGGGGCCGGTGAGGTGATAATGCTGGACAGTCGCATAGTATGTGAGGAGTTGAAGGAGCAACATCTTGGCCACAGAAAGGGGACAATTCATAGGAGAGGGGGTTCTTTGCAAAATAAAATTATGCGACATGGCCGTATGGCCTGTGCACAAGCGGCTAAGTGCACAGAAATCTCTGCGGGAAATGTTTTTTTCTGGCCACAATGGTGTTCGGTTGAGGGTTTAATTAACCTTGAGAAAGTCTGACACGAGGACCAATGGGTTTTCCATAAGGACGTGAGATTATTGAAGATTATGTTCGAGAGATAAGGTGGAGGTGGGCTGTTACTAGGCGAGGGGCAATATATTTCTGCTCGGGCGGATGTATCGACGCGTTCATTTCCAGGAATCCCTGCATGGCTGGGTGCCCACAGAAAGGATACGGAGCACTGTCTCTTAATAAGTTCGTATAATACCTGCTGGGTTCGAATTGCTACAGGATGTTTGGTGAGGGGATTAGAGATTGTCAATAAAGCCGCGGATGAATCAGATACCAGCAGGGCTTTCTATAATGTAGGCTCTGTAGAAAGAAAATATTCCAAACAGAAAAATACTCCATATATATTTCAGCATTCAGTACCGAGCAATTGTCATTCAGTCGAATGCTTCGAATCACGTCGCAGACTTCAAAGGAACAGGCGGTTGGGGATGAAGTAGCCTTTGGGGGTAGCCTTGGCAGCATCCGTGTAGAAAATGAGGTGGTCGGGGTATTTTTGCATTGTTGCTGCTGTCAACTGAACGATATTCGGGTGCAGGGGTTTATTATACTTCGTCAGGGAAAAATTAACATCAATGTTTAAAGGGGCCCACGGTGGAATCGCGGTGTTAGGTGCTAGGTCAGATAAGGGGATTACGCTCACATTGTGCTGCGATAGGAGAGCCAGGATTTCTGGGAGAGGGTCATTAGGGAACTCTGAGGTGTTGTGGAGGTCATTTGTGTCAATAGGACAGGCGCGTTTACTAGAGAAAAGAGAGAGGGTCTCACGGTGGTAATAATAGGTTCGGAAATACTTTAGTGGCGGAGTGCCTAACAAGGCACACAAACTTACAGACGGGGAAGTTCTATGTGCGCCAAGTATCGTGCGGAGCGCCGTGTGGTGTATTGAATCAAGGGATTTAAGTAAAGAGGGACTGGCTGACGCATACGCCTGGGACCCGTAGTTTATTCTGGAGATGACTAAGGATTTGTATATGGAGAAGAGAGTTATCGGAGGTACATTATACTTTGTGTTTGATACATATTTAAGAATAGATAGGAATTTATGACATTTAACTTTAAGATTGGATATGTGGGATCGCCAAGTTAGCTTTTGATCGAACAGTAGTCCAAGGAAAGTAGCAGTAGGGTGGAAATGAAGTGAGGAATTTTCTAGATTGAGGCGGATGCTGGAAGAGTTTTGACGTCCCCTATAGAAATCAACACAGATAGACTTAGATGGAGAAAACACAAGACCATTATTGTTACACCAGGATTGTAGTTTTGAAATAGTTTTTTGTAGGATTTTTTGAGCATTTGCTGGAAAACTAGCAGACAGGGAAATGTTCAAGTCGTCAAAGTAGGAGCCGAGCGTTTACAATTACAATCATTTATATCGTTAATATAAAAAATAAACAAGGTTGCACTAAGGGCAGATCCTTGTGGTAAGCCATTCTCAGTTTGAATGGTGCTCGATGTTGACAAACCAATCTTAACATGGAACGTTCTGTTTGTTAAAAAATTATTCAGATACTTGGCCATGTTTCCACTTATACCAGCTGTTGTCAGCTTGGATAAGAGGCCGTATCGCCATATTCTGTCGAACGCCTTTTCTATATCGAAAAAGACGGAGTATACATGTTGGCGTCTGTGAAATGCTGTTAATATTTGCCTTTGTAGGCTCAGCAGATGATTAACTGTAGTACGCTTCTTACGCCCTCCTTCTTGTGACGAGGATAGGAGATTATTCTGTTCAAGGAAGAAAAGGAGACGCCGATTAACCATTTTTTCCAGCGTTTTTACGAGGACACTTATGAGGGATATAGGCCTGTAGTTTTGTGGAAAAAGATGATCTTTATTTTGCTTCAGAATAGGAATAACAACTGCTAATTTCCATGGCTCAGGGATCGATCCGGAGAACCATATTTAGTTATAGATATGTAAGAGGAAGTTTTTCGCTGACGGAGGTAAGTGTTTTAACATATAAGGATGGATGGAATCGGGCCCAGGCGCGCTGTTTGCAGTATGGTACTGGAGTTGATAGTCTAGTTCAGAAATGGTGAAATGGCAATTGTAGGAAAGTGAGGAGTCAGGGATGATAGTTATTGGTTGTTGTTCCATGGAATATTTCTTTAAAGAGAAGGCAGACGAATATGACGATGAGGATGACTCCATTGCAAAATGATTCGCAAAAGCATTTGCCACTTTCGACGGGTCAGATAACATGGAACCATTCTGATTTACCGAAAAGGAAGGGGTCGCACGATTAATACCGTTCAGTGCCTTAATTTTGTGCCAAATATTGTGACTAGAAGTATTTATGGAGATTGAATGCATAAATTGCTGCCAAGATTCCTGTTTTTTGCGCCTAATGAGGCTCCTCGCAGCTGCACGGCGTTTTTTAAATTCGATCAAATCAGGATATAAGCCTGTTGATTTAAACTTCCTAAGGGCGTGTTTACGTTGGCGTATGGCTGTTCCTATTTCGGGGCACCACCATTTTGTTGGGACAGACCTAGGAATGGATGCTAGAGCAGCATTCGTAATAGCGTCGATAAAGGAGTTGATGTTCTCTGATAAAGATTCAGATGGCTCGCTGGGAACGTTTACTTTAACTGAAAACATATCCCAATCCGCCCTGTGGAATAGAAATGGAGGCTTAGGTGGGGGGGGGGGGGGATGGAGGGCTTTGGACGGGCATATGAGTATAGGAAAATGGTCGCTAGAGCATAAGTCCTGTAGCACAAAAGTGCTCAGGTGAGGGAAGATGGAAGTGGAAACAAGTTGTAGGTCGATTGTTGAGAATGTATTATGGGACAGATTGAAATGGGTGTAACCCGGGGAGGGAAGCAGTATCAGATCGTTATCTAGGACCAGTTATTGATGAGACAGAGCCATGTCTGTTTTCCAGTGTTGCTCCCCACAAAGGTGAGTGGGCATTAAAATCACCGAGTAATATTAGTGGCGGCCTGATCTGTGATAGTACTGACTGAAACATATCTGCAGTGATTATATAATTCGGAGGCATATAGCAGTTACATACAGTTATTGGGGTGATAGATATCTGAGGAAGATGGACGACCACTGCAATCATTTGTAAGGGGGTACTAAAATTCAACTGTGTTGCTGGGACAGAGGAGTGGACCATAATTGTAACCCCTCCGTTTGCTCTAAACCCTTGATCATTGCTGAAAGTGAAAAGGGAGTAGTTTTGTAGGGCTGGGTTATCTGCGGGCTTCAAATGAGTTTCCTGTAGACATACCACAGCAGGAGAGTGATTTGAAATAAGTAGCTTTAATTCAGCAAGTTGAGGGTAGAATCCTCGACAGTTCCACTGCAGGATAATGTTACGAACCATGACCACTATTAGCTTTTCAGATATGTTTAGTTTGCTGTTTGATCTGAATCCGACTGTCTAGAAAGTTTGTTGATTAGCTTAGTGAAACGTGTCTTCATTGATCGGTTTTGAAGTAAGGAGTAATTATCTGAGAGCATGTGAATAAATCCATCTATGTCTTCAGTAAAGTTGGCTACTATACTCGCCGGGTCGTGTTGTCCTTGAATCGTTTCCATTAGACAATGGATAGTCTTTATTGTTGATGTTGCTTTCTGCGGGCTTTAGGAGTTCAACAGTAGGCAATTTTTGTTTTTTCAGTTTTTTGATGGTGGAGGTTTGAAATCTACGTTTGCTCCATTGTCTCTGGTTTCTACCGCATTTGGAAGCTCTCTGTTTTCTGGTTCGTTTGTCTGCATTTGTAGAGGGAAAAGAATAGCTCTTGTGCTATTTGTAAAGTCGGGCTCCGTAGTCTTCTGAGAAGCATCAGGGGTTTGTGGCTGGGATCGCTTAGTTGCTGCTGGGGTTTCCTCGGTGCTGTCTGTTGTGTTATTTTCAAAGATAGAGGCTTGAGTGTTTTCCTCAGCGATGGCGGTTATGTTTTGCGGGGCTGGAGAGGCTTTAGTGTCTGTAGCGGGGGGAACACTATCTTCTACAGATGGAGCAATGGACGGCATGTTCTGCATACCCGTTTGAATAAATATTCGATGTTCACGTTCATTATGAACTATTATGAAAGAGTCGGGTAAGGGTGGGAGATTGGCGCTATCAACATAAATTATTTGATCGACTAGATAATTAAATATCGGGGGTAATAAAAAAAAAAAGGTAAGTAGAGCATAGTTCTCGGAAGCTACTGAATATACTTAAATTTTAACACTTGGAATTCAAATTTTGAATAAAGTTTTTGTGACATGTACCGTTAATATTTTTACATTTTTAAACTTTCAACTTATGAATGTTTTCAAAGTATAAAGGTTTGGTATGAGTAGTCTATGTCATTTTAGAATGACCTACAGAGCCATAACAGAATTGCACGAGTGTGTGTGTGTGTGAGTATGATGCAACTATTAAATCGCGATTACAAATTCAGAACCGGTTATAAAATCAGAGAGAGTGAGATGAAAATATGCACACCGTTATAATGGGTCATTATAACAATAGCGGTCGAAAATAACCGTTGACCTTTTTTGACACATTACGAGCCTTATCTCGTTTCTTAGAAAAGTGCGAAAATCAAATTTAAGAACTGCAAGAATGAAATGGTTCAATATTCGACACGGGAAGTAAAGCGTTTGGGAAGGATTATCACTGACATGTTGCCGTTAACGATGGAAATGTGAAATCAAATGCTTTAAATGAATGATCTTTCAAAAAGTTTAATTGATAACTGATATGCATCTAAAATGTGTTGAGATGAATAGGAAAATAGTAAAAAAGCCCGTAATGAGGCAGCTTAACAATTTTTATTAAAAAATCATTGACAACAGTGATGATAATAATGGTAAAATCATTAAGTTGGTGGTGCCGAAATATATATGGTATGTAAAAGAAAAAGAAAAACATACATTCTTTTTTTCTCTTAATTTTTTTATTATTTCAAAAATCTTTTTATACGTTTTATACAAAATGTATCACATGCATCATTTAATATAATAATAATGATAATAATAGTCCCTCAAGAAGCTCATGAGTATGACAATGGCGTACCCAAGAGCTAATCTTTGGATGAGGCCCCTTTCTTTTCTTCAGTGTTGGTTTCCTTTGACCAGCTCTTATATTTTTCTAAACCTGATGCTATTGGACTAAGAGTTTTCTTTTCTTTTTTGTCCACACTCGTCCTCTTGCAATAACCAGTGATGAAAATTTGAAAGATATTCTAGAACACCGGCTTTTATACAATCATTGTATTTTCAGGGGAAAGGTAAGGAAAACGCTTAGTAACTGAAAATTGATAATGGCATCATATCTTTGTTTTGTTACAACACATATTTTTCATTCCTTACATAAATTAAATATTATTTCCACTCAAATCTGCAGGACGTCCATGTAGTGTAGATTTCCGCTATTGCCATTTTTATTTTTTGAAAATGTTATTTACCACTTATACTGCACATTCTCCACTATTATTTAAACATCTGACACACTTTTTTTGTATTAACCATTTAAGTATGTTTAGAAAAAATTAAGTAAAATAAGCAACACTGCTCTAAATAAAAAACAGAAACCAGCAATAATTTTCATGCGGAAACTGCGTGGTTTTATTTAAATAATTTTAAGTGATTATTTGCTTATTTTAAGTACTTCGTTACAACTGGTGTTTATCTCAGAATAATAATACGTACCAGTTCTGCCTAAAGCACGGAAACATATGGTACGCTGCTAAATCGTAAAATCAGCTGACAATAAAAAAATTCCCAGATTTTTAATGGTACCGTATAAACTAAATAAGTGACAGACATTACACAGATAGTTGAAATGTTGCCATTACAGAAAAATCATACTCAGCAAAGATTAAAGAAATATAGAAGATATCCGATTGGCATTTTTTGAAGCGGAACTATCAGGGTCACAACTGATTTGGACTGAAAAACATCAAAATGCTTGAGACGCGATTAGGAGCACGCCATGAGAGAGAGCGAAAAAGAGCTGTGAAGAAAGCGAGAGAAAGAGAGAGGAAAATTTTTCACGTGTTTGGCTGGGAAATTTTATCGGATATCTTCTATATTTCTTTAATCTTTGACTCGGTGTTTCTTTTTTTTAAATGCAACTAGACCTAACTAGATAAAAGGATCGCATAGTGTCTTTATTTTGGGGGGCTGAACCCCCAATCACCCCTCGGTACGCCCATGTTTTAAGAACTTATTTAACGTAAAAAAAAAAGTGCACATCAGTAAAAGTAAAAAGTAATACAAAGGGTCGTCCAAAACAACTGCAACTGCTCTCCATGCGCAGTATGGACGTTATCTAGCTGTCAAAAAACGAGTGAAACATAAAGCGCATTTTTTTCTCGACGGAACAAGCGCAGAACAAGCGACATTATAGCAATACCAACCCGAGATACAGATGTTTAAACGAACTGTAGTCAAAATTTGCATACAGACTACAATGTATGTGTATGGCGTGCGCTTATCAGTCGATAACACGCATTTCAAAACCGAACAATGATGTGCGATTCATTATTGTGTTCGAAGGAAATTGTCGCCGATGGACACCGTTCGAGAAAACTCAATTGCATACAGTGCAGAAAGTTTAAACAAGGTCACAATATTGCGATGATGTCATAAAACGTTTACCAATGGTCATGAAACACCTGTATTGATCCCTTTTTCGAAAAGCGGCCCGAAAGGATGAGTAAGTGTACCGCGAAGAACAATACTCTGAGAAGGAACCTGACGACGACGAGTCACACAGCGAATAAATAATTATTTGTACGAAATTTCTTAGTCTGCATGTGAATTTTAACTACACTTCATTTACACAACTGTATCGCGATTCATATTGCTCCACTGACGCTCGTTCTGCGCCTGTTCAGTTGGAAAAAGAATGAACTTCATGTTTCACTCGTTTCTTGACCGCATATTCCTATAAAAAGGAAGTATTTATGATTGGCAAAGAGTTACATATAGAATTTAAACGTATAACATGAATCATTGAAACCGGTGAGAAACAAAACTTTTAAAATTAAGCGTTTCAAATCTTGTTTCCTTCCAAAAGGAATATATCAATAATTTCATTAGCGCCACCCTGTTTAACAAGTATAATTAAAATATCTCTTAGCACCTTAAGAAGTGTTAAAACAGATGGTTAAATCGTTTATTTATTTTTTTTCCCTCCCTCTGTGCCTAGCTTTCGCCATCTGGCCATTCAACATTTTTTGTTTTTTTTTTATTTATTTATTTCTTTCTTTCTTTATTTATTTATTTATTTTTCAACATTGTTTTATTAAGTTTCTATTATTATTTATGAATTATTAAAATGAATTATATTTTATATAATTATGTTATTGAGTTTTATGTATTGGTACAATATGTAAGCAGTTTCCTGATCTGGTTCTCGCACCACTGTGATAAGGTTATTGGCATGGTCTTATAGAATGGTAATATTTTTTTTAAAAAATCTGTTCTATGATCATCATATATTTCACATTGCCAAATAACGTGTTCAATTGAGCCAATCTCGCCGCATTCGCACAAATTATTTGTTATTATACCCAGTCTGTGTAATATTTCCGGAGTTCTTGTGTGACCCGTACGTATTCGGCGTATATAACGTATAAATTCTCCATTTTATTTGTAAACCACGTTTTCTTTTGTATGTTTTTTTGTATTTCGAAGTATTTAAATGGTTTATGTTTAATGAGTGTGCATAAATAACTCTTTTTAGAGAAAAAAAAAAGTGAAATTAAGTTACCAGGTTTTCGAAAGATTTACTTAAGATCCGAGACGTTTTATTTTATGATAAATAAAAAGTTTATTACAAATGCTCATTTTTTATAGAAATATCTGTTTTTTAATTATTTTTTGTTTGTATTGGCATGCACTTATTTCATTTAATTGCGAAATCGAAATAATTTATTCACTCTTACTCGTATATAATTACAAATGTAAATTAAAATTGGCCATACCACACTAATGATGTGTAAGGTAACGAGGAACGTAACTAGAAACTAGTTCCAGCTCTGTATTAGTTCGTTCCATTCAAGTCGGTAACGTATTTATGTTATTTCGCTATCGCGAGGATACAGATTCTCGTATAACTGTTAAAGTGATTTTTTATTTCAATATATTTAAACAGATATTACGTATTTTACATTAGAAAGATGTTCTCGAGTTATTGCATTTTTAATCGATATGAAATACTTTTTATACAATGTTACCCCATTAACTTCAACTCGAAATAATTTAAAATAAACGTGTACAGAATAAACGGTTTCTGTTTTTACGCTAAAAATTTAATTAAAATGCGCTAAAAAGTAAAAAACAACTTAGTCGTATTGTAGAGCAATATTATAGGTAAGTGTATATTATGATTACTCTTAAATATAACTTTTTGCAGTCAGCATCGAGAATACAAATTACAGCAATATTCAGGAACAATTTAATCAGTATAACAATACAATCACTCATTATAAATTGTTTGCGGACAACTGTGTTCAAAAAATGGAAATATATTTGTTACCGAAAATAAAACACTTAATGTTTTGGATAGCTTACACTGACTTTCATCATAAGCTGATGATGGTCAAGCTGTCCGAAACATAAAGTGTTTTATTATTGATAACAAATATATTTCCATTTTTTGAATACAGTTGTCCGCAAATTATTTATAATAGTTAATCACTGTAAAAGTTTTAAACGTTTCAATATAAAATCACTTGTTTTCTATTGGCCAGATATTAGAAACATCGGGAACATTTAATGCGATTTTTAAATTTGGTGGCGACTTCAAGAATGTTATTTAAGAATAATAATAATATCCTTACCTATATTACTCTAAAATATATTATTTTTTATCGACAAAATTATTTTTTACTTCTTAATACATTTTTATTAAACTTTTTTAGTTTAAATCTTGAAGTGGGTTGTTTTTTTTTTTTTAAATATTTTATTTTGCAATTTGTAGCATTACCGATATGCTCGTGTATAGGACAATCAGTGACAAGTAAAATTTCTAAAAAAAACTATTCGACTCATTCACAAGACCAAAAGTTTTTTTTTCCCCCTATACAGGTATGTGTATTCATACTACAAACAGCGGTGTTTGTAACATATTATACAGACCAATTTTGAACAACTAGATTACAGCCCAATCTATCCATTTAAATACTTGGACATGTAGCATGATCAAAAGTTACACACAGTAATGTAAAAACGTAATATTTCCATCAATGATAAGCCTATAAATATCACCATGAAGATTTAAATGTTTGATTATTTGAATATCCATTTCTTTGGTAATTAATAATATTTTCTTGCAAAAAATTAACTTTTTTCATGTTTAATGTTTCCATGGTAAATTGATAATAGTTTAATTCAATCGCGTTTCTGATTTCACTAATAACTATTTAAAGAAACACTTTTTTTACGTTTGTCGGTGAATACTCAGTCCGTGTTCATGAATTTTTACCATACTCCTACGGTACTACTGCTGACTGACTGCACTTTATAATAAACAAGAAATCGTCATAATCCGTCCACATCGGCACGAGTTATGCGCGAACAAACATTAAAAAAAACATACGCGACCAGCACACACAACTTCCTTCTATTTAAAATCATTTAAAAATAAAACTAGTTTATTACGATGAATATAATATGTGAAAATAGTTACAAAAGAGATGTGAATGCGGGAAAAAGCAAAGCCTATAAAATTTCAATTGAAGAAAGCCTATAATAAATTTAATAAATATTTCCACGGAAGAAAATGATTTAAAATAATTCATTTATATAAACAATTTCTGCAGTGACTAGTTGTGAGAACTCATGTGACGTTTTATTAAAATTGCCAATACTTCACAAGTTTTTTATTTACCGGTTTATTCTTTTTATAAAAAGTCACGCCTTCTTTATCATAATTGTACGTCAACTTATATTTCCTTCATTCTGTTCGTGTATTTACGTATTTGAATATGCAACAATTCCTCCCTATTGACGGTTTCTTTTGCATCCCTCTCTTCGACGTTCTGATATTGTTTCCTTTGTTCGTATGCGTTTTAGTCATTTTCTGCTGCCTTCCTCCAGATTTCGCTTTTCCCTAATTTCCTTCCCACTCTGTCCTCTCCATCCTGATCATGCGGTTATTTTCGACGCGCCGATCATGTGTTCCTCCAGCGTTCATCTCTTTCTGTGGAGCATTTTGTATTCCTATTTGTTGAGGCTTGGGCTTCCTACTACTTGTTGTGCTTCCTACATCCTGTCCTTTCCTTCCCAAATTAATTATTCCTGCTATTTGTTCCTTTTTAGCAAAGATTTCTGATCGGATTAAAATATAACCGACTTCATTCCTTACTATTTGTTTCTCTGGGTGAAGATCTTTGGTTGACGAGCCCAAAATAAAAAAAAAACATTCCATTTTATGAAAACGGTTAAATAGACAGACAACTTTTAACTGAATTTCTTAGCGATTACTATAAAGTGTTTTTCAAAGTGCCTTAATTACTTTAAATATCCTGTATATCCCAGTTGATAATGCATTTTTTTATGTAGTCCATAAAATAATTGTACAAGTAATAAACATTTTTCCTACTTTCGATAGTGTATTATAATTTTTGAAATTATTAGTAGTTGAATAATTTGTTGTTTATTTTTCTTTAATTCCTTATTTTATTTATTATTATTATTTCCATTAATTGTTATTGTTACGAAAGGTCTCTTAAAGAAAATTGAATTATGACGTTTTAATTATGCGCTTATTTATTAAGAACATCTTTCTTAATATGGAAACTCTGTGTTCTAATTCTGAATTAAACACCGTTACATACTACATTAGAAGGTAATTTCTCTAATTTTCATTGTTAATAGCTTTTGTAATTATTTTGTAAATATGTACACAATCGTTGTTCGCTCAATGCATAATAGAATTAACAAGATTGTCAACGCTATAAGACACCGGCTTACAACTAACATTTGCCGGCGTGGATATGGAAAGAAACAAAAAAAGTAGTGTGATCGTATCGCATCACAAATTGGAGATTTCCGGATGATGCTTCCAGTTTAGCATGTTTCTATCCATACTGGCCAAACTGTCGTTTTGTGTGTGTGTGTGTTATTATCAGCTGAAAATAACATTATTTAGGTTCCAGTTAAATAAGCAGAGCAAATTACATTTTCTGTACCATACAGCGCGCAGCGATGATGATCGTATTAAATATATTACGATCATGACGGGCGCCGCGGTGATTAGCATACTATTATCAAAAATTTTAACAGCGGTTTTTATTAGAACAGTACAGATTTGTTTACTGCCTCTAATGCGGTTATAAATTCCGGATCTACTTCATTTTATTTCGAATTTGTCACATTTTGTTGTATTTCGAGATATTAAGATGACACTGTCATCTACTGGTTCTAAGTTGTTTTAGCTTTTAAACATTATTATTTTATTAACCTTTGTTTTCATTCTTTTTCTTTTTTTTTATTTTTTATATATAATTACGTTTTCTAATATATTTAAATTTATTTCCATTTAAGTTACTCTTTTTGTGACCGTTTGTAACTTTACCTGTTACATTCCAGATCATTAGGAACTTATAACGTGAAATTTCAACATATTTGGAACTTTACCCATCACTACTATACACATTAAGGAACACCCTGTATCTCTTTTGGTGTTGGTAGTGATAACGAACACAACGCTTTCTAATACCTTTTTCTACCAAGAACTCGATGGTTGTTTTTCGTTTATGTTTAATGAGTTTTTTGACTATTACTCTTACATTATGACTAAAATTTTTTACTGGCGCAATCTGACTATTCGCCACTTTCACATTAACCTTAATTGCAAATGGAACATGTTGTTGTGTGAATTTATTGCACCGATATTAATAATGTTATAAAAAAGCTTTTGTCACGCATGGTTAGATCGTTGCCTAAAACTTGAAGAGCCTACCAAAACTGCCAACTGTACGACGCACAAGTAATCCATTAAAAGCGTAGATTTTAGCATAACGGCATGTGATTGATGACTGTTTCCCAAATACTTCATAACGTTTTTATCATTACATCGTACTCATAATTCGATTTTAGGGAACCATGTAAATTTTAAGTTTCGTTCGAAGTAATAAACATTTCGTTCATATTGAACTAAAACTGATTTGACTTATTTTGGTATAATCTTAATATAACGGAAGTTTACTTTTTGCCCCAACACGAGTATATGCCTAATGCGTATTATTAATTAATAGTCATACAAGACTAATCACGCCATATTCCGTGTGTAGCAGTAAATGTGTTTTTTTTATCATCTATTCATATTAGTTCGAAAAATGTAAATTTGAATAACTGAAATTACTTTGCTACTTCCGATTAAATTAAGACATATATATATATATATGTATATGTATATATTCAATGGCGGTCCTCGGGTGGTGTGAGCGGTGCGACCGCGCCGGGAGCCAAATTAGAGGGGGTGCAAAAATCAACCGAAACCACAGACTACTACGACTTTCAGGCGAAGTTCATATAGTAAATTTAGCTATTCTTGGTCCCTCATCTGGTTATGAAAATATTATGGAAGATATAAGTAGATAGGAAACCTGCGTTCTAGGAGAAGAGCCAATCAGGAGCGAGTATTTAGTCACATGACCACGCCCCTTTTTACTCAACTAATCAAGAGTCAATACATAATCAAATGACTACACCGTTTTCACATCAAACCGTCCAGTAAGAGTTCAACACCGCACCGCCATATTCTACTCCAATCGCATCCTTCTGCTTGCTACATCCTCACTGTTACAAACTAATAACCATATACCTCAACATCCACCACACACAAATCAACCAACCGCTTTTCTCTGTAGATATCTATGCATGAAGGCTTTCGCTCAGCACAACACTTGTCCAGTATAGAGATTGAGAGCAGGCTTTAACCAGCCACTTATAATTTTGCTAACCTGTACTGAGTTGCTCAGTGTATTTAGATTTTTCCATGTGTGTTGATGATACATTTATCACTGTTTGACCAATGTAATAATTTATTAACCAGTACTAATTGTTTCTGGCTGTGTATGCTCTGAGAATATGTTCTAGTGTTATCCAGCCACTCATAATTTTTCTAACTTGTACTCAGTTGCTTAGTGTATTTAGATGCTTGCATGTGTGTTGTTGCATTTATAATTGTCTGACCAATGTAATAATCTGCTAACTGGTACTAGCTTTTCGCATTTCCATTTATATTGAGATTATATTTTATTATTAACCACTCACCCTTAAAACTTTTTCTAACCCATACTGAGTTGCTTAGTGTATTTGATGCTTGCATGTGTGCTGATGATGCATTTATCATTGTTTGACTAATGTAATAGGTTATTAACTGGTACTAATTGTTTCTGGTTGTGTATGCCTCGAGAATATGTTCTAGTGTTAACCACCCACTCATAATTTTTCTAATCCACACCAAATCTGATGTGTTTGTATAATTTAAAAGGTACATTAATATATGTCTAACCAAAAAATAAAAATAAACACTGAACTAATGTTTTATGAGGGGGAGTGTTTCAACCTCTAGAATTTGGGGGTACTTCACGTATATTCAGCCAAACAACCACAGTACTAACCCTTTCTGACCCATTTGTTTCCAGTGAGATGCTTTGCATATGAGTAATCAAAGTAGATGATTGAGAAAAAAGAAACTGATTAGAACACTAACTTGTGTATTATTATTCATATATCTCAATTGCTTTTGATGTATGTTGAACATACTATTTAATTACATATAACTCTATATTATTTTCAGCATATGAGAGTTAGAACTTACCATCACAATAACATGTGTGTGGAGCTTATATGCTTACATATGTGTGATGTACTATAAATGTGTACACATGTGCATGCATGTGAGTGAATGAGCGTGTGTGCAGTGTAATGGTGTGCATGTGATGTAACAATGATGATGATGATGATGTTGATGTGTTTATGTATGTGACCATGTATGTGCGTGCATACATTTTCTAATGTAATGAAACAATATTTAACTCCCAAAAATTACCAATCATAACAGATTTGATGCAACCCTGGTAATATACAGCTGTTTAGTATGAATTTAAATTAGAAAATCAAATCGATTGTAAGCATTCAGATACTGAAGAGTTACTCATGTCTGTTGGTGTAATCGTTTACTGTATAACAACAATGTATAAGAACTAATTTTGTTTGATCACATTATAACTACTAATGCAATGAGCACAATGAACAATTTAATTACCAAGTAGTATTCATAAGCTTGATGAGACACAGCTTCCTCCTCTCACATAAATTCTATTATTTTGACAAACATAATCACAACTCAGAAATTCTATTAATCACATTTTCTCAATCTAATAAAGCCATTGCTTGAATAACCCATCTCCTTTGTTGCACTAATACATCTATTAGGATATAAGAACTATAAATTTCTACAGCACAACTCCAAACGTTATAAACAGGGATTAGATAAATCTAGTATCATAGAAAAAATGCTCAATTTAAGCTAAAATCACTCTTTTCATACAAATTGCACCATTTAAGGCTATAACACTCACATTTTAGTACAAAACATTGAATTGTAAAGGAATCAATCCATTGTACACAAAATACCCCCATTTTAGGTGCAAACTATCAATCTATGGTAAAATATCACAATTTAATACAAATATCATCATTTTAGATAGAAAACAATAAACTTTAATGGAAAATAATACATCCTAGGGAAAAGCACTAAATTTTTACTACATACATACTCTTTAATTAAAAATAATATAATCTCTATGCACCTTGTATAAGTTTATACACACTATTTTAAGCCTCTACACATTCCCAAATCTAACAAATTAAAAAAATAAAAACAATTGTTAATAGAAAATTTTATTACATAGTAAAATTAAAAATATACAATGTCTAAATTATACTTAATAATAATCCACAGCTCCATGTAATCATGCAATATACATATTTCCATTTAATATACACACTCTTAGTTCAGCTAAAACATCATTAAAATTTGTATGGAATTGATTATACATAGAATTTCCATAAGCTATTGTATCTACATTATTACTACATATTATTCTTTTATCATCATTACCACTTAATACTACTTTATTCTGTTCTAGGGTATACAGTATATGTTGACGACTTTGAATATTGTAATATGTCTTATAATTATCACATAATTTCCCACACACACCATTCACACAATTATAATAATCTATGAAATTAAGTTCTTTCTTAATTATAGAAGACTGTACACCTTTACATTTTTTAATTTCTCTACTATCAATAATACTTATAGAATACATTTTTGGACGCAATCCAACAAATTCACTAATTGGAGTGCCATTTAATTCATCCTTAAATACACCAAGCTTTTTTTTATTTTCTAATGAATAACATGGCTGACTTTTTGGATAATCACTTGTATCAAAATACTGAGCATTATCTTTAATATCTTTATAAAAATCAAGTGTTTTAAGTTCATAAATAAGTGAATCAGTATCACAGTATAAAAGATTAATATTCTTATACATTTTACTCATTATGTTGTAATGAAAATCAAACATTTTTAATTTGCTAATATCTAAAATAGACATACCAATGTAAATAGGCTTATTAAATTTAATTGTTGAAGGATTTAAATGTACCGCAGCCAATAATGGTTGCTCACTAAATATTGTTCGATCCTTAAAATTACTTTTTCCAACCAGTTTAGTAAATTTTACTTCATTTATAATAAGCTGCATATTAATTCTATGTCTAACATTTTCCATCATTTTGCCAAAAACACTGTTATTCATAAGCTTCCAATAGTTCTTCTCAAACTCATTGGTAGCCTGCTTCCGCTGTAGAGTGTTTAAATCAATGTAAGGCTTCAACCATGCCGACTGATTGAAACAAATGACACGATGTACACGTTGTAATTTTAGTCCTAATTCAATTGCCTGTTTAAGATTTCTATAGTGAATAATATAGTTGTACTTATTTTCTAATGTATTAACTAATTTCACACATTTTCTAATTGATTTAGCCTCGGGGCATAGTGGTAAATCATTGTGTGCTAAATGTAAATCTGCTGGATACTCCAAATCCACATCGAGCATATAACCAATGGATCCATCATCAGCTATCTTCATAATATTTAATTCTGTTATTTCTTTCTGGCTAAGCCATCTGAAACCATTCATAGGGAGAGGTTCACTCATGGCCCAACCATAGAGGTTATTTGCATCCAAATATGCTATGAAAGTGTTATCTGTACCATTTCTACCATCATTATCATCATTACTGTAACTATTATTACAACTGTTAGTGTATGAATTGTCCGCCTTAGCATAACGTTTCACACACTGACACATACCACCACGTATTCCAGCTTCAAAGAATAAAACCATATCATAATCAGTTAGGAGCTCCAATTGAACCTTTGTCAACTTCAACATTGCTTGAAATGCCAATCCAGGAGCAGTAAAACTCCATGCAGGATCCAATTTGTAAATTTTATAGCAAACGCTTCTGAAGTTTTCAAAAACATCAGCCAGTAGAAGTACATCTGTCTTTAGATATATATCACTATACTCCCCGAGTGTTTGAACATTTAATGCATCCCACACATTTAATGCATGTGAGTAATCTTCTTCACTAATATTTGATTTTGTCAGGGAATTATAGAAATGCTCCTTTTCAGGTAAACTTGTTTCATCCAATTTTTCCCATGATGACACATATGAATAAGGGAAAACACCCTTTCTACGAAATAAAGGAAGTAAATCAGGCGATGCAATGTTTCTGATTGTATGATGGAGCAAACCATCAGGTAAATAACTAGCTAGCTTCTCAAGGCTTGACGCCATGAAACGGAATGTATCTATGAATCGTATTTTCATTTTTTCTGAAATGCGCTTTGAAAATGATATGTAGCGTTCTTCACTATTCGGTATCACCTCGATGTCCTGATCATCATACGCCAAATCCCTAATGAATAAATGAGCGTCATATCCACTCAGATTATGAATAAATACAGGAACAAAGTTAGGAAGCTGGTATTCTAAATTACATTTTGAATGAGCCGCACCTCGAAATTTCCCAGTTAGATGACAATGATCTGCGACTTTATCATTATTTAGAGGTTCTTCACAAATGTGACACACTGATGAAGCATCATATTCTTCCAAATCCTCAGACGTCCACTGCAATGGAATGTTTTTCTGATAAATCTTTTCTATTTTTCGCACATCTTCCACTAGCCAATCACAGAATTTTCTAGTTGCATTACGGCCACGATACATTTTAGGCTCCGATGTAACATTAAACCTGGCACCTTCTTCACATCTCGACACAATATAGTAACAAAAGCTAAACGCTTCATGCTGTTGTATAGGAATAGTACCAGATGTATTTTGAGACTTGTTTTGAATATTACCACATGAACCATCTTCCATGCATTGCCGCTTACATTTCTGCATACTTCCTTCCTGATGCTGGTTTTTTCGACGCTTACCACCAATTTCTATATCGTCATCATCATTATCACTAATAATTTCTCCATCATTGACATCATTATCATATGATTCATCGTTTAGAGGCTTCAGGATACACTCGAAGTCAGCAAATATAATAAATGGTATAAATTCTTGCTGTTTATATTGTTGGAATTTCAATATTTTATTCTCCTCCATTGGCATAACAACTGTAGCAGGAGTATTGATGGAGCAACGTTGTATATGAGCTAGGTATTTGGCATGATCTTGGACATACCATAAGCAACGACGGCATATAAACATTTGATAGTGGTCTTTAGTAATCTGACTTCTCACAAGCTTCCCCAAATTTTTTATCCAGCAGTAATGTGATTTATCGCCTTCGGTTATTAGTAGTAAGTCAGTATGATCTTTTTGTTCAATCTTTGTGATTCGAAGGGGGTATACAGTATTTTTCTCATCCAAACCATATACATTAACAGATGATCGAGGATTATTCTTTTCAAATATGGACACATCGTCCAATGATGTAGGAAAAGATATACCACTCCAATTGTATTTCTTTAACAATGATGTATTCTGCACATAATTGCTTGCATATTCTGGATGATTCACCTTAATATATTTTGTCAACATAGAATATTTGAAACACATTTGATCTATGTTTTTCACATTAATAACAGCCTTTTTACTGCAACTGATTTAGGAAGTGGAATATAAGATGATGCACGGCTTAGAATGTTCCGATGATTGAGACGAATTTCGAGGTATTCAATTTTCATTAATGACCAGCCAGATCCCGTCGCATGTTCCAACTTATCAACAAGACTGATGATTTTTCTACAATCCTCCTTGTACCATTCAGAAATATCAGCACCGCGAGTGAGTAGCTGTGCATTGGTTGGGAAGTGAAATGGCCTAACATTCCAATCTGCAAGCCCAACTCCTCTCTTAAATGAACATCGTAATGTTAGATTTACTTTTATTCCAACACCGATTCTTTTCTTAATTATCTCGATCACTGTAGAAGTATTATTAGACAAGTAATTTGCAATATCCATCTGGCATTTATTATTGTTTACAATACGATATGTTGCAAAACGGTTGGGATAACGCTTGCTAACATTTTGAATAGAAATATCATGTTGTACAACCGCTGACGACATTCTTATAAATAATTTTAAATCCAATTACAAATTAAAGCAAGACAAATTTAAACGCAGGAGAAAACACGTCTGATCACTTCAATGGTCAGCACACAAATCAACAAATACCTTGCTGACACCTCCTTTTATACTAAATTAATACAAAGAGTTGATGCAAAATAACTGGTATTAATTAAAACGAGTATAACTTGAGCATAGGAGAAAGACATCTATAATCACTTCAATGGTCAACAATTGAATCAATAAATAACTTCTTTTTATACAAAACCACACAAAGACTTGACGAAAAGTAACTTATATTAATTGTTTAAACATAAATAACGTTGAAGATGGCATATTATTTATTATCCCCAAAGGGAATTTCACTTGAAGTTTAAAAACTAAAAGCAAAATTAAAAAGCTAACCAACTTTAACATTATATACTTTTCATGAATATCATTGAAACATTACTGCACTTAATTACACCTGTCCCTGCCTGCTATAGATTCTGTCATATATCCACATCATCCTATAATATTTGCATAGTGAATATTTACTCCAGAAGACTTTACATAGATAGGACGAAAATATTCAAATTAGTGAGAATTCCGCAGACCAGATATGCATCGCAATAATTGCTAGCAGATGAACATGCACATAGAATCCATCTGTGTGTGGAAAGAGGAATTATTAAACTCCAGAGTGGTGAGATTTATGCGTAACTCAGAGACGTTAACCAGCATCACTTCATTAAACATGATTAAAAAAAAAAAAAAAAAAAAAAAATAGAAAATTGCTGCGGAGAAAATTTAAAAGAAAATATATAAAACATTGGGGAAATCGCAGGACTGATACAAGAGAAATAGTGAAAATTAGATAGAGACAATTCTAAGTTAACACAATGGTTGAGAAAGCCAAATCAGTGAAAAATTGACGAAAGATGATAAAAAATTGAGAAAAATAGTTTAAAAGCACTTAAATGCATGAAAATAATGAGAAATAGCAGAAAATTGACTATAATTAGTGAAAACTGAGGAAAAGTGGTGTAAAAGTATTAAAGCATAAGAAAATAGTAAGAAATCTAAAGGAAATAGCTTATAACGCATTTTAATATGCGGTTTTTTGTTTAATGGACACACAATTTGAGTACAAGCTTAAGGTGGCAAGAGAAAATTTTATAATGAAATACTAGCGATAAACAAACAACTAACTTGACATGGAATAGGAAGAAAAATGAAGTTCGAAAAAAAACTCATTAGAATGTAACACAATTAGGCAAATAATGAGATAAATTTCAGCTTGAATGGATCGATACAAATTATTGATACCGCTGTACAAGTGTTATGGATTGTAAAATTATCAAAAAAAGAAGTTGCCAAAAGAAATTTTCACCCAAAAAGTTTATTAGGAGGAGTGTATCACTCCGTTTTTTAAAATTAATAGCACACTGTCCGGCCAGTAATAAAGAAAAATAATTGTATTCTGCGGATGATAACTTTTAAATCTGTAAATGAGGTAATGGAAAATATTATAGTTTACTATGAGCGAAACACTCTAAAGTCTCTGAGTCGATAATAATATATTTTTACATGAATAAACAAGAATAGAGGTAAAATACAGGATTAAAAGTTCTCACTATTTAATTTCACAGAAAAGCGTATGATAAAATTAATACAAACGCAAAATATACGATAAAAATAAAAAAATTAATAATAACACACTAATACAATCTGCTACAAAACTAGCGAGTCATAATAAAACCACCCGTTAGAAGAAATAGAACCTAGGAATGATGGATTTAACAACAAAAACAGTGAGTAGGGAGATTATATAAATAAATATAAATAATAATTCCAAAGTAATAAAACCTTGATAATACAATCAATTAGAAATATAATAAAAGCAATGAATAATAACAAATAACTATGAAGATAACACTCTGAACTAAATTTAAAAAATAATAGACAAAGTTCACAAAATTCTGGAGATGGTAAATAAATTTCACGAATAATTCAAAATATGCCATAAGAATCCTCAGAAAAAGAAAAAAAAACACAACCCTTCAATCGATTTTTTAGGCATAAGGTACGTTTCTTGATACCGGGTCACATATGGAGGATAAATATTAATCTAATTTTAACAAGATCAGCTGCAAAAAAAGAAAAAAAGATCGCAAACTTCAACTGATTAATCATAAAAATTAAATATACGATTTTGATTCAAAACACAATTTTATAGCCAACTAGTAACGAAATAGGCATAAAATTAAATCTACAACCATCAACGAGCATTAAAAAAAAAAAAAGTACTTAAAGAGCTAAAATACCTTCAAAATAGTAATCGGAACATACATTAACAATAAAATGTAAACATGTAAAGTAGCGAAGCAGGAACAAAATGAAAAATAAAAACAAAACAGAGACGTAATTAAAATTAAATAAAAGAACGTACAATACAAAAAAAAAAAAGAAAACAAAGAGTCGATAAAGATCGCGAAAATACAGAATAAACACAAAAGACTTGGATCTGAAAGGTGAAATATAAGCAATTACAAATTATTTAACATATCAAAATTAAAAGACCAACAAGCGGAACAATAAATAAGGAATTACACACAACACACTTGATGTAAATTAGATAAAATAAAATACAGACAAAGATAACATATCAAAATAAATTTTTAAAACTCCGATTGATTTAACTTCTAACAAACATTTAAAATTTCTTATAATATTATAAAGATCGTGTCCGCAAACACTACAATTACACACGAAAATCGAAAAAAGTAATACAAAACAGACATATCGAAAGAAGCAAAAAAAAAAAAAAATGAGAATAAAATCGATTAGTCAAAATTCATAGGAAAAAACAAATTATTTACTCCAGTTAAAATCCTTAATAAACAGCTGAAAATAACAATATACATTACTTAAAACTGATTATTATTTAATAAATAACAAATATTCTAAATTTATTATAATATTATAAAGATCACAAAAAAAAAAAAAAAAAAATCGCAAAAGATCGCGCTTAGATAAATTACATCATTCGCACAGAAAAATAAAAATAAACGACACTGGAGAAGACGAAAATAATAGAACAAACCGATCGAGCACCTTGTTCACTCACACAAACACACACTAACATAGTAGTGTCTTATATTGATTAATAGCAAGTGGAGACTATGCAGTATGATTAGGGTTGTGCCGGGATGATCAGAAATTAAATGCTAGGCGGTAAAAATATGTCTTGTACCATGTGTATGCGAGTGTGTCGATTGCTAGATTGATAGTGTTTTCTATGTTCATTATCAGAGGATCCTCTTTAACAACGAATGGAGTCGGTAGTGTTACAGTGTCCTGAGTGTATGCGATGAATGTGCGGCGGCCAAATAATACACACGCGGCTGGAATATAACAGTAAAGGTGTGTAAATATACAAGTATTTGGCCGGGCAGCTTGTTCCTTGTGCATGAGTGAGAGTGAATCTGGTTCGAAAGGTTTAGACTACCCGCTAAAATGATTATGGAATGTATGTAAAGCGTGACGATAAAAGGGTAGTAGGATGTGTGAGTGTGTGTGCATGTATGAGTAATAAAACAGGTTAACTCTGAACGAACGTCTAGAATTCGCCCCCGCGCGCCGCGCGACGCCATCAATAACTACCCGAATCCACAGTCGCGCTGACTTAACCCCCCGCATGTAACAACGCCCCCTCCTGCCCACTGGCTGACAACCAATAAAAAGACACTACTATGTTAGTGTGTGTTTGTGTGAGTGAACAAGGTGCTCGATCGGTTTGTTCTATTATTTTCGTCTTCTCCAGTGTCGTTTATTTTTATTTTTCTGTGCGAATGATGTAATTTATCTAAGCGCGATCTTTTGCGATTTTGTTTTTTTTTTTTTTGTGATCTTTATAATATTATAATAAATTTAGAATATTTGTTATTTATTAAATAATAATCAGTTTTAAGTAATGTATATTGTTATTTTCAGCTGTTTATTAAGGATTTTAACTGGAGTAAATAATTTGTTTTTTCCTATGAATTTTGACTAATCGATTTTATTCTCATTTTTTTTTTTTTTTGCTTCTTTCGATATGTCTGTTTTGTATTACTTTTTTCGATTTTCGTGTGTAATTGTAGTGTTTGCGGACACGATCTTTATAATATTATAA
This sequence comes from Icerya purchasi, assembly GCA_039619475.1. Taxonomy (NCBI): domain Eukaryota; kingdom Metazoa; phylum Arthropoda; class Insecta; order Hemiptera; family Monophlebidae; genus Icerya; species Icerya purchasi. The sequence continues at coordinate 189,435,019 of CM077115.1, read as the reverse complement.
GAAATTTTAAATGTTTGTTAGAAGTTAAATCAATCGGAGTTTTAAAAATTTATTTTGATATGTTATCTTTGTCTGTATTTTATTTTATCTAATTTACATCAAGTGTGTTGTGTGTAATTCCTTATTTATTGTTCCGCTTGTTGGTCTTTTAATTTTGATATGTTAAATAATTTGTAATTGCTTATATTTCACCTTTCAGATCCAAGTCTTTTGTGTTTATTCTGTATTTTCGCGATCTTTATCGACTCTTTGTTTTCTTTTTTTTTTTTGTATTGTACGTTCTTTTATTTAATTTTAATTACGTCTCTGTTTTGTTTTTATTTTTCATTTTGTTCCTGCTTCGCTACTTTACATGTTTACATTTTATTGTTAATGTATGTTCCGATTACTATTTTGAAGGTATTTTAGCTCTTTAAGTACTTTTTTTTTTTTTAATGCTCGTTGATGGTTGTAGATTTAATTTTATGCCTATTTCGTTACTAGTTGGCTATAAAATTGTGTTTTGAATCAAAATCGTATATTTAATTTTTATGATTAATCAGTTGAAGTTTGCGATCTTTTTTTCTTTTTTTGCAGCTGATCTTGTTAAAATTAGATTAATATTTATCCTCCATATGTGACCCGGTATCAAGAAACGTACCTTATGCCTAAAAAATCAATTGAAGGGTTGTGTTTTTTTTTCTTTTTCTGAGGATTCTTATGGCATATTTTGAATTATTCGTGAAATTTATTTACCATCTCCAGAATTTTGTGAACTTTGTCTATTATTTTTTAAATTTAGTTCAGAGTGTTATCTTCATAGTTATTTGTTATTATTCATTGCTTTTATTATATTTCTAATTGATTGTATTATCAAGGTTTTATTACTTTGGAATTATTATTTATATTTATTTATATAATCTCCCTACTCACTGTTTTTGTTGTTAAATCCATCATTCCTAGGTTCTATTTCTTCTAACGGGTGGTTTTATTATGACTCGCTAGTTTTGTAGCAGATTGTATTAGTGTGTTATTATTAATTTTTTTATTTTTATCGTATATTTTGCGTTTGTATTAATTTTATCATACGCTTTTCTGTGAAATTAAATAGTGAGAACTTTTAATCCTGTATTTTACCTCTATTCTTGTTTATTCATGTAAAAATATATTATTATCGACTCAGAGACTTTAGAGTGTTTCGCTCATAGTAAACTATAATATTTTCCATTACCTCATTTACAGATTTAAAAGTTATCATCCGCAGAATACAATTATTTTTCTTTATTACTGGCCGGACAGTGTGCTATTAATTTTAAAAAACGGAGTGATACACTCCTCCTAATAAACTTTTTGGGTGAAAATTTCTTTTGGCAACTTCTTTTTTTGATAATTTTACAATCCATAACACTTGTACAGCGGTATCAATAATTTGTATCGATCCATTCAAGCTGAAATTTATCTCATTATTTGCCTAATTGTGTTACATTCTAATGAGTTTTTTTTCGAACTTCATTTTTCTTCCTATTCCATGTCAAGTTAGTTGTTTGTTTATCGCTAGTATTTCATTATAAAATTTTCTCTTGCCACCTTAAGCTTGTACTCAAATTGTGTGTCCATTAAACAAAAAACCGCATATTAAAATGCGTTATAAGCTATTTCCTTTAGATTTCTTACTATTTTCTTATGCTTTAATACTTTTACACCACTTTTCCTCAGTTTTCACTAATTATAGTCAATTTTCTGCTATTTCTCATTATTTTCATGCATTTAAGTGCTTTTAAACTATTTTTCTCAATTTTTTATCATCTTTCGTCAATTTTTCACTGATTTGGCTTTCTCAACCATTGTGTTAACTTAGAATTGTCTCTATCTAATTTTCACTATTTCTCTTGTATCAGTCCTGCGATTTCCCCAATGTTTTATATATTTTCTTTTAAATTTTCTCCGCAGCAATTTTCTATTTTTTTTTTTTTTTTTTTTTTTTAATCATGTTTAATGAAGTGATGCTGGTTAACGTCTCTGAGTTACGCATAAATCTCACCACTCTGGAGTTTAATAATTCCTCTTTCCACACACAGATGGATTCTATGTGCATGTTCATCTGCTAGCAATTATTGCGATGCATATCTGGTCTGCGGAATTCTCACTAATTTGAATATTTTCGTCCTATCTATGTAAAGTCTTCTGGAGTAAATATTCACTATGCAAATATTATAGGATGATGTGGATATATGACAGAATCTATAGCAGGCAGGGACAGGTGTAATTAAGTGCAGTAATGTTTCAATGATATTCATGAAAAGTATATAATGTTAAAGTTGGTTAGCTTTTTAATTTTGCTTTTAGTTTTTAAACTTCAAGTGAAATTCCCTTTGGGGATAATAAATAATATGCCATCTTCAACGTTATTTATGTTTAAACAATTAATATAAGTTACTTTTCGTCAAGTCTTTGTGTGGTTTTGTATAAAAAGAAGTTATTTATTGATTCAATTGTTGACCATTGAAGTGATTATAGATGTCTTTCTCCTATGCTCAAGTTATACTCGTTTTAATTAATACCAGTTATTTTGCATCAACTCTTTGTATTAATTTAGTATAAAAGGAGGTGTCAGCAAGGTATTTGTTGATTTGTGTGCTGACCATTGAAGTGATCAGACGTGTTTTCTCCTGCGTTTAAATTTGTCTTGCTTTAATTTGTAATTGGATTTAAAATTATTTATAAGAATGTCGTCAGCGGTTGTACAACATGATATTTCTATTCAAAATGTTAGCAAGCGTTATCCCAACCGTTTTGCAACATATCGTATTGTAAACAATAATAAATGCCAGATGGATATTGCAAATTACTTGTCTAATAATACTTCTACAGTGATCGAGATAATTAAGAAAAGAATCGGTGTTGGAATAAAAGTAAATCTAACATTACGATGTTCATTTAAGAGAGGAGTTGGGCTTGCAGATTGGAATGTTAGGCCATTTCACTTCCCAACCAATGCACAGCTACTCACTCGCGGTGCTGATATTTCTGAATGGTACAAGGAGGATTGTAGAAAAATCATCAGTCTTGTTGATAAGTTGGAACATGCGACGGGATCTGGCTGGTCATTAATGAAAATTGAATACCTCGAAATTCGTCTCAATCATCGGAACATTCTAAGCCGTGCATCATCTTATATTCCACTTCCTAAATCAGTTGCAGTAAAAAGGCTGTTATTAATGTGAAAAACATAGATCAAATGTGTTTCAAATATTCTATGTTGACAAAATATATTAAGGTGAATCATCCAGAATATGCAAGCAATTATGTGCAGAATACATCATTGTTAAAGAAATACAATTGGAGTGGTATATCTTTTCCTACATCATTGGACGATGTGTCCATATTTGAAAAGAATAATCCTCGATCATCTGTTAATGTATATGGTTTGGATGAGAAAAATACTGTATACCCCCTTCGAATCACAAAGATTGAACAAAAAGATCATACTGACTTACTACTAATAACCGAAGGCGATAAATCACATTACTGCTGGATAAAAAATTTGGGGAAGCTTGTGAGAAGTCAGATTACTAAAGACCACTATCAAATGTTTATATGCCGTCGTTGCTTATGGTATGTCCAAGATCATGCCAAATACCTAGCTCATATACAACGTTGCTCCATCAATACTCCTGCTACAGTTGTTATGCCAATGGAGGAGAATAAAATATTGAAATTCCAACAATATAAACAGCAAGAATTTATACCATTTATTATATTTGCTGACTTCGAGTGTATCCTGAAGCCTCTAAACGATGAATCATATGATAATGATGTCAATGATGGAGAAATTATTAGTGATAATGATGATGACGATATAGAAATTGGTGGTAAGCGTCGAAAAAACCAGCATCAGGAAGGAAGTATGCAGAAATGTAAGCGGCAATGCATGGAAGATGGTTCATGTGGTAATATTCAAAACAAGTCTCAAAATACATCTGGTACTATTCCTATACAACAGCATGAAGCGTTTAGCTTTTGTTACTATATTGTGTCGAGATGTGAAGAAGGTGCCAGGTTTAATGTTACATCGGAGCCTAAAATGTATCGTGGCTGTAATGCAACTAGAAAATTCTGTGATTGGCTAGTGGAAGATGTGCGAAAAATAGAAAAGATTTATCAGAAAAACATTCCATTGCAGTGGACGTCTGAGGATTTGGAAGAATATGATGCTTCATCAGTGTGTCACATTTGTGAAGAACCTCTAAATAATGATAAAGTCGCAGATCATTGTCATCTAACTGGGAAATTTCGAGGTGCGGCTCATTCAAAATGTAATTTAGAATACCAGCTTCCTAACTTTGTTCCTGTATTTATTCATAATCTGAGTGGATATGACGCTCATTTATTCATTAGGGATTTGGCGTATGATGATCAGGACATCGAGGTGATACCGAATAGTGAAGAACGCTACATATCATTTTCAAAGCGCATTTCAGAAAAAATGAAAATACGATTCATAGATACATTCCGTTTCATGGCGTCAAGCCTTGAGAAGCTAGCTAGTTATTTACCTGATGGTTTGCTCCATCATACAATCAGAAACATTGCATCGCCTGATTTACTTCCTTTATTTCGTAGAAAGGGTGTTTTCCCTTATTCATATGTGTCATCATGGGAAAAATTGGATGAAACAAGTTTACCTGAAAAGGAGCATTTCTATAATTCCCTGACAAAATCAAATATTAGTGAAGAAGATTACTCACATGCATTAAATGTGTGGGATGCATTAAATGTTCAAACACTCGGGGAGTATAGTGATATATATCTAAAGACAGATGTACTTCTACTGGCTGATGTTTTTGAAAACTTCAGAAGCGTTTGCTATAAAATTTACAAATTGGATCCTGCATGGAGTTTTACTGCTCCTGGATTGGCATTTCAAGCAATGTTGAAGTTGACAAAGGTTCAATTGGAGCTCCTAACTGATTATGATATGGTTTTATTCTTTGAAGCTGGAATACGTGGTGGTATGTGTCAGTGTGTGAAACGTTATGCTAAGGCGGACAATTCATACACTAACAGTTGTAATAATAGTTACAGTAATGATGATAATGATGGTAGAAATGGTACAGATAACACTTTCATAGCATATTTGGATGCAAATAACCTCTATGGTTGGGCCATGAGTGAACCTCTCCCTATGAATGGTTTCAGATGGCTTAGCCAGAAAGAAATAACAGAATTAAATATTATGAAGATAGCTGATGATGGATCCATTGGTTATATGCTCGATGTGGATTTGGAGTATCCAGCAGATTTACATTTAGCACACAATGATTTACCACTATGCCCCGAGGCTAAATCAATTAGAAAATGTGTGAAATTAGTTAATACATTAGAAAATAAGTACAACTATATTATTCACTATAGAAATCTTAAACAGGCAATTGAATTAGGACTAAAATTACAACGTGTACATCGTGTCATTTGTTTCAATCAGTCGGCATGGTTGAAGCCTTACATTGATTTAAACACTCTACAGCGGAAGCAGGCTACCAATGAGTTTGAGAAGAACTATTGGAAGCTTATGAATAACAGTGTTTTTGGCAAAATGATGGAAAATGTTAGACATAGAATTAATATGCAGCTTATTATAAATGAAGTAAAATTTACTAAACTGGTTGGAAAAAGTAATTTTAAGGATCGAACAATATTTAGTGAGCAACCATTATTGGCTGCGGTACATTTAAATCCTTCAACAATTAAATTTAATAAGCCTATTTACATTGGTATGTCTATTTTAGATATTAGCAAATTAAAAATGTTTGATTTTCATTACAACATAATGAGTAAAATGTATAAGAATATTAATCTTTTATACTGTGATACTGATTCACTTATTTATGAACTTAAAACACTTGATTTTTATAAAGATATTAAAGATAATGCTCAGTATTTTGATACAAGTGATTATCCAAAAAGTCAGCCATGTTATTCATTAGAAAATAAAAAAAAGCTTGGTGTATTTAAGGATGAATTAAATGGCACTCCAATTAGTGAATTTGTTGGATTGCGTCCAAAAATGTATTCTATAAGTATTATTGATAGTAGAGAAATTAAAAAATGTAAAGGTGTACAGTCTTCTATAATTAAGAAAGAACTTAATTTCATAGATTATTATAATTGTGTGAATGGTGTGTGTGGGAAATTATGTGATAATTATAAGACATATTACAATATTCAAAGTCGTCAACATATACTGTATACCCTAGAACAGAATAAAGTAGTATTAAGTGGTAATGATGATAAAAGAATAATATGTAGTAATAATGTAGATACAATAGCTTATGGAAATTCTATGTATAATCAATTCCATACAAATTTTAATGATGTTTTAGCTGAACTAAGAGTGTGTATATTAAATAGAAATATGTATATTGCATGATTACATGAAGCTGTGTATTATTATTAAGTATAATTTAGACATTGTATATTTTTAATTTTACTATGTAATAAAATTTTCTATTAACAATTATTTTTATTTTTTTAATTTGTTAGATTTTGGAATGTGTGGAGGCTTAAAATAATGTGTATAAACTTATACAAAGTGTATAGAGATTATATTATTTTTAATTAAAGAGCATGTATGTAGTAAAAATTTAGTGCTTTTCCCTAGGATGTATTATTTTCCATTAAAGTTTATTGTTTTTTATCTAAAATGATGAGATTTGTACTAAATTGTGATATTTTACCATAAATTGATAGTTTGCACCTAAAATGGGGGTATTTTGTGTAAAATGGATTGATTCCTTTAAAATTCAATGTTTTGTACTAAAATATGAGTGTTATAGCCTTAAATGGTGTAATTTGTATGAAAAGAGTGATTTTAGTTTAAATTGAGCGCTTTTCTATGATACTAGATTTATCTAATCCCTGTTTATAACGTTTGGAGGTTTGCTGCAGAAATTTATAGTTCTTATATCCTAATAGATGTATTGGTGCAACAAAGGAGATGGGTTATTCAAGTGATGGCTCTATTAGGCTGAGAAAATGTGATTAATAGAATTTCTGAGTTGTGATTATGTTTGTCAAAATAATAGAATTTGTGTGAGAGGAAGAAGCTGTGTCTCATCAAGCTTACAAATACTACTTGGTAATTAAATTGTTTATTGTGCTCATTGCATTGGTAGTTATAATGTGATCAAACAAAATTAGTTCTTATACATTGTTGTTGTACAGTAAACGATTACACCAACAGACATGAGTAACTCTTCAGCATCTGAATGCTTACAATCGATTTGATTTTCTAATTTAAATTCATACTAAACAGCTGTATATTAGCAGGGTTACATCAAATCTGTTATGATTAGTAATTTTTGGGGGTTAAATATTGTTTCATTACATTAGAAAGTGTATGCATGCACATACATGGTTATGTATGCAAACACATCAACATCATCATCATTATCATCATTGTTACATCACATGCACACCATTACACTACACACATGTTCATACACTCACACACATGTACGCGTGCACACATTTATAGTACATCACACATATTTAAGCATATAAGCTCCACACACATGTTATTGTGATGGTAAGTTCTAACTCTCATACACTGAAAATAATATAGAGTTATATGTAATTAAATAGTATGCTCAACATACATCAAAAGCAATTGAGATATATGAATAATAATACACAAGTTAGTGTTCTAATCAGTTTCTTTTTTCTCAATCATCTACTTTGATTACTCATATGCAAAGCATCTCACTGGAAACAAATGGGTCAGAAAGGGTTAGTACTGTGGTTGTTTGGCTGAATATATGTGAAGTACCCCCAAATTCTAGAGGTTGAAACACTCCCCCTCATAAAACTTTAGTTTAGTGTTTATTTTTATTTTTTGGTTAGACATACATTAATGTACCTTTCAAATTATACAAACACATCAGATTGGTATGGGGTTAGAAAAATTATGAGTTGCTGGTTAACACTAGAACATATTCTCAAAGCATACACAACTAGAAATAATTAGTACCAGTTAATAAATTATTACATTAGTCAGACAATGATAAATGCATCATCAACACACATGGAAGCATCAAATACACTAAGCAACTCAGTATGGGTTAGAACAAGTTTTAAAGGTGGGTGGTTAATGATAAAATATAATCTCAATATAAATGGAAACATGAACAGCTAGTACCAGTTAGCAGATTATTACATTGGCCAGACAATGATAAATGCATCATCAACACACATGCAAGCATCTAAATATACTAAGCAACTCAGTACAGGTTAGAAAAAAGTTTTAAAGATGGGTGATCAATGATAAAATATAATCTCAATATAAATGGGAACATGAAACGCTAGTACCAGTTAGCAGATTATTACATTGGTCACACAATTATAAATGCATCAACACACATGCAAGCATCTAAATACACTAAACAACTCAGTACAGGTTAGAAAAATTATAAGTGGCTGGTTAGCACTAGAACATATTCTCAAAGCATACACAACCAGAAACAACTAGTATCACTTAATAAATTATTACATTGGTCAGACAATGATAAATGTATCATCAGCACACATGCAAACATCTAAATACACTAAGCGACTCAGTACAGGTTAGCAAAATTATAAGTGGCTGGTTAAAGTCTCCTCTTAATCTCTATATCAGTCGAGTGGTGTTACTGAGTGAGAGAGTCCATATACAGGTGTCTACAGAGAAAGCAGGTGGTTGATTTGTATATGGTGGACGTTGAGATATATGGTTATTAGTTTGTAACAGTGAAGATGTAGCAAGCAGATGGATGCAATTGGAGTAGAACATGACGGTGCAGTGTTGAACTCTTACTGGATGGTTTGATGTAAAAACGGCGTGTTCATTTGATTATGTATTGACTCTTGATTAGTTGTGTAAAAGGGAGGCGTGGTCAAGAGACTAAATACTCGCTCCTGATTGGCTCTTCTCCTAGAAGTGACGTTTTCTATCTACTGATATATCAGTTATAGCATCATTATCATAATTTTTGAGAGAATACAATTATGACGATATTTTAAAACAGCCGCTTATCGATTCTGTTACAAGAGATGAAATAATTATTCGAGGTCCTTTACGTTACAAAATGAGCAATGAAAACTACCCAAGGCAGTATGACGGCCGTCGTTTTTCAATTAGCATTTTGAAAGAGTAATGCCAAATGGGGAAACATTCAAAAGAAAATGGCTCGTATACTCTAAATCAGTGTATACAGTGTATTGTTTTTTCTACCGTTTATTTAATACAAATCCCCCCTCTAATTTGGGAAAAGAAGGATTTGATGACTGCAGGCACGTACCAACACGTCTCAACAGTCAAAAAATTCCTCAGATCACCGACGTGCTATGAACAGTTGGATAGAAGCGTCGATTAGTCTGAGGAACTTCAGTGGAATAGACAAGCTCTTGCAAAAACAAATTGAAGACGAGAAATATCGGTGGGTTGCTATCCTCGAACGAATGATAGTATTTCTCTTAGCGGTCAATAATTTGCCGTTTAGAGAGAGCTTTGGATCTGAAACTTTATACACTCCTAATAATAGCAACTTCCTGGGCTTAGTACAACTACTAGGAAAGTTTAGTAATGTAATGATGGAACACCTTCACCGTGTTGTAAATAAGGAGACTAATGCCCACTATTTTGGAAAACGGATTAAAAACGAGTTACTTGACTTACTTGGAAGTCAAGTTCGAAGTAATATTTTAAATACGGTAAAATTAGCTAAATACTTCTGTATCATGCTGGAATGCACTCCTGATGTAAGCCACGTTGAACAACTAACACTAACATTCCGTTTTGCCGAGACTGATGAAGAAGCAGCCAAAGTATGAAAGTGTTTTGTTGCTTACAAGTCGGTAAGTGATTTTTCTTAAGCAGGACTCGCTAGCTTCTTTCTTGATACGACTGTACAAGAGTTTGATTTCGACATGAACGATTGTCGAGGACAAGGATATGATAATGGTGCAAACGTAGTAAGAGTAAACAAAGGTATCCAAACCAGAAATCTTAACTAATATCTTCGAGCAATTTTTAATCCATGTGGCTGTTATAGCCTGAATTTGGTGACAGCAGATGCAGTCACAACATCTGTTAAATCAGTTTCTTTATTTGGATTTCTCCAAAGACTGTTTGTTTTATTTTCTGGATCAACAAAACGATGAGAAATAATATCCAAGTACATAGAAGGATTATCCCCGGAAAGAAGTTCGCCAAACTCGCTGGGAGAGTAGAGTTTCTAGCCTTGCTGCTGTTCGCTTTCGCTACTCTTCAGTTTGTAATGCCCTTCTAAATCTTCACGAAGAAATAAATGATTCAGTTGCAGCATCAGAAGTCTTATCACCGGTACAGAACATGGAGCAATTTGAGTTCATATTTACTATGACGGCTTGGTAAATATGTTATACTGTTTCAAGTAAACATTGTAAGTAAGGCTGTGCAGTCGGAAACTATGAATTTACCAAACGCTCGCAATTGCTGAAAAACTGCATGGAATTTGTGAAACAGTACCGGACTTTTTCATCTACCATAATAATAGCTAAGGAAATAGCGTCCCAAGCTACGGTAGATCCGATTTTTAAACCAGTCTGATCCCGAAAATAGAAATCGTTATTTAAATACAAAGCCGTAGATGAGATATCAACTGATCCCGAAGAATTATTTAAAATAAACGTTTTTTACCCGATGATGGATACAACTGAGAATGGATTGGCCAGCCGATTTAGACAACTCTGTCAAAATTCAAAGATACGTGTGGTCATTTTTATACAACATCAAAATAATTCGTGAAAAATCGATATTGGAAATAGCCCGTGCTGATTTGTAAATTAGTTTAACCGGTGGAGAAAAATGTGATGTGTTTGGTTGCGAATTGGTTGAGGGACTTATGAGCCTGAACCCATTATTAAAAGATTTTCAGTCAGCAGAGCCATTAAAAGTTCTTCGACTTATAAAACAAAATGATTGGCAGGATATTTTCCCGGATGTGTGGACAGCGCTTTGTATCTTGCTGACTGTAGCTATACTGTCGCTAAAGGAGAACGAAGTTTCAGTAAATTAAAACTTATAAAAGCTTACTTACGATGTACCATGTGTGTCAGGAAAGACTATCAGATCTTGCAATTTGGTCTATAGAAAATGCTATTGTCCAGAAGTTAAATTATTCGGAATTCATAAAAAAATTTGCAAGCACAAAAGCTAGAAAGGTGGTCACCTAGGTTTTTTTATAAAATTGGTTGTTCTTTTACTTTAAAATTGATTACTGTCTGCAGGATAACAGTTTAAATAAAAGTTCTCAAACAAAATATTAGCTGTTATTATTTCTCATTTGACAAGTTGACATTAGGATATTCCTATAGATGTTTGGTCGGTCTGATACTGTTTATACATAAAAAATTAGATTCCCTTTCGTCTGAACGTAAACTATGTAAAGTATAATCACGGATAAGCAATTGCATAGAAAGAACGCTAAGTTTTATATTTGGAATGGTGCTATTTTGAGATCTCGAACAACCTAAAAATTTTGTTAGGTCCGCCATTCCATGTATGTATGTATGTTTATACTCGGCCCTTCGTGCTTCGGTCTGGGGCACTATCGGACCTCCAGCTTTATCACTTCTATACTTCGTATAAAACGATAGTCACATTTTGGGACAAATTTTTGTGACGGAAAAAGTAAAAGGAGTCGAGCTAAGAATGACGTTGCAATTAATATTATATATATATATATATATATATATTAATTACAACGTAATTCTTAGGCTACCCCCCATTCGAAAAAATGTTGCAAAAAATGTCCTAATTTTATGTAACGTTTGTTATATTTTATAGGATTTTTGTTATTGTTATTTAAAAAATGTCACAATTTTATGTAACGAAAAATGTAATGAAACAATATCTTAATTTTATATAATGAAAGTTATATGTTAAGATAGGATTTTTGTGATTATGTTTTGTTTTTCTTTTTGTGTTGATGCCAGTAAAAATTACGTTGTAAATTTTGATCATTTCATACAAAGTATAGAAGAGAAAGAGACATAAATGATAGCAAGAGGGGTCAAGGGGCACAGCCCCTTGCGAGGCCAAAATGGCCGAGTTTATATATATGTATATATATATATATATATATATATATATATATATATATATATATGTATATATATATATATATATATATATATGTATATGTATATATATATGTATGTGTATATATATATATATATATATATATATATATGTATGTATATGTATATATATGTGTATATATATATATATATACATGGGCGTAGCTAGAGGAGGGCAATAGCGGGCAGTGCCCACCCTACAAACTCGTTGCTCCCTTTAGAAGAATCCTCTAAATGTCACGCGGAGAAAAAGTTGAAAAGTGTAAAAGTACAATGTACTTTGAAATTGGTACCGTGATTATTACAATAATTTCCTATGCGCATGCAGGCTATCTAGTGACGCTTTGCAAACAATTCTAATACAGGAGCAGTAGACTAAGTAGACATCAGTATTGGCTTTCGATTATTTAAAAGCTCCCTCATTGATTACTTTCAGACTGTACTCACTTAACGTCGGAGTAAGTTGCACCGTCTGAACGTAGTCACTAAGAGAAGAGAACTTTTAAATAACTGAAAGCCAGCACTTTAAATGTGCTTAAAAATATGTGTCCTACCAAAAATCTCTTAATGCTGGAGATGTCTGTCAGCAAGTGTTCTAAGGCAACAGGAGAAAGAGGTTATTCAAAATAGATAATACTCATTGAAACTCATTGATGTTATACTGGCTCTTGTCCGCCAGAGTTTGCCTCTAAGAGGACATCAAGAAGACAAATCATCTGAAAATAGGGGCAGTTTCTTGAAAATTTCTCAATTGTTTTCAAAATACGACAAAAAATTTTCTCTCCGCTTTGAAAAACATTTTAAAAGAATTCAAAATTAAATTATTGAAAAAACAGCATACCTAACTATGGAAGAAATCGTAAAAGAAGTGAGAGAATGTAGTTTCTTTTCCTTGGGTGCAGATAAGGTGGAATGCTACAAAGAAGAACAACTATCAATCACCATCAGATATGCGCAGTCAAGTTAAATATTGTAGAAAGATTTATTTGTTTTATCGATTGTTCTACGTCTAGAGGTGCGCAAGAACTGGCTACGCTAATTTTAGAAAAATGAATAAAAAGCAATTAAGTGAGATTCCGATTATTGCTCAATCTTATGAGGGCGCTAGCATCATGTCTGGAAAATTTTGAGGCTTGCAAGTGATTATTACAAAATTTAATCCGTATGCCATATATATATCCATTGTTTAGCATACAAACTAAATCTGGTGGTTGCTGATTCGTGCGCAAATATTTCGTTAGCAAAAACTTTTTTCAGCGAAATCGAATCATTACACAAACATTTTTCACATCCCGGTCATCATGCCAATCTTAAAAAGATACAAAAGTCCCTAGAAATAAATACAAGTCGCGAAATGGGAAGTTTAAGAACTACAAGATGGAATTGTCGTTTTGAAAAATGCAAGACAGTATTGACCAATTATGAAGCGATTAAGTTGACTTTAGATTAAGAGATTACAGATAATCGTGACAAACACGTTGTAGAAGCACTGGAATTGCTAAATACCATAAAAAAAAAAACAAAAAAAAACACGGGTTTATAGTATCAATGCATATATTTCACTCCGTTTTTGATACTGTAAATGTACTGAACAAATTTTTTCAAACTCAGAATGCAACTATAGGCCAAACTAGTGATTTAATAGCAAGTACAATACAAATTATTAATGAATCTAGAAACGAGTTTAAAATTTATAAAGACATCGAGCTATTTAATGAAAAACATGAAATATCACTAGAACCTATTCGAATTTCAAAAAGGAGACGCGTAGAAATGGACTTTTACACCGAAATAACTGTTGGTAAAAGTAAAACTTTGGATTTGCCTTCTGACACGCAACCCAAGGACTACTGGAAAGTGGTGGAAAATAAATATTTATAACCGGGTTATAGACAACATAAATGCCATCTTAAAACTGCGGTTTGAAAATCTACCATTACCAAAGGCAATAGACACATTTCTTAAATTAGATATGGAGAATGCAGATGATTTTATTAATAATTTCAAGAAAATTTTAAAAATTGATCCTGTAGCACTAAATGCGGATGCTACAATAATGAAAAGCATGCTCCAGTTAAAAAAGGTTGTGGAATAAATGCAGAAAATTAAAAAAAATCATATTAAAAAAGTAATTTTGCTCTAACTAGTACAAACTGCTTCAAGCAGCGTTAGCGCTTCCAGTGAGCTCCGCCAGTTGCAAAAAAAGTTTCTCTGCAATGAAGTAAGTAAAAACGTGGTTAAGAACAATTATGCTCCAATATAGATTTTCACACCTGTCTTAGTCCTACATATAATAGAGAATGAAATAGTCAAAAACACCATAACTTCTGAGGCAATCTTGAATCGGTTCAACAAAAAACACCGAAAATTGAACCTTACATAAGAAATTTATAAATCAGTAAAGTATATTATAATAAACTGTATCTTATTTTGAAGTATTTCGATTCTTTGCTACGGGGATTTGCATAGTATTTGAAAATTAGCTGATCTGTAAATAAAAGCCCTTTTTACATAAGCTGTTATTTATTTCGGTTATATATTTATTTTTGAGTTATTAATTTTATATCAAATTTTTAATATAATACGATTATATGTGCGCACATACATATACATATATAAATGTATATATATATATATATATTTTTTTTTTTTCAGCTGGTCAGCTGTCCCTCCCCCCTAGGAAAAATTCCGAACTACGTCCATGTATATATATATATATATTAATTACAACGTAATTCTTAGCCCCCCCCCCCACCATTAGAAAAATGTCTCAAAAAAATATTCCAAAAATATGTCCCAAAAAAGTGTCCCAATTTTATGTAACATTTGTTATATTTTAATTTTTACCGACTTTATATGTATATTAATTACAACGTAATTCTTAGGCCGGCCTCTATTATAATTTTGAACGAAAAATGTCACAATTTTATATAATGAAAGTTAAATGTTAGGATTAGATTTTTGTGATGATATTATTAAATTCATATGGACCGATTTAGAATTACGTTGTAAATTTTGATCATTTTATGCAAAGTATAGAAGCGAAAGAGACAGAAATGTAAGCGAGAGGGGTCAAGGGGCGCAGCCCCTTGCGAGACCAAAATGACCGAGTTTATATATATATATACACACATATATCAGTTTCCCTCCCATTTAGATCAAATTCTTATTCGACTGGATACGATCACATTGGTGAAGAGAAATAAATACTCTGAGTAATACACGATGAATTAAAATATTACACACTCCCACAATAATGTCATAAATAAAGAGAAATTAAATACTGAAAATTAAGCAGTTTGTTTGTAATAATTTGATGGAAATAGAACATAACAATAAGCGTAATAAAAGTCCTTAAAAGGGCTATTTCTAGATTTAGGATAAAACAAACGAAAAAGGAAATGAAAAAAGAGGAAATTATGAGAATAATACGATATACAAAGACAGAATGAAGACGAAGAATCAAACTAAAACGAAAAAGCAATTAACCAAGCAGATGCCGAATTATATCACCGCTAATAATTAAGAATGCATATAAACAAACCATAACCTTAATTTTACGCTGTAGTAGGCAAACAATGACCGCCACAGATAACGGAAATAACGAGGTGTAATTTAATAATATAGAGAAATGAATAAACCAACTTAACAAATATAAAAAATAATAATTTAATTACGGATATTACAAATACAATAAAATGTTATGAAATAATTAATTATAAGCATAGAAAATAATATAGGTACACATAACTAAATCCGTACCTGTTTGTCAGTACTTAAATATAAAATAAATAAACACCAAGATAACAAATAAAATAAGTATAAAATAATTTACTTTAATAAATTAAAATAAATACCTTATTTTAGAAACGTTTTCAGGCATGGCTCATCAATACAATACAAACTTATTTTGTTTGTTATCGTGGTATCTATTTGATTTATATTTTTGTAATTTAGGTAGCCTATAAATGTTTAAAGTTATATACCAAAAGATGTTACCTGTTTTTTCCAGTTTACTTCTAAATAAGCGAAAAAACTGTTTCCTAGTATAACAACGAATTCAAAATTTATTTATAAAAAAATAGAATAAATTTTGCTTTTAGCCTGTTAAAAAGTAATAAAAAAGTAGGGTTAATATTACCACTTACTTTGAAATTATTTAAAATAATTTTATTACTGTTCGAAAAACTTCTTACTGAATGTAAGCTTTAATTTTTGAGAATGACAACAATCTTACGGACTTACTTATTTAACGTCGTATATTTTTTAGTTTTGGAACAAAAAATATCGGTTGTAATTTTATAAATTTCTCGCCTCTTTACCCACAAAAAATTAAAATGCCCCCGTTGTTAATTTCTTTTTTTTATTATATTTTACCATGAGACATGTGTAACTCTACATAGGTTATTACGGCTGACGGCAATTACTAAAGGTTAAATGACTGAAGCGACCTGATTTGTTTTAATATATGCCAAAGTTTTGGCGACCGTTGCAGGGGCATTGACGAGAATCTTTTGTAAAGGAAAATTTAGGTTAAAAGACAAGCGGAATGTTGCAAATTTAGTACAAGTTAAAAGTGTATGGTGAACTGAAGGATAACATGGTTGGGAACAGAAAGGACTGGTTGTGGGAGGCGAAGTCCTGTGGAAAACGTAGTCATGAGACAAAGAAAACTAATTGACTGAAGAGTTCTTTTTCATAAATATTAAATTTTAAAATGTACATTGCTTTTATATTTCATATGGGGTATTTCTATAAAAACGTATAGAACGGTGTTCTCATACATAATCAAAGGACATGCAAAAACGGATGAAAATTAACTAAAATAATCTATCTTTTATCCAAAATTAAAATTAAATGTAATACATGTATTTTTTCAATTTCTGCTCGATTCCTGGATGATGAAATTTTAAAGTATATCTGAAAAGATCAACAATTTTAAAGATGAAAAACTGCGGTAGTTAGTGTAATATTAATTGGTGTCAATATTTAAGGCGTTAAGTTTGAAAATATCAGTCTACTGTACTATGTTGGTAAGGCAAGTTGATTTCGGATCTTGTTGCTCCGTAAATTAGGTACTACAAAAAATTAACCAAATCATACTTTTCCAGCCAGCACGATGGAATTGAAGATAAAATGCAATGTAAATTATGTATAATTTCTGTAAAGTGTGTATCAATTTCCTAAAATTTATGTCCACTACCCCACAACGCTTTCATGAAAAATAAATTAGAAAAAAAGATGCCAATGCCTTAATTTACTATTATATACAGTACTAACATAGATTTGTGAATCAAAACTTGGAATTTATATATATATATATATATATTTTACCACTTCAACAAGAACAAGTCATGCATCCGTATAAATCTAAAAAAATTAAAATTTGAAATTTTGTGGTCAGCATACGAATTGTGTAATACGCGAATGAAAATACAATGTCTGCTTTCTGTAGTCTATTTACTATTTTAAAAATTAGCTTGACATTTAATTTTTTCTTACTCACTTCTTATGTGTGCTTTTCTATTACTGTTTCTTTGTACTATACATGTGTATATGTATATACCTATATATATATATATATATATATAAATATATATATAGGTATATACAGTAAACTAAGAGATTCCCCTTTTAAAGGCCGTCTTTTTGGAGCCCCAGCAAAATTGATTTAAATAATGATGCTTTATAACCCTTTTGTAGCAGATTCAACTTATTATAACAAATGCGGACATTCCTAAGGGTTAAGAAAACTGACCTAATGGTGAAATATGAGCCAAAAACAAAAATAAATAAACAGGGGGATATACTTTTGATAACAGGCCTGCAGTATTAATCATTTCAGATTTTTATATTTTAAATTTTTGCAATACAGCATCTTTTTGCAAAATTCAGGTCGGAATAATATAAAAGATATTTATTAGCGAAAGAAATTAACGCTTTAAAAGCTGTCACGTGACTATAACAATTTGTAAAAATTTCAGAGCAACAGGTTTTCCATTAGATCTTTTTTTTTAGTAAATTTCATGTAAAACAATTTATAGTTATCTAAAATTCTAAATTTTTTAATAAAATAACGCACAATCACATCCTATAGCAAATAACCGGAAATTGTTTCACAAATATTTTTTGATAGTTTTGTATATTTTTCAACAAGAAATCAGTATGTACTCTTATATAGATTTTGACTTTTTGAATAAACTCCTCTAATAATATATTCCTTTTCGTAGCGCGTAGGTGTCCATTATAAAGAAATTTCACTGATGTTTCATATTTTTTATTATAAATAGTGCTTTAATCGTATATAGTTATAAAATTAAAGCGAATGTATATTTGTTCAAAATTTGTCTTTAACATAACGAGCGGTATACTACTCAAACTATACACAAATACGTAGTTAAATATATATTTTTCCGTTAATGCAACCATGGAGGAATTAGAGCTAGAGAAATGAACCCAAAATTAAAACCATCAAAGTATCCTAAAAAAAAAAATAATATCAAAAGTAGTTATACTGATTTAGCAGTATGTTTGAAGAACGTCATGAAAAAACACCAAAAAAAAAAGATGTACATATATATATTTCAAAAAGTGATAACACAATTAACTCCGCAAAAAAAAAAGACAAAAGATAAACATCGTAAATTTAAAAATTTTATAATACATATTACAGTATTTTCTAACTGATTGAAAATGAGTCGCCAACGAAATCAGACAATTATAAATTTGAATTTTATTTACGAGTTTGGTAGTGAATTTATTTGTTTTTAAATCAATTTTTGCTCAAATACAGTTTATACTTAATATTATTTTTTTTTAAATTTATTTTCATTTTTTAACGTAAAAAAGTTAACTCGCAATACTTTAATTGATGGACAATAAAATGAGCTCAAACTTGATTGGATAGTTCTGATTGCCGCGTAACACGAGAGAAAAGTATATAACGATTATTCAAGGGCATCGCCAGCTAACGTCCCAGGGGGGGGGGGGGGGAGCAAGATGAGTTTCCAGCCGCCAGGAGGGCAAGATGATAGAAAGAGGATATGAGTTATAGGAAAAATAAAATTTATAAGTTGAAAAGGCTTAATATTTTATTAAACAAGAATAAAATCTTAATTAAAACATAATTTTCGTGGGTTTCTGGCAAATTGCTCATGATTACGCGCCTATGAATACTCATCATGGCCAGTTGATTAATAAGTTTCAAGGCTCCAGGGGGGAAGTTGCCCCCCCTGCCACCGCTGGCGACGCCCATGCGATTATTAACATGAAATCGGTAAAAACGGAAATATTTTTGGAAGCAGTTTGATCAGTTATCCAGGCATATATCATGCGCTATAAAATGGAAAGGAGGGGATAAAAACAAAATTTCACTAACAACATATTCAATAGCATTAACTGGAATTATTCTGCAAATAGTTTTAAAAAGAATAATAATAATAATAATAATAATAGTAATAACAAAACAAAACAAATAAACGGTCTACAAAAAAAATATATATACATATATATAATATATTTCTTTACGTTTTTATATAAAATGTAATTTTATTATGTATATATTTTTGCATAGAGTATATTAAAATTCTAAATTATGCGTGAGTAGATGACGAGACTACATCGCTATAGGTATATTATATCGATTTTGATGCCACGCTAAAGAAAACAAAGATATTTTTATTGATGCAAATATAGAAAAGAAAAAAAAGATCAGCGAAATCCACCGATTGCGGAAAAATCGATGACAGAAAAATGCTATCTACAAGTTTAATTGGCAACACGTTAAAGTAAAAACTTCCCAGATTTACTTGTATGATTCATACACTATAAACACAAGAAAAAGAAAATGAAAGAACCTGTGTTTATATTTTAATTTATCTTACGTCACAAGAATAAAGATAAACTGTAATTATCTTAAAAGGTTTTTAAACTGATTATTCTCTTACGTAACACACAGACGCGGTAAACAATTTTTGTTTGATGGATTTTTTAAGTTATTCCTTTTTATTTATTTATTTTCATTATTTTTCACACTGGTTTCCTCCGCGGAACGGTAACTCGGAAGGAATCCCTTCATCTGTCGATTCCGTGATAATGTATACTTCGGGAGAGCTTGTGTGTATATAGTAGTTGAATCGATTTAAACAGTATCCGTGGTTTGTATATGTGGAAGTGGTGTGCGCATGCGTGTACGGTGTTAAGGCCCTAGTCATAAGTCGGTGATTATCGCTATTTCGCTTCAGTTTATCTTCAATTAATTCCTTACGGTTGGCGGTTGTTTGGGTGTTTCACTCTGGTGAAGCCGAATATTTCATCCGCGTTCGAACGAATAATAATTACTGTTAGTTGTGAATTATAGTTTTGCGAATAATCTGTTTTTTTTTTTTTTTTTTTTTTTTTCTTCTTCTAATATTAAGAAAGAAACGCTGTTTAGTATACCGTAGCGGCATTAAAAGATCAATATTTTTAAGTAGAAATACATATTCCGCTTTTGTTCCTGCATCTAACTACTGATACCGTATATTTTTCGGTAAGTTTTACATTTTGAAATTAACAACGGAAATAGTTATTTTGAATTTGCATTAATTACTCTTCCATATCGATAACTTTATTAACTTATTTACGCCTTTTTTGCAATATATAATATGTTTAGTTGATGTTTTACCGATTTTTACTGTACCGCTATAAAATTATTTTTGCATATTGTAGTTTAAACATTAAAATTTCGATATATTATTAAGATTTTTTTTGTATTCTTGTTTTCGTTTAATGTAAAAAACTGTAGTTCAAGTATTGCCGATAATAATTATTTTAAAGTTTTGTTCGAATCGAACTTAATCGATACGATAATCGAATTTAAAGTAAACAAAATTGTACTGCCGGCAGTTGACGTTGTTTCTATAATTTTCGTTTGTTATATATATTTAGGATCTTCATTGAATCGTATTTTATAAACTTTCTCTTAAAAACTCCCTTACTTCGTAGAGAATGCACGTAAATTTAATTATAAGTAAATATGATTATAAAATGAACCTATAAGATGGACCTAGTCAACTAGTAAGTAGAATATATTCTTTTTTATATTGGCAATAATTTCAGTGATTTTGTATAGATTTTGTTAACTTCTGTAAATTTCGAAAAGAATATTTATTATATACTAAAATTTCATTTGTAACCCTATTGATTTTTACGGAATTAGACATGCAAATATACATACATACTGGGTGCTTTTATATACATAATAATCGGTTCAGTGAGTTTTTAAATTAATTCAAATTATGTAATTATAAGGACGTGTATTACACAAAAAATTATACTTTTCGTATATATTTAAAAGCGGTGATTTAATTATTTCACTAATTGTACGTAATTTTTCACTCTATCTGATAACCGACAACGCAATCGAGGTCAAATTTTCTATTTATCATTTTGTTGCGCCGAATCAATGTAAATTTTTGTTCTTGATATTTTTTGAAAGGTCATCGTTCTAAATGATGAAGAGTTAGCGTTTCTGTTCGTCTCGTATATATTAATATGAGCTTATTTGATTACAAGTTTACAAGTGAATTATAAAAACGCATCGTATTATTATTGAACTTTAGGGAAAAAATTCATTTATAAATTAATAACCAAGCGATAAAAATAGAATGAATAATAAAGAGCGCGATGATCGTGTGTACGTGCTTTTTAGTTAATTTACGGTTTTATTCGTTGCACTGAAGTAAATCATTTTCTCGTTACATTTAGCGAAATTAATAGGTAGTGTATGTTGTTTTTGTGGAAAAAAAAAAAACTTTATAATGCCAGAAATGATTTGCAAAGGTGCCGCATATACAGACGAGCTTCTATTGGACAGAATTAGTTATGAAAGTTCTGTAATCGAAAAAAAAAAAAACAAAAAAAACATCCGTGTAAGTATGTGCGAATCCAAAATGTAAAAATGATTCGCGCGTCACAATATAAGTTGAATTTTGCATTCTTCCCGAAGAAAGTTATTATTCGATCAGTTAAAATATGGGTAATGTGTACGATTCCGGTGCAAATGGGAAAGTTGATTTTAAAATTGTTTTTTTCAGACGGTAAAACGAAGATCTGAAAGGTTGTAATGCGGTAAAAACTAACTTTCTGCTGATGTAAAAATTATTATTACAAAAGAAATGCTAAATTATAGTTATTTGTCAGCGTTTGTTGCTGTATGCGAAATTCGTGATAAAAAACGAAAAGAGGACTTGGTGTCGAGACCAGTGCTGCTGGTTGATCAGTTAAGTTCGGCTCATTCTCATTTTATTACTGTGTGGTGATTTTCAGCGAATGATTAAACAAACATTATTTCGTTAATTGTGTTTTCTCCTTAATTACCTAGTTGACGGCTAATTCAAAAATTTTACACAGTGTTGTATTGTATTCTTATAAAGTGTGCGAGCATATAGACGAAAAAATTTTATAAATACAATTGATTGGCAATTTCTTTTCAAAACTATGTACATTATATATTTTTTATATGTATATATGTGTATATTTATTTATTTATTTATTTATTTATTTATACTCCAACTTTACATTATTTTGAATGAAGAATATTTCATGTTTTTCTTCGTTTGACAAAAAATGTTTTCCCAGAAAAATTCGTCGTATTAACAGTTATCACACGTGTGTGTAGCGTTCGGTTTTCTTGTTTATCGCGTAAAAGATCAACCCAAAAAATCTGGCGCCACAGATTAATAACATTTCCTATTTTTTAAAGGAATTCGTTCAAGGGGATTTCTGTAACGCAAGTGTTGCTTTAATTATCGAACATGTTGTAGCGCGCGACTGTAAAACCTGTTTAGCTGGATTACTTCGTTGTTATTTCCTCAATACATGTGTTATCCGTGTAACATTTTCCGGTTGAGAATCGTGATTGTGTGTCGTGCAGTCGGTCAAGTGCAAGAGTTTCTTTTCCGAAAACTCGTGTGAGGAAGTTTACACGAGTTATTATGTTAAGTTTTTCTCGCCTTTCGATCAAACGCTTCCATAAAAGTAGTGTCCGTTACTCATTGCGCCGAACAGTGTATAATGCAAAATGTGAAATGTGTAGCGAATTCGCTGAGCGAGGATGTTCTTGCGATTAAGTTACATTATTAAATTGTTTTTTTTTTTTACTTTTTATAACCGTTGTTTAATATTTGTACTGTACTTTTAAGTATGTTTAAATGTAATAAATGTAATTAAGGCATTTCGTGTTTATTTAAGTTTTTGTACATTCTTAAATTTCGAAGTACTAAAAATCATTTTCTTTTTATTGTTCAAAAATTCGTCATTTCAGTAATTTATAAATTAAAATTAATAAATAATATAAATTAAAGCGAGAAAAAAATAAAATAATAATGTGAAGAAATTTGAATAACATAAAGCTAAACAAATGAACTTTAAACCTTTTTAATAAAAAAAAAACACCTCAAAATGTGCGTGGAACGTGTTCGTTAAAAAGAATTACTCTTAACGAAACGAGATAAGAAATATTTCTCGACTCGCATCTCTGTTTTGATACTCCCTAAATGAGCAACAAATGTACGCTGAGCCAACCGAGTTCGAATGCCGCTGTCGCACACTGAAACTTTCAAAAATTCCACTTCCGTGCTGGGTTAATGGCCATAGTTGACGCGCCACAAAAAAAAAAAAAAAAAAAAAAAAAACAAAACAAACAAACAAAAAAAAACCGCTGCTCGATTTTCGGACATTACACCATTCCATACTGTAATGGACAAATAGGTGGGAAACGTGATGAGAAGAGAGCGAATTGCTGTAAAATTTAACCGGAGCCATAAAAAACTCTGGAATATATATTACTGTTTTTGGTTTTTAAAGGCACACGAGATCGTTTTACATTTACATCTCTCGTATGATGTATTGTTTTTGAAGGTTTAAAAACCTCGAAAACTCATTTCGTTAAATTTTTAAGAATTAAAAAAGCAAAAATATTAAAATATTTATATTTCATTCATTCGTAAAAAATGAAATAGAACACTTTTTCCAGCTCTTAAAATACTCGGGGATTTATGATGAAACTCTTACACAGTTTCTTTTACTTTTTTTTTCTATTTGATATAATACTATATAAGGAAAAACATACGGCTGGACCAGGTTCCGATAAATAAGTAGTGATCACTTTGTTATTACTCGGAGACTTGTAAAATTTATGAAAAACAAATGATTACGTAATAGTCGGAAGAGCAGAAAAAAACGTAAGACAATAATTCATCGCTGAAACACATATCTTTTAGAAATTAAAGTATGTAATCAGTTTTACTTTTTTTTTTGGTTTTGGCAATAGTCGGCAGTACTTCTCTCTCGTAATAATGCTTGCGTCCTGGGATGGTGCGTTTTAATTAAATTAGTTAACTCCCAAAAAGCAATCGGAGCTTCTATTAATGAATTCTGCAGGATTGAAAGCAGCATGCCTAAAGTCTACAAACAAACAGACAAGAGATATATTATATCAACTGGCTGCAATTGCGAACGACCATCCTAAGTCGTATGCAAAAGAACTATCGTTAAACGGATGAGGAAACACCTAAAAGCAGATTAATCGAAGAGTTCAATTTCGAAAAATTTAATTACAGGGCATACCGACAAAAAACAAAAAAAAAACAAACTACAACTGGAAAACGAAAATCAGTGCCACCAATGGGAATGCCCGAAAGAAAGGAGAACTAACTGTTGGATCCAATTTTCCGTAGGGGTGACCGTGAGTGAAATAAAAACCACAGCGTGAGACGATGCACGTAGCCAACGTGCGGGCAGAAGAAGCGACTCCAGTAATGGTAGGTTGTGAATGCAGTGCAGTATCCTTATACAAAGTTCTACATGTCCGCGACTAGTGCCGTAAATCGATTTAAATTTCAAAAAGTTATTGGTGCGGGAAAATTTGATTAAGCTTTTGTGACGTACGCGATGAAGAAGAAAAAGAAGAAGAAGAAAAAAATCAGAATGAAAACATTTTATTATTTGCCATCTCAAAAAAAGCAGCTACATCAGTAGTTCGATGCCGCTTCAACATGCATGTGACCATATCGTGCACAGGCGCTCCGGTAGAAAGACGAGAATTAAATATCTTACGAGAACGCGGCCGTCCACTCTTGTCCATGTGTGCTGCGCCTCCTCGGTAAACAGAAAATTTATCGCAATGTCGTTGAACCCCGCGCCCTGCCTGGTTTTAGAATGTGTTCCCCATCGTCGCGGAAAATGAACGGCACGCGTAAAACTGCGTAATGAAATTATCGGAAAAATCGTGCCCGGGAAAATCAGACAAATGCGAGGGAATTTAGAAAACGAGAAAGTAAAATGAAAACTCGCGTTCGGTACTCGGTGCGAATAATGAATAATTCAAAGACCCGAAGAACATCTCTTGTCGCGTGTGCTTTTCCCGTTCTTATTTATCGTCTTCTACGTGTCACTTGCTTGTTCGATTTTTACTTACACGTTTCTGGCATTAGCCGCAAATCGGCTATATAAATTTTTGGTATAAACTAATTCCGACGAAGGTTCTAAATGATAATATTGTTTTTCTTTTCTTTTCTTTTCTTTTTTGAAAAGTTATTTAGTTGTTTGTTTTTTTTTTTTTTTTATGTAAGGTAAAATAAATGAGAAATATTTCGCCTATTTGGCTCTTTCCTAGAATTTATGAGTTTTTAAATAGAGATGCAGATTCGAAATATGAAAATTCGAAATGTTGTACCGGACACATTCCGATCAAATGTATAAACAGGACTTTTTTTAAACGTTTATTATGTGACTGAAAAAAGAAAAACTAAATTTCACGCGGGCTTTTGTTTTTGTGCCGAAAATAAGCTCCGTCGAAACAATCGTCGTTCTGTTTAAATACGATAGAGATAAAAGATGAAACATATTAAAAGTATTGCACCGAATTTTCTAACCGTTTTCCAATCAACTGCGTTGGTCCCTAATATTTGATACTACCGGGATCGATTTATGATATTTCAACTAAAAAAAATTCTTTTATAATTAAAAAAACATTTCTCGAAATTTTTAGATACACTCTATTAATTTACTCGAGTACACTCTTTAAGAGTGCTCCCAACGCAAACCGAATAAAAACAAAGGCCCAGTTCTAACACATTATTTTGGATGCCCCCGAACCAGAGTGCACTAGAAAAGAAGATGACTGGTAAAATATGTGATCTTTTTTTTCCTTGGGCATGCTAGCGACCTTGACCCGACAACATGACGAAACTAAATAGCCAAGCGGTCAGAAAGCCGGTAAAATATACATCGACTGCAATGTTTCAGATCAAGAGAACCTATACGTTTTTATAAATTATTGAAAGCCAGCAAAAGTCTTAATACTTTCGGGGCTCACTTCTCGCCTTCTTCAACTTTTTATTAATGCTAGCCACGTCTTGTTTGAATGTTCGTCCTCCTTTTTCTCGAACCTTCTCCCGGTTACCATGATTTATTACAGCTCGACCTCCACACTTCTTCGCCCTTCGTACTTTCCTCATTGAATCTAGTGCCTATTCTCGCCACCTTTATGTATCATCTCTGAATGACAATAATCTAGCCGTTCTTTAATTAGTTATTGGATCCCCCCCCCCCGGGGGGGAGATGGTTCATCGAAACAAAAAAATACTTTCGTTTCTAGAAAATTCGCGCTAAATATCCGCGAAAAAATATCCAACTCTTGCGCAACGTACAGGCGTAATATCGAGTCCATGTAGTTCGTAGTCTATAATTAGAGCCGTGCTAATTAGCAGATATGTTTTCCAGCGACTTAAACAACGTTGATTTTCCGCGTTTTATTTTTCTCACAGCTTTCTTCGTTTATTTTCGATTACGTACAAGAGACTGGTCTCACTGGTTTTTATTTCTTTTAATCTTCTAAAGAGAATAGCTTATAATAATCTTTATTTACCTTTTTTTTCCTTCTCTGTGTCCAGTTATGGCCTCCACTACGTTCTTCCGTTCTCTTTTTCCAAGCCTGGTAATATCGCAGTAATGCCTGGTTTTCCCTTTTTTTTTCTATTATTTGCTATTTGTTCTTTTAATTAGGTTAATCGTTGCTTGCGCGTTTCTTTTAGGTTTAGTTTCAGGTCAACATTTACTGATTCATCTTTCAATTCATTGATCATTTTACTTTCGGATTTATAGCGATAAAAACCCTCCATTCTCGGTATGTTGTTCAGTTAACTTCAATTAAAACACTTTTTTCTTGCTGTCCGAAGGTTTTACGGGACAATTCTCTAAATTTAGAATCAAAAAAAGAGCATAGCATTTGGAAGAATAGTACATGGCGGTTTTTAATTTTTTCTAGGCAATTCGGTGTAATTTTCACGTAATTGCGTGTTCACTCGATTTAATTTTGTATGTAAATTATATTCAACTTCGTGACTCGTAAAGAATAAAAAATAATAATAGAAAACCAAAATCAATGGCAGATTCGACGCGGAAATCACGTAAATGCAAGTGTGATGAGGAACTTCGGAATAGCCGCGAATTCCTTCAGTTCACGAAGGAAACATCTTTCGGTTGCAAAACTACCGAAAATGAGAAATTTGATGCATTTCTTCGATTCGTCGATTCGTCGATTCGAATAAACCGGCTGCGAAGAATGGTGCTGAACGAATTCGCGAATGGCGACAACGAAAACGAGATGTCTACGATGAAGCGGAAGGAATTCTTGTTGATCCTAATCCGGAAGTGCTGCAAAATGTCTTTATCGACGACCGGATGACAACCGCTGCCGCTGACAACCAATTTGACATTCGGTTCGATCAAAACAAATTTGGTGTTTCTTATGCTGTCTGGGATATGATGAAACACGTTCCCTTCAAAGCAACGAATTAAATCTGCGAAAAATATCCGCACTTAAATTCTAACCATATAATAAGGGTACGTGACCGACACCTGTTATAAATCTCATATACAAGAAAAAAATCTCCCCGTATGTGGCTACGATTAACGGTTTTCGTTACCCTCCGGATCCTTCTGATTTGCCGACACTTGATCCCGTTACACCGGGCAATTAGTATCACCACGTCGTCCATTTATGCAAATTCGTCGACTGTGTTTCACGCACGGATCAAAATGTATTGTTGGTCAAGGGTAGAGACTTTAATTTGGATTTAAGAGGACCGCCGCACGGACCGGAATTTATTCAATTCCGACTTAGGATTATAACTAAACAACCCATATCTACCCGACGAAACGGAAAAATAAGTGATGCTGTACTCTCTCGTTAAATTGGATAATCTCGAAACACGTGAATATGCATACTACAGTAGCCATCGTTCACTATTACCTACAACTTGCAATTATGCCGAATGTTGTAAATGATGATAGATAATACAAAATAAAATTAATTAATCGTGGTACGCTTTGAGATTTATTCTCTTTTACTTGCTCTAGCTATTTTTTTGAATCTATTAAATCTCAAAGACATATATTGTATATATTTCGGCGAGTAACGTGGAAATTTTTCGATTTTTTTTTTTTCGCTCTTTTTCGTTATTCACATTGTACAGATGTATCATCTCTGGTAGATTATTATTCAAATCGTCGTGTGGGGCGTATTTTAACCGTATTTCCGAGGAGGGCTTCTGACATTGCGAAAATTGCTGACTTACTAACTAGATCAGAAAATGTAAAATATCATGGAAGTAATATAAAGGAACGGAAAAAAATAAAGAACAGGAAAATGATACTGTGCTAGAGTTGAAAAGGCTCTCGCAATTCTTCGACGACTGCATTAAATAATATTAAGGATGATCGGTACATCTCTTTGTTAATATCATGTAACGACTACGGGCCGCGATCTTAGGCGTAAGGGGCGGCATAATAAATATGAAAATGAGAGGAGCGTGTTGATTAAGATTGCCGTTACCTTTCGAAAGGCGGTATTTTGATCGGGGCCATTATCGTACGCAAATATGCAAAATTGTTCGAAATCAACGAAAACAGAAATATATAATGTAATTAGTGCCATTTCACTACAATGTATTTCTTATCCGATTAAGGCCGGTAAAATTTAAGCGTGCATGAGTTTCACACCGAAGAACCGGTCAACGATATTAAACCGAAATCGATATCGTCAATATTTTCGTATAAAATTTTTGCCTTTTACCTTTTTTTTACCTTTTTTTTACCTTTTTTGCCGGAAGGAATTTTATCGTGTACGTTCTTTTTATTAAAATTTTAATCTGTTCAATAATATTAATATTCTCCTCTCTCAAAGCGCAAAATGTGGAAATAAGGATCGAACGTGTGAATTGCGGAAGAATTTTATTATCAATTTCGATTTATGTCTTTATTTAAACTCTATTTAACGAAATTTCCAAAGTCTCATTCATTCTCGGGAATAGTTTTAACATCTCTGAAGAGCGAAGTATTTTAAAAGTTTTTTTTTTTTTCTTTTTTACGGTTTGTATGAATCCCCTCTCCCTCCTGTATATTTGTGACGTTTTCTTTTTTTTTTCCTACCGAATTTTATAATTTTAAAATATCTGATATAATTTGTAAAAAAAAAAACGTAGCAACAACAAATATAAAATTATATAGGTGTATAAAAAAAAAAAACAGAAAAAACCGCAACAAACTGATAATTGATCAAGAGTGGCATTGACACTGATAAAAATTTAATTTGGCTTCCCTTTAGGCGCCTCAGAATAAAAGTGGTGGATAGTTGAGCGAAAAAAAAAAAAAAAAAATGGCGCTGTGGATCCTAAGATGCAATCTAGAAACAAAGTTTATTTTTTCTTTTTCTTTTTTTAATGGGCTTGGTGTCAACACTGACCCAACTACTTAGATCACCTCCTCAGATTCTGTGGCGGCGATCGGTGATAGAGAGTATAAAGGAAAGACGGAGGAGCGGCTAGTGATGGGAAGGAAAGGATAAAGGAAGCATTGAAAAGAAACAAAGTTTTGATGTGTATCTTTTTTTTTTTTTATATTATTTAAATTCAATTTTTCCTAACTAACAAAAAAAAAAAAAACAAACAAATATCGTGTTCAAGAAGAAAAGTGACTTGCGTCGATTGAACATCATCAATACGTACCGATTTAGTTTGGTCTAATGAATTTGTGTCACTTGCGAGTTTGAAATATCGTTGGAGCCGCCCATAATACATGATTGTACACTCCGGCGATCATTCTGTTATTTATTAAATTCATACCGGCATTGTGTACTATCGATTCACACGCTCTTATTATATTTCTGCGAGTTAATTGCAATCTTGCGAGAACGACGATGAGATGAAATCCGTAGAATTTTGTTCGAACGTGGAAATTTTTGTTTTTTTAAGTTTTGGTTATTATATTTATAGAGACTGTTCAAACTGTGGAAAAAAGTACAAACAAATTTTACCGGCGTAGTTCGTTTAACTGTTTTTCTGTATAAAGCAAAATGTTAATAGTTGTATAGGAATTGATGGAGGGAATGTGATGGTTGGAGAAAAGAATTTTTAATGAATATTTGCAAATGCCGGGCGCACTGATATACTATGTCGTTGCTGTAAGTGAAAATTTGTGATTTCATTATACATCTTTAACCACCGCCATCTTTAGATTAGCAGTGCACCGCCGGCCGAGTATAACAGATATCCTAAAAGTGGCTGTGCAAGGAAAAAATCAGCGACAAATATCGTATTTACATGCGAGCACGCAGATTTCCTCTTCCCCTGATGAAGTTTAGAAATTTCATTAGTATTGTGCGAAATTTTTGGTTTATATTTCGACTTTTTCATTCAACTATTTAAACGCAGTCAGAGATTTTCCGATTATGACTAGATTAGCTCTGTAAAGGATTTTAAAAGGGCTAGCGTCGTTTTGGAAATCGTACTTTATTTTATTGGTTTTTTTTTGTTTATTTTTTGTAGTTTTATGTAGGGAGAAGAATTATTTAAGCGGAAAACATTTTTCTCTTCCGTATGAAATATTAAGCTTTTCTATTCAAAAGTAGAGGCGATGATTTTTTTCGTTTTCTTTTATGGTCGTTTTTTTTGTCTTCGAAATGTTTCACCAAGGTCGACAACTCAACCGCAAACCTCGGATATTTCTGCAGGGCGATGTATCTTGTTAAAAATCATAATCATTTCATAAGGTCATCGAATTGTAGAGTTTCCGGAAGAAAACACAGATGGTTTTTTTTATTCTAGCAAAGACGTCATTACGATATCTATATACTATTGCAGGTATGAAGATGTTTCACCATTTTTCCCCCCTATTTTCCGAGTTGTTTTCCCCGAAATGTCGAAATATTTCTTTCCGCTACAATTTACCTACTCTAACTCGTTTATTCGATGTTGACGTTTTCGTCTTTAGCATGTAAAACATGGCTGACGGGTTTTCTTGCATGTAAGTCAAAAAAAAAAAAACCTAATTATTCATTTTACCGAATTTTTAATTGTATATATATATATATATATATATATATATATATATATATATATATATATATAGTTTTTTATTTAATATCTATAAGCTATTTGCAGTCTCTGTTGTACATTTATCGATATATCGCGTTACGCGTATTTTTGTTTTCGTTAGTTCCGTGTCCCCACTTTTCAATTTCCACTATAACTGGAAAAGAACACCCCCCTTACCACTAGAGTTAAGTAGCCGTTCCCGTTCCAATAATCTTCCTTAATTTGTTAACAAAACAAACCCAAACTCTTAAATAATCATCGACGTGTATTCATCTTTCCCTATAATTACAAGTAAAAATGAACATCAAAAAACAGAAATGGAATGCACGCGCAAAGTTTAAAATTCACAAAATATAAAGACCTACTTACAACCGCGATTACGAAGTCTGAAACATGTTAATTTTCATTTCGTCTGAATTTTGCGAATTTATTACATTTTTCCTTTTTTTTTTTTTTTTCGTATTTATT
Organism: Icerya purchasi; assembly: GCA_039619475.1. Taxonomy (NCBI): domain Eukaryota; kingdom Metazoa; phylum Arthropoda; class Insecta; order Hemiptera; family Monophlebidae; genus Icerya; species Icerya purchasi. The sequence continues at coordinate 189,402,998 of CM077115.1, read as the reverse complement.
TTACTCGTATCATTTTAAACATCCCTCCGGTTTTTTTCTCTAATCTTTCGCTACCTAATATTCGACCTGATGACCTGCTCGTACTGGTCCTCTTTTTCCTCTTTTTCCCCCACTTATATCTCGTATCTTTTTTTTTTTTTCTTTTTTCCCCCCGTGAAGCGAAGAACATATTTGACCAAAATCAGGCCATCTTTAAAACTCTTTTCTCATTCAAATACTTACACTAGGAAGAAGTTGAAGACAGTAACAGGTTAATTTTATGATAACCTGTTTTTTTTTTTTTTTTAATCATTTGGAACTATTAACCGATATTTTCTTTCACGTTTCCGTTTATTAATATTAAATTAAACCCCGATGAGTTGCTAGTAAATTTTAAGCGATATGTTGAAGGGAAATCAACCAATCCTCGTTCTGCAGAGACTCTGAAGTTGAAAAGTGAACGATTAATGCACGATGTAGGTGCCGATAATGTGCTCTATCGGACGACTTGCACGGTGAGAAGGCTAGTTCGCGATAGTTATAGCTTTATTTAATAAATTGGAATATAAAAATTTGAGAAAATCCGAAACAGGACATTGTTGGGTTTAAAGCGTGATTATCATTGTTCGCGAGTTTAAAGCGTGATTATCGCGTGCACAGTGACCTTTCGATGAAAATTGCTAATTTTATCGTTCGGAGAAACGGAGCGGTAATAAGACGAAAAAAAAAAAAAAATGGACGTCTTGTAATCATCCGGCGGACACACTTTCGTATTTCGTTTAAAATGGAGATTCGCAATTTGTGTTGCGGATAGGTCTTCTTTTAAGGTGAACGAACTGAATTATTAAAAGAGGTCGACCGGTGCGAGTGAATTAATTTTTAATTCAATTTATTTTGAAAAGTTGCATTTTCCTCGCAATTATGTACATTGCCGAGTCCGCTAATTTATATCCCCTACTAGTTTTTTTTTGTTCGTACCTGTCGAAAATTCATGAATTTTTCCCGGAATCAACGTGTAATTTTATCGCGCGTTGCTCTTAAAAGCTGCTGCTGATCGAAATTATTTGCACCGGTACTACACCGTGCAAATCGGACCAACGAGGAACTGAATGAAATTACTTTCGTTGTAAGAAGTTACCGTTTTTTCCCTCTTGTAGACGTGTGCGTGACGACCTTTCTCGTACGAGAAAAGGAGAAAGCAGCTTCTCTGTAGTTTTAGCAGAGTGGATATTATAATGCGGGGATATAAAATGCGGGTGCGCATATAGTACGTTTGTCAGGTTTGCACGAAAAGGAAGCTAGAGAAAAGCGAAGAAACCGTTCAACTCGTGATCGCGTGTACCTATGCAGAGGTGAAGCTGTGGGAGAAGAAAATTTCTTTACGTGCACATTGATGCAAATACTGGAAATTGGAAGGCTCTTAAATTTTGTTGAGGATGGATACACGGAGTAAGACGCTAACCATAGACGGTGAATATGTATAAGTAAGCCTGTAACATCGGTTCAGTATACTAAAGGGGGTGGTCATTTATTTTGGAAGACGAATATGCGGGGTAAATTGTCAGAAAAGAGAGAAAGAGAAAGCGAGTGGGTGAGAAAGTATTCGGAAAAAAAAATAGAAATGTAGAGAAAATTGAAGGTCTGTTGCTGAAAAAGTGTTTAAAGTGAAAGGATAGTAATAGGATGTGAAACAAGTTTGAAATCCATTAGTAATGCTCCCCACGGCAGACAACATAGTGGATCACAAGAGGAACACCGTGAAGGGAACATGGCGATGATGCCGCAGAACATTTTACTGGATTTGAGACAGCGGCGTAGTCGTGAAAGGGTTGGGGATGTCCATCCAGCTTAAAAAGCACGGTCGAGTTTTACACACCATTTAATTAACAACCACGGCTGGGATTAAACGAAAGAATAAAACGAATCTCTGTTATCGCGGAATCTGTTTTAAAACTAGTTTGAAATTCACGTTCGGCTTTTTCAGCTGAACATTCGAACTTTTTTTGTTCTCCACTCTTTCTCGCTGATCAGTGTTTTTTTCTTTTTTTTTTTTTTCTTATTTCATTTCCTACTCCCTCGAGTTATTATTTTGATTGCCTATCTTTTTTACGCGGTTTAAAAACACTTAAAAACACTGTTTTTTTTTTATCTTCCTCTCTATTATCGGCTAATTTTCTATTTAACGGGAACCCGTAAAAAGATACATATATACTTATTTCTAATATCATCCGATTTGATAACGATGTATTTTAAAAGTCGAGTTGCAGCGAAAGTTTTCGTTACGAACACTTGAAATACGATCTAACTACGTCGGTTAATAATTCGAAAGAGTTTTTAAAGAAATTTTAAGACTACGGGCGACGTATTTTTTTTGGAGGGAGAAATGTGTTTCGTTTCTTTTTCTTTTCTTTTCTTTTCTTTTCTTTTTTGTTAAAAAAATTAAAAATAATTGAACGTATTTAACTATTGCGAAATTGTAAAATTTGGATAAAATGTTTAACACCGGCCGCAACGAGGTTAATTTAAGTATTTTTAACACACTACTATTATTTCCTAATATGCATTATTAAAATTTTCTGTTAAAATCGCGTCTCTCATAGACGATGTTGTTGTGTAACTTTTAAATTATAAATCTTTTCTTTTTTCGTTTCTTTAATAAGAAAAAAAGAAGGGAATATCGTTAAAGTATAAAAGGAAAATTCGCTGACATTTTTTCTACGGTAAAAGGACTATTTTTCATCAGCAAAAGATGCCATGCAGCGAGTAAAATTCGAACCTGTTGCTAATTTTCTAAATCGTTATTTGGTCTAAGCGGATGCTCTATTAACACTCGACGGCGAGTTAGGTCAAATGCCAAATTTCACGTAACACTTCTAAGGAGTGAGCAGGGTGACAGCGAGAATATCATTAAGCAAAAAGCGCCGTGCGAATCATTCCAAAAAATGAAACGCTTCGTATTTTAAAACCATGCAAAAATCCTGTCATAGAGGTCGTAGTCTCTCAAAAGACACGTTAATTCAAAATAAATAATACACATTGGCAATAATAATAATAATAACAATAACAACAATAATAATAATAATAATAATAATAATAATAATAATAATAAAGAAAAACAAAGCATAAAATAAAAAAGAAAAGAAAATTTCAACTCAAAATAACTAAAATATAACTTCTTCAGTAAATGACCGTTTCATTTATCCTTGACTGTATTTGTCACAAATTTTCTTTCTTGATGTGCCATTAACAATTTCTACTAATAATTCCCATTCATTAATGTCCTATTAACCTGCGACAAGTCAAGCAGAGTAGTTCCCTCCTCGTCCTATTAAACATACTCTGCGAGAGGAGGCCAGTCATCCGCACCTCACTTCTTCCTGTTTGAGATTTTATCATCACTTTCAGTACATCTGTCCTTGTTCACGTTGTCGTCGAGCCTGCAATCTGAATTTCAAAAGTCCGTGCTGTATTTAAAGCCGACTCTGGTGCTTCTGTAAAATGCAACCTATTATTTCTAATATACCGTGAATCCGCCTTACCGTTCGGACGATTCTTTGTTTTCCCAATAAATTTTGTTTTCTCTTTTTTTTTTTCTTATTTCGTTTTATTCGTTTATTTTTCGGTTGTCCTTTTTTCAAGGTAACTCCGTGTCGTGTTATATTGTTTACATTTTTACCGCTGCTCGTTCGCCATCACGTAACATCGTCATTTTCGCCGAAACTATCATCTCCGTTCCGCATTCGGTCTACTAACTGCGAAGAATTACGAGTTTTTCGCCCGGAAGAGTACCGCAGAATAAAAATGGTCAAAGTCTCGAGATATTTAAATAAAGTGTTTTTTTCGTTGAAGAAGTATATAATCGCAGGAACATCGAATTCCCGTTTGTGACTAGTATTGGAAAAAGATCCCCCTTGTGGAGTACAGAAGCCATTATAAAAGGCGTAATATACAACCGCTTCCTAGCCCAGCTTCTCTAGGTATGTGTACACCACTTTAAGAGATTCCTAGAGATTACACCAGCGATTAAGTAATTTTCGATTTTACATCACGCTACATATTTTATATGCTCCCGATACATCTGCCGTGTAACAAGACGATTTAGAGAAAGGATAAAAGAGGTTTTAATGAGACGAGACGAGAATTTTAGTGAACACCGAATGACAGACCCCGTTCTTTTTTATTCTTCCCCTTACGCTGACGATTTTTTTCTTCTTTTTTCCGCCGGGCGAAAACTTGGTGGCGCAAAAATACGTTATTAATTTAAAAAAAAAAAATGAAGTAAAACATAAACAAGAGCATTTTCTCTTTTGCTTAAAAACCGACTCTACAAAGAAATGCCCCCCCCCCCCACACTACAATATTCATCTTCTGGCAATTAACTCTTGATAAGGGAATTTCTTTTTCGGTTCCCTTAAAAATGAAATCTGTTCACACTCTAATCTCTCTAATCCGATTCGGTAAAGAAGCGCGTAATGGCTTCTAATGATGTTTGATGATCGAAATGGATCGCGAAATATTTCGTTTATCTTATTAAAATCGTAGTAATAATTACCTGTGTATATCTGTGTCTCTTTCACCGCTGACCAATAATTCGGCGGTGCGCTATTTTATCGGGATTGTACCTCTGCCTTATCAGTGCATGCGCGCAAAACCGGAACAATTTTGATAGTGACGCCTGATTGCAAAGGACGTGCGTAAATTTCGTCCTCGTTACGTATTCCCTAATTACCGATCGAAATGTGTAATACTCTGCCCCTACAATTAGGGAAATCTTAGTACGCGCGATAAAGTTTTTCCTCTTAACCGAAACGGAATATTGAAAATGCGCTACATTTCGGTCTTTCTGTACGTGCGAGCGTTTGCTGCACTAAATTCTTTACTAACTTCTCGGAATCGCTCTTTTTTTCAATGTGTGGGCGAGGCTATAACCAAGCAAAGGCTGTTACTCTACACAGTGCTAGGAGGAGACGCGTTTCTTACTTTGTTTATACTTTTTCTAAATTTATCTTTATCGTAAACTCGATTATCAACTTCGCCGTGTTGACACTCTCTCGGCTCGGTGATGGTAGTCTGCTGTAATTTGTACGGAAAACGAGTCGTTTGTAATTTTTTTTGTGGCATTTTCCAAGGCGAAATGAAATAAATATCTCGCGAACAAAAAAAAAAAAAAAAAGTTTACAGATTAAACGTCACACGATTTTCATATTATCCGCCACATAAGAATGACAGATGATGATTAATGTGTATTTTCGTAAATTAATTTTTTCTCATTTCCTTCATTTTTTTCTAGCTTTCTGTTTCAATCAAACTGATAGAAACTTAAATGTTTTGTTTGTTGGTTTTTTTCATTATTTGTGAAATAATTAGCCGGATCGCTCTTTTCTATATGTTAGTCGCTATCCTCTCACTGTATTCTTTTTTCGGTCACTTCAGTCGAGCTAATAAATATCGAAAGCCCTCTAGCCGGACCATATAGAAATTGAAAGTACACATATTGTAGCCGTATGGTGTTATGCCAGCAAGGAAGATGGTGAGAATTTTTGAGTAGCGATGAAGGTGAAGAAATAAACTGGGATGCCCGTCTCGTGAGGTTCCGTATGTTATGTTACAGATAGTAAAGTAAATTTTAGCCGGTACCGTAGGCCCTTGATAGGTATCACGGACACTCTGGAATTAAAAGTTTCATTTTTCATCGTGTACATGAAAGCCCCACGGTTACTATAGTCGCGAACTCTGAAGAAAACTCGTTCCTACGTGTCTATCAGAACATTCAATGGAGCAACCGTTCTAATTAACAGAACACAGAACCGTCTCTCGTCAGAATTTGCGCCTGTCGTAACCGTACCCTAAGTCTGATGGTTTAAGAGGGGTATCCGCACCTTCTTACTTTTCAAGGTGAGTCTCTGGTTTTCCTTCCGGTGGCAATTTTAAAAACCGCGGAGGCGATTGAAGGTGTGTCTAACTGGTCTCATACTAGTTTTCACTTTTTCCCTAATCATCATATATATATATATACACACACACATATATATATATATATATATACGTGTGTGTTTGTATGTATATTTTAATGTGTACATTACGTAGATAAAAGAATAAATTAAAAGTAATAAAATAATAAATAGCAGATTTTAGAAGACAAACAAAGAATTACGCATGTGGTGAGAGAATGTGCGAAAACCTCCGTCACGCATAATGAGCCAAGTGCGAGCCATCATTTTGAAAATGGTTGTGACTGAAAGAAAAAAATTATTGAAAAATAAACACATCCAAGGATTTTCTTCAGAAGAGACAATAAGTTAGATCGTTCGAGTTAGCTACATTCAGTTTTTCTCCGCGCATCGTTTAATTTGATCTGCAGTCAGGAACGAGTTACCGATTGCATAGAATTACCCGGCCCTTTTAGTTAACTGTTTTAAATATTTTTAAATAGTTCCGCTAATGAACTTTTGTTTCCAAAAGCAAGACGATCACTGTTGGGGAATGGTTTTTTTTTTTTTTTTTTTTTTTTTATATGTTTGACTACCTAGATTGGCAATGGATTAGTTGTTCCACCGCTAAAAGATTAGTAGCCAACAACAATTACTCTTGACTTTGAAGGAAAGATTTGTCACGACTGGTCGGGGAAAAAATTGCATCATTGGGGACAGTGTTGGGTCAAAACACATTTACAAGATTAGCATAAAAGTAATATATACTTTTAGTATATTTGCCGATTTTTATTTTCCAATTCCGCACAAAGTAGGGTGAATTTAGTCCTCGCGAGCATGTTTTTTTTTTTTTTTTTTGCAATAGTTTCTATGCAATAAAAAGAAGAAAAAAGAGCTAAAAATTATAAATATAGTTTTCTCAAAAATCGACGCAAATTTTACATATTCGCCATTTGTTCGTACTGCTTCGCAGCTGGTAAACTGACAGTGTTCCGGATTATTCTAGACGAAGAAGTAAAAAAAATGATTTTGTTTACACTCCCGAATTTGGCACAGTATCAATATGAAAAGGAAGAAATCTCTGAAAATTTGCTTGTAATAAAATTCGGACACGCTGTTGATAGATAGCGCGTGTAGTAGAAGAAAATGCACAAAATAAAAAAAAACAAAAAAAAAACAACAACAAAACTAAACGAGAAAAAAGTGTGAAACGGATCATTAAGCGGATTGTTATCAGTTGCTGATTTCGCGTTTGCTTGTAAAAAGTACTAATTCCGGTACAGAAATAAAATGGCAATTTAACATGTTGGTTAATGAACTTTGAACCATGGTCATATATAACGATCACTGCTTGTGCCATGTATACGCCCGTCAGAATTTCGGAAAAATTTTTTTAGTTTCGCAAGCTAGTCAAATAGTTTCCGGTTGATAAATAGTCGCCTTACGTTCTCTCTTTACCGCTCCTAGATGAACTGGTCCAACGGGCACTAATTAGTCGTAGACACACTCGGGGGCCGCCGGTAGGTTTTAGCCCCGTTAGTGATATCGGTCGACACCGAAATTTCCCAAGTCGACTCTTCTGCAAACTGTCCGAATTATGGCTCATCTGAAAGAAGAGAAGCGTATTCCTAAAAGCCGGAATATATGTATTTTTGGCGCCCTGTGTTATTTACACGATTCACTTGCTTTTTAATTGCCGATTCAGAAAATTGATTGTAGTTTCTGGTAGTTACGGTTATGTGTATGTTAAAAGTTATTAAAATCGTAACGAAATTTATCAACAAGCAAAAAAAGTGAAAAAACAAAAAAACAGTCCATCGTCGAGAAGGATTAGAGTTGTATATCGATTATTCGGAAAAAGGTAATTTTTTTAACTCGTTTATATTACGTCTTATTTCACGTGTCGAGGATTTTGAATTTAAGCAGGCACACTGGGGGTAACCGGCCATTGTGAATAATAGTTTTGGCGAACTAACGTTTTACAGTTGATACGAGTTGTTTCCTACGCGGTATTTGTGTGTTGAAACGCAGACGTGGGCAGAATGAACGGTCACAGTGTGGAGATTGTCGTGGGCCATGGTTATAAGTTGGTCCACTACACACACTTACATTACGTGAATGATTCTAGTTGATGGTCGCGACAATCTTTTGCCTTGATTTACGGCAGCAAAGTTCCACGTAAAGGACTCACTGATCGCTCCGCTGCTATTCACAGTGTAGTAGCGGAGGCTCGGTGAGCTTGATTGAACTGTTTTGTCCTTGGAACGTTTATTTCGCCGTCTGAACCAATTTGTGCGCTAGACAGCCGCGCTGCCTGTACGCGAGATCGGGGATTTTTCGTTCGGATACAATTGAAAAGCAGAGAGATCTAGTTCCCCGGATAAATCTTAACCGCAAGTACAAATAGGAAATGATGTACTCGCGTCTCTACCAAATATTCGACGTGTAGAATTGTTAGATTCTACACTACACTTGTGTAGTTTATAGTAGTAGTTGTGTTTCTCGTCTTTCCAACTGTTTAACTCAATCTTTAGGGGGGATTTGATTTTATTGGAAATAAACAAGAAAGACGACAAAGTTGGGGCATTATTTAGACGATCTGTGTTGTTGCATTCGCTCTTCTACTGTTCGCATTTTTTACGCGGTTTTAATGTGCGCTCTCTCCTTTCAGATCAAAGTATCGGGCGATACTAAAAAAAAAAAAAAAAAATGTTCTCTCATCTCTAGTCTTAAACGCGAACCCCGGCAATCCGCGATAAGAACTGGCACGACTTTCTTCCGTTCGCCCCTCCTCCCGCTGCAAAGTCATTTTTGAAAGATATGTTAATAATGACACGGGTTCTTCGAAGTTTTGCTCGAATAGCTGAAAATGCTCTGAATACATTATCGCGTTACTTAATGAAGCATTTGAGCTCCGTTTTACACCGAGGCAAGTAAACTTTTGAGTGGCGCTTTAACGAATAATTAACGCGTGGGAACTGCGTACATATGAAAGTAGAGCATGGAAACGCATACTCGGCGTCGTCTTTTAATAAGATTTTTCTTTAGAGTTCTAAATCCGGTCTCTATTAAATACGCCGATTTACGTTCACGATTACCAATCTTGTGGACTTTTTTTTTTTTTTTTTTTTTTTTTAATTTTTCTGTGGCCATTTTATGTCTTTTTGTAATATGAATTTTCGTTGGTCAGGAGTCTCTTCCCGCTGATCTCGTGTTTATTTTGTTTTTTTTTTCCTTTTCTATTCCATCTTTTTTTCTCCGCATTCTGTTCGGGTAAATTTTTTGAGAATTACTCGAAATGCTCCATACCCAACATTTGTGTATTTGCTACTTCCTGTGACAATTCCGCATCAGTTCCAACCTATTGCAGTCTGTTCCTGTTACAAACGCTCTCTAATTGATTTACAGAAAACTGAACTGTTTAACCTCTCTATACATTAGAAAGGTACATTTTGAGAATAATAGAAATTTATACTTTTCGCGCGAAATGTTCAACGGTACACCTAAATAAATGTTTTTATTATATTTTTTTTTACTTTCAGAATATCTTTTAAAGGCTATTTTTCCGTATTTGTAATAGTTATTTTGTTAAAATAGTCCCCCATATGCAAACAATAGAACGTGTTTTTGCAGGCTGATGATTACAAGAAACAAAATGTAATATCTAAAATGCTGAAAATGATTTTTAAATAAAGAGAGAAACAGTTTTATAATTTTATTTATAAAAATATATCAACGCAATCGTATTATTTGTTGTTTTTTTTTTTTTTTTGAAAAATCATTTTCAAAACTGGAAAAGTGTAACGGTTTTTAACGTTGAAAAATGTAATCTGATATTTTCATTGCTGCTGCGCTAATAAAAAAAAAAACTCTAACGGTGAGAATATAGTAGTCGCTGTAATTAAAATACTAACCGTAGCCGTAATAATTTAAATTAACAACAGAACTAACATATCTGAATCGCCGAAATGTACTCGGAACAGAAAGTCTGGTATAGCATGTTTGCTGGGTAACAGTTAACACAATTTGGAACAGTTTACCGAATTACCTTTTTTTAGTTTTTTTTTTTTTTTTTTTTTTTTTTACGTAAGTGCACAAAACCTGTTACTGGTAACACATGCCCCGTTAAAGTCCTGCCCTTACCTTTCATCTAGTTCACTCGAGATTAACGGCCACATTTCCGTTCTCGCGCCCCCATGTATATTCCCTTCCAAAAGAGGGGGCACCTTTCTGCTTTTATAATGGGCTCACCTGAGACAGACTCGATTTCGTACCCACCGCATATCCGATGCTTCTTTCGCATTTTGTTCTTTCTCATTCGCTCGGTATCGCTAATTCCTCACTACGCTGTATCTTCGGTGTACCTCCTCTTTTCACTTTTACTTTTCGCTTTTCATGCCACTTGCGCAAGATCACGAATGATAATCGAGTAAAACACGATAATCCGCTGTTACAAATTTCGACGACTTCGTAGTTGTAACGTTAGGAGCGAGCTATTTTCTATTTTTTTGACGGTACCTCTAAAAGTTGTTTCCCCTTAATTCTTGATGTGTAATTGTGTTATGTTCGTTAAAATAGCATTCTAAACAGATGGTGGTGGCGCGCGCAATCATACAGATCTTTTAATCGCTCAAGCACCTATAAAAATACTCGGTGTTTTAATTAAATCTTAAAGGGCAAAAAAATAAAATATATGTTTTCTTTTTGTACATGTTCTGCAATGTAACACCTTGTGTTTTTATTGATATTGATACGGATAACGTGTATTTCAGGTCCCTTTTACGGGCGCTATTTCGGGGTCATTGATACAGTTTATGTTGATGTGAAATGATTTTTTATTATTTTCCCGTTAGTGAAATAGTTTATCGTGATTGCTTTTTATAGTTTCTTTTCATACGAGCATTATTCTTTCAATGGCTTTTATTCGAATTTTTCAATTTATCGAAAATAATTTAAAAAGAAAATAGAAGTAAGATAAAAAAATAAACAATAATTCGTTTTCGAGCCCGCCCCGAAGCGGCGATCTTCTCTCCGCTAGAGATATCACGAAGTCGATACCACGTGTTCAATAATCAAAACTTTTAACCAAGAAATAAACTTATATTTGACGGAAAAGTTCACAAAAAAAAAAACTGACAGGACGGCGATCCTGATACATGTACTTGGCCACGATAAAAAAATAACAGAAAATTTAACTTTTTACCAAAAATTAACAAAAAAAATATAATAACTTATGCGGCATGGCTCGTATTCATTTCGATACACGTGCGACAGCGACCAGATATGTCACGAACACCGAACGATCGACGACTAACGTGTAACTAAAACGGTAACCAAAGGCTACGACGCAGAACTGTGTTCTTACAGAAACTTCTGCGTAGATCCCCCCACTAACTACCCTGCCTGACTTTTGGCGGAATACATTTGAAATCTCTGCTTTGGCTCAAGGTCATTCGACACACAGTACGGATGCGCGCTTTCGCCGCAAGCACATGTCACTGCCTAAGTCCTCGACCACTACCACTACACAGACACTAGTGTAGTGTATCGTCCCGGTGCAGCTGATCGAACGAACAGGCACGGGATTTTCCGTTTTTTTCGGCCGAGTAAGCATACTTGGCAAGGCAAAGCGACGGCTAAAAAGAACGATGTCCGTCAGATCGTGAATTAATGACGTTTCGGGGAGTATTTTTTTATAACTCGGACATCGTCAAAATATAGCGCTGCAAATACCGAATCCGTATCAATATACTTTTTAGAATTCGGTTACCAATGAATAAACTTTGTTCCGTAGTAATAATAGTGCGAAGAAGAAAATAGTGTATCGTCAATTTTACAAATTTATGCAGAGATATTATGGTTTAGTTGGTGAATGGCAAATGTGCCGAACTTTACTGGATTATTATAATAGCCCCTTTTCGTCGACGATATCGAAGAAAATATGTTTACAGACTCGTCTTCAGACGAAATATTCAACTCTATCGCACTACATGTCGTTATCATCCTTTATGTTTGACACGGTTGATTCTGCAGCAATCTTCTAGGATGACCGGTCACATTGACAGGAACTTAGGGTGACATACATTCGCGAAAGTTTGCACCCCAGTCTCGAACTATTATATACGGCGCACATATCTTGCGACCTGCTACGCTATCCTCTGGTTTCGCTCCTTGTTCGTTGTGGCGCGCGCTTTTTTAGTTTCGGGACCGTCTGTAATGGGTCGTTGTTCTGGACTGCGGATTTTAATTTTAGCGAGGTGACGCATTTCGATCACTGCTGCCGTGTAATAATTACGGAGAAAAAATTAATAGTTTTCGGTTTTTAACCGTTACAAAATTGAGAACGGTATACTTGTTTCCTCTTTATCGATTTCGGAATTTATTTTGAATAGTTCTGACCTTCCTTTCTCTTTCTTTTCTTTCTCTTCAATTCCTTTTTATCCAGAGGCATCACTCCGTCTTCCTGGAACTCCTTTATCGTTATTCCCATCCCGAAAAAAAATGCTTCCTTACGTCCTCTATCTCTTTGGCATCATGTTTCAGGAAACTCTTCGAAGGCATGCTGAATAAACGTCTTGTTTGGTGGCTGGAACATAACAACTTACTTCCTTCCAACATGTTTGGCTTTCGACCAGGCATTGGTCCTGCCGATTGTATTAGCTCCTTTATTTCCCACGTTTATAAATCCTTCATACATAAGCATTTCACGCTGGCTTCTTTTATCGACTTATCCTCAGCCTTTGATAACGTTCATCTACCTAGTCTAAAAGACGCAATGGCCGCAATTAATCTCCCAGTCAAATTCATTTCGCTGACTATTAATCTTATGATAAATCGCATTATCCACATTTCCTCTCCGTGGCTTCGAGCTACAAGAAGTGTTTTCCGCGGTCTTCCGCAAGGTTCCCCCCTCAGCCCTACCATCTTCAATATATATATATACCATTGCTGTAGCATCTCTTCCCTTAAACTCCCTCTCTTTATTCTTTGCGGATGATATTCTTCTTTTTTCCTCTTCCTACGACTTGGTAATCGCCAACGAATCTCTTAATTGGTCTTTGTTTGCACTTGAACAGTCCCTATTTTCTATTCACCTTTCTGTTACTCCTTCTAAATCCTCTTCTATGGTTTTTACTCTCCGCCCCTACAATTCCACATTAGTCAACCTATCCCTGAATCAAGTTTCTCTTCCCCGTGTTATTTGCTTCTGCTATCTCGGTATTTACCTTAATAGTCGTCTGACCTTTTCTGAGCATATTGACCACCTTTCTTGTTCTGCCGTTAAAAGACTGAACTTGCTAAAATCCTTGTCTCCAACCAAATGGGGAGGTGATCCTCATCTGCTCATTTCCCTGTATACATCCATTATTCGCTCCAAGAGTTTGATTACTGCTCTTTTATCTATGGTTGTGCCTCCAGATCCCTTCTTTCCAAATTAGATATAATACAAAACTCCTGTCTCCGTCTTTGCCTCGGTGCTCTCAAATCCTTTCCCATTTCAGCAATGCTCGCGGAATCTAACATACCTCCCCTCTCAGTTCGAAGGTCTTATTTGGGCTATCGATTCCTTTCCAAACGTTTACCTATCACTTCGTCTCAACTTATTCCTTCCTACATTTACATTGCCAAGAACTGGCGTTTTGTTTCTAATAAAATCCCTATCTTAGCCCCTATTTCTCAACGTCTTAGCCATTTCTCCTCCCATATTATATCCAGCAATAATCTTCCGTACTTCTCACTCAATTATTTCGACCTCTTACACCCTCCCAAAGTACATTTTCTCCTTAAATTTTCAAAGTTTATGCCTCAGACCGTCATTAAACAGGAATTTCGCAGTACGGTCAGTTGTCTTTTTCCTTCTCATGCACTTGTTTTTACTGATGGCTCTAGAGGACCCGGTGGGGTCGGATCGTCTTTTATTCTTCCCGACTCCAACTTCTCCGAATCCTTTCGCCTCCCATCTTTCTGTTCTATCTTTACGGCCGAATTGATGGCTATCCTTCGCGCGATCATACATATCTCGTCCAAACGTTCGTCCTCCGACTATCTAATCATTTCTGACTCCATGGGTGCTCTCCAGGCTATCAGTTCACCGCTTCCTCCTCCCTCTTCTGACTTCTTCATTCTTCGTATACGATCTCTCATTTATAATCTTTCTTTCCATCACTCTGTACACATTGACTTACTGTGGGTTCCTGGTCACAGAGGCATCGAGGGTAATGAAATGGCGGATGCTTTAGCTCAGGTTGCTGTTCGTTCTCGCTTCTATTTAAAAAAAATCCCGGCTGTTAATCTATTACCCCTAATTAAGAAGCTTCACTTCAGATTTTGATCGGATGTGGTGTGTGTACCCTTCTTCTTTTACCAACAATCGTTCCTTCTACCTTTCAATCCAACCTACACTTCCTTCTCATCCATGGTTCTCGGAGTTTCCCTCTCTTCCACGATTTATAATTTCCTCTATTGTCCGCCTGCGCTTTAATCACACACTGCTGCCCTCTTCACGCTATCGTTTCTCTTTGCTTCCCTCTCCTCATTGTCCGTTGCATCCAGATGAAGCAGTTGTCTGTGATGCTGATCACATTTTCTTCGAGTGCTCTGCTCTTTCTGCGGAGCGCTCTCTTTTCTATCTTCACCTTATAAAGCTGGGGCTACCCACTCCTAACTGTGCGTCTTACATCTTGTCCCTTCCTTCCCAGTCTGTTGTTCTTGTCCTTGGTTTCTTTATTTCAGCTGTCTCCAATCGAATTAGGTTCTAGTTAGTTGTTTCTTCTTCCCATTATGTCTGGGCAATGGTCCATAGTTGATGCGCCCCCCCCCCCAAAAAAAAAAAAAGACCTTCCTTTCTATTTCAATTTTTATTTCGTAATCATATAACGGATATAAGTAAGAAAGGGTTTTTCATACTGTATTACTGTATTTAGCTAAATAATATACGTTCTGTTCTGTTCAAAGATAGGGTTCTTTATTTTGTGTATTCCTCTATAAATGTTTGAATATATTACAAAAATAGTTTTTTAAGTTAATAACCCGGACGGTATTTTTTTTTTCTTTCTTTTTTGCTGAGTTCGGAAAAAAAGAAAACGCGAATATAAATTTGGACGTGAAACGATGATAATAGTACAGGGAAATAAATAATAATAATGTAGAACAGGTCTGCAAAATTTTTCCTTTAAAATATATTGGATTTCCAAATGTAGATATGGCGCTGTTTTTCTTTTCGACATAATAATAAATTGTAAAATTTTTTTTGGCGAAAATTGCTGGCCGGTAAATAAAAAATTTAAGCATATCCGGTTTTTTGCGAAAAAATGGCAGTAAAAAAAATCATTAAGCCGGGCGTTTTACAAAAAACCGTTGCAGAACATGTGTAATTTATTGCCGATAGAAATTCAATTTAAAAAAATAGCCGACTCAGTCGACCTTGCCCGTCCTTTCAACTGTCAAAGAGGAAAAAGAACAAATAATAATAATAATAATAATAATAATCATAGTAATAACTGTTAGGTGAATGAATTCCCGGAATCCAGTCCATAATTGGTGTTCATTGTCTAAACGAGATGTATACGCGATTGCCAACGGCATTTTCTTTCGCGCGAGCAAGAACAGGTTTTTTTTTTTGGTCATTTGAATGTATTCTATTCCCCGGCTCGTTGTCAGTAGGGAGGGGGGTCTATCTCGAAACGATGAAAAAGGTAATTTCGTAAACGATCAGTTACTCTGATCATCGTGTTGATAAGGCTGCGAAAGCTTTCATAATGGTCACAAAAAAAAAAAAAAAAGAAAGGCGCGCTTTATTGGCCTTGTGTATAATTTTGCTGAAATATGAAAAACTTGTCAAAAATTTATTTTTAGTACGCGGTATTTTCCGGGTTGCAGGATTCCAAAATGTTTCTTTAAAAAAGGAGTGGAATGCAGAATATATTTATATACGTAGCTAACATCTTATTATATAATATATACAGTCGGTGTTTTTTTGGGATTTTGTCTTTTTATTTATTTGTTTGTTGTTTTCTTATTTTTTGGCATTCATATTCCCCAACCCGTCCATATCCGGATATAATATTTTTTAATCATTCTAATACACGTTTGGGTATACTTCAGCTTTTTACGGGATTTTAACTGAATGGTCCTAAATAACAAAAATAGAGCGATATTGTCAGGTGGACGCAAACCTTAATATTCTCGTGTGTACAGTTCCCGCCAACTTGTTGCACGCTTCGATTGTTTCGTTCGCTCTGTCGTCCCACATCTTTGACTATTTTTTTTTTTATATAGTGGAAAGAAATTATAATTTGAACATTGTTTCAATTACAGGATTATAAAAAAAAAATTGTTTCCTACTTAGCGTAGTCGGAAGTAATTAATATACCGGGGGAATTCAGGAGCATCGAACATCGTAAAAATTCATTAATAAGTAATAAAAGTAAAAATTTAACCAATTTTATCTGGCTATTAAGTAAATTACGTTACATAAAGGCTTTTTTATATAGTATAGAGTTGTCTTGGGGTACGGTGTGTATGTGTGTGTAAATTTTTTACGGGTGTTTCTCACCGATTAATAAATTGTCAGGACCAAATGATGGACAGAAAGATCTGCGTGTGAGATAATTTTCTAAAGCAAAAAACGAAATTAAATTTGGGTGCGGCTGTGCTGGGGGGCACAGGGCCGTTAATTTAACGTGAAACGCCTGCATCGGTTTAAGTATTTATTATATATATTTATATATAAATGTATGCGGTAAAAAAGTAATAGTCGTCGCGTTGCGCGATTTCGTTTCACAAGCAATTTTAAAGACGTTTCACATTAAAAAGGGTGTAAAGGTCGCCTGTTAATAATTGTGTCATTTTATATTAGCTTTCTAGTTGCAGTGAAGCGGTTAACTTGAAAACGAACAAATCAAGGCAAATTCATTATGGTCATCGGTGAAGGAAAATTGTCAAACTTTGAGAAGACACAATTGTATATTTTATAAAAGATCAGTTTAGCGGTTTCTGTATGGTTCGTTGCGTGTTTGTATATTGTTTTTCCTTCCTATCTATTTTCGTACGTGTTCTCTTTAGGCCACTTTCGGAACTGCGTTACCTTGTGATCCCTACATTTTTTTATATTATTACAACCGGTAAGACGATCGCGGACTCTGACGTACTTCGCAGTCTGCGTATTGTAAACAAAAGTTCATGCGATTTACGGCGAACATAATATAGTATACTTCGAGATCGAGTCTTTTACGCGTAAGACGTTGCGCTTAATACTAGTGTGCGACAGAGGACTGTGCCAGACGGTTTTGTATTTTTTTTTTTTTTTTTTTTATGGGAGTGGTACCTGAGTGCTTTTTGCGTGCTGTTTTAATCGCTATCGCTGGAGTTTATTTTCCCATAAATTAAAAATACTCGTATCATTTCAATGCGGTTTTTTTTTTTGTTTTCTTTTGGCTCGTTTTATTCTATTTTTATTTGTATTTTTTTGCTAATGTCAAAGTTTTAGCTTAACAAAGCAACGGGATGGGGGGGTGGGCTGCCTACTTGCCTATAAATATTTTCATCCGATGAAAAAATACCGAGATTAAAATACATTTCAGCGAGTTATGGAAACTGTATTATTATAATTAGTATCATTATTAGTAATGTTGTTTTGTGTTTTTTTTGTAATTATGATCAGAAATAAATTAATATACCCGAATGTCTGCGAGAAAGTAGTAAATATAAATATTACACACTTATGTGTCTACTTATTTAAGTAGGGATACTGATTATTTTAAGAAAAAAACATACGCGTAAACGGAATCCTTTTGAAAACTAAAATTGTTCGAAATTTTTTTAACGCTATCTTAAAAAAAAAAAGCCTGTTTCTATTTATATTGTTTTTTTTTTGTTTAGTTTTTTTCGGTTTCTATGACTTATATTTCCAAGAACTTTAGAAAAGCACTGTAATTTCTTCGATGGATTTATTTCTTAAGTATCGTCCTGGCATGATATACTTCAAAAAAAGCTGCGACATTTTCTTTCACGAGTGTCGGTTGTCTACATATCATTCTTATACGATTAATAATAATAATAATAAATAATAATAATAAATAATAATAATAATAATTTCTTCAGCGAATTTATTATTATCGCTCAATTTTCGTTCCTGTATGGTTAATCATACTTTTTGGCTTTTCTGAATATTCGCTTTTTTCGATGTATTTTCTATGTACATATATGGCGTATTATCGGGACGACAGACGTGCCCATTTCAATGTGTAATTTTTAACATGGGGGAACGTGTACTCCGTCTGTATAAAAAATGTTTTTGCTTTATTAAAAATTACGTTTAATAACGTGCTCTATGTTTCATTTCGAACTCACCACTTTTTGTGAACGAATTTTTGGGCATCAACATGATGAATGTTCTAGTCATTGCTCTGGCACACACTTCGAATTTCTGTATGGACACTAGACATGAATATGTACGAAATAAGAAGCGCGCATTCATGGAATAAAATAAAACTTAACCTGCCATGAGTCGAAGTCGCATAAATGTCGTGGTTGGACATTAGTCTTCTGAAATTCTTGTAGATTAGTCGGTTTTTGAATGGATCAGATTATTTTTCGCAAGATAAAAACATTCGGCGTTAACGCTGCGACTCAGTTTGGCCGTTGGGTATTTTCAATATGAAATAACAAAGGAAAAACTATGTTGCGGAGTTTTAAACTAGTCTCGCTGAATATCTTGAATAAGTGCGTGATATCATCTTATTAAGTGTGACGTAAAAAAGGTTTTCCATTTTGGAATTACCATATTACCCCCCCCCCCCGGGGCGTAAGGAAGTGATATTGTCGTTTTAAACGTAACGCGAAACGTTACAAATTTCGTTTCGCCATTATTATATTACGCTTAGCCTACGAATGACGTAGTGTCATTATACGTCGACATAACGTCGCCGTTTAGTCATTAACTCTAATCGATAGGTTGTATTTCCATACCGTTACTTGCAGTTTAAACATTATTAGTAATAACCGACGACTTATGAGACTCCGTGTCGTTTATTTTTTTTCCACTTCATTCTGTGAATTAATATACTGTTTTCGTGCTTATCCGTTTACACTTTGTATATTGCTTACTTTTTTTTTTCTCACCTGAGATTTCTCACAGTTAAACTTCAGTAAATCGTTCGCATAAAATATGGACCCTGATTTTTTAAGGTATCGCGCAGTCGGCTAACGATAGAATGTTAAATCCCAGTGATGTTTGTTTTGGTGTTTTCTAGAAATTTCAGTCAAAGCAACACTGCGCCTAATTGTAACGCGTGTGTGTGTGTGTGTGTGTGTGTGTGTGTGTAAGTTCTGTCCATTCTTCACCATCATTATTTGAGACTGCTCCTCGGGGTGATACGCCTACTATAGGGCGACGATATTTCTTTGTTTGAGCTTCTGCGAGAGGCTCAGATGTCCACCGAAGGCTGATCGGTTCGATATATAATTGTACTTAACCTCTAAGTAAAGAGTCTCCTGCTACGACCGGGAAAACCTGTAATTATCTTGTTTAGTTTTGCGGAAACCGAACGAAGGATGATGCAAATAATTGCGATCACTTTTTTTCGAGCTGTTATCGTCGCGCGACGGCTTCGGTAATTTCTGTTTCTTACGGCCGAGGTAACCAACAGGCATCGTCATCTTGTAATCACGCGTGTAGGAAGGTCGTCCCCGCTGCACGCACAAAAGCGGAGACACATTCGCGTTCTGAAGAAGATGTCGCCCAATTTACATCGATGTTTTTCATCGGCGCGATAAATATAATCGATGTTCTGCGCGTCTGGTTTTCCTGAACTAGTTTATCCGATTCTTCCGGAATTTCCTTTTTTTCCATCTCTCTTTCCTCGTTTACAGTAACAGAGCGGTATCTGGTCTGTGCGGCGAGCGAGCATGTGCGGTATTTATCGGACACACAAATTCCCCCCGAGAGCGGATAGAAAACTGGTTTGGTGCAGTAGGTAGTGGCGCGATATAATTCTCGAAGTTTCGAAAACCGTCCGTGACTAACGATAGACAACTCTCTATATTTTCCAGAGGGGACTGTTGAAAATGTGTGTCGTTACCGGGTTTTGTATTACAAAAGTTGATCTGGTTCTGATTAATCTCTGGATTTTAGAATTCGCATGACGTGTTTCCAGTTTTCTGTTTCGTTAAAAAGAGAAGGAAAAAAACCTTGTTTGCGCCGTAGTGCGGAAATTAACATCACCCCCTCCTCGACCAGCTATATTAAACTCTCAATAATAATCGGGTGGACTTTTTGACCTTCCCCCGTCACATGTTTCAAGTGCGACGTAAAACCCAATAAGGTCATCCGTTTAATGGGCGAAAATTGTCTGGAAATCACTTTATTTTGCCATCGCCTGCGTCGCATTTATTTCATTAAATGCCTCCTGCCGGACAGTCTGCATCGTCCTTACTCCCGTTGCCTGCAGCAAAAAAACCGAGGAATAATAAAAATGCGTATTGCGCGTTCTTTTTTTCTTTCGTTCCGACAACCATAGGTG
This sequence comes from Icerya purchasi, assembly GCA_039619475.1. Lineage (NCBI taxonomy): Eukaryota > Metazoa > Arthropoda > Insecta > Hemiptera > Monophlebidae > Icerya > Icerya purchasi. The sequence goes on along the minus strand of CM077115.1, from coordinate 189,382,567 downwards.
TATTCCCCGTGAAATCAGTCTTTTTCTTTTTTCATCGCCAATGTCGGAAGTACGGAGGACCTTACGACAGAGTTACACACACACACACACACACGCGCGCACGACAACAGCACTAGGGAGGCACACAGTTATACGGGCTATCTTTAGGTTTCTCTTTTGCTACATTTTCACGCACGACCGTGTCACTTAATTTAGAGGATGGAGTTTTTGTATTCTATGGAAATCGAGAGACAGAGAGAGAGCCTTGAAAACTTGATCTCGATTTTACCAGTGTCGCTATCATTTCACTGCAAGACCCCTCGCGACATGTAAGCGGAGAAGGAACCTATGCGGTTTAACGCAGCGGCGGTCTCTGATGGAAAAGAAGCGTACAACACGGTATGTGTTGGAGGGGTCGATCAGTCGATTTAAAGAAGAAAAATACGATTATGACATTTTAAAATATTTCATTTGAGGTAATTTAATTAGACTCGAAGTAAACGTGTCGTTATAGTTTTCTAAAACGTACCGTGATCGGAGAAAAAAACTCCGCAAAAGAAATTACAACATCCCTACTGCTGAAGAATTAATCCTCAATGTAAGGAGGAGCGCCTACTAAAGCCGGTTGCGGTACGATTAAGACGTAGTGCTGAAATTAAGCCATATAGCAGTCGACATGCTGACAATATGTGCGATAATCGTATGAACGTTACGTTCCGTATTCTGTTGCACGAGCTAACGGTTATGTTTACATTGTGCGTGCTTATTAATATTCATGAACAGGAAATGGAGAAAAAAAAATTAGGTTACCTCGATGTTTAATTAAGTCGATTTTTGAAGATAAAGCTTCATATTTCATGGTGTTTTCATGAACTTCGTTTCTGGATTGGAATCGCAAAATTATAATCGAATCGCCCTGAAAAGCGTTTAATTTTTGAAAAAGTATAGTGCACCGTACGTTTCGCTTACTATCCTGCTTCAGTGAGCGCTGCCTTATAGGACCGGAGAAGGTAAAAAAGAACTTGAAGTTTTTTTTTAAAGGCAACGTTGTCTGTAAGTTCATTCGGATTGTTCAGAAACTGAAAATAATTCGAATTTCCGCGGACGATGGCAGCAATTACGATATTTGCGTACATTTATTCTTCTTCTTTTGTCTAACTGTTCTCAATCATCAGTAATGATTTCATGATACGCTTCTTTGACCATATAATTCCGTAATATTCTCCCGAAACCTTTTTTAGCCTTTTAGTCGGAGCAATTCTTCCAAGGGGAAATCTGTTATACAAATATATATTAATAACAACGTAATTCTTAGGCTACCGTTCATTAGAAAAAATGTCTCAAAAAAATTTCCCAATTTTATGTAACGCGAAGTGTCTCAATTTTATGTAACGCAAAATGTCCCAATTTTATGTAACGCGAAATGTCTTAATTTTATGTAACGCGAAATGTCTCAATTTTATGTAACGTGAAATGTCTCAATTTTATGTAACGCAAAATGTCCCAATTTTATGTAACGCAAAATGTCCCAATTTTATGTAACGTTTGTTATGTTTTGTAGGATTTCTGTGATTATGTTATTATATTCATATGGACTGATTTAGAATTACGTTGTAAATTTTGATCATTTTATACAAAGTTTAGAAGAGAAAGAGATAGAAATGTAAGCAAGAGGGGTCAAAGGTCACATCCCCTTGCAAGGCCAAAATGGCCGAGTTTATCTATACGTATTATACATACATATGTGTTGCTGCGATAGTCTAGCGGCTAATTGGCTTCCGCTGCGGAAGTCTTGGGTTCGATCCCGGGCGACGACACAAGTTATTACGAAAGTTAAATTAAAATACTCGTATTTCACGTGGAAGGCAATGGCAAACCACCACGCACAACATCATATTCGCGCTAGGTCAGTACACAACAGGCACACATGGGACCGCACATGTATAACGATATAAATCAAACAATCACAATATCAGTTGCAAATGTAGTCTTGCTTGTGACACATTCGTACTGCATATAAATAATTGCTTAGTACACTACATGCATATCTGTACAGCTAAAATGTACGAATAGGTTGCCCACCAACTGAATGGTTGAGGAGATAATAATACATACACATATATAGGTATATTTTTTTTTATAAAGGTTTTATTAGTATGTCTAATTTTAAATTATCCAATTGTTCCGATCCGTGGGTATAACCTTTACTTATTTTTGGCGCCATTATGATTCGATTGTAAGATTTCTGTCGTTCCTCACCGATCACATTCCTCTTATCAGTGAAGAAGCGCAAAAAAAAAAAAAAAAAAAAAAAATCAAAAAAACTAAAACTACTTGAAGGACATTATAGAAACTAATTGAGGATTTCCGTAGATACTCATGTCTCCTATCTAAGCAGTGTGTATTCGATTCATCAATAAGAAGGAGTACCCCGTTCTGCTGTTACTTCGTAATACGTAACGTCGCCCATTCTTCATTAAAATAAGTCCTCTGTTAATTCACGAAAATTATATAAATAAAATCCGAAATCGCACGAACCTACTTAAAGTTTAAGGACAGTGCGCGGGGTACTGTTATTATCATTGGACGACAAATTGTTAGCATTGTCTGAGCGGAGGTTTAATGTTCTGTTATAGTATCAGCCTTGATCCAAGGCAAACCGTTTTATTGCTCTCTGTTATTACCGAACGTGCAAAAAATTTACACCACTCGATAAAAATTTTTTTTTGAATTGATTTAATTTTTCGCTAATGGTAATTAATTGTAGTTATGATTAAATGTTCCAAATGTTGTTTTTACAAAATTAGTGCACATTTTTTTTTAGTCGTATTATTAAAATCATTAATTATTATTTGCATTACCGTAAATGCATAATCGCGATATTAGTCTATTCGTCTTGACGGGATTCAGTTTTTATTACCTTTTTTATTTTTTTTTCTTCCAAAAAAAGGCAAGTTCGCAGAAGCGGTTGTTTCTAAAAAGTGTTTATAATCCGTATTTTAAAATGTTAAAAACTCTCTTTATCAGGTGAATTTTGATTTCTTAATTATTTCCCGAGCGGCGTAAAAAACGCCTTATCATTACATTTCGCAATTATGCGCTTGAATTAGGTCAGTATTTATTTCTTCGTTATTTCTTCCTTTAATCCGGTGAAACGTTTATCACGGATTTTGCTGCAATTTAACCAACGACTGTGCAAGTCCGTACAAATGATTTGATGAAAAGAAGCGCCTGTCGTTACTGGTACCTGAATATTCCACGTCAAACCCTTTCATTTTACTAACAAATTTGAAGTCAACTATTCTCATAATTCCGCCGAAACATTTTAACAGGTTGATTTTGGTACATGACAGGTCGTATTTATTTGATATCTGCCAGTTCCATTTTCAGCTTGATAACCTAGCTCTTCGACGCTGTTTACACATTTTCACTCTAGCTCGTGCACCATTGTATACCGAATATTGTCGTAATTAACGTAGTTAAATCATTCGTTTCAGTTACATATTACTTATATTATTATTATTATTATTATTATTATTTTAAATTAGCTAAGAAGTTTTTAAAATTAGGAAAAAACAATACGTACTTAAAGATAGCCGTGTAGTAGCTATACTGATATAACCGCGTTGAATATTTTGAGTCGGGCGGTTTATAGAATTTCGTTGCTGCTCGAATTCATTATGCACGAAACTAAGAATACCATTAATAATTTGGAGCTAATTAATGCAGCATAAAATTAAATCGTGTTTTAATTATTATTTATAATTCACGTTTACAGAATATAAGCTGATGATGGGTCATACCACATTTAGTTGAAAGAAATAACTAGAAAATTTCCACAAGAATTACATATGTCGGTTCCACAGCGTGTGCTAGTCTTACCATTCGTAGTGGTCACGTTTACATCGAGAGGAGTAACCGATGTGTAACGGTGAGACTTAACAATGCGCAAATTTAAATCTTGTCAAGTCCGCGTAGGCATCTCCGAAATACTCGACTACAGTCATCGTTTAGTGTTGATTTTAAAATTTTTATTTCTGTCTGTGTTGTATTAAAAATTTGATTGGAAGCATTATTTTCACTGGGAAAATATTTAAGAAATGCACGTATAAAAAAACATCCAATGTAAATTATGGAAATCGGATAAATTACATTTAAAAGAAGTTGAAAAATTTAAAAAAGAAAAAAGCAGAAGAACAAAAAAAGGTACATAAATTTATAAAAAAAAGAAAGAAAGAAATTAAAAAATTGCAAATAATTTCACAAATTTTAAAAGTATTTTTATCTGTCACACTGCTCTTAGTGTTTTTTTCTTTTTTCAAATAATTTTACATGTAACCTTTTTCTAGAAAATTGTAAACAACTCGAAACAGATTAGCGATTGCTTAATATTTAGAGAGAGCTATTCGTATGTGAAACACTTGTCGATTGCAAAGTCGAATTTTAAATTATTATCGCACTTTGAACTTTTTCCTTTTTTTGTCTGAAAAAAATACGTTTCGCTGAATTATTAATTTTAATAATTTAACAAGTTATATTTCTATAAGCCAATAATATTCTCTGTCGATTGAATATTATAATGTTTTCTAATGCGGTAATTTTCATATTATTTAAAGTATAAATTCAGCGAAATATACAACGGAGTAATTATTAAAATACGAATTTTTATTGAAACATTTTCCCGGATCCTTATTTCATTGTTTCAGAGTTCTTCATATCGTTCGATTGAAGAAAAAAAAATTTGTCACAAATCTCGTTTGACTTTCCGGACGGAAGAAATGCGTTAATACGTGAAGATAATTGATAAGCTCGATTGAAACTCGACTAATGAAAAATTGAGCACTTTTTGAAACAATTGGACAAGTCTGACTTACTAATCTGCGGCGTGAAAGAAGATACACCGAAATGCACCCGTTCAAACAATAGACTTAATTAGTCTCCACTTGATTAGTTTGGTGCGAAATAGGCCACATGACATGATGGTTTTGCTTGCGCAAAGCATCGTGTCCTCGATACCACCGGCGATATATGTCGGTAAAGGTGACTTAATCGAACGGCCAGTTGGGAATTGTTTATTTAGAGTATAATATTTCAGCGAATAGAATGAGGAAAGGAATTCTTGAATTTTCGTAGGCGATTCTTTTATTACTATTAGCGATTTAAAATGACACTCTGTCAAGGTTTTCTTAACCGTGCTCTAATCAGCAAAGGCTGTTTACCTGAGCGATTCGAAGTACTTTTTTTTCTATTATACGCTCAAGACCGTACGATTAGCCTGAAGAAGCCGGAACGCATTGATGGTTTATTTTTCAGTCGTGTGACCAAGACTGCTTAATGTTTCGATAAGTACACGGTTGACCTTCTCTCGTCGAATGGAAAAAAATACGGCAAAAACGGAACAACTATTTGCTAATAACAAATCGTAAATGAAGTACCGATGAAGCACCACTATCGTATGTCGTCAGAACTGTGCAATTAACAGTGCATACGCGTTCAGTCAGAGTGAAATTTCGTAACATCCTTCCGCCGATGTGTATTAAAAGTTGCACTAATATTTAGCGCGAACACCTATTATAAAATCCCATTCGACTAGTACGTAAAGAATGTAAAATGACTCACGGATTAATCTGTCTTTTTCTGACTTATGTAAAAAAAAAAAAACAAGCTTGACACTTGCTGTCCGACCCGCACACCACATAATTGGAATCGATGGTTAATGGATGGTTATTTTAGGGTTTTAAATAATGTTCTAATCGTCTTTGTGGAATAATCACTTTGATCGCAGCATTATAAAATTATTATCTAATCATTTTATTAAATAAGTAAACGATGACATCGAAATAATTATACAAACGTTATTTGTCATCTATCTTTTTAAGTATATTTTTTCACCGTTCTTCTTCGTCTTATATATATATATATATATATACATGTATGCATGTACGTATATGCGCAAAAGCTCGGTCCTCTACACCTTATCGAGCTGGAAAACTTTCTAACCGCGGATGCGCGGCGCCAGTTCTATAATATACTAATGGAAAAGTCGATTTTGATGGCGCCATTCATTTTTTTACGATGATAAAAAAAAAAAAAGCGGTCAGGAGCATAAGAAAGAATACGTGTCCTCTATGGAACTTGACAAACCTTGGTAATTTTTAAATAACGCAAAATGTAACAGGATATTCGTATCGGCGGCTGCATAAAAATGAAATTGTTATTAGTATTTATCAATGATTGAGCATTATAATGGACAAATTGTATAATCGAGTAATTAGCGATAATAAATTTTTCAATCAAGCGTCCGATAAATAAACATCGTGTTTTTCCCCCCGATGTTGTATTGGAGAATTATTAAGACTAAAAGATTTATATTTAATTGCCATTTTAATGTTTATATTTCGCACCGTGAACAACATTCATTATTCACGCTTTATAGCGGGCTCTCGTTACAATACCGGCACATCTAAAATGTAAATTTTTGTTAATTTTCCGAGTGAATTTTGCCAGTACATTTAAGCTTCGGTTCTATTGTGTTTAATTCGTTGGAAATATGTTAGGTTCCTGTTATGGGGCCACCACATTAAAGTATGAAATGGCCGACTTAATTTTTATATAATTAATTGCGACTATTCTGATTGTTATATTTTTCCCAAGAGCGAACTCTGCAATGAAGTAGCGAAGTTCGTGTCAATTTTAAACAAGCCGAACTGTGGCCGTACTATCAAAACAAATTGTATAAGGTACGTGTAAAGAAGAATTTAGAATAAGTACCACCAGCAGAATTATTTTCGATAGGTCCTTTTGCATTTAAACGTTTTAAATGTAACGCGAAAGAAAGAAGGCTGGGAGAACGCTGATCTTTTCTCGTAATGAAGTGTAAGACCACAGCACACCACCCGTTTTATTATAATATTTTGCGTCACTTGGTTTTTTTCTTTTTGTATTTCGTAATTTTTTCGATTTACGCATCTTTCCGTTATTAATTTGATCTCGTCGGAATACGTTCATACTTCCGAGTAAATACGACCTCTCATCAGTTCACTTAATATGAACTATCGATTTTGCGGCGAGTAATTCTCGACCGATAGAACACCCGAATGAACATTCGGCCCACTCGAATTTTTAGTGTGTAGCCTCTGACCGGGTAATGTTTCTATGAAACCGACGATCGCGGTTAATTGTCTACTTCCGCAAATGGACCTGCAATTGACTGGGGGGAGCCGAAAGTTATTTCTAGGGGATGATCATGCGAAGAAAAGACGGAATTTAGTTACGTTATATTTTTTTCCGAGCTTTTCGTTATGTGAGGTTTTGTGTGGTTTTCGTTTTCACAGTATATCGGAGCAGCAGTCCATTCGTGGGGCTTCGCATTTGTAGGGTGTACTGCACGGACATTTTTTCGTATTTTTTTTTTTTTTTTTGAATGTGAGCTTGCGCAGATAAATCATTTTTAAAACAGCGAGACAGATATTTCACGATAATAACTTATAAATAGTGTCTGGACGCGTTCGGTTTCGGTGAATCGGTCGTGTTGGCGAGTGATGTATAATTGCGATTATAGTTCATAAATTTTGAGTCGGTCGTCTTAAAGAAAGCGGTTCGGGTGAGATTTATCGTAGTTACTTTATTGAGGAGATGGTGTCTAGGGTTTTTTCAATTTCTTCTTAACTGGTACCGTTGTTTCGACATTTACCCGTAAACATTTTCATTTACGTACTAATTACAGGGATTCAGCGTCGTCGCCGTAAAAAACACGCAATCTGATTTTTTGTGTATTTAAATTTTCCTATTGTCAAATTGAAGCGAAAATTTCTTTCGTTAATAATATCTCATTACTAAAGTAGTAAAAATAAATAGAGTAGGACGCGCGAATTTCAATTATAAAATAAGTACAACGGAAAACGTGTAAAAACTCCGATTTCTTAACCCCCTCAACAGGGCCGTGCCCAGAATTTTGAAAGGGAGGGTAGGGTATTTTCTTTGGATATTTATTTTATAAATAACAATACATTTTTCACTAATATTCGTACTATTAATAATTTCCATCATTTTTATTTATATATCAATAATTTACATAAATGAATTACCCCCCCGTATATGAACGTTAATAAAAATTACATATATTATTGATTATACTCTTAATAAAAAAATTTGCATGAAATATTAATGAAATACTTAAAAATATAGAGCACTTTTTTTTTCTTCTTCTGAATGTAAAAACACTCTAAAAAATCATCAATATTTATTTTAAATTTTTGATTTTTTTCTGATTTTTTTCAGATTTTTATGTATTTATAATAACTATTTCAGTTCTAATGGCGAGGTTAACCCCTTCCCCTGTGGACACGGCCTTGCCCCTCAAATATATCGGTGTGAATATGTATAATTCGAAATCAGGCGCTGTTTTTATAGTTCTTTTTTAAAATTTTATACCCTAGTAAGAATAATTTTATTCGATATACGTTTTTTTTGTTATTTTCTTTATTATTTCGTATCTAATTTTTACTTATTTACTGCACCCTTCGCGCCCCAACTGCCGGAAAATAATAAGAAATTTAAATAAAAAAGTGTTTATTGTAAAAAAAACTTCTTCAAATGCAATATTATGAATTGTTTTACTATAATCTAGGTAAAATTATATATATTATTATTGTAAAAAATTATTTTATATAATAAAGATTTTTTTTTTTTTTTTTTTTGGTTTGATTTTTTTATTTTGTGATTAAAATTAAGCGAAATTGTTAATTTTTCGTTATTTTCGAGACTGATCGGTCCCTAATTCTCCTTCGACTATTAATGCGACGAAAAATCGAGTAAAACAAATTATGTTTTTCCGCGACCGTTTTTATATTGTTTTTTTTTTTTTTTTTAATGTCTTCTACGGTTTCCACGCAAAGGCGTGTGCGTCATTTGTTGAACAGCTTAATCAAGTTTGTCGTCTGCATGTGCTAAGTTCAAAGTCATCACTGGGTTTGCGGGCTCGTTGTTGACGTAGTGCCGTACTTTCGATGAAACGAAAATAAATGCACTTGTAACGCTTACGGACCTAAAATGAGACAACGCGAGCAACATGGGGTTATACACAAAGTTGGCGGCTGTACTTTTAAACTAATTAATAATGAAACCGTTTATTTACTATGTTTGCCGTAACCACAAAGCGATCGGAATTATTAAATGCGGCCCGCGTAATAATTTCAACGTCTCTGTTTATTAATGTTTGCCTCGGTCTGACTGCGCGTTTGTCAGATATATCTGAATTTTTAATCACTCGAATGACATTTCGCTAACAATATTCTGACATTTGGAAAGCAAACAGCATTAAAGAGGTGAAATAAGTCGTATCAATAAGAAAATGTCAGTCAAAGTATCGCGAAGCATTATTATAACAGACCGTGATGCGTTTAAAGTGATAAAACATACGGATATGTTCTATCACGATGCTGATGTAATGATAGTAATAATGATATATGGTAACCGGGAAAAGATTTTTTTTTTTTTTTTTTTTTTGTTGAAAATAATAGACGTGTTGTACTCAACTACGGATTGGAAAGGAAAATAAAGCAAAATTACGTTCGAAATTTAAAAAGAATGCGCATGTTGTTTGGAAAAATGGAAAGATGTCTTGAATGAAGTCGAAGAAGAGCGATCACTTTTAATTGAGCTCAATTTTAAACTATTTTCTTCCCAAAAGCCGATGACGCTGCACAGTTTTTTAATCAAACTTATTGTTGTTGTTTTTTCGTTTGTTTTTTTTTTTTTTTCGAAATAAATGCGATATGGTATTTTCGATTTCCGATGTTATTTACAAAAGGGCACATTTGCAATTAAAATTGTCAAAATGATATTCATTTGAAGTTTATAAATCGTATATAATAGAATAATACATAGTACTTTTTCCACATTTAGATGTTAATCGCGAAAAAAAAGAAGAAATTTAAGTTTTTTTGTATTACTTCTATACACGTAAACAAACCGTATAAAATCGCACATTACAAAGAACCCAGATTTAAATAGGAAATTTCAAATTAATCGAAAAAATGATTTTTCTACCAAATGTCTAATGTCAAGAAATTGGAAAATTCAAAATTGATTCTCTTGTTCGATTCCCTAGAACATAACACACATTATAATGTCGGTCATAATAATTATCCGCTTCAGATGAAATAAGAAAATAAATGGCAAAATAAAACAATACCCAGATTTGTGTAGGGTATTTAATAAATACATAGATAAAAATTCAAACTGATCATTTCGACTTAATAATAATAATAATAATAATAATAATAATAATAATAATATTAATAATAAATAAATAGAATAAAATCAACGAGTTCGAAGAGATCTCGTGGTTGACATCCTTGGGGAGGGCGAATACCAAATGGGGTAATCGTTACAGTACGAAGAAAAATGGTTCTTCGGGCCCATTCAGAAGGTAGCCGTCGTGCATCACAGTTGAACACGGATTTCGACGGAACATTATATGATACATGTTTATATAGCGGCTAATTTTATTCAAAACTTCTTGTCGATTAGAAGAGACACGTTTTTCAATGGTCAGAAATAAGTGTTATTAACAAAAGGAAATATCAAAAATTTTCAATTTAACTTAACGAAGAAGAAGGATTGAGTTTGAAGTTAGAAAATATTACGTTCGGAAAATCGTTGTAGAGCTAACGTGACTGGCAGGTCTTCTGAAAATTATGTACAGACTGGAAAGTAAAATGAGATGGGTATTCGTTTCGGCGATAATTATGACAATCGGCAAGAAGGGCTTTAGGGGTTCGTTATTTATTTCTGTTATTTGCATGCACATTTGTCGCTAAAATAAACCAAAACAGGGTCGGAAGCTTTTATCAATTGAATAATCGCGTAGAAAAGTAATTAAGCAGACGAGCGAAGTAAATAAATAATTTGATAATCAAATCGTTGTTAATTGATGGAAAAGCCATGCTTGACGATTTCCGTGCTAATGAAAAGTTCACTACGTATCCAATTTCGTTTGTAGTTTTTCCGTGTAAGCCCTAAACGTTTTTTTTTTTGTTTTTTTTTGTTTTTTTTTGTTTTTTTTTTTTTTGTTTTTTTTTTTGATTAAGAAATCTCCACCGGAGTCATTTATTGTTCGAATTGGAAAAATCTCGAAATTTTTACCCCTTTTCTAAAAAGTTAAATGCCGTTATAAGGTAAAATAGCAAACTAATGTAAAATCTACGAACATGTTTTTAAGCTCATCTGTAGTTTTTATAAAACAACGGACGCGCGCCGTTATCGTCGGGCGAGAAAACCGTTCCTAATTCACTTAAAAGAATGTTCTTTGTATTAGTTTTTATTTTTTTATTTTAAGTGTTCTTTGTACCGGGTAATCCGGCCAAAAATGTTACCAAGAAGTGTGACAAAAACGCGTAACAATTTAAAAAATTTTTGTGTCATCGAGTTTTTAATTCGAAGAGACGTTTTTAATGTTGTACTCGGTTCCAAAAAGTCTACGTGGAATTTTTTTTACCGGATCTGCATACCTCTAACTTTGCGAATTATCGAAAACTTGTTTTTGTATCTACCGTCGAGTATTAATAGAAAGATTCCTACTGGGTTTTTAAAACTTGCTTTACATTTACAAACAAAATTGTTTCCGTTCATCTACGTAAAACAGGCCTCTGTGCAAAACGGGGTAATTTTTAAATTCGTTTCAAATTTTACCTGGCTGCATCGCCAATGATAAAAAATACGCCTTCTAACACGTACGAAAAATATTTCAGAGATTATTATACCGCTAGTATAAAGCTTTCATTGTTAAATACCGGTGTGCATTTTTCCACTTTTTTTTTTATTTTCCATCACCAACGGTTAATTTGATTTATGTATTATTAATATTTTATAGTTTTGTTTTTTTTTTTGTTTTTTTTCTTTTCGAATAGCCGAGTGCATTACAAGCACAAGTACCAAATTTTAATTGTTTATAAAGGTACTGTATTATGCGGGGATTAATAATATAACCAATTAAAACAATCGTTCTATACACATACATATATATATATATTTCACACCGCAAATCGCATAAGAGTGTTGTGTGGGTAACGGAGACTTGTTTAATAGCCAACATTTATTGAATTCGACGTTCAAGAATTTTGCTTTCTGCGAGAAGTTTAAGAAAAACTGTTTCGGCTGCTGTACTTTTGTAAAACATTATAAATTTTGACAACCGTTCTATATGTATGTATGTATGTATGTATGTATGTATATATATATATATATAAAAGTAGTTCCGCAAAGTAAGACCTTAAAAGGAAGAAGAGCGAAAACAACAATAAATTGGGAAGACCAAAAAGATATTAATGGCAACAACATGTATCGCGACGAAAATATCAAATGTGCGGATAAAGTGCTGTACTCTGATAGTGCCTCGATGACGAAACCTGTTTAACTTTAAACGTGACAAGACTATGTTTCCGGAGAATGAATCACACATTCGATACGTGAAAAATATTGCCGTTAGCGCTACTGATGCTTTTGAGTCCCTGATGGGTGAAGAATTTTAAATGGATTGCACGAAAAACAGGTGTACGGAAAGAAAGATAAAGTCGTGAACAAAGCAGAAGAATGCGAATGGCATAAGGAAAAGAAGCACGGGAGCGGTCGAAAAAAATTAAGGTGTAAATCTCGCGGAGCAAAAATTACGCTGATGAAATACGCGGGAAACGAGAATACGAACAAACGCAATGTAATTCCGGTAACTTGGCCAGTGTGATAATTTTCCCTTTCCAAGTGAATGCGCTTGTAAAGCTGGTTGCGCACCGAATTAATCGGATCAGGTTGAAATCTCTTTAAGTAATCCACTTCTACGCCGAATCAGCAGTTTGTTAAATGTCGCGTATATATTAATGACAACGGCATTCTTAGGCCGACTCCCATCAGTTTTTTTTGTCCCAAAACGTTACATATATTGTATATACAAGAAGACAAAGTATCGACAAAATGGATTTTCGCCCTGTTTAATTATTTTGTTTAATGACAACGTCATTCTTAGCTCGACCCCCATCACTTTTTTGTACCTCAAAACATTGTATATATAAGAAGGCAAAGTTGTGACAGAAAGATTAGTGGTGGTCGGGCTAAGAATCACGACAATTTTCCTCGTTCTATACGAAGTACAGAAGTGTTAGAATTGAGGATCGATCAAGGGGCAGAATCCCTTGCGAGATACGGAGGGCTGAATTTATATATATATATATATATATATATATATATATATATATATATATTTCGATAATTCTGTGTCATGGCTCTTAAGGACATGGGGTTGAATTCGTAACGAACATTCTGTGTAATTGCTGTGGCGAACAGAACAGTCATTCGTCGGAATTCGCGTTCACTATAAAGTGGGGAGATTGGAATAATTTGCGAAAAGTTACAAATTAATTAAAGTAATTTTATAACCTCTTTCTCATTTCGCATAATCGATAAGAGAAGCAAAAATAAGCAAAGCTGTTTGGCAAGGCGTCTGTGTCTATTTTGTTCGTTTTTGGAGAACCTATTCAACTAATGAAAGAAAAAATCTAAGACTGCATATGCTCGGCAGATGATACGTTGTTCTGATAGCACGGAAACAGAAAAAGACACCAATCCGATGTACACTATCGAAAGAATTAGATTAAATTAAAATGGAAATTAATAAAACTAAAGTGACACTGCTACAAAAAAAAAATCCGAATATACCGGATAAAAAGCAACAATTCCAAGTTCCGGAATTTTCCCCTATCAAGGTATACTATGAATGACACCGAAATATTATCGGAATACGATTAAAGCGTGTCAAAATTAAAATAACGTAATAAGCATAGGAATAAAATCGCTGTAACACTCTCGGAGCCGTCGCTATAGCCTAGTTGCTAGAACGACTTCCGTTGCGGAGGTCTCGATCCCGGGCGACGACAGAAGTTATTACGAAAAATTAAAAATACCACCACGTACAACAAGGTCAGTACACAACAGACACTCACGGGACCGCACTTGCAGAGCGATAAATCAGACAACCACAATATCAGTTGCAAGTATAGTCTTGCGTGTGTACACACATTCGTACTGCATATAAACAATTGCTATGAATATTATGCGCCTATGTTTGTACAGCTAAAATGTACGAATAGAGGTGTTATCCACCAACCGAATGGTTGAGGAGGTAATGATGATAAATATTCTCGGATGCAGTATGTATTACGACCGGTGGTTATGGCGGTGGAAATTCTGCGTTTAGATAAACAAGAAATTAATAATACACTACAAGCGATGGAAACGTGGATGTGGATATGACAGAAAAATCATAAGAACATCGCGGACAGAAAAGTTTTAACGAAAGGAAGTTTAAAATAGAAAATGATTGGCAGTATTGAGAAGAAATGCTCAGGCGCTCATTGGGGCCCGATAACTTTGTAAGGAGCATACTGAAAGAAAATATGTATATATGCGGCAAAAACGGAAATTAGCCTTTGAAGAAAATCGAATAGATACTATGTAAGTAATTAGTTGATAGAAGTAGCAAATTGCTATGATAACAGGACGTTCTGCCTTTGGATAGCTAATGATAAAATATTAAATTATGGGGATATATTACACGTCGGTGTAATTTCCGAATTGTTTTCCACGAACAATTAGTTGAGCAAACGCCGAGTTATTATGAGTAGATGTTTTGTTTTTTTTGTTTTTTTTTTTTTTTTTTAACTACGTTAATTGCAATCAAGCTAGCTGCTCCGGACATTGTGACCCTCTCAAAGTGATTACATATTATATCTGTCTTGTAGATTGTTATGGGCCACAATGTCTCTTGCTGGCCAGACTCGGAAAAAATTAGTTCGGTAAAAAAGTAATTTTCGTCCTTTGTTGAACGAAATTTTGAAATAATAATAATATACCTTTTTTTTTTTTTTTTTTTTTATTTTTATTTTGTTATTAAATTAGTCTATAAGCCCTGAAAGGAAGCCAAGAATATTACTCGTTTGGGGTATCAAGACGCTTTAAAAAATTTCGCGTCGGCAATTCTTTTAATTTAAATCGATTTTCTTTTTCTTCTTTTTCTTCTTTTTTTACGTTTAACGATGTGACATATAAAATATAGACAAAGAAAGAAAGAAAAAAAAAACCCGAGAAGTCTTTCATGTGGAAGGAGAAATGAGAGTGAATTGAAAATTGCGCCGTGTAATATTGACTTTTAAGGACATCCGTCTGTTTGGCGACAGTGTTTCATCGTGTAAGGGTTTTCTTGAGAAAATCCTGTGAAAAAAGGTCAAAACTATTCTCCGATTCTTTGTATTTACCGGAAAATCGGATTTCATTTTTACTTTCATTTTTATTTTTATTTATACACATTTCTTTTTTTTTTTTCTTTCTTCTGCGTTTGTGTACATTCGGGGAATTTTTGTAGCTGGAAATCAGCGTTGCTGCTGCTGAAAAATGTCCGTTTATAAAAATTTAACTACAATATCATCGCGGTAATAATTTTACAAAATACCCTTTACAGTGAGACTGATTGTTTACGGTGTAACAGAATTTTTTCAAGGTTAAAGGACGTTTTCTTATACTTCTTCGTCGTTACAATAGCGCATTTTTAACGCTTCATCTTCATTATTGGTTACACCTAATAATAAAGTGAAACTCGCTTATCTGTCAGCTACGACCGTTAAAATATTTTCAAACTTCCTAGCGGGATTCTTTACTTTTTCGATAATTTGCCGGATAAAAACTTTCGCCCGATGCAAACGTAATGTTCACGTAACACGAAAGTTTTTAATAGATGAAAGGTGTAAACAACAGTCAAACGGTTTTCGAAAATAGACACTCTATTATTACATCAAATATTGAAAACATTACGAAACGTAATAATCGCATTAAAAGAATCTTAAAAATGATACGACGAAATTTTGACGATAAAATTTGTCACAATGGTGTGTATAGCCTGCTGAAAATTCTTGGAAGATAAAATGTGCAGCCTTAAATTTTCTTGAAAAAATATCTGTTAGTTTGTTTGTTGTCTTTTTTTTTTACTAATAATAAACTCGTTAAGTACTTTTTTTAATATCCGCGCACTGAAAAATATTCGTCGTATAATGTGCTACTATTTTTCCAAACCATCTCCTGCCAAGAAGAGTTCTCGAGATACTACGAAGTAAGCCCGATCCCGAAATTAATACAATGCTGTAGAATCATTTTCATATGTATAATAAAACGCGCGACCTTATTACGATGTTAAATAACGAATTTCCTTAGATACCGTTGAAATAAATGTATTTATACTTCAGCCGTACATGCACGTGTAGAGAAACGAAGCAAATTGCAACTAGCGTGATAAATTACCAGCAGCCTGTCTAGACTCGCACAGCTTACACGAATGCGAAATTCTCTAGAATCATGTAAAAACAGGTGGCGTTTCGAATCATTAGACATCTTTACCAACAAGTGTTGCTTATCGCGAACTCATTAACCTGTTTACTCCCATCACGCTGCCCGATAATACGTTAAAAACCGGCTAATAACACAAGTTCGGCAATACTTTACATATACTAGAACGGAAAGAGTCTAAGAGATGCGAACTGTCTGTCCTGTAGACTTTAAATCACGTTGTGCCAAATTAGAAGTTCACCTCGCAGGTCGCTCGACGGTATATTCATCAGTACCGGAAACTCTGACATTATCCTCGCGTGTTTACGAGTAGAGATATGCAAACAAGAATGTAAGTCTGATGGGTCTCACAGAGCAGTATTAAACATTGATCCCTGTTAGCCATGACACTAGTAGGGATGAATGCTCGATTCTAAACCGTCTCCAGACACATAGCTGTTAAACGTACAATTATATTTATACGATAACAACAGTCCTTCGTGTAAGCTTCCTACTGAACTAATTGTAGCGCACCTAATTTACTACCGTCAAAAGTTTGCGCCGTACTGAACAACTAATAAGATACTCCTCCGTATTAAAATCCTTTCGAACACTGCTACCGCCGAACTTAAAACTGTAATACCACTTAGCATTCTTTCCCTGTGTAATACACTGACCTTTATAGTTCATTGCAACAAATAAAGATACGAAGAAAAACGTGCCGTAATGTTCGTCTCTATTTCCGTTTTTAATATTATCGTATATCTTTTGTATATGCAATTGAATAACATCTCTTATAAATTATATACGGTTGGCGTAGATTATACTCGTTGTATTCGGAGTTAAAAATAATACTTTATATATAAATAGTAGAATACAAAATTTTTAATTGCAACATTAATTTCTCTCGAAACTCGTGCAAAATGTGCGAATATTATTAATTAATATCGAGAAAAATAAATAAACAGAAGTTGAAATTAAGAAACGATATTAAACTAGGACCGATTTAAGAAAAAGATGAAATATTTAGCACGATCATAGGTGAAAATTTAGAATTTTAAATGTGCCAAATATACGTACATCAAAATCAAAAAAAATACTGTTATAAAGCCGAGTCGTCCTGCTATAGTAGTTTCTTCTATACACTCGTAACTTTAAAAATAGAAAAATACTGCTGTTTAATGCTTCATTTAGACATAAGCGTTTCGCCAGCGGGGGTACACTTTGTTGATAAAATCAATAAATTAGATGTTAAAAATTAATTTCTTCAATAAAGGAAAATTTGTTTTTTTCCGGTTTTTGTATATTTCGTATATTTTTAACCGACTTCAAAAAAGGAGGAGGTATTCAATTCGACTGTATTTTTTTTTTTTTTTTATGTGTGTTACCACAGAACTTTCTTCTAGATGAACCGATTTTGATGATTCTTCTTTTATTTGAAAGGTGGCGTTTGTCATGTGGTCCCATTTAAATTTGATCAAGGTCCGACCGATAGTTTTTGAGTTATCCTTAATAATGCGGGAGATTGAAGCTTTTTGGATGCTTTTCATTCACGATTTTTTTCACCGTCGGATTAGATTTTTGACTTAAAATACTATAAATTTGCCAAATTACCATGGAAATGTAGCTTTTGGTGTTTTTACCGTGGAAATAAATGTTTTAATTTAATTGAATAAAAATGCACTAAAAAGTAAAAAATAAAATGCTTTTTTACAAAAAATAAATACCGACTTCAAGGTTTATTATAAAAATTTAAAAATGCACTAAAAAGTAAAAAATAATTACTCCCGATAAAATATATATATCAGAGTGATATAACTTAAGGTGATATCGTAATTCTTATACAACATTAATTTTTTGGAGTTGGCATCAAATTCATATTAAAAGAATAATTAAAAACTGCATTAAATGTTGATTCAATTGTTCCTAACATGAATTTAATTCCAACTCCAAAAAGTTAATGTTGTATAAGAATTACGATATCACCTTAAGTTATATCACTCTGATATATATATTTTATCGGGAGTAATTATTTTTTACTTTTTAGTGCATTTTTAAATTTTTATAATAAACCTTGAAGTCGGTATTTATTTTTTGTAAAAAAGCATTTTTACTACGTTACAGTTGAACAAACGATTAGTTTTTGTTTTTTTTTCTTTTTTTTTTTTTTAATTCCTGAAAAAATATACAATGAAATAAAAGAAAAAACGCATATAAAATTAAAAAGAAAATTACGACTAAATCGTATAAAATACCTGTCGTCATACAGCATTCGTACAAAACGGAGGAACAAGCTTTTTCGTAACACAATTCAGGTCATGGCAATTTTTCCGACTATCCTAAAGAATTCTCAAAAATCAACTAAATAAAATACTCTCTATTGAAAACCACGCAGCCAAATACAAAATTAGAAATACAAATTTTACTTGACATATAATAATTATCAAGAAGTACATTACGGAAATTTTAAAATTGAACGGTTAATACTGCATGTTTCTTTAATCATCGCGCATCGCCTTTGCTAAATGAAATTAAAATATAATTATAATATTGTAATGTGAATATCATTTGGGAAAAATTTGTAATCTAGCCTGTTCATTTTATCGTTTTTTTTTTCCTTTCTTTTTTTTTTCTTTCTTTTTTTTTCTCTCATTTATGTATCTCAATGAAAAAAAGAGAAAGAAAGAAAGAAAGAAAGAAAGAAAGAAAGAAAGAAAGAAAGAAAAAAATGTATTTACCTCTCAAAAAGTTAACTACTATCTGCATCACGGGTGATCGAAATTTCGTATTAATTCGCAAATTAACCGAGTGAAATATCTGTATCGGAAGAAATATGCTATTGTTTAGTATAAGTTATTGATTGCTTATTAATTATGATACGGTCTCAGTTCTCGCTGTTAGTTTCCCCTTACGTTAAATTTTACACATTATATCGCTGTTTGTGTTACTATTAATTTCCATTATTGCCGTTTTATTGTCTGCCCTATGTTAGTTTGTTCCGGAATTTAAATTTAAATAGCAAAAATAAAGCATTTATGCGAGTGTAATTTAAAACCGTTTTTAGATGCACACTGTAGATTGAATAATAGTGTGTAGTATAAACTTGCTGTGATGGTGTACGATACGAAATGTTAAAAATTATTTTATCTCCAGTGAAGGCTTGAATTATTAATTTTTTTCTGACCATTTTTACATTAAATTCTCTTTGTACTTTTACGTTCTCTTCTTCACTTTGCAAAATAAAACACTGAGCAGTAGTAGGCAGCGTTTATTAATATCTTAACTGATTCCAGTAAAATGGAGCGAATGTTCTCCCGTTATTATATATACAGGGGTATTTTTACATTCGGTCAACAATCATCAATGACAAATGGTAATCTAAATTAAATAGAACGCCGACAAAATTGTACGAATGAAATTGCAATTTTCTTTGTTATGTGCGAAATATTGCGAGCGTCCAAAATGCAAAATGGGACTGTTGGAAAATTCAAAATGCCCTAGAAATTCACGGCCCGCGAGAGAATCTCATTTATTTAAAATTGCTTAACCGATTGATTTTTTTTTTTTTTTTTTTTCTTGAATGTCACTAATGGAGTGTTTATCTAATTGTTACAAGATGGTGCATGCAGAGCTTTTATTAAAACATTTTTAATGGAAAGTGATAAAACTCTCTTATGAACTTCCGTGTCCAGTAAGCCTAAAAAAAAAAAAAAAAAAACAAAAAAACAAAAATCGGGTTGCGTATGTTTCATTTAATCTTGTGTGTTGTTTTTTTTCCCTGTACGTATAACGTGTCAACAAATGAACTCTGTTGATTAATTACGACGAAGGATCATAACTGCACTACTATGGGTTTGTAAACAAACGTGTTAACACGATATAAAACAAACTGTGATCTGTCCAAACGAAGCGGTCAAAACAATTGTTAACCAGTTGTCCAGGGTTAACGACCGTCCAGTTGATATTTTTTTCTTTTAATCTACTAGTAAAAAGCAAGTTACGAGCTCTTATTGCGCGCTGCTATTGATTTTTCTTCCATTCGCAGGTTTAGTATAAAGTCTAAAATTTTTGCTCAATTTTCAACTGTATTCGAACAAATCATAAAATAAACGTATAATAATATAAAAATATCATGCTGACAATTTCGGAAATACATCTCCATAATCATTGCACCGAGTGTATTAATAAGTTATTTTAACGATGTAATTTAATTTGTTCAAACATCATTTTTAACAACATTCTCGTTCCACTGTTTTCTAATGAAATAATTAAAAGCCATTTTCAATTGTTAAATTCCAAAAAATTTTGAACAACGTCAAAAATTTTAATATTTTTCTGGGCTGGATATTAACAGAAAAATCATCCACTGTATTTACAAACTCTTGCCATTATTATTGTATACACATATTATATATTATAATTTTTTTGCGTGGAAATTAATTCTAAATCGGTTTACAAATAATAATAATGGATTTCAATGCACGTCATTCGACCCCACTAGATAAAATGGTTAATTACTTACTGTTTTATTTTTTCAGTTTATTTTTAATTTTTCACCTGGATTTATTCCGGGTTATGGATGCGAGAGAAACTCAAAAATTGAGTTTCGGTATTTCCTATTTTTTCAATGAGGTAACAGTGTAGTGTACAGAGTAATATGCAAATGTAATACAATAAAAATTGTTAATGTAATAAATTAGAAGTACCTAGACGATGTTAGACTAAATCGCGGAACTCTATGAAGAGGAATTTGCGTTGCGGCGGTTGCGGCGCGGTCATATCTTTTCTTTTCCCTTTTATTTATATATGTATCTATATATATTTATGTATATATATTTATATTTATATTTATATTTATATATATATATATATAAATTTATATAAATACTTAAACTGACATAGGCGTTTCATGTTAAATCAACGGCCCTGTGCCCCAGCACAGCCGCACCCAAATTTTTTTTTCTACGTTTTTACTACTATGTGATGCCCTCCTCGCGCTTGTAAGCCTATCTTCACGCAGTTCAAAAAATAAAATAAAAATAAAACCTGAAAGAAAAGTTTGAAATAATTGAAAGAGGAAATATACGGGCTAAGCTTCATTCGGGCTTGTGGAAATTTCCGTATTTCATCAGCTTCGACTCATATAAGTTTCTAGTTGAAAAAAGAGAAAAAGAACACACCATATGTTCTGTAGTCGTTTTTCATGTTAGCTCCACATGCTTTTGAGCTTGCAGCACTCTTTGTTTGCCTGCGAATGGTTGTTGCTTGTATTGTTTTTGTTTCCACGTGTATATGTTTACTTTTTTTTGTTTTTTTAAGAGCGTTGATGGGTATTTCGGGGCCAGTTCCTCATTTGAAATCGTGTTTTAGTCATCTTTCTTTAAACGTGGCTTAAAGCGAAGTTCGACTGAAGCATTCAAAATAAAGATTCCTTAAAAACGCTAGTAAAATGCTAAAAATATTTTCAATTTTTAAAATTGATCACCATGTGAAAGTTTTAAATGTTTGCACGTAGGCATCTGTTACCCGACGAATTCGAATTATAATATTAGAATTTAAAACGCTTGCTGAGGACGTGAAAAAAAGGGAATAAATAAATAAAACAACAACGTAACACTGACGCGTAAATTTCGTTTTAAAAGACAGTTGTTATTACGTAGGGCGTTTCAAAAGTAAGTATACACATTTTTGTTCTCCGCTCACGACTGAAGCGATGAAATTGAGTAGGCATGTTTCTCAAAATTACTACAATGTATTCTCAAAGGTTGGAAACGATCGCTTGTAAATTACGTATTTTAGAGTGAAAAAACGATGAGTACGACACCAGCTGTGCCGTCCAAATGTGAATTAAGTGCAGTTATGAAATTTTTAACTATTGAAAAGATTTTCGGTGCCCCGAAATTTATCGACGTTTATGAACAGCGTATGGAGACAAAAGTACACGGATATGTCTTATTTTTCCTCGGCTAAAAAATGTCCAATGTAAAATTCGAGGAGGTCTTCACTCTCCTGGTTACGATCCGATACTCCTTGATACTATGGTAGCAGCAGTTATTTTGATCACCCATTAACTCATATGTTTTAATTAAATAGCGTTACAATTTTCGCTCTTAAAAAAAGCGTGACAAACAATTTGGCTGGCCCCCACCGGTAAGACATATCCATGTCAATAAAATATTTTTTCCATTTTGGTTTGTCGGTTTTTCCTCGTTTCCTGAGAGTTGTATATTTACTTTTCAAACGCCCCTAATATTATTGTTAAGCAATCGCGTTACTATGTTTTAATTTTCAAATGTACTTTTAATGTAAATTAGTTTACAATTCTGTTAATGTTCAAGTTTATTTCTTATTGTTACACTCGTTTTTCATGCGTTTTACGAGCTTTAATGAAAATTTTTTTCGCCGAGCTGCCTTTGAGATCGCGTGTGATTCGCATAAATCCGAAAATTAATTATGTCCGTAAGAAGTCGGTGCGTGAATTTTGCGTAAAAGTTTACATCGAGAGTACTCCACTTATGAGGAATCGTACGCATGCATGTGGTAATAGGTTTAACAATTTTAACGTGCGAGCAGAGATAATGGATATAACCATTTCATTCAAATTTCTATTCATTTATACGGCAGTTTTTAAAATCCGGCAATAGTCTGGTCGTTTGCGTTTTAGTATCCCAAACCACTGTAGCAGCGCCTGTTTTCGTTATATTTTTAAAATTCACCACCATGTAAAAATTGAATGAACGCAGGCTAATTAGCGCTTCCTGCATATTTTTTGCAGCTATTATTTTGTCACTACGACCGCTACAATCGCTGCAAAACAACGGTTTCTTGCCATTATTATTTTACCATTATTACGCTTTATCGCGTTATTGTTTTACTACAATTATTATCGTTATTTTCCCATTTATATTTTCGTTGTTTTTTTTTTTTGTTTTTTTTTTTGTTTTTTCCGCTTCCCGTCAGCTAGTAGGATAATAGAAGATAAAAAACAATTTCGAAAAACATAAAATTTAAATTTAAAAAAAATCCGAACGGAGGTAGTGAAAATTTAAAAGCAATTTTTATATATACGTTTTAGTAACAGAAACAGAAAATATAGAATAACAAAACACCACACATTTAAGTTTGGTTTGCAGATGCTTAAGGGGTAATATCACGTTGCGCGCTCGCAAAATTTCGGGTGATTTTTTGAGACTTACCACAAACGATAGAAAAGAGATAGAGATATGAGATTTTGTGCATATAAAATTAGTAGTCTTTAACTACAAAAAACATGTTTTACTTTAATTTGTACAATACAAAATAGCGGTACAGCGGCGGCGCACGCAAAAAAAATAAAAAAAAATCGGTCGGTCCACTCTACGGGTCACAATTTTTAATCTGGAACAAAAAATCAAAAATTTTCTTAAAATATAGTTCAAAATTAAGTGAACATCGTAAGATTTTTTCGAAAAATTAATTTAAAAAATGATGGCGGTGATTTGAATTTTTTTCCCGAAAAAATCGGTCGAAAATCGCTTATAAAATCTATAAAAATCAATTTATCAAAAAAATCCTACGATGTTCGCTGGAAAATCTTATTTTAAAGTTGCAGTTAAAATTTTAAGTCAATCGGATAAAAATTGAGGGAGCTACTGGTACGCCCAGTTTGAAAAAAACAGTTTTGAGATATTGCTGTTTAAAGTTTTTAGTAGTAGAATTTTGTTGAAATTTTCGTTTTAACTCTAATCCGCTATGTCTGCTCCATATAATTATCCTTCTAATTTGAAGTTTTCCTCCTCCTCATCCTTCCTTGTCGAAATTACGTCCGTCTTTTCGGTGAGCAATCGCTCGGAAATGTAACAATTTAATCCGATTGTTATGTTCGACAGATCCATAACTTACATTAATCCGTTGTAACTATCGTTGATGTATAAAACAGCAATATAAACAGCTATATCGAGAACAGATTTGCCACTGAAGGATCTACAAAACCGTTCTCAGATCGACGTTACCCAACACACGGTATTCTGCGCTTTCGCCGCAGGCACATGTCACTGTCTTAGCCCTCGACCACTACCACTCAAACACTAACGGGGTCTCTACCCCGACGTAACCGTACAAACGACCGGACTTGCTACCGAACACAGGGATTTTTGGTTTTAGCCGAGTTAGCATCCTTGGCAAGACAAAAGACAAAGCAGCGATGAAACTTAGAACGACGTTTGAGAGATCGTGAATTTAATGATGCGACCGGAGATTAAATTGTTACCCGAACATCGTCAAAAGATAGCACTGCAAGTACCGAATCCGTCTCAACGCTAACAATTTTACCGGAACACTAATATACACGCGGAGAAGCCAAACACTAACTCTACAAACAGCTGATTTCTCAGCCTCAAAATTGAGGTAAAAAAGGCATCATCTATTAAGCAAAATTGAAAGCTGGAAGTTGAGAAGTGTGTCGGTATAATTCATATAAAGAAGAATAAAGACCTCAAACACATGCGCTTCCACGCACACTTGAAAAACCGCTAATTTTGCTTCACGACTATGTTCGGAAAAACGACTTTTTGACCCACTTATAAGTTTCCCTCCTCATAATCAACTTTTTACATCATTCTTGGATGCTTTAGGGAGTGTTTAAGCCAATAAACAAAACAAAAAAAAAAAAAAAAACGTAAAAATAATCACAAGGTGATATTACCCCTTAAATAAATCGACTCTTTAATAGAAAATGCGGATTTTATTTCTTCCGCCTCGGATTTTTTTTTCACTACAACTACGGTCGTTAGCAGCGGGGTAAATGCGAAAAGTTCAAAACGGAGATTAACCCAATAATCTACAAATTAAAAACTTCGGATAAGCAGTGATTAAAAAATCGGTTTTTTCCTACGCTCTTAGTCAAATAGAATTTGAGAACATATGCTACATCCATTGAACAACAAAGATTAAAGCTAATTAGGTTAACATCTGACATTCCCTAATCATTTTGCGATCTCTACTGACGGTTCCAAAGGACCCAATGGAGTTGGCTCGGCCTTCTTTTGTCCTTCCTCAAATTATTTCAAAACCTTCAAACCTCCTTCCTTTTGTTCAGTGTTCTATGCCGAGTCTACTGCCATCTTGCGTGCCGTCATTTTTGTTGCTTCTTCCCTAGTTTCGCATGAAATCCTTATTATATCGGATTCCTACAGTGTCCTTCAAGCCATCTCCTCTTCTTTTCCTTCTTCCTCTGTTGATTACATAATCCTTCTCTTACGCTTTCTTATTCACAACATTTTCCTTTCTCACTTTATCCAAATTGACCTACTGTGGATTCCTGGCCACTCTGGAATCGAGGGTAACGAGTCGGCCGATACACTAGCTCGTTCATCCTCTTCTACCGGTGAATTTCTCGGCATTTTTTCATCTCATAATATTAATCTCCTCTCCACTTCAGCTCATTCCAAACTATGGTTAAATTTGTATCCCTCCTTATTCTCAAATCCGGATTCCTTCTATCTCTTTATCCAGCCTAATCTACCTTCTTATCCATGGTTTTTCAATTTTCCCTCCGTACAGCGTTCAACTCTCTATGCAATCTGTCGCCTACGCTTTGGGCACAGTTTGCTTCCTGCTTCCCTATTTCGCTTTTCTCTAGCCCCCTCTTCTCACTGTCCTCTACACCTTTCCTCTCACAACTCTATAGGTGACGCTAATCACATTTTGTTTGAGTCCACCTATATCGCTTCCGAACGTTCTTCCTTTTACTCTTCTCTTTTGTCAATTGGTCTTCCAACTCCGTATTGTGCGTCTTTTGTCCTCTCCTTGCCATCACCCTCGGTCATTCCAGCACTTGAGTCTTTCCTATCTTCCATATCTGATTGCATAAACATCTGATTCCGCTTCTCATTCTTCCCCCTCTTCTTGGGCCAATGTCTTTATGACGAACCCAAAAAAAAAAAAAAAAAAAAAAACCCCGACATCCCTTCCGTTTTAGGCTCCTAACTGGATTTACTGAAAATGCGTATCTATACATTTCACTGATGTTTCGAATTACGACAAAACCGTAGTGCTAATTGAAAAAGAATTTTTTTTCTTCATACCGGTGGACTTCGTCGACACGTGGCTCTTTAGATCGTTGTGTAAGGGCTCCCAGTAGAAAAATACTTCGGAACTGACGTTCGCAGGATCTTGTACTGTGTTAGCACTGCTGACTTTATCTCGTAGACTTCGTAAACCATAACGTATATCGAAGCGACAAGAGCTGAATATTACACTTGTCCTTTTTTAGACCCAAACTCAGTGGGTTCAATGGAGCTCATTAATGAGTATAATGTGACATTATTTTCAAGCATACCCCCGTCATAGACGATATCACCACACCACTCTAATCAGCAAGTGGATATCGCCGTTTCTGACTGCTTGATTTTAGGATACATACGGTATCTGTTTATGAACCGGTATCTTCTGTTTCGATTTCTCTGAAACCGGATACATTGGTGTCCTTAGACCAGTTTTGAATCCTGTTTGCACATGTGCTGCGCGTTATTAAGCTCGCAAACGCATCAGATTCGTATCAGAAGATACGGTAGCCGCGTCGTCAGCATAAATGTATAGCTAATATTGATCCCAGCTGAATAGGTGATGTATAGAATAGAACCAAGTGGTGAGCTGCTCTGCGGGAGCAGATGCACGAATTATTCTTCCCCCCGACTTGAAATTATCGATTTTTACGATATAATAAATGTTATATTATTCAGGTAAGTGACGAAGAAGTTTATATAAACAGGTCTTCGGGATGCCAAACGCAATTAAACGCCTGCGAAACTACAAAAGAAACCTTTCTTTCCAACTCCGACCACATTATATTCATAATTCGGTAGCAAGTGCGGTTTGCGCTAAATCGAAATTAGCGAATAGAAGAGGATACATATTATCCACGATGAGTTTTCTTCCCAAGACTTTTATGCACTGTGCAAACGGTTGCTGCCTATAGGAGAATAAGGAAAATTCTGTTTTTTTTTGGTTTTTTTGGGTTTTTTTTTTTTTTTTTTTTACTTGTTGTAGCGTATTATACCCGGAGCTCCGGGAAATACCCAATTCGAATTACCGAATTAAAGAAGTAACAAATTAGGATGCGACTATTTTTGTGGAAGGGGACAAAATTGCTCTCGTTATTCGGTACCCGACGTACCTTTTTTTTTGACGTACTACTCTCAGCTATCATCTCGGTCGAAGAGTGAATGGTTTAGTCGGAAGATCTAACTGAAACAGTTGTTCCGCTGAAGTTTTTATGTATTTTGAGGAAAATTCATTGTAGTTATGTGAAATATAGTACTTTCTAGTAGTCGGCAAACGTTTCAGTTTTCTGTATTTCCACTAGCAGACTCTGACAATGGTGAAATATTATTCAAAAAAAGAAAAATATTCCGTATTTTCTATGATGTACACTTGATTTCGGAACAGTATCGGTTCTTCCGGTGAAGTTCAATGAAGTTAGAAAAACCGTTTACGTTATTTTAAGAACAGTTTTTCATTCGTTTCGGAAATTGCTGATTTTTAGTTTAGGACGTGATAAGTAGCATCCATGCTTTGCCATTGTCGGTCGTACGAATTAATTAAAACAGATTGCCGAGAAATATAGGCAAAAGCGTCCGAAATAGTCATGAGTTTGAATATCGGACCGGGAAAAGAAGGCCGCATTCCTAATGATAACACCGCGACGCATTCTTTTTATCGCCTATTCAGTTTTTATCAAATTCGAACTAAATTATTTCGATTATTCAGGAGAGCGATAAAATATCTATGTAGAAACAAAAATTTTTCTAGAATTATTTTCTTGTTTACTACATTTTTTTTTTTTAATATCAGTGTCAGGCGAGTAATCAATCACTGGGCAAAAAAGATGGGTTCTATTATAATAGCGATAATCGTTTGATGCGCGTTGAAAAGTTTTAATTTTTTTTTTTTAATTTACTTTAATAACGGGATGTAGGAGGGAAAACGAAATAAACAAGTAAAAATTATTTGATTAAAAGCAATCTCCAAAATATTAAAAAAAAAAAAAAACAACAAGAAAAACAATCACGACCGCAGTGGGATAACGTTTTTGTCCCCTAACCGGGAGTGAAGAGGCATTTTGGGGTTTAAATTGTTTATTTTTAAATGGTATCACTTAAATAGACATATCGTCAAGTAAACTTCTACAATAAACCAAGATTTGGAACATGAGCTTGTAAAAGCGCCCATTATAACCATCTCATTTGTACTTCACTAAATACATAGTAGACTGCTACCGCCTTTCTTTAACATAAATTAATCTAGGGATCAGAAACGGTTTTCTAATCTCCAAAAACGGCATGGTCGCACAAATGGTGTCATTACCAAGGACAAGCCAACTCTGATCTATAATATTTGATATGCTGTTCCAGTTTAATATATCTTTACCGATTACAACTGATGTCCTTCTCCTTTGTCCACTCACAGAACATCCTAAACCCATCTGCATCAGCATATTCTATCGAAAGAACCTCTCTGTTTCCGGTGAGCTGTTACCCTCGCTCGTATTCTTCTCGAATACCCGCCTTCTTCTTCTTTTTTTTCCCTCTAGAAACCATCAACCGCTTCACGACATTAGAATCCAGTTTTCTTTCTACCCCTTTTTACGCTCTAATCCAACTCCTCAAAGACCGACGGTTTAGCAGCTAAATTATAATAAAGTATTTAACTGTATTCAGCTACAGCCGTACTCTTGATGTCTTTACAGCGCTTTATAATATGAATTTTTGTAATTAAATAGGTGCTCTATATTATATTATTCTGCGTAAACCTGGGAGCGACTGAAATCCAGAGTTAAACAAGTTTTTAATCTATGACCTCTGACAGACATCTTTCCGTTTGCTTGTTTTTTATTTATGATCCTTGTCTCCTTTTTGCCCATGGAAATGTTTTTTTTTATGTTTCCCACAATTTCGTCGCCAGTTATAACAATACCGGGCGTTGTGATACTCTCTATTCACGTTGAGGTATTCGTTTAATCAACAAAATTCCAATTCTATGAAAATTAAATCTTTTGCGGAATGAAAAACATTCAATTTTCATATTAAAAAACGAACTTTGCTAATTTTCGTTTTCGAATTGTCCAAAAAAATACTGCACGTATATGTGTGTACGCGTTGATTTAATTCCGGACCTAATTAAAATTTCATGTTAATCGTTTTTTTGTGGTTTTCACTATGTACATATATATGTACATGTATATTATGGAATTTCCCTATTTTGGCCGCCGGAGAAATACCATAAAACTAACCGAAATTTTTGATTATATACAATTTATTCTTATTTCCTTTTCTTCTCTTCTTTTTTTTTTTTTTTATTTATCTCTCTTCCTTTTCTTCCTTTTTGTTCTGTTTTCTTTTTATTTAGTTTTACCTATTATATTTCTTTCTTACCGCGTTCTTTACACCACCAAAGAAAACAAAATTCGTAATGCAAAAAGAAATAAATTTTATTTCGCCGATCGGAAAATTACACTCGCGATTCACTATCACAGCACTTATGACTACGAATAAATAGCAGGGCTCTCGCTGCTACAACACCTGTACTCTCACGTGCACCCAACTCGATTCCGTACAAATTTCAAACATATCATATCAAAAATAACGAAATAAGATTAACAACACAGAAACATGCTAGCGAAAATGACTAAAACAAAAATGTATGGAAAATTATATAAAACTTGCTCGCGACGGCTACGTTCCTCTGGTTGGTTTCCGAATGCGAATGGTTTCTTGCTTTTCCTTTTCCAGAAGGGCCAGTACAGTTATCCAGCGTTTCTTTCAGGTCGTTACTTTTCTTTTATTTAGAAACGATGGTGTCTAAATTTCTCCTAGACGATTGTCGGTGCTCCGCTTCGATTCCTTTTACTATCGGTATTTCGAAATAACCTTCGGTTTATCGATATACGAAAAAGAATATAAAATACGATTTTCTATCCTTTTATAACATATTTACATTTAAACTACCATCGTCGATGTTTCTAAATTAACGTTTTAATGCTCTGGCAAAGAACGCGGGCCGTATATCTTCACCGTTATTTGCGCGTGCAACAACAGAACTGAATTCTCTCGCTTATCAGTTTACCGGACAATGAGCTACCGTGCATCTCGGCTGCCATATTTCCCTTTTGCCATTTAAGAGACACGCTATAATATATATATATATATATTTATTTATTTATTTATTTATTTATTTATATATTTATTCATTTATCATTAGTGATAATAAAATCCTTTCCTTTCTTCTTTATAACTATTTTAACGGTTTTGTTGTATATCTTAATTGTAATAGCTTTCAAGTAAATTAGTTTAATGTCAGATCAGAAAAACGAAAAAATAATTCAGGAATATTGGAATTACCGAAGACTACAGCGGGTTTATTTAAAGAAATTATTTCCACGTACCTTTAATTTTCTTCTTTGTTCATATTCGTGTAATGCATCCCCCCCCCCTTCATATAAGTTAAATACTGGTTGAATATGATACTTTAAAAAATTATATCTCCACGCCTAACGCGTGCACACAAATTCACGCGCTTATGAGCACACTTATTGATAAAATAGTACAATTGTCACCAGTAGTTTAATATAGTTAAGGTAGTTGACCACCAGTTTTTCCTGTTGTTGAGTCAATGCCGCTAGCGCGCCCACAAAAATAAAAAAAAATAAAAAAAAAGCACCAGAACCCTCAAGTTATTCTCAGATATAAATACTGGTTACACCGGGGAAGTGATCTGGTTGAAAGAAACGTAGCCCGCAATATTCATTTCAGGTTCATTAGACACTTAAATACATTAGAAGTTTAATTACACAGTTCACAATGTGTACCTTGTCAAGGATGTATATGCGGTACTCACTTTATTTGTTACTAGCCTTTATTACAAGACGTAAAATGAATTACAAATTATTCGAGCTGAAATTTGATTTAAAAAAAAAAAAAAAAAAACAGAAAAACATTTTAATAAAAACTGTGGAAATTTGTAAAAAACGAAAAAAAAAAACATCTACCGTCGCGGATACTGTATGTATGTATAGTAACAATGTTTCTTCATGTTGAAACTTGAAGACCTAGTGGTTAATTTCCATTTTTCCACATAGTTGTGCGAATGTGTGTGAAAGTAAATCAACAATGTGTACATAATTTCACAACCAAATGCCGCGGATTCATTATTATGTAACTGTAGAGATGGTACACAATTTTAGTGGACTGAAGTTCAGCCATGGAAGCATCATTGAAGCAGTATCGATTTCAAATTAATTACGCACTTTAATAGAAGTTCAGCTTTTGAATCTTTTTGTTTTTATAATTTTTTTCCTTTCTGCGTTTATAACGCTTTGAAATTGAATTTTTATTTCTTTATAGTTAGAGTAAAAGTTGTTATTTGTTTTTAAATGTAGATTTTTTTCTTCCCTTTTTTATAACATGCAGTGTGATCAAAATCTGATCGTAAATTTTGCAGAAAAAAATCTGCCTATGTAAAAAAAATTGAGTTACTGCGGAAAGAGCAAAACATTTAGAAAAAGGCCGAGATTTAAAAAGATTCAATGTAGAAGATAAAATTTTCGTAAAAGAAATTTGAACGATGTATGATTATTACAAAATTACCGTTAACGAAATGGAGGAAAATTTTAAATAAGGAAATAAATTTGTCATTGAAATGAAGATACAAATACTATTAAAGGATTTGAAACGAATAGAGTGAATAGAGATGAAATTATAAAAAAGGACCAAAAAGAAAAAATATACATATAATGTCATTATGTTTCTTCTTCTTGCTTGCGCCGTCTCCGATCGAAGTTTGGCGATCAGTAGGACCATCCTCACTTTATGAATGGCAGTATTACTTAAATCTTCTTGTAAGCATCGGCACCATCGGAGTAAATCTGCTCCCCACTACAGCTTCCTTCTGCCTGCGCTTCTTTTGCCGGCAATTTTTTCGTATAAAACCGGTTGAAGCGAGCAGTACTTTTCATTACGATTAATGTGGCCGTAGTAATTTATGTTTAGAGCGTTAAAAACATGAGTCATTTTCTTGCACTTTTTAAAACCTTAAAAACATAGTGGTTAACCTGTACCAAACAGATGTTCATAAAAAAGAGCAACTATGAAAAATGTTTGCAGATATCCACAACAGCTGAGGTTAACATGGCTGGGGATGTCGTAAAAATCACTTTTTGAAGAATCGAGCTGTGAATATACAAACGACACATAGTTACCAAAGCATTCTCTGTGTGAACCGGAAAGAAAAGCTCTATCTTAAAAATATATTTTATATATATACATATATATATATATACATATATATATATATATATATGTATGTATGTATGTATGTATGTACATATATAACTCAGTCTTTCCTCCTAAAGGCCAGGCTTATCGGGCCCTCGCATGTCATGTGTTCTACAATGCTTATAGAACACAGTTGTTTTCGTTAACTATGTCATTCTTATTTTTTTTTAAATAATAATAATTTACAATTTGCATTGTTATTTCTATTAAAAATAATACGTACTTCATAATATTTCTTTTATATATTTACCCCCAGCGCAAGAATGATCTTCTCAGTAATATATATATACATCAATGATTGTTGAAATCGCAAATAGTACCCAGTTAATTTGCCACGAAATTATTACAGCCATGGTGAAGACTGTGGAAATTACCGATAAAGTTTGTACCAGCCACTTTTTTGGGCTCGTGAAAGTGCGTTAAAGTTAGCAAAAGACTTGATTAGAATTTAAAAAACTTCCAAAAGAAGTACTACCTGTGAAATACCGATAAAATTAATCTTTATGTGATTGTGTTGGAAAGGTGTGAGCTTTGAGGGAAAAGGAAAAAGAAAAAAGGAAAAGAAACAATACCAGCTGAAATGGAAAGTTAAAACGGATTTTTAATGTCTGTCAAAGTAGGCGAATTAAATGAAAAACTAAATCAGTTTATTTACTTGAAATGATAAACTTGCGCGCCTTTTTGTCACTCAAATCTGTCTGTAAAGCTACACTGTCCCCCGTTCCGCTCTCTGCATCAATTCATTCGTATTATCGCTTGAGGAAAGTTGTTGCTGATTTTTTTTATTATAACAGATAAATGCGACCATAATGTATAGAGGAAAATGAAAGGTTCCAATGTCTATCTCGTGAGGTAGAGCTATTAATGGATTCGCCATTGTAAGGCACCGATAGCATACTTCTACTGTCTAAGAAGTTTCTCGTTTGAAATTTTGGTTCGACTTATACTCTTTGTCCTTTCCTAACGCGTCATTCCATCTACCTTTTTAAATTTATTCTTTCTCTTTATTTTTAGTTTCATCACTTTCCTTTCTTACAGCCTACGTAATCTCTTTGTCGTGTGTGTCGGTTTCAGTCAAAGCCTGCTTTGCTCATTTCCTTATCATTTTTCATTTAAAACTTTCCCTATTTCCCTTTCCATTTTCCTAATGATAATCAGAATTGCGCATACTCCCGATACTGTATCCCATTTCTGTCCGTCTTCCGAGAGTTTCTTTCTTTCTCATAATTCCCTAAACTTGCCTATTCCTTACCGCGATATCCTTATTGTTTCATTCCCATTTCTATTTGCTGTTCCATCCCTTTTGAACCTTTATTGTCTATATACTAAATAACTTATTGTAATTTCCCAAATGTGAATCGATTTTTTTGTCGAGTCAAAAAGAGAAAAAAAAAACGGACACCTTCGTATTGAAGAGCATATGCTAGGAAACAAAAATCACCTTACACATTATGAGCCTCAGAGTTCTCGTTTTTTTCGGGAAGGGAGTATTAACGGAGGACTTTCATCCAGGAACAAAAAAAGAGGAAAACTTGATAGTTGAATTTGTAGAACGAACCAATATTAGTAAGGATAATAAACAGAAAGTGAAAAGACGGGCTATAAGATGTACTGTAAAAAGTGAGAATATGTTAATAAAAAAGAATGCGGGAGATAATATTTCGCAAAAAAGGTTGATCACATTCGAAAGTGATCAACGTCACACTGGCTTCATTTGGATGGAAAAGATAATATAGCGAGGGGAAGATATATTGGATTGTAATGTATACGAATAGTAGAAACGGCAATAACAGGACATAGAATTCTGCCATTAAACCTCTTATGAAAAATTTCCAAGAAGATATTGATCACAATAGCATATCTAATTGAACTTGAAAGTTCGTTCATTTTTTCCACCAATCCTTCTGATCAATGGGAATAGTTCAACAAATTCAAACACCGCTGGAAATATCAAAAACATTAGCAAACTAGTGTTGAGCTGAGTGAAACTGTCACACAAAGCAATCCTAAAACGACGCCATTGACTAATCTGCGAAGACGTACGAGCCAAAAAAAAAGTCCAAAACGTAAAAGGTCCAACATGAGAACTATATATGACTAAAGCAGTAACAACTGGCATGTACAGCAGTTCCGTGAAGAAATGATACTGTTGTTTGATAATTGGTCATAATCGTGAACGTTTGACGAACACGAACAACTAACAAAAAATTTAATAACCGATCCGAACTTTTTAAACTACTCGTGCAATTAACGGCTACATCAAATCTACTACGTACTCGTGTAGAAATATAAAAACCCGATTTATGAGTCAACGACATCAAATGACAACTGTTTTATTATTATTATTATTATTATTATTATTATTATTATTTGACTCGGATTTAAATCATCTGAGTAATACGAAAATAATCGGACAACTGTAATTTTTAAGGTTTATGTGTCGTGATTTTTTTTGGGGGGGGGGGCATTAACCTAGCGCAAGTGATTTTTTTTATTTTTGAAGTTTCAGTGTAGACAGCGAGATTCAAAACCGGATCCTACTAGAACGAAACACCACTGCCTAGATGCCACCCAAGCTGGCTTAGTACAAATATATATACTATGGGGGGGGGGGGTCGATCCGTTGCTTCGGACTTTAAATTATTTTACTTAAGAATTTTCATAAAGACTGCAGCGTTCACATATATCTATCTTTTTTTTTAAAAAAAAAGAATTAGGATAGGATTTTTGTGATTATGTAATTATATTTACATGGACCGATTTAGGATTACGTTGTAAACTTTAATCATTTTATATAGTTTATAAAAGAGAAAACAACAGAAATGTAAGCAAGAGGAGTCAAGGGGCACAGCCCTTTACGAGGACAAAATGGCCGAGTTTTATATATATATATATATATATATATATATATATGTTTATTTGAATTATAAATGTTCCACTTTTTGTGTTATCACTTTATTAAAAATTTATAAAAACATGTATTACAAAAAATTATACTTTAAAAATATTAAAAAGAGCCGACATGTTTCGGACTTACGTACTCCATAATCATGACATTAATAAATAAAGTTAAAAGTTAAAAAACGATAAAACTTAATAGCGCCGAAATATACTACATTAATAAATTTAAAGATAATTTAATTAATAATAATCTTATAATTAATAATAACCCGCTATTTAAAATTAAGAATCAATCCTAACATATCGATGTATTGTACTAGTTTATAAGATTGACAAATATAATATCGTTTTTAGGATTATTCCGTATACATATAATGTGCGGAATCCTAATAAGATGGTACACAAACAACAAAAATATCAAATAAAAATCAATAATTCACGAACGACTTGTTTAACTTTTAACTTTATTTATTAATGCCATGATTATGGAGTACGTAACTGCGAAACATGTCGGCTCTTCTTAATAATTTTAAAGTATAATTTTCTGTAATACATGTTTTTATAAATTTTTAATAAAGTATATATTTATTTACGAATTTAGAAAAATGCTATTTAAAATAAAAATTCTCACCATACCGTACAATATAGTAAAAATATATTACAAATTAGCTAAATCTCTCGAGAAATTCTTTAGTCCTGTTCATTAAACGACGAATAGGTTCAAAAGTAAAGATATATGCGACTGAGACTTTGCTTTTTTAACATGATAGAATCAATTGAAAAAGATTTCCGTTTTGATTTGGTGAATGAGTAGCTCTAAAGTTGTGTTTTATTTCCTGTGGTTGTTTAACCAGAAGATATGACAGATTTTTTTTTTTTTCATTTTGTTTTTGTGTTTCCATTTTTAAATTAGCTCGTCGTAAGCTTTCTCGCAATGGTTCTTTTTGTATTGGCAGCCGGAGGGTCTAAACCGAGATTTTTATTAAGGCCATATTTTTATAGCTACGATATTTTACGGCAAATAGAAAAAAAAAAAAAAATACACTTAAAAAACAATGTTAATATCCGGTAGAGCTGATTACTTATAAAAACCGAGAAGAATCTGTTTTAAAGTATTGTACCATTGCGAGGACACTTGATGATGAACTTATCGATCTGGCTGCCAACTTAGCACCCTAGCACAACGCAATCCGTTCTGATTTAATTCTATCAACTTAGAATGACGTTTTCGAAGATGCTGTCTAGACGATGTGGTCCTGAAAGAAATGAGGGCCGCCTCGATCGAGCTCTAATGGCTGACCCTTAATATTACCCGCAACAAGTTCGACATTATGAACTAACTACGTATTAGCTATACGTTAGCCGCTCTTAACAGTTACGTCTTTCAGCCTATTCTTCTCGGCATCCAGTTGCCCTTTATTGCCTGACTTTAACGCTTCGTTCGTTAGCGACCACGCTCATTCATTTACACTACTAATCTGAAAATCGGCGCAACTTTTTGAAAAAACGTTCAGCCGACCGCGCCAAATCGTCACCAAAGTCAGCAGCTCGACCAGCTTATTTCTATAGAGCAACGTTTGACGACAACCCTTTTAAAACGTATCTTTCCGTTTTTTCGAAACCGGTAAAAAATTTCTATAAAAAATTAGAATATTTTTTTACTCGCGTTCAGTCGATAAAATTTCGCTGTTTTTATGCGCGCATTTAGATTTTATTTATACAAAAACACTTTCGCACGGGTAGGTCCGGTTACTGAGGAAGAATAGAATAGCGAAAATAAAAACGAATTATTATCGGAATACGGTTCGTTATAAATTAATTAATAATAAGAATATAAAGAGTGTCTGCATTCAGTTTCATAAAGCACAGTAAAATTATTTCATTCCACTTCGAATACGCATGCCGAATTTTTGCGATATATGAATACGATCATGTAGTAAAAATAATCGGTGTGAATTGTGCTGCAATTTTAATTAAAACCGTAGAACATTTTTCAGCAGTAATATATATTTTTTAATAAAAAGATATCTTAAATAAACGAGAACGGACGAAGGAAATTTGTATATTATAAGCATTTATCGATTAGTGTACATAACGATCTGAAAACTATGTTAAAAATAAGCGAAAAAAGTATAAAAATAACATATATTAAATTTTGGACGGGAAAAAGTAGCTCGGGGAGGAAAATAGATTACTCGTGTAAAACAATTTATAGAGAATGCCCGCACCCCTTATGTATAAAAAATGATTGATATAATTCGAAAAAATCGAAAAAGGAAAAATACAATTTATTTTATGGTTTATTTGTATTATTAGTCTTCGTTGAACATGTTTCTCTAGATCTGGTTCGATGTCAAAAAAAAAATAAAATTTTCCGCTATTACTTTTACATAATTTTAAATTAAAATTAAGGAAAAACTTCTACTGCATATGTAAAATTATTATGAAATGTTCACATCTTATTTGTCAGTCTTTATTTATCTATAATAGCACTTTATTTTAATATTAATGAATGCGTGTGTGCTGGTACGTACACTACATTTTTTGTCCGTTGATTATGTCGGTTTACTTTATGTAAGATAACAAAATTTGAATGCTGTGTTGTAAAATTGCTATATTTTTTTGTTAATAAGAGACTTTAAATAATGACGTAGTCGATTAAAAACGATTTTTTTAAAAATAATTTTAGAAGAAAAAAGATTGGTTGTCAAGGGGACTTTTACTCCTTTCCAAGATCCCCGAAATGTTACTGACAGTGCCATTTTTATAGTGAGATTAATATGAAAATTTTATACACGAATTAAATGTCACTTTTAAATGACGACAATTAGAAATTGCTACGTAATCATGATTTAGTCGATTAAAATCGGTTCCTCTGATTGTTTATAAGGCTTCATTCTAAGGCCCTCACGGCGAAATCCGAAGGATTGAGTTTTTATATATCTATTTAAAAATGAAATTTATCTCGAATTATAATATTCCTCGCGAGGGTTAATTAAAGTTTTTGCATACTTTTAGTAACGCACATGCGCGTGATATCTATAATATGCACAAAATAATTTTTCGTGATTGCGATAGAAACGAATTATTTAAAATGGGAGGAGTATGGAAAAAAATCAAAAAAAAAAAATCGTTTTACAGTCTTATTGCGTTTGTAAACGCTGGGATTTTGGAGATCCGGGCGAAGCGAGGGTCTCAGGGGCGAAGCCCTTATAGTATATTAATATTTATTTTTTTCTAATGTCTATTTTAACTATTATGGTTTATTATTTTTCGCGTACAATCGTAATTAGAGATTAGCCATAATGCTTTCAAGGTTTTAATTTTGCAATATTGGGCTCCTAGAAGTTGCAAAAAATTCAAGAGACGTTTTCTTCTTACTACTAAAGTTCCATTAAAAGAATTCGCAGTATGTACAATTTCGGTCGTTTAATCGCAAAATTTAACTGTTGCACCGTGGCAACTCCCGGTAACCATAATATGAATTTTCAGCGCGAGTGTGGCAATTAAATTTCTTAACAATTCGCTGTAATATCATTATAAAGATATCGCGATTGGTGTAGAAATGTCGCTTTAAGTACACACCACCGACCATATCATTTTGACGTCATGGCGAAAGTATTATGCTCGTGTTGCCGTGCTCAACAATTAAAAATGAAAAAACTAACGGCGAATAATGTTGGTTCATCCACTACCATTTCAAGAATGTTGAATGGAAGCCACATCTTAAATTCGAATATTTCCTAAACAATGTAAGAGTTTGCAACAGTGGCGAAACGAATTCGATCGTAGCAAATCAAATTACTGGTGCAACTTCTGAAATACCGAAAACAGTTCTACCACTATATCGGCTTTTACCCGTTCATGTGTCTAAATTTTTAAAAGTTTATTTTACGATTAGATCGCAAATAAACATTGGGAAACAAAGTGCACATTCCTAACTTAAATTCTGGCACCATTTACGGATCACCACCGAAAGAGAATTAATCTTAGCGTTAACATATCCCAATATGCTATTAGGTGTCTGACGATGAACGTAGTAAAATTGTAATATTAGCTTATCCAGGTCGTTAAAGTGTACCAACGACGACGGGTTAGCCCCGATTTATTACCGAGAGAATACGAAGGTAAAAATCGATATTTTATTGCGTGATCATGATGATAGGATTAACATGGCGATCTTACTTTACAATACCCGTTCAATATTTTACGGTAGACAGAGAGAGAGAGAGAGAGAGTAATTTTGCAGTGGTGTTGTCGACTCCGTGCTACACGTGTTGCTGCTAATAAGAAAATATTGGCTACGAGTTTTCAAATTATTTAATTCAGCTTCGATCGAATGCTATACCGCATTTGCTATCGGTACGCTGAAATTGAAACTGATCGGAACGGTTTAAAAAAAAAAAAAAAAAAAAAAAAAACGACCGGAAAACTTTATGCAGCAGGATGTACGAAATGTCGCCGAAAATGGTAACTCTTTCAGAGGAATAGAAACACCGAAACGCGCTGATGCCCCGGAATCAGGGATATCCTCACACTGCTCTATATTAATGATAGTCAATACGCTATCAAGGTTAGTAGATAATTATGGCGATAATTGAAATGAAATGATGCAAGATTAAAATATGTACCCCCCCCCCCCCTCTATAAGATTAACGTGAAAATTTATAATTTAATATTTCATATGAACCGAAGTTTTTCTTTTTTTTTGTTTTTTTTTTCAATTAAATTCGAATTATTCATTAATTATACATCGGATTCTAAACTACATTCTGGCGTGTTGCTGAAAATATCAAAATCATCGTTATCGGTAGCGTCGAAATGTATTTCATCGTGTCATCTACTACTTTTTTCTCAGTTTCTTTTCCTATATTTATTCTCCAGCCTTATAACAGACCCGAATACTTTTTTGTCGCTTGATTTTACATTATTTATACTTGCTCTTGTGTTGCACCTTCTAATTTTATATAATTAAAATCTCCGCTGGAATATTTAACTATCGTGCACTTTTCTCTTTTTATTAGTCCATCGCGTAATATAACACCGCTCGCTGTGTTATCAGCAAGGGGTCCCCGTCTAGATGTAAACAGGTCGGAAAGAAGAACCGGTGAACGTATAATAGCGATGAAACAGAAAGGATAATTACGGCTTCTGGGAAGGGGAGGATTAATAGGAAGGGGTGGCTATGTTATTTTTGTCGGTAATATTGAAATAAGCGTTATTAATACCTAGCATACTACTTTGGGGGGGCAACACTGATGACGCCCGACAACGAAACTCGAACGGACTTCTTTCGCTGGACAGATTGTACGTGCATTTTTAAGTTTCACGTTGAATTAATATAGATAATATTTTTTTCTAAAATTTATAAATTATTTAATCTTTAATAAACAAATCGTTATTAGCAGTAAAGTTTCTCCGTGTACACACTATCATCATCGGTTATTAATAAGCGTGTGAAGCCTCCGCAGGTAATAGTACATATAGACATCTAAAGAAACTTATTAACTCTTAACTATTTCTTTAACTTTAATTGTAAATAAATTTGAAGACTTCATTTACAATTAAAGTTGCAATATGATTTTCGGAGCTACGGAACTTTAGCACCGTCTGAATTTCAAGTATAATTGTAAAATTAATAGATGACTACAGATTCGAAGAAAAAGATATAAATATTTCACGCGATGGTCGAAGATAATAAGCGACCAAAAGTAAACGTCCGATTCCGAATTACGGTTATTAAAAAGTACCGGTAAAAAACGGTAATAATATTTATACGCTTAAAAGTAACAATTGTCAAAAATAAATAAAAGGCAGCGTAAATTTACTTTAGCAATGATTTTGATTTATGTAACTCTATTGGCGATTTAAATGGAAAGAAATGTTTTATTTGCGTTTTTATTTTTATTTATTTTTTTTCGTGTGTGTGTCTTCGGGCAAAGAGAATATTCGCTGTCTAAAATCCTACTCGATAATTGAACTGTCTGGTTTTTTGTCTTCATTATCTTTCCTGCTCGCGGAAATTTATTCTTCGTTCCGAAAATTATCGAATGGTTCATCACAGACCGTATACGGAGAAAATATTCTTCCAGTATTCCATTCTAACAACGAGCTGTTCGTATCGAGTATTGGATAAAAGTAAAAAAAAAAAAAAGGATGAGACTGACGATATATCGGGGAACATTGAACGGTTAGCAAATAAATCTGAGGCACACATTCCAATTGCAATTTCTGCATGGATTGCGGATAGAGCGCGATATTCGGACACTGGTAAAAGTTTTATACATAAATCTGCCATATTGATCTTTCAACCCTCGAAATATTTCAGCCTTTAATTTTATGTGCTCTAACTACTACGATGTACTCCGAATTAATGCGGCGGCGGCGGGGTACGAAATAAGAGAGTAATGATTTTTTTGCTTTTTTGTTTTTAAACGTATCAACGGAATGCTAACTTGTCACAGTTGAGAACCGTTACTCAGCAAGATGTTTTCCAGTTGCAGTTCTGAGACGAATTGTTACGGATGTGTTTACAGGCACGGTTCTCTCCAGCTGCGACCGTGATTACCTGTTGCGTTACAGTTACAGCGAGATTACCGTTGTTATTAACGAGCTTTTTAATTATGAAAGCAGAGACACACAATTTGCATTACTGCCTTCGTATTTCTTCTATACCCGTTTTTCTTATCACGACGTTATTGATACCGGGGAGATTTGTTGATTATGAAATTTAAACGATTTCGCGGAACCGGTTTGAAGAGTAAACTTCAATAACGCAGTACTGTTTAGAAGAAAAGTCATTCGGATTTTGAGCAAATGGGAATTGTTGCCTATTCCGGAATGCAGCGAAATTCGCGGTCTTTACAGGTTTCTTGTTTGAAGGTTAATTAGGAGGTTGCTCGGTACGGCAATCCGGTTCCTTTGTGTGAAACTGCAATAAAAAAAACGTCCATGTACGCGCGAGACATGCGTGCGCTATATCCCACACAACATGTTAAAGATTAAATTTTCGCGTGAAGGCGAATTTAATTTGGGCGCCGATACGTCCGATTATTCGCTAAGTGTGGAACTGTTGCTGTAATAAAATTAACAGTTAACGGAGCGGTGTAAAAGAAAATATTAATTTCGCTGAAATCTGTCTTAATTTAATCTGGCAAACGTGAAATATGTCGCCGGTCACCTTATCACTGTAATTTTCCTCTCAATATAATATACCGACTCCTATCTCACCTTCGCTAATGTCAAAGTTCTGCTCTTACATTTTCCGTGAATAATTCCTTTCAAATATATCATATTCCTGTTTCGTAAGAATACCTATCATCTCCGACATGTATGTCGAGAGTAATAGCTGTTTTTACCAACTTCCAAAACGGAACAAGTTATTTATTATACATATGTTCGTCGCGTATGTTTTTGTTTTTTCATATTGGTTCGCGCGATGCTTTTAATTCATTAAACCCCGATTTCGATAATTACTCGTTCGCTGGAATACCGGTCAGTGGTAGTACTGTATGAGGGGACATCTCGTTAAGTATATAATACTCAATAGTCATTAAAATACGTGATGCGGTTACTATTTTTTAAGGGAAGATTCTATATTATTATAACTATAACAGACGCGATCTGCTTAAAATATCATCACTTTACCGTGGAAATGTAATTTGGCAGGGGAAAAATTTGATTAGACAAAAACTTAAAATATTTTCAATGTTAATTACCGCGAATAAATACAGAGCCCCGAATAAAGAAAACAAATTTGAAACACCACCATATATATATATATATTAACAAGTTCATCGCTGACGGAAATATTACGTATCTTAATATTACTGTATATAATTGTGATCGTGCGCACTGACTCCAATGATACCCTTTTGGTTTTTTGGTTATTAGAAAGTGTACCGATTAGTGGTGGTCCCATATCATCGGTAACCGTAAATACTGGTACTGAGTTATTATTCAAATAATAAACTCTGAAAGAAGAATTGTCCGGATACAGATATAATCCTCTCTTTGCTAAATATAGCCAGAGACAAAAATTATTTAAAAAAATTTTATCGAAATACAAGCACATAATATATAGGTGAGGAAAATATGAACAACAAAAATAAACACGAGTGATTTAAAGTATTATTAATGTTCATATGAGGAGATGTAGATTCTGGAATACAAGCGTAATAGATTTACAACTTGAAAAGCGCGATTTTCAAACTCGCCGGAGCACATTGTATAGTAGCTCTAATAAATAGTCATGTCCAAATGTGTCACGACAAAATTCTTTCAGCAGAAGAAACCTAATGTAGGAAATAATCATTTGCCTAAGATGCCGGGTTGCCGTTGGTGATGCAGTTAAGTTCGTTATTTCTTCGCGGATACGTATCTGAAACTAAATCGCAGCTTCGAAAACTATATCCCGGACACAAATCTATATCGGACTCATACGGATCTGGTGTTTACGTACACAGTTCACTGAACACGCTGGCACAAAAAGAGAGAAGGAAATTACAAAATAGCAGATGTATAGGAGTATAATCATACAGATGGCTGTGTCTGCAGAAAAAAGCGATAAAGTTTCTTTCTAATTCCGATGTTATCATTTTTCACTTATCATCTAGCTGATCGGGCACATTTCTGCTCAGGTATTCATTCCCCGTATGAAATGCAGAAAAGGACAGAGGGTCTATTCTCCCCTGTTCGAGGTCTATGTTATAGTTTCTGTATGGCGGAATCACCCATTCATCGAGGTGTAGTATTTGCTGCGTTGTAGTTGTGGATACGTGCCAACTGTAGTCGAAGTTATACCGTCAACTCCTCTGCGGGGTACAGATGTGCGAATACGTATCCTTCCGGACCTACTCATCACTGGTTGCCATTAATCGTTGGCTTCATTTTGATATCCTACCTAATTAAGTT
The DNA here is from genome assembly GCA_039619475.1 of Icerya purchasi. Lineage (NCBI taxonomy): Eukaryota > Metazoa > Arthropoda > Insecta > Hemiptera > Monophlebidae > Icerya > Icerya purchasi. The sequence goes on along the minus strand of CM077115.1, from coordinate 189,338,099 downwards.
CAGTAATAATATATCAAAAGGTGTGTTTATATACTGGAAGTATAAAAATATATTGGAAATACAGTTAAAGTAGTCTTCTTCTATCGGTGCCATGACCGTTCTCGATCTTAGGCTCATCTGACGGCAAGCTTGATTAATTCAGTTAAAGTAGTACACATATTTAAATAGCTCGATTGCTACATAACAGAAACGTGAGGGGATTCAGTAGGCAAGAGTAAACCATTTTGAAAATCAGGTCCTTCTTCAGTAGCAGAAATTTATAATCGAAACCTCCGGTATAGAATGGTGAAATGTTACGTATACACTCAGTAGATGCTAAAGAACGTAACGATGAACCGCTCTACAAGCTTTCGAAATGTGATTTTTAGAAGGATTTAGAAAGTAGCATGCGTGGGCTGCATATCTGACAAGAACGTTTCAAAAACGAATAAGTCAAAAAGCCGAGAGCTGCTTACAGTTATCGAAAAGAGAAGAACTACTTTAAGTCATACCATGCGCAGTGAGAAATGCAGGAGACGACACTAGAAGGAAAGATGGAAGGCCAACACGATCTTGAAGAAAAAGATTCTAGTTAAGGAGCAACAATGGACAGGGAAATCGACGACTGTTAGATTTAGTTACGAGCACAAGCAAAAATATTCGGAGGCTGTGCACAATTTTCAAAAATGGAAAGTGATAATTTAAAAAGGAAGAAGAAGAAAAATAATAAAATGTAAATTAAAAAAATCTTTTTAAGAAACTAGTTCTTGTACACTTCTCTTTCGCTTAGCGAGTAGAGTTGCTTTATTTTTTTTATTTATTTTTGAATTTCGATATAAAATTTTTAATTATTATAAAAATACAAGTATTAATTCACAAATTTCTGGTATAACAACATATACATTTATTCAAAAAAACACAAGCCTCGTGTAGAGTCTATTATTTATTTTCCGCTGTTATTAGTTCGCGTAGTTTCCGAATTGTATTTGTTTATTCTAGAATATTCTAATTCATATTTTCTCATATTGTATAGTTAATATATATATATATATATACATATACGCGCGTGTGTGTATTACTTGTATATGTTAAGATTATTATGATTATCGTTAATTTATGTAGATCGTTTTATTTGTTATAATTATATTCTTCCTTTCTATGAGTAGGTAAGGAGCGCTTTTTCATGTTCAATAATTCATTAATTTAAATATACTCGTAAATAAAATTGAAAAACAGAAATATGTATTAATTCATTAATATATGATATAGAAAAAATCATCCGACATACGAGTATTCCGCGTTACATATTTCGTAATTTGCGTTTATTTATGTTTAATGTTAAAACGAAAAACTGGACTGTACTTTTATTAATGTAAATTCATTACTTGTTTCAGATCGCGTGATTATTTTTTTCTCCCCGTTAACTGGGGAATATTTCATTTTATATATTGCAAAAAAAAATATTTAATTCGAATTTTTGTTTTGTTTACGTTTTACTCCTGAACCGTTGTGACGTTTTTGCCTTAAGCGCTTACCTGTTTTTCCACCGTCAGAAATTGTCTGATATCGTCACGGTATATATGATTCCACGATTGACCGTGTTTTTATCGCAAATATTATTTCTAATGTAAAAACCAGAAACCTCTTGTGTAAGTTTTTAAGTTCGTTTAAAACGGTGATATTTCTCTCGTAATTAAATTTTAATTTTTTTTCTTCTAGGAACATAATGGCAGCTATAGTTAACTGGTATCATGATCTCATGGGCAATAAAAGTGGTACGTGTGCATATATTGTTCTTTTTATTATTAATTAACTTCTACCTTAATCCGAAAATTATTAAAATTTCACATGAGTTAAATCGAATAAAACTTATACCACCACTTCATTTCCAAACATATAAAAAGGCACTATTATTCATTAAAGTATTGCGATTGTATAGGTGGCTCGTAACAACCAGCTGAACCCCCACATTTCTTTTTTATGCCATTTTTGCTGCGTTTCGTAATTAGTGGTGTTTTTTTGTTTTTTTTTTTTATTTATACATATATGCACCCTGTCATTAGTGATTTAGACGATGCAGATAATTTTCATCTTTGTCATAATTTTGAATTTTATTTTGAGAATAGAGGTACATGTAGTTTGAATTTGTTAACGTGTAACATTTCACAGAGGCATTTAAGTAATTTTTTAAATCGCTCTTTTTTTTTTTTTTTTTTTTGTGGAATATTTTTTATCTACGCCTATCTGCCAGTTGAACATATACCATTTCTTTTTACTACAAACTACACAATATTCTTACTTACTTACTCCGTTTAACGTGTGCCGTTTAATGTAGACCAGAAGTACGACTGGGATTAAACGGTGGAAAACAAATCGGTTGATTTCAGAATGGATAAGACTGATTTTGTTTTAGAAGAATCGTCGCAGGATATTTCAGAAAGGGAAAAGGGGTAATTTTTTTTAGAATTGAACGAATAGATGATAAATTAATAAAAAATGAAAAAACCTTAATTGGAAGTGCGAGTGAAGGGAAGAAGGATCGATCCCTAAGTAGATAACTGTGCACGATATTAGTATGGTCTAAGCGTGCTGGCGGGATGGTCACTTCCTCTCTCTTCATTTAGAAGAAAAGAATGTTGATCGAACGAAGTTTGTTTAACAGTGGCGGATTTTTGAAATCGTACGAACTGTCTTCATATCAAAGATCGGGATTCGAAGATCCGTAACTGGGAGAAAGGTGACGCCTTCTTCTTTGGCTGTTACGTCTTCCGATGAGTTGCCCCTGCAATGCCAACATGAGAAGGAATCCATACAAACATCAACCGCATATCGAACGAATGTACCGGGAAAACAATCTTTTGCCATTGGATGTTGTTTTCGATTGCGAAAGGAGAGAGTAAGCATTGCAGGGCATTTTACGAGTCTGAGCAAATCACAAGAGAAGAGGGAAACTTGTTACGTTGAAAAGGCAGACTACTAATTTATAATCGCGAAATGTTCTGTAGATGAAATGGTGCATTTTGCCAGTAGAGAAAACCCGAAGGGGGGGGGTAATTTCTTCTGCAGACGCTATCTTGCATACGACAAGCATTTCAGGTTTTCATACAACTGTATAGATTTTTGCAAAAAAAAGTATCTGTGTCGAGTATTCATCAATAGGTGACTGGGAGAATGAATTCAATAGATTATTTAATGCAGCTAAAGGAAGCCAAAAGGTTTATATGGAACTTGTTCATGTATTACATTTCAATATAAGGAGGTTACGACGTAATTGGGACGAATTTGTAGCAGACTTCTCCGTTACACGCGGTAGTGTGATTTTTACGTTAGCGATTAAGGTGGAAGAAAATTAATTAAATGTGTACATCAACTATGGCTAATAAAGAGCGGACACGTGTAATAAAGGATTTATCATTTTCGGTAATAGATAGTTTTTGATTCTCCTCTCAAATATGATTTGTCTAATGCAGTATCGCAGTAAACAAAATTGTAAGAATCGTAGTAATATCAAAAAATGGACTGATAATATAAACAGCATGTTAAATGTAAATAATACGCTACAGATTAATACGGGGAATTGTTTCATGCGTTGCACTTAAACACATAAGAACTGTGAGACGTAACTGGGATGAATTTATAACTTACATTCGCAGGGGTCATCTTTTAAGTGTCATCGTATTAACCGAAATTAATATAAGTAAGGATGAATTAAATTTGTATAATATAACTGGATTCACGAATATTGGACTACAGAGGAGACCTATTGGGTATAACGAAGGAATACTTGTGTTCATAATTAATAAGTTCAAATGTCACATTCGGGAAGTTAATGATAGGCCAAGTATATAGAGACCTGGCGATGATAGGTATATTTGCGAAAAAAACCTTTACGCTTCTTAATTGCTGTATATAGATCACCGAGCAAAAACGTAGGCGAATTTATAGACGAAACCGCAATACCTCTAAAAAATGAATTAAATAATAAAGATAATTTTCTGATTTTCGGCGATTTCAATATCGATTTATTTCTTCATAATGCGCAGGTTGGGAACTTTTTAAACGTAATTTATCGGTCAGGAGGAGTGCGGTTAATAAATGGAAATACGAGAGAAGAAGAACGGATAGATAGAAGTACTCAATCATGTATAGATAATATATTTATTAAGTATAATACAAATGAAATTACTTCGGAAATTATTAACTCGAAAATATCGGACCATTACATCATCTGCTGTGCATTTATATAGTATCTTGAATCGGAATTTTCAACCTATTAGAAACTCTCTGAAATATGCTTTTGACGAAAAAAGGTTGCAGAATAAGATAATTAATCATAACTGGAACGAGGTAAGTATCTCCACAACGGCAGGACATATGTGTGATCATATACATTCGGTTTTTAAAGGCTTTTACAAAGTATGCAAACTGAAAGTACGGGAGAGTAAAAAAAAGTGACTAAATATAGTCTTAAAAATGAATGGATGAGTCAAAAAATAATCAATTTTATGAAAATCAGAGATCAGTACTTTAAACTTACAGAGCCAATATTCGATATGAAAATTTATTTAGAAAATATCGAAATATAGAGTTACAATTGAAATAATGAATGCGAAACAGAAGTTATACTAAAGTCAAAAATAGTGAAGGCAAATAATAATAGTAAAAAAGTGCGGAATGTAATTAACAATATTGTTAATAAAAAAAAAAAAAAAAAAAAAAAAAAAAAACAACAATAGATGATTTCATTAAAAAACATTTTGGAAATACTGCAACAATAGTAGCTGAACAATTTAGTGAATACTCGGGGGAACAACATAACCACAAATGTCACACCCAGTTATTGAATATGAAATTCTGATAATTTTATTTTGTCTTCCTTTTTTATTTCACCTGCGAAAAAAACAATAATTAACGATCTAAAAATTTATAAGGCATCCAGGTGATGGGATGAAATCAGGGTTGAAGATATTAAACAAAACTCGAATTTTTTTATTCCTATTTTGAGACCAACATGAGGTATTATTAGACCGATGTATATAAAAATGGAGAGTGCAAAATCAATTTGAAAACTACCATCCAATAATAATAACATCTGTAATAGCTAAAATTTTAGAAAACTACATTGATAAACATTTAAGAAATTATGTGGAAAAAACAACCTACTCTATGAAAATCAACACGGATTTAGAGAAAAGATATCCATGATAACTTGAGAACGATTGTAAATGAGATAAATATCTATCGATGGGGAACCAATTTTTAATTACATTTATTGACCTATCCAAAGCGTTTGATTTAGTTGACCATGAATTTTATTCATCAAGGACTTAGAAAATTTGAGCATTAAAAAGTAATCAATTTAAGTGGTTTAAGAATTATTATATAACAAGTAGAAAAATCATAGTCAAAATCGTAGGGAATAAAAGTAATGAAAAAAAGGCTATCCAATACGGAGTAGTAGGTCAGGGTACCATATTGGCCCCTATTCTTTTTCTCATTTACACTAACTCGTTACACAAGCATATTAAAAATGCAAAGGTATATGTTTTTGCCGATCATGATGATATTGCCTTATTAATGAAGCACAAAAATTTAGATATAGCCGAAAAGTTATTACAAGAGGATATAAATAATTTTAGTAAATGGGCACATGATAGGAGGTTATGTATAAAAATAAATCTAAATTACTGCACATTCGCAACAGTACTAAATATATGATATACGATCCGCGAATTACCCTCCATAATAATAATTGCATACGTGAACTTCATATAAATAACAATACTCATTTGTGTTTTTAGAGAACGTAAACGATTATAAATATCTAGGTATATTTATCGATAGATCCTTGAACTGGAAAAAACCCATTCAAAGTTTAAATTCGAAAATAAGAATTCCAGCTTTATATAAAATAAAACAGGTTTTAGCATATCGCACACTAAGCCTCCTCCTTGCCTGCCAATCAATAAATTAAGTTTTCCATTTCTGTTTTCAACAGCGTTATTAGTTGTTTTGTTTTGTTGCCACATTTCAAGTGTAGTAAATTAGGATTTTTCACCTACTAACCAAAAAAACAAAAAAACAAAAAAAATCTAACTTAATTTTTCATTACTCCGACGATCTTCCATAATATACGCCCCAATAATATCGTGACGAATATCTCGTTAGTACTTACGAAATATCTGCCTCGAAGGTGTTTTTAAATGCGCCGTACATCTCATTTGTAGCGTTTTCCCAGTTATACATTTCTTGTAAATCCTCTCCAATCGGAACCTAATTTTTTTTCGCCCGCTTCGAGCAGTCAGTCGATCTCAGGAAAAATTCGATATTAGTCAGCCGGGTTCGATAAATAAAAATTTATTATGTGTTATTTCTTCTTGTAATCGCTTGTCTCAATAATATGATAATTTATAAATATTATATTTTAAAACCCTTAAATTACATTACAAATGTTATATATTTTTATATATTGCGCGGACACACAGAGTACTTTTCAATTCATTAAAACATATAACTTTATTTATCGAAACACATAGAACGCGGTTCCTAACTCATACTTCTTTCCTAATATTGTGAAGTTTTTACGTTACACAGGTATTTTCTTGGCACTTGCGTAACGAAAACTACTGCAAATATATTATAGTTATACGGTTACTGAAACTTTCCCTTTTTCATCTTCCTCCCGCAGCTGTACAAAGTCGTTTTTACCTATTTTTAATTCAGTCCTTTTTCTCTTTTTTTTTTACTCAATACGCCAGCAATATCCGCGTTTTCTATAAAAATAGCCGCTCTTTTTTTCGTACCTTATGCGTATGCATTCATTCAACAGCTAAGGAAGGAGTTTACCTCTTACAAATTGTACGCTTTTAGAATATTCATGGTTAGAAGAAAAAAAAAACGGGAGGGGGATAAAGTTGTAAAAAATATCAACAACAACTGTTTCGACGAAATTCTTACGGAGTTGAGTAAAATAGATGAAAAACTGTTTTTGGTTGAAAAGGATTTGAGGCGAACGATTTAAAATGAATAAGCCTTAAGAATCCGAATTACGGATGAAACAGAAATAGCTGTTTACCTATGTAGATGCCGCTCGTTGTCTGTGTAGGTAACCAAGATTGTGGCTTTTATTTCTAAAAAATGCAGATAATAGAGCTCTCGTTCCAAAAATGCAGCCTTTTTATATCCGATATTTGGTTGCTGTAAGCACGCGAACTAAAATGTATAAAAATTTTCTTTGAAAAATAAGTTGTTTTTTCTTTTTTTACAAAAAAAAAAAAAAAAAAAAAAAATCTTTATTGAACAGATTACAAGCGATTTACATAGGGAAGAACTATTTCTACTTGTACTTCTTCGAGAAGTAACATTACTGCCGCCTAGTCTAGGATAATTTCGGGAAAATGCCTACAATATGCGATAAAAGATAAAAGGACTAATTTCAAAATTCCCGCTTAATCGTCTTTATTTCTCCGAGTAATGAATACATGTTCATACGATTTAGCTCTAGAATGTAATGCTCTATTTTAATCGTTTAATTGTGATGAACATTAAGCGGTCGGAAAAGCTCGGAAAACCGCTAATTCGAGGGGCCTCTTCGAAGAATGTTTTTTAAATAGTACACAGCTAACAGAATCTGAACTTGCTCTATTTGTAAAAACAATTAAAATCATTAACAAAAAATACACCGATTTTCTATGTATATTTTGCAGTTAATTTTTAATATTGATTTTTAATCAGCTGCAGTACAAAACATTGTAAAACTTGAAGAAAAAAAAAGAGTAAGAATCCAATATATAGGAAAATGATCACTATTAAATAATTCGAATATAAAATAACAATGCGATATATTTTTATTCTTCCGTTTGTAATATACATGTGTGCCAATGCCACACATACATTCGAAGAAAATAAAAACGCTGATATTTATTAATTGAAGGGAAAAAAAGAGAAGACGAAAAATTCCGACTAGTTTGCATATACTTATATAATCGGATTCGTGTTTATTTAATGGAATACGAAAGATGAATTACGTCATATGCTAAACTCGTATGCTATGCTCGCACTATCATCCACCTCGTAAGTGTACATAAACGCCCGGACGTGCTACTCTTATAATAATAACTTCATTATATATATATAGATGCGTTTCTTGCAGCGAATCAATAATAACGAAAATGTTTGTTTTTCGAATGTGCTTTATGAAAACATCTTTACGCTATTGAAATCAAAAATAACTTTGTTCTCTACACATCCGTCCATCAAAAAAGAACTAAAATAATTATATAAATACAGAATAAATAAATACCTAAATTAAGTATGAAATTATTTACTTTAACTAAATTAAAAGAAATATCCGAATTTAAAAAAAAAAAACGTTTTTCGGACACAGCCCATCATCAGCTAACAATATAGAGTAGACTCAGATAAAACTAAAATCAAGCTGCAAAGAAATATCGGGACTACTACATACTCGTATGTATATATTTCAGTACACGCTATATGCCCGAAAACGTTTCTGGAATAAGATATTTTAATTTATTGAAAATTAATTTATTTCATACTTATTTTCGTTTATCGAGATATTTATTTATTTTGTATTTATAAGTATTAACACTAACAGTTATCGATTTATTTACATAAAATAATTATCCTTGCGCTGTTAATTTTTTAACAACCATTATTTTTAATTGTTACTTTATTTCTGTACTTAGATTTGATCAATTTTCGAACTCTCTAATATTCTATCTTAGCTCTTACAGCTCTCATTGTCAGTTGCGTATTTGTTCTGTTGGATTCTGCAATAATTCATTATAATCTCGCGACTGACTCAAGTCTCCATCAATTCTGAGTCATTCCTTTTAGGTTACATTCGAAACCGTTTGCTTCTAATAAAATTTCCTTCCTTCTGTTCATGTTATCCTGCGTGCCGTCCTTCTTTTTGTTGCTTCTTCCCTAGTTTCGTATGGAGTCCTTACTATATCAGATTCTCACAGTGTGTCCTACAAGCCATTTACTCTTCTTTTCCTTCTCCCTCTGTTGATTACGTAATCCTTCTCGTACGCTCCCTTATCCGTAACATTTTCCTTTCTCAGTCCGTGTCCAAATTGACCTACTGTTGATTGCTGGGCACTCTGGAATCGAAGGTAACGCGACTCGGCCGATACACTAGCTCGTTCATTCTCTTCTACCGATGAATTTCTCGGCGTTTTTTCATCTCATAATATTAATCTCCTCTCCACTTCAGCTCATTCCAAACTATAGTTAAACTCTCGTATTCCTCCTCATTCTCAAATCCGGATTCCTTTTATCTCTCTTTATTCAGCCTAATCTACCGTCTTATTAACCCTGGTTTTCCAATTTTCACTCCATGCGACATTCAGCTCTCTCTACAATCTGTCGCCTATGCTTCTGGCGCAATTTGCTCCCTGTTTCCTTATTTCGCTCCCCTCTAGTCCTCTCTCCTCTCTGTCTCCTACACCCTCCTCTCACAACTCTATAGGTAACGCTAATCACATTTTGTTTGAGTGCACACCTGTATTGCTTCCGAACGTTCTTCCTTTTTTACTTTTCTCTTCTGTCAATTGGTCTTCCAACTCCGTATTGTGCATCTTTTGTTCTCTCCTTGCCATCGCCATCAGTCATTCTAGCATTTGAGTCTTTCCTATCCTCCATACCTGATCGTATAAACATCTGATTCCGCTTCTCATCGTTTTCCCGTTTCTTGTGCCAATGTCTTTTTGACGAACCCAACTAAAAAAAAAACAACAAATGGACGAGCAATATGTAAAATTAAGTTTCGCGAATAATGCAGTAATAGTGGGGGGAAAATAATACATTATATTAGAAAAATATATAAAAAAGGAATACACACAAGCGATTAAGTTTCAAGCACATAAATTTGCTTTAAATGGCGCTTTAATAGAAGTTAATAACATCACTTTGGGTTTAGTATAGTCCGCTTTAGACAAAAAACAAAATGTTCTATGATCTTTTAGAAGAGTTAGGTCTGAATACAGGAGAAATACTTGTCCGCGCCAGCAGCCAGCAGAATTAACGCCGGGGTGTGCTGTCGTCAGCCTTGAAGCTTTTGTGGGGCAAAGAACGAAAAAACAACTTGATATTCATACAAAAGTAAGCTGATGACTCTTGAAATAGCTTGATTATTTATTATACACTCTCCAAGCAGTAGTCAACCAACGTTTTGTTTAAGAGGGCTGAAATTAACACTTTTCCACTATTAACATTATCGTTTAGGGGTTTTCGCAGTTTGCGCGTTTTCTTACACCCTTACTGCTATTGTTTCATTTTATATTTTAGTTGTTTGTGTATTTATAAATATATATACATCCATATATATATATGTGTGTGTGTTTGTGTGTATATATATATATATATATATATATATATATAAAGCAGCTCCTTAGGAAACTGTATGGCCATTACAGTTTTCGAATATTTTTAAATAAGTATATTTATAACTAAGATTAGATTAACGTGTTGCAATGGTCCACTGTTTAATTTTTTGCTACTTATGCATACACTTTTGCGCAACAAATATTTTACAGTATCACAGTTATTCGGTTTGAAAGATTTAGGTTGTCTTAGGTTTTGACTGTTAAGCAAAAGATCCAATATGACTTCGGATTTGAGTGAATATGAAGTCATTCTTCGTGACGGTGAGTAAAGTAATCTCGCCGACCCACTTGATTAGTCGGTGCGTAACGGTTCATTACATTAGTAAAGAAATTTGCTTTTTTGAATAATTCTTTTGTTCTATGCTTTGATCCATGTTTTTTGTATCCCATACGTCTAGTCTTACGATAGTGTAATATATGCGTTTCACGTATTTTTTCTCGAATCTGTTGAGTTTTTAGAACAATATGGGTTTTCCAGGTAAGTTTCGCATCTAGGTGTGTAGGCTTAAATATTGTACCGAGTCAGAGACAGCTGTAGCACTTGCTATTTATTTACGAAGATTATTAATGAAAATCTGGTTTGCGAAAGGCGAAAGTGGTATGGATAGATATTTGGTCAGCTTGATTTTTAAGTATTTCGCTTAGTTTGTTGTACGATCCAAAACATATTGAAGTTTTTCAGTTGCTTTAATTGGTGAGTTGATAATATTTCTGCGTTATCTGCAACACTATTATTTAAGCATTTTACCAAACACGTTTGCACTATGTAGTCAGTATCTTTTTTTTTTAATGCGCCTTATTTGTTATTACAGAAGTGTGTGTGTGTGTGTGCGTGTATCTTTATTAGCAAAACCTATGTCAACTAGAAAACTAAATGTTTTTTTTTTTTTTTTTTTTGTATTATCAGAGTTGTCACTGTCAAAACGTTATTTATTTTATTATTTCTATAACATTTAGGGGGGAAAAATGCTCATCTTTTTCTGAACTTTTTATTTGTGTGGTCGTTTCCTTTTCTGCCGTTTTATTTTTCTATATTAAAAAGGTAGTCTAACAATTTAAAGCTATTTAAAGTTTTTTACACTTTTTTTTATCTCCGCTTTGCTCGAAAACGATGATAACGTCCTTTCCTGGACGCACTTTAAAAATTAGATAATATTTTTATACTTTGTTTTTTGGGGGAAATCGTTTTAAAAATTATTAAATTGTATTCTTTGTATATGATGAAAAAGTTGAAGTTGAGTGGTATTTTAAAATGCTGTTAACCACTGCATAAATCAGATTTGTATGCAGAGTTCATCAACCTGAACAATCTGTTGTTACGGAAATGAGATTGAACTATTTTTTTTCTTTTATATTTGTCACAACTGATCGTTTCTTATTAATTGCTTTCTCGTAGATTTGCGTGTAGCATCTTTGCCGAGAAAAGAATTAAACAGTTGGCTGAAATCTAACCGTAAAAATTGAAATTACTAACGAACCCGTAAATGCAATTTATGATTCTGCTATTGTAAGTGTTCAATGATTCGAAAACTGTAAATAGTCTGCAGTGACGTAATTCGCGTTGTAATCTTCTTTCTGATTAAAAATAGCTTTAAATATTTTGAGGTTGCTTCAGATTAATTGAACGCCAGGGGAAAATAAAAGGAAAATTAAAATAATTTACGCATATCTTGATGAAACGGTTAATAAATTTCCGTGAATTCCTTCGTCAATTTTGTAAACTGTCTCTCACGTACTGCGTGTTTTCATATTTCATTTATTAAGATACGAGCACATTCAATATTTTAATTTAAATGTAACTGTTTTAAATATCATTGCGGTTGATTTTATTCATTTTGTTTCTATGCAAAAAAATCACAATGACCATATAGAAGAGCTACGACGTAATGAACGAAGTTCGAAGAGCCAACTTATGAAAGATTCGTTGGGGGCAGACAGATCAACGACTATACGAGAAGGCAGAAGTGTAAACAACCGCCCAAATTTTGACGTGACTTTAGTGGTGCAAGGATTTGAATAAGGAACTTTATTTTTTTAATCTAAGCGGCGATGAAATAGTTATAAATACACCTATTAGCTTTGATCCCCATGGTCTAGGAACAGCCTAGGCGAGGTAGTTTGAATAGAATGAAAAGAGCAAAGCGCTCGACAATTAAAAAGCGTGTACAATGAATGAAAAGGTCGCAGGAATGAATAGGAAATGGAAACAGATGTGACTTGAAAGCGGCGCTGTCCGTTTGTAGATCGAAAATGGCCAAATAATTGATAGATAATGGACCGCAGTGTAGTCATCAGTTTTTGTTTATAAAATTTGAATAAAACGAAACGAAAAAGTACCAAAAGGTTCAAAAAAATTAAAAACTAAAAGGATAAATCATCAACGCCGTAATCCCATTTGAATCGTCACCAATAAAAATATGATAATTTTTTTGGGGCTGGGTAGAGTTAATAAGCCGAACAATTCTAGTTCCATTGCAGTCTAAAGGAGGAATTTGGAACACACACACACTTATATATATATCAACACGTCAGGGAATAGGCGTACTGTTTAAGGATAGCTTAACCACATCGAAATTACAAGGACGAAGAAAATAATCAGTACAAAAATATATTTAGAAGGAGAAATGGAAGAAAAAAAAGCGTGAATTTGCGGAGAGAAAATATTCCAACATCGAAGGAAAAAAAATACTCATCATTTGGACAGGAAAAACCCGGTGCATCATTAGCGAAAATAATTATCGAAAAAGAAGAATATGAGGGAGCGAGTAACGAATTCGGAGGATCAAAAAATAATATTTCTTATAATGTGATGTGGAGGAAAGGTGGGAATAGAACAAGATTCATTTTGAAACCAAAAGCGAAGAAGTAAACCGGATGATCGGGTTGTTACTCGTCTTCGTATGTCTCGAAGAGTAAGAAAGTGAAATCACAGACGTGAGAAATGTTAGTAAATCAATCAGAAGTCATTCGGAAGATTTTTAGAGGTCGGAAGCACTAACACAATCAGAAGGATGTGCCAACCTTAGTTGATAAACAAACCTAAAAAAAACATTCTGTTGTGTTCGAGTCAGCAACGAGGCGCTCGTCAAGTATAATTTCGAAAAGTTTTGACACGAAGCTCCAGGATAAAACGTGGGAGGATTTTTTTCTTTTCGGCAGGAAGAAAGGCTAAGTGATTACACATATTCTGGGTAAAAAAGAATTTGAAATAAGGACTCTTACGAAATTTTTTGTATGCGTGTGCCACCTGAATATCCGAAATAGGGATAGAAAAATATTTATCATGCCAGATGTTAGTTTTTTAATATTAAAGGCGTAAGTAATACAGAGAGAAAAAGGCATAAAACTTAATTCGTCAAGCATAAGCAAACGCTCTATTGATCTACAAAATGTAATAGTCTATCTGTGGAAATATTTAAGCTAGAGCGGTATCCAGAAGTGAAGCTATTCGAGAAAGCTCTAAAAGTATTTTACAAAAAAAAAAAAAAGGTGATTCTAGAAAAGGACAACAACACGTTTTCCAAGAAAGCTTTTTTTTGAGCAAGTTTATTGCAGTAGCTCGTATTTCATCTGAGATTAGATTAAAGAGCCGGAGCCGCTGTGATTGAAAGCTACGTTCCTCTTTCATACATCTCTACCGCTACGAAGGTGAGAATATAGGAAGAACGAAAATGACGGAAAGTAAAACAAATAATTATAAAGATGTACCGGTTCGAAGAATTAACGATCGATCGAAACAGAGATTCCAGTCTGTTTAGATCTTATCGAAGGATAAATGGTGAGATGGTAAGGTAGGCGAAGAAAAATTAAAAAGATTGCCAAGAAGCGAAAAAATGATAATTATATGAGTAGCAGAAGAAAAAGTGAAGATACACAAATTGGGTGAAATCAACTTCCCCTCCCTGTGCTTATATTAAACGTATTCTTCTTTTTCTGATTCTGTTTTTTTTTTTTGTGTTTTTTTTCGTAAGTATGCAAATAATTATAAATGTCAAAATGCTCTAAAAGAAATCTCCGGCAAATGACATGCAATTGTTCCCCTTCAATAGCACAAAGCACGCGATTATGTTGTATATTATACAGGGAAAATTTGCAATCTTTCCCGTTAACATATAACTCTTTTACTTTAATGAAAATAGTCAAAAATATGTCTCTTTATTGTGATTACGAAAAAATCTCTATTAACGCTACGTCTATCTATTGATTCGCGCATAGTAGTAACCTCGATCAAGTCGATTTCAGTACGTCTTACTTATTTAGATGATTTATCAAAGAACGTTTTTCATGAAATACGTTTGTACGCTTGATTATATGAACCTTTCGCGATATCTACTTCACAATCCCCGACACCCTGTTAAGGGTGTGAGACTTACTTTACTTTACTTGAACCTAAAATTACGTGTAAGACAGAATTGTAACTAAAAATCGTGAAAGCTATGTACGATACGCGGGGTTGTAAAAATAATGTATATTTTTTCCCCCTAATTTCCGAAGGCCTTAAAAACAATGACTTCTATAAACCCCTCGCGCAAGAAAGTAGGAGAGTTTGCGGGTGTTACGATAAAGGCAGAATTCTACTTTGCGATACTGCGCACACATACGCATATGTAAAAGTATGATGTGCACACGGGAATAGCTAGACAGCAAAATTGCCCGCAGCGCGAAGACCTTCCGCAATTTCGTTGAAGTTTTAGAGAGGGAGTGTGACGACTAAGAAAGTTTAGAGTTGCTAATAATACAGAGACTGGCCGTTGCGGGTTAGAAATAAGACGGAAATTTTGCTGTAAAATTCGGAGAAAAATAAAATAGCCAAAAGCTTCGCAGCGAAGAATACAAGCAGATTTTAATATGTTCCATTTAATAATAAATATTGTGAAATTCTTTTTTATATTTAAAGTACACTGTCGGTCAAACGTTATTAACACTGGCGGGAAAAAACTACCCTCGATTTTTCCGTTAAACAAATTTATTTTACGACGTGTAATATATATGTTTATTATCAGATACAGGTGATACGTGTTAAAAAGGATTTGATTTCGATTTTTTTTTGGTGGAGCCCGGAGGGGGCTATTAAGCTTTATCAACCCTATAAAGTCAACATCTATGTTCGATTAATTAAACAACCGTTTCTGTGATCGAGACATGTTATAAACTTATTATTAAATTTTGTTAAGCGTATATATACATTATAGGAGCAGCGCAGTATTTAAAGTGCGACTAACTTCGTATAAATAAAAAAATTTATTAATTTTTTCTTTCCTGACGATGCCTCCGTATAGATCCCCAGCTCTTGTACAATAATACTGACCGCAAATAAATCATACTGACGGTTCCAAAGGGCTAAGTGAAGTTGGTTCTGCCTTCCTTTATCCTACCTCCTGAATTCGATTCTGAGTCCTTTGAACTTTCCTCCTTTTGTTCAATTTTCTATGTGGAATCTATTGCTATTCTACGCGCTGTTTTCTTTCTTTTTTCATTAATTAGTTTTCCATAAAGTGATCTTAGATTTTAAAAGTACTGTACAGGCTGTCACATCTAACCTTCCTTCTACCTCTTCCGATTATGTAATATTTCTCTTGCGCTCACTCATCCGTGATTTTTTCCCCTTTTACTTGATCGAAATCGATCTTCTATGGATTCCCAGTGTAATTTAGACATTAAGCGTAATAAATTAGTCGATAATCATTAGTGTACGTTCTTCCATTTTCAGCGGCGGATTTTTCGGGCACACTTTTACTCATAATATTGCCTTAAATCTTATTCATCTTCATTTTCTAATTCTGGCTTCTTTATCTCTCTCTCTATTCAGCCATCTCTTCCTCCTCGTCTATAGTTCTTTGATCTCTCTTGAACGCTCTATAATCTCTGCTATTTGTCGCCTTCACTTTAACCATAGTCTTCTTTCTGCATAATTTTTTTGATTTACATCTGCATCTACTCCATTTTGTCCTTCTCGCCCCCTTTTCCATATACTTTCCTTGTGATGCTGATCACACTTTATTTGAATCTGTAGCCTTCTCTGCCGAGCAATCTTCCTTCTATTCTTCGCTGTTAAAACTTGATATCCCCACTCCTTATAGTGCTGCCTATATTCTCTCATTTCCCTCTACTACAGTTATTCCTGCCTTTCAATTATTTTCTCCTCCTTCACTTTTCGTGGGCTAATGCCCTCTCGCTGACAAATCCATTATTATTAAACGAAAAAGAAATTAAGATGAGCATATACTTACTACTGAGAAGCAGCCTTTTTTATGTAAAGGTCGCTGCTATAGATAACGCTCCTTTAATTATGCCAGGAAAGTCATACATCTCCGTACTCTTTTCCGCCGACTGCGTCCTAAACCAACCATCAGTTGCGCAAAGTTAATATTCAAACGGACCGGAAACTAATCTATCTGTCGATTGTAAACAATATGATGAATGAGGATGATATTATAGCATCACTACACCATTTTCATGACGAAAAAAATTATAGGGCTGAAATGTGGAGATGCGCGATATATGTCTAAGAAAATCAAAAATGGGCGATCGACCGAATGCACGGTGTTTTACAAAATTTAAACAATCTTCCTCCGTTATCTGTCCGCTAGGATTCAACGTCTTGTCAACTTGCTGGTCTATTTAGTGTAAAAAATAATCTTTATGAATTTTTTTCAGAAATATTAACGTGGCAGGTGGATTTACTGCAAAAACACTACTGTTAGAACATTGGTCCCTTTTCGGTAAATTACTCCTACTTGTTTACTGCCTTTGCTAGAAATTATTTTTGTTAATTTTTGAACCCCGTACTAATCTAGTTTCTTCTACGCTATAACTTTGCTCAACGCCACATTCAAATAGTTGTGCTAATTTGTCCTGAAAATCCTTCACACTTATTAAAAGGTGGGCTAAGCCCGAAAACATTTCGATATGTATAACTTTGTATTATTACATATTTTATCATCGTTTGCTTCTATAAGTAATAATTTATTTTATTAATTATATTTTAAACAAATGCAATTGTAACAATTCTGTTTTTCAAGAAGATATTTGAATTTATAAGAATTTTAATATACATTAATAAATTTGAAATGCGAAAATTTTTCTGTATCAAAAAAGAAGAAAACCACCGGACATTTAATTCGGTCAAAAAATGGTCAAGATATCTATCAACCAAGGTCAAAAATAAAATGAAAGGATGCCTATACCTTGTTAATGATAAATTTGTTAAACAGAAATCTTACGATAAGTTTAGTCTATCGTTTTAATACAGATTGCAGAACAAGAAAAAAAAAAAAAAAAAAAAAGATGTTAATAAACAGTTTTTAGTTGTTTTTTTTTTGTTTTTTTTTTTCCGGTCTGGATGTTTGGCAACAATACTATAGCGTGCAGATTGTTTTTTTTTGGGCGGGGGGGGGGTTGTTAAAGGTGTGCAGAAAAAACCTCCTTTCTTCATTTTACTACATAAAATTCCCTTAAATCAAGAATACAAACAAAAAAAAAAAACGCATTCTTTTGTTAAAAACGTTTATTTTCCTCCTTATATTCTTCTGTTTGAAAATTGATAACAAAGCTCGAAATTCTCGTAACTGGTTTTGGGGAAATTGTTGAATTCCACTTTACCGAAGTGTCGGTTATGCTTGTTCCCCCAGTACGCTAATGAATTCCGGTAAACTTACACGGATGAGCTTCGCACCCGTGCGTATACAACCGATATGAGCGCTAAAGAGCGATTTTATTGGCGTAGCCATTAATTATATCGTCATCGTTGTTGCAGATCCGCGGGTGAGAGACTGGCCAATGATGTCTAGTCCGTTTCCAACACTGTGCATTTGTTTATTTTACGGTTACTTCTCCAGAGTATTGGGACCGAAGCTGATGGAAAACCGGAAGCCGTTCGTATTGCGCAAAGTTCTTATATATTACAATATGTTCCAGACGCTGTTTAGCGCGTGGATATTTTACGAGGTAATTACACGATATTGAATAATTTTTAAGCTTCAGCTATTTGGGGAGCGGTGGCCGCCGAAAGCTCGCAAAAATACGAAAATGTATCAGTTCACAAATAAACAATAGTAAAAGTCAGCCGTTAATTCGGTATTAATACGTTTCTATCGTAATTTATTTTTAATGCACGGCCGTGGCAGTAACTTTATTAATTTCGGACTTGAAATTGTGTATTATTCGCTGAGATAAGAGGATTTAAGTTATTATTGAACAATTGCAAAAGAATCCCGGTGCCAAATTTGTTCATTAAATATCTTTCTTCCTTTTTTTCGCTATTAAACAACTAAAAACTAGTTAGACGCTCTATCCCGAGCCAAATGGTGATCTTTACATTCTGATCTTCTTCAATAAATCCACAATCCGTTCCAGATTCGACTACTGTTGTTTTATCTATATGTGCAAATTTCATCTGCCTACATTAGACATAGGCCGAAATTCGTGCCTTCAGCTAGTGTCTCTTAAATGTTCTTCAATACTAGCGATTCTTGCTGAATTCAGTGACGTTTTGGAATTCGGCTTCTTAGTTTGGCCTTACGTGATCATCTCGTATAATAATTTCCCGTATTTTTCCTTCACTTTGTCGATCACTGCTAACATTCCGAAGTATCTTCATTCTACTCTTCATTTTCCAATCTAAGAGCTGTCGGTACTGTGATCTGGATGTCACAGACAACTTACAACATACAATATTCATTTGCACCCGCTTTTCTAAACTAAGGGAAAAATATAAACTCTTCATTTTCCAAATCTATTCTCTAAGTAGTAACTAAACACACAGGAATACTAACTGCACTATCAGCTTCCAATTTCTTTCGCCTGTAACTGTTTTTACTGATAGCTCTGGAGGACTTTAGAATTTCTTTTATTCTTCCAAATTAACTCTACCCGCGTTGATTTGCTGTGTCGGTCTTTGAAGTCGTACAGACGTTTGAGGACATTCAGGGTGCTTACAAGTAAAAAGCCCCCCTCCCCGTCCCTGTAATTTCGATATTTGCTCTTCATCCTTCTCCGACGATCGTTCTTTTTCTTCAGCTGTTCAACCGAATCTTCCTTCTGTTTCTTTTCTGTCATCCTCTCGTCTTCGCCTTTCCTTAGTGTCGTCTCAAAATTGCCCTCTTCATTGAATAAAGTATCTGTAAACCTATAATACTGTGATCATCGCGACTTTTTTAAAATATTTCTTCGTGTGGGTCCTATACTGTCATCTGATGAAGCAAACGTTGCGCATTTATTAATTGCCTTCTTTTTTTACCTCCCCCCCCCCTTTTTTTTTTATTAGTTAAAATTTCTCTTTGTGAATTAAAATCATTCAACTTCCGCGCGTATTTCTTCAATGTGATATGTTCGTTGAAGAATTAAATTATACATTTTGCTCATAAAAGTGTATTTTTGATATAATTAACGGAAGCGTCGAAGGCGAAAATTCTGAGGTAAAAAAAAAAAAAAGTATAAAAATTATCTCTAAGAAAAAAATTTGAAATAACACATTGTAATTTGAAAAAAAGATGGAGAAAGAAAAACGCGAAGATTACAGACGGCGCCGAGTGAAAAGAAGTATAAAGAAATAATAAAGGCGGAAAAAGTTTTGCACGCATAGCTGGAAGTGGAATGCCTAAAAGATCTGGAATTCAAAAAGTTTTGTACGATCGTTGTCACGAATTATAACGATTGAAGGAATCTAAATTACTGCGAGACACGATCTTATCTTCTTTAAGCTGCTGAAAGCCATGAGAATAAAAATGAAAAATAGAAACCCGATCGCGTAGAAACTGCATAGAAAGCTCGATTTATACAATATAATAATCTGAGCTTTTGGCTTTTTCCCTAAATAAAAACGTTTACCCGCTCGATTGATGATCGCTATCGCGTGTATTAATTAATTTCTTTGCTAACGATGTGCGTCGTGCAATGACAGAATTACCGGTTAAGATGGTCGCACGACGTCACTGCCGGCGATCTATTATAACAAAAAACTAACAAGAATGCTCGGTCGAAGGCGACAATTAATCTACGTTATTAGGGGGATGACCTTTCTTCGCTGCATATGTCCAAAATGATTTAATTTTTTTGTCTGTCAGAAGAAGAAGAAGAAGAAAAAAAAACGAGTGTTGACAACCTTCTTTAATTGCCCCCCCCCCCCTTCGTTTTTGTCGTTGTCATTCTGGCCTACAATGATTGCAACGCTGACAGTTATTTGGTTCGCGCAGCGGTCTATATTACAAATTGTCACCGGTAATTTATTTATTAGTACACGCGCAGATGATTCTCTGGCAGAAATTAACAACTTGTACTAGTAGTACGGTGTTTTGCGATTGCACAAAAATTACTATTCAGACTAATTATGCATAGGAAATATTACAGGAGGCAAAATATAGAACGTCCCGCACCTGTTTTAACATGAAAATTACATAATATACACAAAGCTGTATTTATATATGACGGTCGATTATTCAAAGTATATACCGCGGGATTGTACCGTTTATTTATAACAACCCGACTTTTTGAATAATATCGAGACTTAAATGTTGTTATTGGAGTGTTTTTATTGCGAGTTTAACAAAATAAATCCAACTTTTACGATTGTAAGTGTTTTCAATGGCTGATTGTGTCGCGTAAACGTATTCTAATATTGGGTTTTTCCGATTAGAATATATTAAGAGAAGAATTTACGGAAAACTGAAATTATACTATTATCAATGAAAACTTCATTATGCTTTTAAAACTGTCGAAATCGCGTCGTCAACCGGCGAATGTAAAATTTCGAAATAATTTCTGTCGCCATTTTCGGTTAAAAAGTAAAATTTATATAGGACTACTGTGTATTAGTTTTTTGTTGTTTTTTTTTTTTTTTTGTAACATTTAAAGTAGTACAGGTATCGCGTGATAATGTAGTGTTTCCGTTTCTACTTTTTTTTTTAGCAATAACGATAATTATGTTGAGCGAAAAATTCGATTTTAAATTGTAAATTTCAATTAATTTTTAAAAATTTCTTTTTTCATTCGAGTTTTGTCGATTACAAACTCGTTGTAACGAAGAAAATGAGATTAAAAAGTTAAAGAAACGTTTAATATAAGTAAATATCACATTATGTTCGAGACCCAAATGCTTCTAACCGGGAATATTCTTCCGACTATCGAGCTTTATAACACAGCGATATTTACGAACCGCAGAAATTTGAAATTGCCAGTTTTTGGTGTTTACTTTCTTTTTTCTTTTCTTTTTTCTTTTCTTTTTGTTCAGTTTAACAAGAGAGAAAATAACATAATTTAATCGGATGTATGCTCCTAAGTTTATTTTACGAGTAGCTGCGCAATATGGATGTATCTTTTTAACGGTATTCGAGTCGAAATATTTTTTGTGTAAAAATTTTTCTTCGATGTGGTATCGAAATATTGAATACTGTTAAAAACCCCAGAATAAATGCTTTATATAATGGACACTATTTAATCTTAAAGGAATATATTATTTTCGGATTGAATTGAAAGTCAGTTTTAAAGGACTGCCGTAAAAAATAAATGAAAATTGACCAATATATAGGTATTTATGGGTTTTTTGGTAAAATTCACTTCGAATTTCAACGTCTTTTTTTTCTTTTTTTTTTCAAAGAGGAGGAGAAGAGACTGTTTTTTAATTACGATGAAAATCCATAAAATCGAGAAGAATGAGCTACTTTTAAAATAACTATGAAAAAGGTTCGGCACGCAAAGATGCAGTAAGCACGAAATATTCGCACTTCTCCTAGCATTACGAAAGATATCGACTGGGAATGAACAAAAGGTGTGTATGGCTTTACAATAAACAAATCGATATGTACGAAGTACGAGCGTCGTGTGTCAATTTATTTAAACATCTAGTATATTTCTTTAATGCGCGAAAGAAATTTTACAAAACACGTCTTCAAAAAAAAATATAAAGATTTGACGAAAAACGAATTAAAACATGAACGTAAAAGCAAACTCTAAAATGCAATGAATTTCTGAATTTCCGATTCGGTGGTTTGTAGTAGTGGTTTTGAAAATATCGACGATTTTCAAAAATTATTATTGAACCCTTAATAAACCGTAAAAAAAAATTGCTAGTTTTTTTAAAATAGAGCATTCGCGATTTGGTGATTAAGTCTCTGACAATGTTGAACTCGGAACGTAAGCGAATTTGTCCTTATTAACGCGCCCTCCCCCCCATCGTGTTGACTTAGCGAAAATCTCCAGTGTTGTCACACCGTACACGCGTGCGAATATACACAGCCTCTACTGTTACGGCAAATCCGGACAAGCGATAGTTTTGACTTGTTTGTCGGAGTTCGCGTGTACAAGCTGAAAAAAATCAATTTCAGCGATGTTACATGCGCAGGGGGGTGACCATTCAACTGGGAATTTTGCCATAAAATCAGGAAAAAAAGTAAAAATAGCCAAAAACGATATTTTTAATAAAGAAAAATCATTTGAAGGGAAAAATGAATGCATTTTTTAATACACTTCACACTCAAGAATAAATTACGAAGTTCTCCTTTATTCATATAACAAGTATGCTGCAGATTCTTCTTTTGGTATAATTCTAGTAATCGGGAAAGCGGCGAGATTATTTGGACCGGAAAACTGGAAGGATTTGGATTAGGAAAACCGGAAATTTAAAAATTATATTTGAACGGCCACCACGGTGCGTTGCAAATGAAATAAGAGATTTCAAAGAGCAAAAATCTCTTTTGCTGGAAATGCTCTTGTACGCACCGAATAAATATAAATTGAAATGTAATAATATCACTACAAAGTATTTTTGGATAAAAGATTTCGATTAATAATAATCGCAAACGTGAAAAATCGGAATCGTCGCCTTAATACTTATTTAGTTTGTCTTTCAATACTGCTTCGTTAACCTGCCTGGGGGAGTGTTGGTTTATGTCTCTTCATATTCGATAACTCAGTTCCTGAGTATCGTGACTTCCATGGTGTTGTGATATTATCCCTCTCCATCTACTCCCATTTCGGCAGTGTTATATATTGCTTGGACTCCAGTTAGTCCAGTCAGGAACGTGATGGTGTCTATCCATCGCCTCGGTAGTCTGCCTCTGCTTCTTTTCTCTCTTCTATTTGTCCAGCCAGTATACATGCCACGAGAATATCCTCAGATTTCCGCATAATATGTCAATAATACTTGAATATTTTCTATTGACACCGGGTAGGTAGATGTCGTTCAATGTTCAAATTTTCCGGAATTGATATATTTGCTCTCTTCGCCGTCCGCGGAATCCTCACATTCTGCGCCACACCCACGCCTCGAATGCATCAATTCTTTGTAGAGTCCACGTTTCGACTCCATATAGGAATATCGCGAAAACCAGGTTTTTGCCAGCCTTATTTTTGTTAGCCGCTTTACGGCGTGTGATCCTTCCGAATTTTATGTAATCTTCCCATTGCAGACTTCGCCAAAATTATCCTGCGCTTAATTTCGTCTCCGCTCCCGCCGCGGTTACTTATCAGTGATACAAGGTATTCAAATGACACTTTACCTCTTCCGGTTTTCTTGTCTACTATCATCATTTTCGTTTTTTTCTTATCAATTATCGTACAGCTCTCTCTTTCGACCCTGCCCTAGAGATCTACACCATTTCTTCTTTGGATTCTGTGATGCGTATAATCGTTCGCGTACCGTCAGGCTTACCGTATTCGACGCTCTCCTCAATTGGTTGTCTGATGCATGTCGGTGTATAAATCGGTTTTCAGCTTATAAACTTTATAGAAAACACAAAGAATTTGTTCAATATAAACAATGAACAAAAAAGATATCCACCATCTCATTACCAAGGAGCCTATATTATCGCGCCTAAATCTATACGCAATATAGACGTAACAGACTAGATTATACTAATATACATTCAGGTTTACTGCATAACAATCAACTAGCTCTTCCTTCTTCCCACCGGTCGCCCTACTTTGGAAAGTATTGTTTGTCAAGCGAAGGAAGTCCGATCTATAACAATCGAAAAAATCAGAGGATCTCACATTAACCTTCAGCCCATATCAGATTTAGCACTCATTAACAGCACGCGGTCCGTCTGGATGTAAACAGGCCGAAAAAAAGAACAGATAAACGTACAGAGATGAAACAAACACGAGGTTACTGCATCGACGAAAGGGCAATTTGATTTTTTTTTCGGTGATATTCAGATACTCCGCGTCAAGTGTTAATACGCGCCCTTTTGTTAATACACTATTTGGAGCATCCTGCTCGGCAATCTTTCGCCTGATAGATTTTTCATGTAATAGCGGTTTAGCTTCTCGGAGCTTACCTGTTTTTTTTTTTTGTTTTTTATATATGTATATTATGACTCGTTAAATTTCGCGACTCATTATCATGATCATTTTCGATATTTCCATTCGAATTTTACCGGAACGTTTAACATACGTATCGACAAGACACATTAATCGACCAATTAATTTCAAAACAATCTCCCTCTGGGGGGATATATTATGTAAATCCATATAAACGAATTCCATTTACGTTTACCGACGTAAAGACGTAGAGTAACGCATCCTATTTATTCGACGCTTCAGTTAAGCATATTGATAAATTTTTATACACTCTCAAAGTGTTTACTTTTACTCTCCGATTTTAGCCGATGGGCGTACCGGGTATATTCGATTCGCGCCAGCCCTTTTATTTGTGTGGGTGTGTGTGTCTAATACTGGTGCTTTGTCCACGAAAGATACTCGCCTTAATAGCCGCTTAATAAATTCGGAGTATGACAAATTTTTCCCTATTATCTGTACTATATATATACGATTGTCCTTGACAGCCGGAAGTTTACTAAAATATCGGACATTTCGACCGATAATCGTATTCTAACCGGTTGTGACGTCATTATTGTTTTGCACCGCGGTTCTTTGAAAAAATTAACTGTTTTTTCCGAAATATGAATTTCGAATACCATCTCCTTGTCCGATACTTTCACAAGGGGAGCTTTGTCTCTGACGTCGTACTTTGATCTTGCTTATTTCTCGCTTGTGTATTGTGACGGCAGTTTAATTAAGTACGCTATAATTATCTTGTAAAAGGCGTTACATGGCCTTGAACGTGTTTTATGCGGCTGTTGTGTACGCACACGTCCCTCGCGTTGAAAGTCTCATGTTTACACACATACATATATGTGTGTGTGTGTGCGGCGTTGACGCGCGCGGTCTCATGCTCGATAGACGTCAAATAGGCGTGACTTCCGTTATCATCTTTGTACGCTGAGCATGTAGGAAGACAGTCATCGATTAATTTTAAATTCTTCACCTGGGTCGCAGTGTGACGGTTCGGATTTCTGTTCCGGAACGAAGCGGCTTTCAAACTGCCGAATGGCGCAATCGATATAGTGGAAGCAGAGACGGAACGAGAAAGAGACAGAACTGCTGCTGGGGCAAGCGAAGTACCAAAGTTGGCAAATTTTAGGGAGATAGTGCTTTAGAATACATATATATATATATATATACGAAAGGATAAAAATGTAAATCCGTTGAAATTTTCCAACTCCTTGTTGGTCGTTAAAAGCTTCCGAACGAGTCGAAAAAAGAGCTAAATTTACGATTCCACCTGAGAAACGGTTGTTGCAGAAATCTTTCCCGTGTCGGCCTCTAGTCCATAACCGGATTATTATTCCCTCAAATCTAATCTCCAGTAGTCGATAATGAGCAATAGGCATATATCGAATGGGAGGGGGGGGGATAATTGAGTTACAACAGGAAGAATCCGCGCATTGTCTGTGTTGTAAAATCGAGCGTGTTGCAAAAAAATTATTCCGACAGCATCCGTAGTTCATTATTAACGTTCAAAATAATACTCGTAAAACTATTCGCCGTAAAAATCGTAATTATGTGTATTCCTAAAACTGCTGGCATATTTTACGAAATTGAAATCATCTAAGCGCGTTATATATTTTAAAACTCCTTGAAAATGATGCAATACGATAAATAGAATTCGCTTGCCAACGCGTACGTATGTGTTAGAGTTCCCTTCAACGGGTAGCGCGATTTTGAAAGATGACATCGCTGAATACATAATAACCGAAGTATGTGTCTTATATGATAATTCTGAAAATGGTATTTAAAAACGAAAGGTTCTTTTCTTACGCTTTGGTTCTTCGCTGGCGTCCGTAGGAGCAGTATTATTTTAAACAATGTCAAAGGTGTGTCTCCACGCTCGTTACCAATAATTTTACAAGCACAAACAAAATGCAACCTCTTCGCAGCTATGGTTCATCTGCTCCGGGTGCCGGACTACAATAGCGTTAGCTAGTGGTGTTTCATTCGAGTAATCCCAATTCTGTAAATTACAAATATAGAAAAACTCCTCCTGCGCTGAACTAATATCCATAGTCGACAAGCCCAAAAAAAAAAAAAAAAAAAACAAATATAGACAAAGAATTACTGAACGGATTGCGTGCAGGACATACTCAGCTCTTAGAAAATTATATGTCCCAGACAACTATGTAGATCCTTTTTGTTTAATGTTCCACCACTGTCGGTCACACATATCTTAGGAAAATAACAACAAATTGTTCACTTTTTTTTTTTACCGAAAAATTCCTGTTAAACTTAGAACTGTCAAGCGTAAAATTAATTTTTTACAAAGATAAAAAAAAATTCTTCCACGCGACATAAATTAAATAAAAATAATAAAAGGAAGCGCGTAAAGCAACTTCAGTGTCTTGAACGTTAACAAAATTGGATCGTTTCTTACCCGGCTATAATTTATCAAATAACACATTTGAAAATTCGGGCTCTGTCGGGTCGCAGCTCAGAATATTAAAACGCTTAATTATTTTGTGCCCCCCCCCCCCACTACTATTGTAATGAAGGTTAAATTCAACCGTTTTATTTAATGATACAACCTCAATATAATGGCGTGCGAGTTATTTATGCGCTAGCTCGCATAGTTGTTTTCTTTGTAGGTGATAAAAAAAACAAAAAAAATTAAAAAGACATTAAAATGTGTAAAACCATTAGTAAAATATTAAATACGGAATACGCAAAAAAATTTACACTCTGGATATTGTCGGAAGAATAATTATTCTACAGGTTGTTTGCCAATTTTCCTTTAGATATGGTGTCCGTTCTATTTCGTTAACGACTTTACTTATCTCAGCAACAGCTTCCATTCACCTACTCTACCTCCACACTCAATTTTATAATTATATACTTAATTATTTATTTATTTTATTTTATATATTATTAATTACAATCGACCGTATATTTCTACCCGCGGATCTTAATCATTCAATTTAGAAACTGACGAAGACAAAAATCAATACTAAGCTGAAGCTCCGCCATATTTACTGTTAATGTGCTGAAATATTTATCGCATATTATTTGGTAATTCATTCAATGTCGGAAAGTTTAAATTCAGGGACTATTCGAGATGTAGCACAATGAATGGTAGAAAGTATATCAATTGTGCTGTTATTAAAGTTTATGTTTGCGACATAAAACAAAAAAAAAAATACGTGTGTTCACACATACACACTTATTCACATATATATATATATATAGGGTGATAGAGAGAGCGAGATTTTGAGAGTTTTGAGCTCAAGTAGATAAAAGTAAATCGCGTGTATTGTAAAAGCAAAGTAACAGATAAACCACTAAGTTAGTAGAAAGAAATGAAAGAAAAGGGAAACATTAATGAAAATCAGATGAGATCACGACACAAGGAAAATATTGGAAAAGAAAAAAACCGTAAAGGTTAGACAGAGTACAGTAATTTGTGTTACAAAGTTTAAAACCAGGACTACTCAAGTTATAAATTTTAGATTACTTTTCCTTGAAATACGCGAAAAATTTCAGCCATGCACGGAATACTATACAGACGGTTCAATTCTCAACGGCAAAACAGGTTACGCTATAGTCTCTGACTCTATCACGTTAGCAGCACAACGAACGCACGACAATAATTCAATCTTCACCTGTGAGGCTAAGGCGATTCTCCATACTCTAGAACTAATCCTACTGCGCCAAGACGCAACAAACTGTACCATATTTACTGACTCGTTGTCCTGCTTAAGAGCCATCCAAAATCAGTTTACCGAAAACCCTATCATACAACGCATCCACCTAAAATTGGACCAGCTCCAATCAAAGCATATACAGGTCAGCCTTGTGTGGACACCGGCGCATACAGGAATCCAAGGAAATGAATTGGCGGACCAAGCTGCAAGAACCGCGACGACACAAGATTGCCCGCCTGAAGTACTTATGACACCTCATGAAGCTAAAATGGTGATAAGCAACACAGTCAAAAACTACTGGAACACCCTTTGGCTCCAAACGCCAAGCAAACTCCACGAGTTTAGAAAAGATACCTACGAAAACATGCCAACTCTCAGTAGACACGAGCAGTGTGTCCTAACTCGTATCCGCATTGGACACACAAACTTGACCCATTCGTTCCTCATATCTAAAAAACCGCCCAACCTGTATCAACGCTGCAACATGCCTATATCGGTGAGGCATCTTTTGATCGAGTGTAATCACTACCAGCAGGCCAGACAACAAGCGGGTATTACCAACGGCCTTCCAGAGATGTTTTCGGACGCCGAGAAGTGTAAAAAAATCGTAGCCTTCCTCAAAGACATCTCTGTATTCCAACTGATCTAACTTCCCCAGCCTTCAGCTAATTTTTTGATTATTTTTTGTTTCGCGCATTTTCAAATATTCAATATAAAATTTTATAATTATCTGTAAAACCGTAGTCGCTAATGACCTTGTAGTCCAAAAGCGACTTGTAAATATAATAAATAAATAAATAATAAATAAATCAAGTTATAAATGGATCGAAGTAGCTTTCTCTCTCTTCCCATACATACATTTCATGTGTATACATATATATATACACACACACACACACATATATATATATATATATATATATTCGTGCATGTGTGTGTGTTCGTGCCGAGCGTTTAAAGAAAACAGCAAAAGATCCATAAAATTTTTTAGTACAACTGAACTTGAAATACCACGCTGCAAGCAACGGAAATATTTTGTTATTTCGAATTCGGCGGTAAATTGCTATAATTTCGAACGTGAGCTAAATTCGGCTGCGCTTAGAATAGCGATGAATAGTTGCAGAAATTTACACGAGTCCCATGAAAGCTGTTGTGTTACTTATTTCGAGGACGCGGCAGTACCATGAATTTTGTATGATGTTTGTGAGTTTTACGTTTAATAATCGAAATTCAGTATGATATATTATATGACAAGCGAAGAAGAGTGTAAAGTAAAGTGACCGTGAGAAAAAAATAGCGAAATGTGCGAGAATACAATTCAAGTATTCAGAATGATTGAATGTAATTTATTATTACTGACACGTGGAAGCAATTTTTTCTTTCTTTTCATTCGCTCTACGCACTTTTCCGCTAATACATACGTATTTTTTATTTGCCCATTTACTTTTTTCGAAACGGGAATGGCCAATGAAAGACCTTTGCACGAAAAAAATAACAGAGGAAGGACAAATCGGACTTTATAATTCGATCAGATGATCAGGGAGCAGGGAGGTAGATGTACATGTACATATGAACTTCCTGAGACATCGGCAAACTGCTGCTTACACACATCTGGTGCTCAGTGCATGGTGAAATTTTGGCCAAAGCCGAAATTTATTCAGTTGCAAATATTTAATTGCGTAGTTACTTTTTAATACTTTTATATTCGATATTTGGTAATACAATTATTAAATGAAAAATCAAAAAACAATTCTGAAACCTAAATTAATTTCGATTACTATGTTCGAGTATTAAATTCACTACTATTTCATTACTTCGAATATTTCATTTTCGAACGAAAAAATTAAAATAAAATTTAAAAATAAAAGTTTCATCTTTATTTTTCCGTTTAAAAGAGAAATGTATTTTACAAAAAAAAAACAAAAACAAAAATTAATAACCGATAAGAAAATATCGCTAATAATTAAAAATTAAATAACTTTACATTATGTGGTAAAAATAAAAGTTTGTCAATATTTTTATCTCGTAAATTGACGCTCCTTTTAATAAAGAATCTGCTCAACAGCACCGGGAATAATGCAGTCGAGGGAGCTGATAAATAAGGTGTTTTGTTTTTGTTTTTGTTTTTTGTTTTTCGTTTTTTTTTAGAATAACTATAAAGGAGCTCGAATCGTAGTATTTAAAAATACCTGGGTTTTTTTTTGGTAGTAACGGTTTTTTGTTGTTTTTTTTTATCTGCAATACGAAATATTGTTAAATTTTTAGATCGTTCACTGGTTTTTCTCGAATAAGGTTATTAAACTTTTGGCTTACGCTTAATCTCAGCTTCAACTTTAACCGAAACGGAATGCTCGGTTGATCTAAGTATTTGTCTTGCGCCTTAGTAGGTTTTCCCCAAGTTCGTATTAATTTATTAATCATACCAGTTTACATTCAGCTGTAGCATTGAGGCAATTATGATTTTTCAGAGAAATTTTTCGCACTATGAAAACAAACAATTCTGCAGGGAAAAAAGAGGGTATTCCGCCACTGGCATTTAACTTTCCCTCGGCTGTTTGATATCTATGACATTTCACGTCAAGATAATTTTATTTGGCGTGGAAATTTCGTCTTTTTAAAACTATTTCTACCATACATGAGCACTAAATAATTTTAAAAAAAATTAAAAGAATCCGAGAACTTTGAACGGGCTGCTCCATTTTTTTTTCTTTTTGGAGGAAAGCATCTCATTTCGGTGCCGACTTTATAGTTTCACGGTCCTTATTCTGTCACACGCAGAGGCACAAACCACAAACTTATCTGTCGCGTTTTCGTTAACATAATATATGTCTACGCGGAATTCCTTTAAATACGTGTATATCTATATATATATATATATATATATATGTATGTATAATGACTACTTGGAAGGGATAAATCATTTAAAACCCATCTCACAAATGAGTCTTGAAAAATGTTTTTTTTTTTTCAGATTTTTATAATATTCTACGAGAAAACTGAAAGGTATAAAACTGTGTCTGTGTGTTTGTATGTAAGAGCTTCGATGGGAGGGTAAATTTTGGCAATCCCATTTGCTAGGAATTAAGGGCAAAAAAAAAGAGTAACCTAAAATCATTCTATTCGTCTCTTACACGAAACTTTGTAGGCCCTTTTTTGAAAAAAAAAAAAAGAAAAAAAAATTAATAAAACTACGCTAAACGATACCGCAAAGTTAGTCAGCTGATGAATACACGGACACAGAAGCTGTGTTTACTGCTCGGTGCGCAGAAAGTAAAAAAGAAAAAAAGAGGAAATGAAAGATAATTTTAAAAATCACACAGGAAGTTTAAAATTAAAGCGAATTAAAAACAAAGGGAGGCGGCTTACTTCGGCGCGATACCAATAGTATTTTTTAAAAAAAATTTAGGATCTTCTTTTTAGTCGTACCATTGTACTGCGAGCGTCGTGACTAGCTCTATTCATACATTTTTATACGAATATTTGTTTACGAAAATTTTCCGTATGCGAGACGAATATGCATAAAAAAACTACACCTAAAGACATATTCGAATTTGTACATCGTTTAAAAATTTTGCTGAAACACTGTTGTAAATAGCCTCCTCCCCCTACCCCCCCCCCCGGTTGCTATCCTAAGACACAACTACTTTAAACAGTTAAAAAAATAACAACAGAAAAAAGCGCAATTCCAAGAGTAGTATATATACCACGTCGATATTACCGGTAGAGGTGTATGATGGCAATTTTATTACTTCCCACGCGAAACTATTTTAAACGATTATTTCGTTTTTAATAATTCTTACTTGTCGCGCCAACCCAGAACCAGCCGAGATACCCTTACTAACAGTGTCTGGTCGTTCTGACAGTTGTTATTCAGAATGCGGAATGCTCGATTTAGGCGGATTTTTCGCGAATAATCAAGTTGGATAAAATACCAGAACGAAAGAATCCGGCGGGAAATTCAGTCCGAATTACACCCTGCACACTTAAGTACGCGAAACCCTTTGAAGATAATTAATTTTTCAGAAATCGCCTCTCCGTGAAAATGCACGCTAAAGCGGGCGTTATTCTTGTAAGTACAGTGCGACGCGCGACTTTATTGGCATTATCAGTTAACGAATGATGTGTGTTTTTTTTTGTTTTTTTTTATTTTCTTAATTTTCTTCATATACTTATTTTTTCCCCTTTTAAAATTAATATCAAAAGTATTGACGGTATGCGCATCATTTTTGAAATATTACCCAAATTCGACGACAAGAAGGCGGCCGTAGTGTAGTTGTTTTTCAAATTTTCAATCGGGTGCCCGTTGTCTTTTATTACTTATCACACAATATATTTTCACTTTTGCAATAACGAAAACTTCTTCCTGAACAAAATGAAATAAAAACGCACTCAATAAGGAATCTACCAGTGTGTGTGTGTGTGTGTGTGTGTGTGGCTCCTGCTTTTCGCTGCGGGTAGTACGTACGATCTTTAGTAACTGATTAATTTAGTTGCATTTTTAAAATTCGTTACCTGTATGAATTTTCGCGCTCTAATTATATGTGCGATTACGGTGAAATGACATTTCTGCGGTACATTCTAAATTCCTGCGAGTGTGTGTATTGCAATGCGCGTTTATATGTTACAAATTTCTGCGGGGGATGTATAATACGGTTTTAAAATTATCAATATCTGCGGATAGCTGCGTCTAATTTTTGAAGAATACAAAACGATTGTAAAATTGCAAATTTTAATGCCGAATAAATAGATATACATACATATATATATATATATATATATATATATATATATACGAGGTAGAGCGAAAAAATAAATAAATAAATAAATCCGCTATAGTGTTCGTTCTTACTTGCAGAGATGTTATATTTTCTTCGTGTATTGAAAAAAGAAAAAAGGCATACACGTTTTATGCAGTAATGTACAGTAGTAACGTCACAATAACATTTAAAATCTAAAAAAAATGATGTGTCTCGCCTAAAAAGAAGTTACAGAGCAATATCAATATCGGGGTGTTTCCAAAAAAAACACAAAAAACAAAAAAAAACACGAGATTAAAAACTCTGATGAGAAAAGGAAGAAAACAGGTCGACAATGAATGCGAGAGAGGATTTACAAGAGAAAACATTAAAAAAAAAAAATCATTTGCTTCAAAAACGGTTTGCTAATTGACTACTGACACGAAAAAATCCGTTGAGTTTATCGAACTTTTAATTATGAGTTTAAATAATCGCGTTCCCGAACTAAATTGGATTATTTAGAATTAGTAGAATTAATCTGACGTAGCGGCTGCTGATCGGTGTGTGCATTTGTAAAATACTACCGTTTGTAGAAACAGTGTTCTCTAATGCAGTCGCCAGCGTTATTAATTCACAATTTAGTGATGTTTCTTCATTGCTTATCTATAGAATTATTACATTTTGATAATAAAATATTTCGGCGATATTGCATATAATCCATCTAATATATATGTGTATATATATATATATATATATATATGTGTATATATATGTATAAAAATATATATAGTTAATTACAACGTCATTCTTCCTTCGGGAGTAATGTGAAGAAACTGTTATGTGAAATTTTTTAAACGTTATCTTTTAGGTTTTTTGACATGAATGTACAATAAAAATCGAAATGAAATTGAAACTGAAGACTGTTTTTATTTATTTATTTATTTTGTATGACAAGCCCAAAATAAACAAAATGTCGGAGTCAATTAAAACGATTATTTTTCTGTGAGCGTTACGGAAACTAGTAAATCTGGGAAAGCGACTCCGAGGTTTGAAAGATGGAGTTTACGGAAAATTTGTTAACAGACCGCCTTTCTTGATGTATACCGAAAGTTACAAATACTGTAGGTTTCCATTTAGAAAACGACAAATGAAACATCAAAAATTATAATTTGTAATAAATTAAAAAAGGCGAAACTCTGGGAGTTATATTAAATCTTACGGATGTCTTATTGAGTGAATATCATCCCAGTCTTGACACATGTCCGGCATCATTTCGATAAAAAATCAATAGCAATCCAGGATTAAGACGTTCTTTGATGTTTTCGTACTCATCCGGTAAACAACTGAAAACAATTACCCGCTGTTGTTCGCTTATGCGTGTACCCGCATGCCGTTAATAAGTGTCGTCATCGTTGATGTTTTTAAACACGTTCTATTCGATACTAATTATTTTTAATAGTAGTCCTGTAGAAATTTAAAAGCTTACGCGCGATTTTCGGTGTAAAATTTCCGAGATTTATGACGACAACATCATCGTTATCATCAATAAAAGCGCATTAATTAATTCCGTTATACAATAATAATAAACCCACACGTTAGTGTTAAAGGAAATTTAAGAATAATTACAAAATTCAATCGATACTCATTTTTTTTTTTGGCAACATCAGGAAATCAAAATATTAAAAAAAAAAAAAAAAAAAAAAGCACAGCCGACGTAGCAACATTGTTAAAAAAAACGATTTTTTTCTTTAAAAAAATAATTAATTAATTCTTACACGTCGAGCAATGTCGAGAATTGCACGACTAAAAAAGGGTAGTACGCCATATTCTTCAACAAGAAATGCGTTCAATCTGGTGTCACAAGAAATTATGCGGTTATCCAAAATACGGAATAGAAACCAAGAAGTTGCCCAGAGAATAAAGAAAAAAGCCGAAAACAACGTATTTCCAGGAAGAAATAAAATTATTAATAAAAAGTATAACGCCATAAATACAAAATTAAACACGTTAACGAGGAAATTTGATGATTATATCGGCGATTGTAACAGGTAAAATTTAATTCTCGTATAAAATTAATCTGATTAATTTAACTCTCAACAGAAAATAAAATAAATCTTTTTTGTAAGCATGGGCTACATGTTAGTGTTAAGCAGATAGTGTTTTATTTCATAGGTAATGTGATTTTGTTTTATTCAGCTGTTGAAGATTAACATATAACTGAAGCCCATGTAAGATCTTTGTATTATACATTTTTAGTAGTAGATTATATTAATATTATTTACACACAATATTTTATACCTTACGTGAACAAACAAATAAATTGAAAAACATAGGCTACAAAAAACGGTGCCTACATTTTACATTATTAGCCACATTTGTACATACATAATCACAAACGCTGTTCGCGCTATTTGAGCGCATCTGCGACTAAATAATAATACATAAATATTATATAACTATCTTTGTATATTTTGCAAAAATATATTTGAAATATTTGCAATATTTGAGATATATTCACCATAATTATGGAGAGCAGTTTCTACGAAACATGTTGATGTTATAATATATTAATGTTTTCTAGTCGATTTATTTTTCATATTAAATAGTATGCTGAGGCGCCCCTTCCATGGATCTATACCACCGGTCATTTTATCTGTATCTCTAGATAATACAGTTTAATCGATCGCAGCAGGGGTCTCACCGGGCAGTTTATCAAAAACGTTACAACAAGTTGCTTTGAGTTGTCCCATTACCGGAATTAGCGATGAAGGACACACAATCGCGTCCGGTTTTTGTGAAATATTATAAAAGCAACTATAGTCTCTTAGGTGTCTAGTACGTTTGGTGTCTGCATATTATGTGTATGTCCGAATTTCATATATATATATATATATATATATATATATATATGTATATCTACAGTGATCAGTATTAATATTCGGACACAGGTAAAATTCAATAGTGAAAAAAGTGGCATTCGAGTATAATTTTTCAACAAATAATGACGAAATATGTTTGTAGTATCTATTACCAAGGAAAAATACCACAAAAAAAATTTTAAATATTTATTTTAACTTCATAAAACTCACAAAAATTGAAAACATTGCGATTTAAAAAGGTAATAAAAAGATTCGGACTCTTCGAAAAAGAAAAAAGAAAAAAAAGCCAAAAAAAAAATCGTTTAAAATTTGAAGAAAAAAAAATGAATACTTGCTGGGTAAACTTTTTTACTCTATTACGGCAGACATTCTTCGCGGCATCGACTCAACCAATTTCTAACAGTTCTAGCCGGTGAAATATTTTTTCCCATTCGCGTAACGGCACCTCTTTTTTTCTGTTAGATATTTTATTTTCACGTACTTTTCGATATCCAATATTTTCCACAAGTTTTCTCTAGGGTTCATGTGACTGTGGGGGAGTTTCAATCGATTTTGGCCAGTTCTAAAGTAAACAACTGCGAGATGATAGCCCCATGATATTTATGTTTAGGGTCATTGTCTTGATAAAAACTAAAACGCTTTTCGAGCCCCAAATTGTCGGCGCTTCCTTTTAAATTTTTCTTTAAAACGTTAACACACATTTCGGCATTCATGTTGCCATCGATAAATTCCAAATTCCCCACTCCTGCTGAGGCTGCGAAACACCACCCCCAAACTATCACACTTCCGCCTCCGTCTTTAACTGTAGCGTTTAACTTCTTTTGATTTTCGCCACACACTTTCAAACGTGCCCGTCATTAGCGAGAACATTAAATTTACTTTCGTCCGTAAATATCACCGATTATTTCCAATAATTAAAATCGCGGCGCTGTTGGTTTTCTTTAGCAAAATTTAAGCGTTTCGTTTTCGATTACGTTCATTATCGCTCGAATTGTAACCCCGTTCTTCTTTTTGATGTTTCGACGGATGTGGTTTGCGGGTGAACTTTCAGTTGAAAGTGTTTTGGAAAAAACTCCGAAGCTAATTTCGACGCGTGCATTGTAGGCTTTTTCTTTATTTCCTTCATTATAAAGCGCTCGTCCCACGGTGTGCCAATTTACGTAGTCGTCCTTTCTGAGGAATAAAATCTAAGCTGCGTTCAAGATCGAATCTTCGACAAATATCGTGTATACTGTACCTTTTTTAACATTCAACAATTTCGCGATTTCACGGTAAGGCCTTTGCGCGATTAAAATTAACTAATCGGCTCACTTCAAAGCCCGTATTTTTACCTTTTCACGACATTTTTAATCGTACTTGACTGACGCGAAGATGACACACCTAGTGACGAGCGATTACGTAAAAACCTTTGCGTACAGCTATGAGTCACCTGATGACACTTAGTGTCAGATAAATGAGTCATCTTCGTGATAAATGTCCGAATATTTTTGTTACCTTTAAATGATGAGTTCTTTTGCACTTTTTACTTTTTTCATGGGATGACTGTGGCAATGTAAATTTTTTTTATTAAGTGTTTCTTCTATGTTATACTTACAGCAAACATATTTTGTCGTTAATTGTTCGAAAATCGTACTGGTACACTATTTTTTTCACGTTTATTATTGAACTTTACGCGTGTCCGAATACATTAATGTTGTTCACTATATACATATACACATATATATATATATCTATATCTATATATCTATATATATAGATATATATATAGATATATAGATATAGATATAGATATAGATATATATATATATATATATATATACATATATAGCTACGAAACAACTAGTCATAACGTACGAAATAGTCTAGTCGAGACAACTAATTACCGACATAACGAAAATGAAAAAACAAAAGCGACCTTTCCTCCGGCGCAAATTGCTTCACCACCCGGTATTATATTTAAAAGGTAGCCTAATAAAACGTTTTTCCTCTATTTAAATATTATTTTTATTACGAAGAATTTTCTAACGTCGTTCGCGCCCGAAGAGAAATCTGCTGTTTATTCGACTATACTCTTTGCTCGTTAAGTGTGCCGAAATAATATTATTTCGTCGTAAATATGTTACGTAACGCTTAATAGCCAAAATCTAGATTGTTAGTTTTCCGCTGGTTAATTATGAACATTTTAAAAGCCGGGGAAAAACCACCTCGTAACTGTTATTTACCTGAATAAAAATATTTAGTCGGCTACTGCGTGCTATAGTTGATTAGTTAATGATTTTTTGTTTTCGATTTGTTCGAATCACATCAGCACCGCCTATATTAAAAATGTAAAATAGTTGACGAACTTAAATAATTCGTTTTTCAATTGTGTGATAAAATTATTACGTTGCCATCGGAATTAGAATAATTTCTTCATATCTATGCATGATCAGCAAATATGGTAGTTGCAAAATAGTTTTTACTGACGGCTCCAAAACACCTGAAGGAACAGGTTGTGGAATAGCATCCGACAAAAAAATTATTCTCCATTACTCTTTTCCGGCACTATTCACTGGTTTTTTTTTCGGCAGAACTATTTGCTATAAAACTTGCAATAGAAAATGTAATAATTTCCGATCCTCACTCCTCATACATTAAACGGGAGCACATCAATTCAAAAATACAACTCTCTTTACCAACACCCAATAGCCAAGGAAATTATTCGCATTTTATGTAGTACAAGTACCCGTGTTTCGTTCGCATGGATCCCGTCACACGTTGGGATCCAAGGGAATTCATACGCGGATACTGCGGCAAAGGAAGGCTCATTGTTCTTTCCGGTACCGAACATCGAAATTCCGTCAATGGATCCTGAAGGCTTATATAGTGCAAAAATCACTTCAAACATGGCAAAAACAGTGGACCAACATTCCAAACACGAACAAGCTGCGCTCAATTCGAGATACTATTCGACCATGGAAAACACCTCATTATCTAGCAATCGAAGGAATGAAATCGTTGTCACGAGACTTCGCCTAGGTCACTCCAAAATCACTCATAGTTACCTCCTGTCTAAAAAAGCCTATTCCACTGTGTTCCAATTGCAATTCTCCAGTCACAATCCATTTACTCGTCAGCTGTCCCACCTATAATTCATACCGAGCACAAATTCTCCAGTCGTCCAACCTTTCGAAAATCCTGTCTGATCGCCACGACAAAATTGAACGCCTCCTAAGTTTTCTCAAGACCACTAACATATTCCACTCCATCTAACTCTTATCTTATCCGTGCCTCTGGCCTAGGCGGCAGTACACGGCACGCTAATCAAAGAAGAAGAAGAAGATGAAGAATTTCTTCATTGTTTTTTCAAATACCCGATTAAAAATGAAAAAAACCTTTTTACGACAATAAGCTTTTTTTGTTTATTTAATTATCAACCAGCTGTTTAAGCGGGTAGCACTTGCTATCTCGTTGTGCACATTAAAACTTCCAAAAATTCCTCCTGCGCTGACGCCCCATTAAAAACAAAAAAACAAACAAACAATAATAGTATCGTAGTTTTACTTTTTCCCCAAAATAATGTAAAATTATACAATAATGTCCATATGTAAATCTCGTTTATTTTTTTTTGTTTTTTTTTTTGTATCTGATTGTTAATACTACGCATAGTAGTTCCGAAACGATGTATGAATTCCTTTTGGGCAAAACTGACGTTTGAGCGCGATAGAGATCCAGCATGATTCGTTTTTGTTTTTTTTGTTTTTTTTTTTTTATGGTAACTTCTAAAGGTAAAATAATGTAAACGAAAACTTGTTTTTAAAGACCTGCAACTTTGTGCTCTTACAGAACGAGGGTCCTGATAACGATTCCGAGCGGAACACACTGTCGACTGGTGCGAGCGTTTACTTAATCATTGACCGGAACCGGTGTTAAAACCGTTTCATCGGAATTCCGAAATACTAAATACGCATATTTATTACTCGGAACAAAGTTTACTGCAAAGGTTCATAAGGGCGTTTCGATAAACCGCGTCAATAAAAAATTTATATCGTTGAAATTTGCAAGTTGTACCTTTTTATTCGAAGATACATCGTATACGTCGTGTTTTTTTCTATGCGCGCAATTTAATTTTTTATCTTTTTCATACTTTTCTTAGCGATCTAAAAAAAAAAGAACTATTTTTATATTTGTCGCGTGTTTTTTTACGTTTGTGCACGCATCATTTTTTCCCATATGGTTCGAAATTTTAACACGATTTTCCATTAATGTGAAAGTTTACCGAGTTGAAAAAAAAAAAAAGCACCGAAAAAGGAATCTTAATAGAGAAATTTTATGCGCCATATGGGGTAACAACAAACGGCACTGATACTTAAAATATTACCAAAGTTGTAAAAGTCGGTTAAAAAAGAGAAACTAATTTCTAATGTAACCATATAAAAAAGTTTTAGTGTTATCCATGTTTAAATTACACGGATAAATATATAGATTCGAATAAAGAAAATTAAAATCCCCCTACAAGCTCATCGATGACGGAAATATTACTACGTGCCTTTGCGTATTTGATCATACGGACTACTGATGATATGCTTTGTCGATTCGATAGTGTTCCGGTTAGTGGTGGTCCCATTTTAGTACCACTGACCGAGTAGAGAGAGTCATTTAAAAAAAGAAATCTCCTTACTGATATAATACTTTTTTTTACTTAATACAACCAGACAAAAATTAGTTAAAAGATTTTCATTAGAACACAGCGAAAATTTTAATA
This sequence comes from Icerya purchasi, assembly GCA_039619475.1. NCBI lineage: Eukaryota > Metazoa > Arthropoda > Insecta > Hemiptera > Monophlebidae > Icerya > Icerya purchasi. The sequence continues at coordinate 189,297,380 of CM077115.1, read as the reverse complement.
TTACTAATGTAGATTATTTTAATATACTGATGTAGATTATTTTAATATACAAATGTAGTATTTTAGTAAAGTGAATTTGAAACTCCTAAAGCACGATTTATAAGCTCATCTCATTAACGAAATTTGAACACTATATATCTTTTAACCAGTTAGCTTTATAGAGTACTAACACGACATCTTTGATTCAGCTATTATCACCCAATAATATTTTGCACTGCAAAAATTGTGAAATAAAATGAGTTGTTGTTGAAAAAAAAAAGAGTTTCCGACTTCGAGATTTACTCTAAAATTTGAATAAAAATACATTAAAAAGTATAAAATGCACAAACCATAGTAACGTGCGTAGGGGGGATATTATGAGTATTCTTAAATGACATTAATACTTATTGCAGCAGTTGTCACCATAAATTGCAACAATAATTTAAAACCGCCTTAAATATTTGTCTGGCGTTTCCAACACTTTGCAGATAGAAAATGAGTGGTTATGTTATTATACTCCATGTAATAGGTTTTCCAGTTATCAAATTTGAATTTACCATTGACTTTAAGCAAGGTATAAATACAGTTTAAGAATAATCATAATGTCTCTTTTAAAAGGAATATTTTACTGCAAAGTATTTTACTTTTTATCGAGTAATTATTACGCTATACCTTTTTTCCGGGCGTGCTCCACAATCATTACGACGCCATAAGCGTATACGATCATGTTCTCTTATCACAGTTGGTCCAGCATGCAAAAAGTTTATTCAAATAGTTTTTTTTTTTTTCCCCCCTTTGGAATGCACTAGAAAACGATCTCTGACCAAATATGAAAAAAGGATGACTCAGTTAGGGGAATTAATTCAGTGTCAAAAACTGATAGAATGGATGAACTCTGGAATGATGGGGGCAAAATCTTTCCTTTGCCGAAACTATCAAAATGGGGTCAATTTTTTTTACCACTCCTTGTATGTACAAAAAATCTTAACTATGTTAAATTAACGCGTCTTTCTATCGTTCGTTGTATGTCAGTGCAGTCGTTAACTTTTGTAATTATTTGAACGAGATCCTGTAAAATATTTTTTAGAAGAACTTGGTTTTCTTTTACATTTTTTTTTTTTTTTTGTTTTTTTAAATTATTATTATTATTACGTTACATTAAAGCACACATTTTAAGGCTGAAAGTAAATATTAATAATTTTCATAGTGCGTTATATGTTTCATATTTATTAAGAAAAAAGAAAATTTACAATACGTTTAGCATCAAAGCAAATTTTTCTTTTTTCTTTTGTATTATGGATTGTGGTAAAGTATACATCTTATGGCGTCCTAATGGTGAAAAACGAAGTTTAAATTCGCTCCGGTTATATTCCCAAAAAATATATTAGAAAGGATCAATTCAGAGAGATGAAACCAGATTAAAACGAGTTTTCACAGACATTGTAAATTTTGTGCGGTTTGGTTCCAGGCGGAGCATGTATACAATTTCAATTATACTCTAGTTATTGAAAATTCATGTAGAAAAATAGGGTAATCGACTAAATATTATTGGTAAGTTCTCTACTATTTATGACCCGTGCACTTAGACGAGGGGAACGAAAAACCTAGTTTTGGTAGAGCGCTTGACTTGAGTCACGGAGGTCCCGAGTTCAATCCCAGGCGACCACAAGAAATTAATTAAAAATAATAATAAATAATCGCTAACAGTCGTGTGGAAAATGGTAAACCACCACGTATATTATCATGTGCGCGCTAGTTGGTATACAAATATACTTAAGGGGCATATCGATAAATCAAACATTTACCAAGTATAGATTCGCGTTGCAGAATTGCCATAAATACTAGATCTGCACAACTGAGAAAAAATGTATAAATAGGTAGTCACGATGCTCGGCATCGGGCAGTACGATTTAGGATAAGATGGGAAGTAAAAAAACAATATTACAGGCGACGAGTGAACAAAAGTTTGGCCTAGCAGAGCGACACTATAGTGAGAGTAAAGTTGGAGGGCAACCAGTTCCAAGAAACCGTCGACGTGAAATCACTTCCTTCAAAAATCGTTCATTTAGACATTTAGACGCGAATAAGCAATGCCGCCGTACCTGATGATATTGTCGGGGAAAGGAAACTAGGATTATACTTCATTCAATGCGTTTGCCGGGGTCAGTTGAAAGTTTGCATGATGCTTTTTTAAAAAATTGTCACATCACAGACGCGACTCATTAGGTGAACAGATCAGCTGGTGAAATGAGATAATATGGTATAAATTAGTAAGTTGCGTAGCGAACAAAAAGAAAACTTTATGTAAACCGACGCAATAAATCCGTTTTTTTGTAAGAAGTCGTGCGCTCTAGAGATCGCCTCCGATTTTAAAATGGTTTACCTAAAGCGCCGAAGAAAGGAACAAACTAGCCTTCGATAAAGGAGAAAGTGCTTCTCCACCAGTGGAAAGGTCTGGTTCAGAGTCGGACACGTTACAAAATATGAATCTCGCAACGAGCCCTGCGCGTCTATATAAAAAAAAAAAAACGCGTTCGATGTGATTTCTTCAAACATTGTATTTCAGCCTTCCAAATTTCCAGAGTGTTTGTGAAAGAATAAGCTTACTCTACCCATTTTAACGGCCAGTTCGAAAACCATCCTCCTGTTCGCGTGCACAAGAACACTCCTTTTAATGTTCAACGTTAAAGACGATTATTTCTTCTACCGTCATAAATAATGCGAGCGCCTTCTTCATATCGATTATTTATAAGGTTATTATATTTATTACTACTACCATATAAATTATCCTAAAATTTCTTCCCATTTCTGTGTGTACGATAATAACGCGTTATTAAGCGTATAGCGTATGCTTATTAACAGGTTATTATCGTACACAGAGAAATTTAGGATAATTTATATGAAATGTGTAATTCTTATAATTATCATCGATCAAAATTCTCACTTTTTCTCCCCCGGCTGCGCGTATATTACAGTTCATAAATAAATTTCGTGGCCCTCGATTCAAATTCTTTCATTTTTTCTTTTTTTTTTTCATCAGTAAAGTAAAAATTTCTGCCGAAGATTTTCCACCGATTATCTCGTTTACGCTTTTATTACTAAAGGAAACACACTATATCCCCAACTAACGATACAGGATTTACAATGTATACGATAGATTACTAAATGTAGCAATGTGCTTTCGCGAAACATAATTTTTAAAATTTTTCAGTGTCTGTTTTTTTTCTTAAAAATCTTAACTTTGAGTAATGGTTGCAAAATTTTAAATATTGGAAAAAGCCTATTTAAACGTGTAAACTGTTTAGCACCGGGGAAAATTTTCTCAGAATATGACAGAACTGCTTCTCGTTCCGTCTGTCGCCTGTTACAATTTTCCGCGTGGTCAGTCTCTGCTATCATCTCTTTCTAAGCAATACCCACGATATATATATATGTATGTATTATTGACTCCCTCTCTATCCGATATATTTACTTCCCCTATCGTCGGCTATTTAATCGGGCATGCCTATTTGTGCACATTTTTGTAAAATCGGCTACTTGTTCTTCAGAATTTGATAATATATTTGCTGAAGGTAAGCAAAAACTTCCGAAGATTGATCTATACAATAGTAATAATCATATAAAAGCCTTTACACAGTATGTGTAATCGGTATGATGAAATTGTCCGCACAAAAATAATATCGACCCCTTTAGATGCCGTTATTTGGCCGTCATGTATATCGACGACAGTTTTTGGTGTGTCCGACGGATATATCGTTAGCGCGCGAGATAGTATCATCGAATGAAGAAGGCGGACCGTTGTTCTCAATTGATTATACGGAAATGAGCTGTTAAGCGAGAGATATATTAGAACAACCGCTTGCTATGCAGTTGTTGGCGGTTCAGTCGGTCGGTTGGTCAACCACACTTGTCGGTTTTAGTTCGCGACCAGATCTGTTTGTCCCCGATAGACTTGTCGCGTGATTTCTCCCACAAGCACTACCGGTCCCCCGTCAACTCTTCCCGGGTGATTGTAACGTATTGCGTCATCCTATGCAAACAGTTGTAGACTGGAACTGGACTGGAATTGAAATTGGAATACCTAGTTATTTAATAAGCGGAAGATTACACTAGTTATCATCAGTGAGTTGTTTAGACCCTTTTTTCTCGTTTTACAATACTTGCTTCCCTCCTATTCCGGTATATTGCAATTTGCCTGTAAAAAAAAAAGAAAAAATTTTTAGTATGCTACTCGTATCAAGGGTAGTAACGTAAATGCGTACATTGCCAGTGTATGGTAAACAGTATAGTTGCAACCGTGCCCATATGTACGTATTTTATTATCCGGTTTATGTGCGAAGGGCGCGTTGTTTTCCTGCTGTCTTTTAACAAAATAATTATAACTTTTTTCTCGACAGTTTAAAAAAATTCCATCTTTGCCATTACGTCATGCGTATGAGAAAAATGTTGTTAATTTTTAAACAAGCAAAAAAATCCAGTTTCATGTTTTCATTGAGTATTTCTGAAATTTACCGCTTTTGATTTTTTTTTGTTAAATCTCCTTTAAATATTCATATATACACCTATACATACGTATACTGATGATAATAATAATGATAATAAAAGATTGTTCGTCTATGTTCGCGGCATATTCGTTACGCGCATATATCACGAATCTGAACGAATTTTCAATGCTACGTTAGTTGTTTGTATGCGCGTATATTTAAATATTCCAAATTTACATGCTGCTATCTTGAATAGAAAACCTTCGGGAACATTCGAATTTACAATCTAACATTTTCCGACATCGTCCGATCATTGTCGTTTGTGTTCTGCATTAAGGCAGGTCCACCGAAGCAATCGCTCGCTATTTCTATCAACATTTTTACCACCCTTGTCTCAATTCTTCATACGGCCGTTGTGAACATCATTAGTATGTCATCGATCACTTTTTTCCCCCAACCAATATTACTTAATTGCCCGCAATATGATTAAAAGTAGCATTAGTCAAACCAAAATTGAATATTTCATTACTACAGAAAAATGCCTCAGTACAAAGAGAGGAGAAACATATGCAGATTGCTAGGCAACTGACAAGTAAATGTGCCCTCGGCAATAATCAGTCGTGGAAAAGCTTTTGTTTAGCTTGCTGACAAAAGCATAGGATTATTTCGCATTCACAAATGTTATTTTTTTCACTTCCAGCTGATATGCCAGTAGCACAGGTTTCGGGATTACAAGTGTTGCCGGCATTTCACATTAATTTACATAAACTGTCGAGGTCCGCCCTTTAATTTTGTTTTCAAACTTTCTCATTCTATTGTTCATCATTCGTCCACTACCCCGTTCATCTTATGCTTCCGGATGCCTTCACTCTGTTCCGTCTCCACCGAGAGCGAATTTTATAAAGCACGTCGATTTTCTGTCAATTACAACTTCGCTCGCGTATATAGTCGACAAAACTTTCTACTACTATTACCACTATTGGTAGAGAAGAGGCAAATTGTACAATTTACATTCTGTTTTTCTTTTCCTAATTTTTGAAAAATACAGTTAATTCGATCGAATACTTCGGAGTTTACTGATCTTGAGCAACGGTTCGGTTTGTCGTATTAAATTTTTTCCCCATTTCAGTGCTTCATTAAGCAAAGTTCGGCTCCATATTGTATAAAAATTCCATGCTATCGCAGCCGATTGTGGCGTTTTGTTCGAGTCGAAATTCGAATCCCACTACTCCCGCACATTGAGTAGAACGGAAAATTATCTTTATGTCGGATTAATTTCCGAAATTAACGAGTCTAACTTCATAATCCCGACGCCCTATCAAGGGTATGGAGCTTACTTTATTTAAGCAAAAAATGAAAAATAACTTTTTAAATATAAGACACGTGTTAGCATTTATGGCTCTAAGCTCCATTATTTGATAAATTTTCAACAACAGATGCGTTAATGTGGTGTCGCACCAAATTTGATAAATTATTACGACAATAATTTACGCTTAAGTATAGCAGTAATTATGTAATTAAAATAATTTATTAGAAAAAAATAAACATTAGTTTTTCAGAATTCTGCGATTAAAACCTACTACTGTACCAAATAGTACATAAAAAAACGTATCTGCGTAACGCGGTTTTAAGATGATAATATCCGAAGTGAATTCGTTGCGTATTTAATTTAGTTTTGAGTAAGCAATTTTTTATGTGCAACACCTTTATTTTGTATTTTTTACACATTATTAGGGATGAAAGTGAGGATTTTAAAGAGACAATTTTAATTGTTAGCTTTGCACCGTGTTTAATTCAGACTTTAATGTCCATATTGTCCTATTTTTCGGATGTTGTGGGATACCTCCATTTATTGCTAAATGCACGTATAGTTTGGATGTTAAAATATGGTGTTTTTTGTCAAAAATTACTTTTTGCGCGCGAGATTATTAATTAATTTTCATTTCTATTCCACAATAATCCCGAAATCTCTCTACCAAGCGTATTAGATCCGCTTTACTTTTAATAATGCTAAAAAGCAGTTTATATGTTTTAAACTATATTTATTCGCATTGCCCTAAAATTATTCACGGCCGTCGCGTACGGGATATGCCGTATTTGTGCATGGGTTCGAGAACAAAAAAAAAAAAAAATTAACATCTAAAGTCGGGAACAAGACAGACTAGTAGAAAGAAAACTGATAAATTATTAACGAAGATGCGGTTCCTATAAAAAATTACTAATGACATTCAGTTATAGGAAGAGTGCGAACAATCTAACTCATCTCTGAATATTTTTTCTAATCGTCCATGCTTCTCTTATTTTTTCTCTTTCGTCTATTTCGTATCTATTTTATTCTGGATGTTGTTTTGTGATACCGTATTTCATTTTTTGTTTCTATATATGGTTTTGACTTGATTTTAAGCCTATTTTTGCCTTCTGTAGATCAATTTTGACTTTTCTCATTGATCGTGATATTGACTTGTATGTAAACACTTCATTAATAAGTCTTGTTGATCGCAGTTTACTGATGCGTCCATAGAACTTTAGCCTTCTCCTGACGTCTGCAGCCAAGTTGGATATCTTTTTTGTGGTTCTGCTAGAATAGAGCTTGTATCCATCTTCTGTTAATTTCCGGCCCAGAGCTTCTTTCACTATATTTTCCTTGTCAATTTTTATGTGAAGCGTGACGCTTGCATATGGTACTTCGAGTTTAACCACCGTATTGTAATGTCTTATACTTTTGTTGTAAATTTTATGTGTTAGGCTGTATCTTCTCACCTTTTGAATGGAACCTACACATATATATATATATCCAATGGTTGCTCCAAAAATTTTGGCCACATCCTTCGCATCGTGCAAAGCAGTTACCACAGCCTTTTTTCTTGCACGTTGCATATATTCCTGGACTGAGGTGGTATCGGTCCACACTTTTTTGTATTATTCTTGATGCAATCTGTCCGATGTCTTTCTGCACTTCTTTCATCAATTTTTCCTTGAATTATAAGTTTCAGAATTTCGTACCACTGTCCTCTGAGAATGTGTCCAAAATGCTCTATTTTCCTCTTTATTATCCCCATTCTTTCAACATTCTTTTGACTTCGCCATTTCTAGGAATTTCTGGTAAATTTTGCATTTCATTTACAATTTTTGTCTTTCTCGAAATAGCTTACGTTTCATATATTTTTTTGTTTTCTACTCGTGGTAAGTATTACATAAATTGTACCGGCCATTGCGTTCACATTACGAAGCTGTTAAATTGACAAAACTGTTCATAAACAGTATATCTTGCAGCTGAAAGACTGGCGGAACTCCTTTAAATGATAACTGTAAACTACCAGTCGAACGCAAACTGGTCAGGAAAAAAACGTTTTCCTATTTCACTGAAATAAATGAAGCAACCATGGTAGCCGATTTTTAGGGAAAACTACATTGTTGCATTATTTACATGAATTTTGAAAAAAATTCTTACTTTTTGTTGTTGTATCCGTTTTTCTTGTCCTGCGATTGTCACGCTATGTAGTGATGGCGACGGTATGTAGTATCAGTTCCGTTCTAGTTTTAAAACTTCTGACCCACTGTGATACAACTTTTGTTTTTATTTGACGGCTTCCCTCTTGAATAATTCCAGTTGAGGCTGATTGATTTTCAGAAAGAAAACCCGAAATGTACAAAACTTTCGAATGTGTTGCACGCATGGCTCTAGGGGAGTTTTAAGTATATTAAACACATTTTACACAATTACGCCGAGTTTCAAAATTAACAATTCGGGAAGGGAACAAAAAAAAACACGTTACCGTTAAAAATTATTTTTTATAAAAATTAGTAATAAATGTTCTTTTATCGAAACTCCGCGTAAAATGACGAATGTTTCGAAAGACGAAATAATAAGTAGGCAGCTAAATGGAATATACGTACTTGCTTCTGAATTAGGGGAATTTTTACTTTTTTCTTTCTTATATATTTTAAAAAAGTTTTTTTCGTTTCACATTTTAACAATTGAAATATTTTAATTGGCCGAAATTTTACCTAGAAAAAAAATTTGATTAGCCTAAAACACACATACGCCGCTAATGAAAATTGAAAAGGATAGTCGCGATACTTGACACCCTGTCTTTTGCAAATTCAAAATTAACCACTCAAGTACCAATTTTCGACCAAACAAATTTCTACTTCTTGTTCTTCCTGTTGCACCGTCTGTCGTACACGTCGCACATCTATATCCCGGAAAACCACGCGAAAATCTTTAAACGTTCGCCATCGTACGAATATTTCGGAAGATAATCTTGCGATCCATTTACCGATTTCCTTTCTACACCCGGATCCAGTTTTTTTCTTTTTATACTCCACCACCTTACGTCCCCAAAACCATTATCGCTTCCATTATTATATTCCTACATAACGAAATTACAAATTGCGTGAATATTATACATTTAAATAAAATTTCAGCTTTACCAAACACAGCGTAAGAACGATTAACCAAAAAAGTGAGAACCCAATGTCTTAACCGCGCACGACTTCAAAAAAAAATCGTAAGGTACTACATTTCCTGATAAAATACCGGCAATACGCCATAGTCAAAACTTTAATAATTGAAAAAAAACCTAAAAAAAAACGATTAATTTCGGATTAATTTATAGCGTTGTATCAAAAAAACCTATTGTTTAATGTTTTTTTTAACATTTCTGAATTTATTAAAATTTTTATATTTCGATTATTTTATTAATAAACAACAGGAGACAGTAGCCCTTTCCGTGTACAATGTAACCACCCGGTCTTCTTCAGTTCGGTTTATCTCCTATCGGAGCTTATTAACCCCATCTATGGGACAATATTTCTCTTTATCGTGTGCTACATGAACAAGTGTTTGCCAGGCAAATAATTCGGTCACTTTTTAATAATTTATTTGATTCGTTTTTTATACTCTTTTTTGTTGTTCCTCGACGAACTGTCTTTCATAAGCATCAATTATTACATTATAAAAGCGATAAAAAAAAATCCCCTCCTCTAATGTGTAAAAATTAATAATTTTCGATTAAATTCGATGAATAACATAATCGTATAAGCAATAAACCGATTAGAAATCGACGTTTAATAAACTAAAAATTAAAACGCCGACATATGTCGGAGACACTATTATAATCATAGTGAATACACACTACTACAGTAGAGTGTATATTCATCGTGATTGCGGAGTCTCCGAAACATGTCGACTTTTTTTTTTATTTTTTTAGATGTTTCCTAATCGGTTTATTGCTTATATAATTATATTAATTTGAAAACTTATTTCTGAAAAAGCACTCCATAGAATGAATAACGATTAAAATGATTTAGAAACGTAGCTTCCGAGGCATGTGCCTTTTCTACTAGGGGGCTTCAAAAAATTTAATTACCTCCACAAAAATAGGTGACAAATACTAAGTTTCATAGCAGATGATAGGCTTTCATTTTTGTTTCTCTGATTTCCTTATTTACCCCGAGATTTTATTATTAAAACAACCCCGTTGTTTGTTTAAAAGTTGTGCTAGTCATTACATACAAAAGTATCGCCATTGAAATTTCGCCAATATTTGCGATCACAAAGGGTCGTCTAAAAAAAAAAACAAAATATATTTGAGTATCCTTTTAAAATTTTAAAATATAAATGCGCTAACAACGTAATACATACGTATTTTTTTAAAAATTGCTTTAGGTTTTCTGAAATCTTTTAACATCTTCTATAAAGGGACGGATAAAAAATGCTTTTTCGAATAATTCAAAAGTTATAAATGATTAATTCGGTACGATGTCCATATAAATATTTAAAAAAAAAACAAAAAAAAACCGTAAATATAATTTAAATCTCTCTAGACTGAATTCGTGTAATGTCATAAAAACTAAAAAACAACTACAACCAGAAATTCTTCATCAATTTTGTCGTCACAATTCTCCGACACTGCACAGCTCGAAGAACCTACCTTTTTTTTTCTTTTTTTTTTGCAAAAGCAGCTTCAATCAAGCTAAATCTGTTGACGGCCATCTGCTCCAACTAATAATCGTTTAGTATCGTACTTTTCTCGATGATTAAAAAAAATTTATCAGCATCGTGTGTAAGCTTTATCGCAGAAGAGTTGAAGTATCCAAGGCCGTCGCAAATTATCAGGGACCTTGTTCCCTACCGATATATTCAGGTTGAAATTCTTTCGTATAGGTAACATTGTATACGAAGAAGTAGAAAAGGGTTTTTTTTTCCTAGGACGACGCTACTTTCTAAAAGGAGGAACCTTTTGTTTCTGGTTCGGTTCGTTAGGCGCTGCGAGGATATCGGTGGAAAAAAAAGTGAATTATCCAGCAAGAGGTGGGGATATGGTCGCAGTTAAGAATTAGAGGTACGTTGAAAAATCGGCCACGGACGATAAAGAAAACAAGGCGAACGTTGGACATTAAAAGGGAAGCGGTTCACGATGCCTAGTTGAAGAAAATGTTGAAGCTTTAAACTTGGCGTCACGGCGAATCGGGCAAGTTGCGCGTTTCATGTAAAAGTTTCAAGCCTTTACAAATGCGTCTGCTGCAACTCTTTTGTAGAAAACGTCAGTCGAAAAGTAGAACAGTGTGCGCGCGGGATGAGGTAAAATTCTCTTTCGGACGGAAACTTTAAAGGGCAGAAAATGAACCAAATCGTTCATCGGGGTGGTCTGGCAAAAGGATGTTTCGAATTTCACCGCACAAAGGAAGAAGTCGCCTGATAACTTTTGTTTCATCCTACGGTCTCGCACAATGTTTACGGATAAATCTGAACGGTCAGAGCAACCTACACGAGCTATAATAAATATACATTTTTTCTTCACTGTTCAATAAGAACATTTCAATGATGCATATGTGCTACCTTCTGTATCGTCATTAATTTTCGTTACCTAGCATTTACGAAGGTTATCATTTTGTGTATGCCTTAATGTCGCTTAGATTTTAATAGTCTATAATTGTAAATTACCGACATTTAAGTGTTATCGTATGTTTAATTCATTTCTGACAGTCTGCTAATTAAGATAAACTATTACCGATTTTCAAAAGTGCCTATTAACACTTCCACGTGCGTTTGCAGAATTGCAATAACTGTTAGTAAATAACTTAGGGGAGCATAAAGGGGTGGTAGTAAAGTCGGCGGATGAATGATAATGTCGATAAAGTCACACCGAGGTCTGTGGATGATAAAAAAAATGATGATAAATGATGACAAAAACATTTAATACGTGAACGTGAAATGTAAAATGTAATAATATATAAAATTACAGTATACAAATGGGGGTTATTGCGTGCTTTGTGTAATTGGGGGTTTTTTTTTTGTTTTTTTTTTTTTTTTTTGCGAATCGTGTGAACCTTAACTTCACAATCCCAACGCCCTGTCAAGGGTATGGAACTCACTTTACTTTTTTGTACTTTACTCCATAAATAAATTTAAAACTAATATTATTAATTAAAATTAAAATTTACACCGCGTCGCTGTTATAAATGTCAATTAAACATTTCGGATTTACACGAAGAGAGTCGGTCCATCATCGGGAATTCGAGACTGAAGAGTTTCTACAATGGACTCCCCCCTCCTTCACCCGTGAAATTCGAAACGTTAAACAGTACTCCAATAAAACGGCACGCGGTTACTACTGAAAATTTTTGATTTCAGTAAAACGAACGATGAAAACTCGTTATGTATTGTTTTTTTATCCGCGTTTAACGATAATTTTTTATTATTCCCAGCGCGATGAAATTTTATTCAATGTGCGACAATAACGCTTACTGCCTAACCACAACCACATCACGGACTTCAGGAATCCTCTTGGATTTCCTTTTATTCGAACTTAGTAGTACTGCCGCGATGAAATATGTACAACTAATATTTTTTTTCCTCTTTTTTTCCCTTTTTTTTTGTTTCATCGTTGTTTTTTTCCTCCGGGGGGACCTCTCATCTTCCGTATCGTTGGATGTCTCACTAATGCCGCGGAACAGTTCTCTGGATACTGCAGCGTTGTTTATCGTGTGCTACCAAGTGCATGCGCTATTTATTTTCAAAGTACTTTTCGTACTGTTCGCATTGTCTTTTACTGGGCCCGCTGATGAGTTCAAAGAGGTTACTGCGCACTGTAGCGTATTTCGATATTCGCGCGACGAGGAGCAATCAAGCATTCATATCGTGTCTGCTCGATGAAAGTAGCGGCTATTTTTTGTCGTTGAACAGCCACGTGCATGCCCTGCTGGCACGCCCGTGCGGCGGTATTGTTCGCGTGGAATTTGTTACACCTGCCGATTCTCGTAGCCTACTTAACTGAAGAATCGCACTACGCTTCTATGTCGTGCTCTGTTGGCATTTCAAAAATCGACCAGCGCCTATACCGATTTCGGCTTTTCAACTTATCATCTCTCCTCGGTTGCTTCGTGCTTCCGATTGCGCACCGAGCACGCTTCATTTTCAGAATTTTTCATTATCGCGCGAACTGTTCTAGTACGATTCGGCGCATTGGCTGCAAGTTTCAAAACTATCATACATAGCGGTCATCCAGTTTGCTGTTCCGAAATTGTCGGTCATGCACTAATTAAGAACGATTGAGTCACGAATTACGTATATCTCTTCTTTATAGCTCCGCCTCGACGTTTTTAAACTATTGAAACTACATCGTCGTCTAAAAAGAAGCTGGTCAATGAAGAAAGCCGAGAGCTATATGGGAAAAAAAGAGAAGATACATCATCATGATGCGCCAATCACCCCGACACTACGTCGTTAATCTCGTCGTCGGTGTAAAATAGTCCTCGATGCACATCTGATTAAAACCATTACTCGGTGTTGTATACGAAGACACAAATGACTTCTGATGAAGAATTAAGTTTCATTCGAGTTGTAATTAAATAAATTTATTTAAACTGTTTATGTCGATAATTTATTATTTACTTTCCTTTTTTATTTTTATTGTTTTATTGTTGTTGTTTTTTTTAAAGCTCGTCAACTAGGAATAGCGATGATAATTTTCTAATTTTCTATTCTTTCGGAGTACTCAGGAACAGGAGATTTAAACCAAATTGTGCAGAAATGAACCATCGCGATCGTTGCCTATTGTGTAAATACGCAAAACAATCTATTTCTTCTCGTTTGTACAAAAGCGAGAACAGCGTGGGTGGTGCGTTTACTGCCCCGTCGCTTCGGCATTCTGAGTCCTTCCGGCTTCCATCACTTATATTTCCTCTTTAAGCGATCTTTCCCAATTCCTCATTATTTCGGACTCTAAAGGCTTCCTTTAAGTCCTATACTCTCCTTTCTCACATTCCTCTGATAATATTATTCTCTCAATTCGTTCTCTAACCTCCACTCTGCAGTCATCCCGCTCTATTCTTATTGATTTTTTATAGGTCCCCAGTCATTCCGGAATTGATGGCAATGACGCAGCCGATTCTTCAGCTCGTTCTGCTGGTCGCCTTGATTCATTCCTCAACCATTTCTCTTCTTCAGATACCCTTTCCTTATCCACCTCCAATCACGCCAGACTTTGGCGGGATGTTTATCCCTCCTTATTTTCTAATCGTCATTCGCGTTACCGTTTTATTCAGCCGATTCCTCGTTCCCTGTCTTAGTTCCATTCTATTCCTTTCGTTCGTCGCTCTTCTATTGTCTTCCTAATTCGTTTCCAAATCATTGTCCACTTCCCTCCTCTCGCTTTCGATTTGCTCTGTCGCCTTCTCCTGATTGTTCTCTTCACGATTGTGATCCTCCTCGTATATATGATGCGGATCGCGTTTTCTTCGAGTGTCCTGTTCTCCTCGTAATGAACGCTGGAGCCTTTTATACGACCAGCTCTTGTCATTAGGTCTCCCTACTCCCTATAACTCTTCCTTTATCCTCTTCTTTTCTTCATCTTCTATGGTGTCCGCACTGCTGTCCTTTGTTGCATCCATTTCGGACCGCCCAGTTATTTAATTTTTTAGCTTAGTTTTTCCTGTTGTTGAATCAATGCCGCTGGCGTGCCCACAAAAAAAAAAAAAAAAAAAAAAAAAAATACAAAATACAAAATCAATCAACGTGAAGGTAATATATAGATTATACATATATTAATGCAGATCTTTTCCTCTTCTCCACTTGCTGCGCCGTTGATTTCCGCGCGAACATTTTGATTAAAAAAATTTTTGTATTTTTTTTTTATTTATTTATTTTTTTCATCTTTCTTCGTAATAACTTTTAAACTATATACACGTGTATACTCGAAAAATTCATCTTAAATGTAAATGATGATCACGACTATGATTTATAGTAGTGATAATAATAATATACATTTAAAAGGAGGGATTTTGGAGAGAAAAGAAAAGGAAATAAACAAATAAGGTAAATAAAATAAAGTATTATTAGATCCCTGTGCTGCTACATTTTTCATTGCTTACTTCCCAATGTTTTGCTGTTCAATCGTGATCGAGTGCTCGTGACACTTTGGTCATAATATGGCCAGTTTATGGTTCTACTTATCTTATTTCGACATCCATCGGTTCCACAACGGCCATGGTTATTGCAAAGGTCTACTACAAAAAGCAAATTCCGCAATTTCTTTCTGTGTTTTATAATGGCATGACGGATCCTTAAATAGCAGCATAGTAATAATAATAATAATAATGATGGGAGAAGAAAATGGTAAAGTGAAAAATGCTGAAATTAATACAAGATAAAAGAGTAGTTAATATAAATGAAAGGTTTAGTTGATGGCCAGATGGTTTCGTGCCGGGCCAGGGAGAAAAAAAAAAGAACGGGACGACGAACTGTGCAATAACGAAGAATTTGCCACATTCATACATGGTGCGCCTTTTGGTTCAAAAATGACAAATGTAGAGAAGTTTGAAGCGTTTGATAGCATTTTAAGTCAATCGCCCCTCTTATATATACTAATGAAAAATAATAAGAAAAAATATTTTTTTCATTTTTTAACAACTACTCGATTAACGTTCACCGATTTTTATCATTACCCACATGGGGGGAAATTATACTCTTTCTAATGGATAGAAAATCATTATAATCAGTCTATATATGTAAATATGAACATAAAAAAAAAAAAAACAAAAAAAAAACATGCAACGAACAGGTAACCTCTTTTATTTTGGAAGTCGGTCAAAATTTTAATATAAGAAACGTTACTTAAAATTAGGACAAATTTCGGGACATTTTTTCTAATGAGGGCTTACACCCGACCTCTACCACTTTTTCTGTCACCAAAATGTGACATTAAATAAAAATTTATCTTTTTTTGTCGCATAGTCGGAAAGACACTATCAATTTTCCTTGTTCTATACGAAGTATAAAAGTGTTAAAGCTGTGATCCGGGGGGGTTTTCCCAGGCGGGGTCAAGAGCAAGCCCTTGCGAAGCACGGCGGGCCGAGTTTTTTTTATATATATATATATATATTAATCACAACGTAATTTTTAAGAGTCGGCCTTCATTAGAAAAAACGTCCCAATTTTATGTAACGTTTGCTATGTTTTAATTTTTACCGACTTCCAGAAAGAAGAAGGTTATAAATTCGTCGCGTATGGTTTTTTTTATTTTATGTTTTTTCACGCATGTCTCGTATTTATATGGGTCAATTTTACTGATATTCTTTGTCCGCAATTCCCGTCTGCGTTCGGTGGTGATTTTTGTTTTTGGAAACATAATGAATCCACTTCTTATTGCTATGCAGGTTGATGAATAAGATATGGAAAAGCATCTTAAAATTCAAGCTGTTGCACATAAGATCCTTCCCAATGTGCCCCTACGATATAGTTCAAGTCTAGGCTTCCACCAAGAAAATATATGTATAAATCGTTCTATGTTGCAACAGTTTTAAAATTCGTGAGATATCGATATCATTAAAAAAAAAGAAATAAAAAACAAATAATGTTCGTTTTACTTATTATCGTAGGGGGGGGGGATTATTATCTTTAATTTATTTATTTTTTTTTTCTTTAACCCTTCCACGTCAACGACAGTCTCATTGAACTGACTCACACCGATGATGTACGTGATACGTGTGTGTGAAAAAAATAAAACTAAAAGTGTAAACATCGAAAAGTATCTTACCGATTACTGCTACATAATTGTTACATTTCAACGTTGGAAGAATAACGCGTTCATTATAAAAATAACCTTTGATTTTATAAACAGAAACAGCGCGGAAAAAAGGGTACGTGATTACGCGAAGAGGAAAATTCAGCAGTAATTTCAAAATTACGGCCAGGCAGGTAGTGTGGTTCAATTTTTACTATAATTCATCCGATGGGAAAACTGCGCAGTTCATCAAGTATATCTAGTTTTCTGCTTTAGCCCCGCCAAATGTCTTATATTATAGTACGGTTTTGAACTTATCGTTGTCCCATATAACAACAGTCGATGGATACAGCGAAAGTGGGCATTCAATTTCAGAATTTTTCGGCACTAATTTACGTGGTAGAACGTTGGTCCCCTTTGAAAGCGGTTAAAAGTGTCTCGCTTTTTCTTATTTCTGCGCTTCAGGGGATGGTGTGTACTTGTTTGGCGTGGGAGGGTGGGGGATGTTCTGATTGAAGATCGGGATCTACTTACGTCAGCGAGTTCATAGAAAAGAGACTAAGCTGTGTAGAAACAGAAAAGATCGCGACAATCGGAGGAGACTTAAACATGTGACACTGATGATCGTTTCGTCGATTACCTCACAGGTTTCGTAATCTGTTAAAGCGTAAAATGCACCGTCAGCAGCGGGTATCGCGACCCATCTTCGACCAAGACAGTCTCATTACCGAACGACGAGAGAACATTCGACCGGCAGCCTGGTCGACTACAGATTTCCCGTCCTATCGACGCAGCAATAGCACTGCAGTTTCTGGTTATTTCCTCTCCCGAGCGGCTCGCTCCGCTTTTGTCGATTATATAAAGTGGAGTGTTATTTCGAAGCATGCGCGGCATAGTACGTAAACTGGACCACCGATCACGATCTCTAGCTAGCGGCTCGGAAGAGTTTTGCTGGCAGCACTCTACGATCCCGCGCTATCCCGGTCCGGTTAGCCCATCTCCGTCGCTGATACTGCTTTCTGTAGCTACTAATCGCCGGTTCGGTTATTTCGTCCCCCGCTCCCCACCAGTCGCCGTTGTTTCTTTCTCTTCTCTTTCTACTACCAATACCTTTTTTTTCTTTTTTTTTTTTTTTTTCGGTCTCTTTCCGCTACTCCATCGTAGACTTTCTCCTTTTACGCTCAACTACCGCACGCAAAGCGTGTAATATCCGTGTATCTGTTTAATCTTTGTCGTCGTTGTCTTCTTCTTTCTTAATTAGAATCTAGTAGTAGAAGACCAATGTCTCGTTCGATCGGGCTGGCTGGCCTATATTCTAATGACAAAAGAAACGACAGATTTCCATATAAGAACGAGTAGTAGACCTACATATTTGTAAAATGTACCTCCGAAAGCACACTTTTAAGAGTAATTTTTTCCAGCTCACTTGACATACAGCTTTTTTTTTTTTTTCTCATTTAAAATTCGGAGTGTGTAAGTTCCGATGCTGCTACAACACCTAGATCGTGTAGATGTTACGGTTTTGTTAAAAAATTGAATCCGAACTTAATCCGGTGCGAACAACGGCGATCGCAGAGCTGGTAGAACCTCGACGCTCTTGAATTAGCCGGTCTACGTGACACCGAATCCATTGCTTACAACGGTCAGCATCGAGGTTGCTCGTTTCTTGTCGGTGTGAGAAAAGAAATATTATGCAACTTTAAAGTTACGAACGATTGCGTTTACGAATTATCACATTAATAGTGTGAAATGAATATTATATATTACAAGAAATACTTCTTAGCAATATTAAAATCCTTTAGGATATGACGAATAATTCAGTGAGTTTATCATTTTGGTAGAAATATTGTCACTGTTCTTGAAGGCGAGAAGTTACCTGTTGTTGTTACTAATTTTCTTTAAAGATTTTACAGATTTGTCGTTGTAACTGTGATGTAATGTAGCAGATGAAAATCTGGAATTTTATTTTAACGATTAATACTTAGTATTTTTGATTAATTACTCAAGATTATTATACGTAGACTATATTTTTGAGATGTAATTTTAAAGTTGAAAAAAAAAAATCGAAAAGGAGCAACTTCTATCCCTACCGTCTCGTTATTAAATATAAAAGCGAAGAACGGGTCAACAAATACTATGCGTCCTCAATCTCGTTTTTGTGATTGGGAACGTTGTCCGTGTTTTATTCGTATCTAACTATTTTCTAAAATGAGTCTGTTACGTATTTTCTTTTAAAATCTCATGTTTGCTACTTTGAAAAGAACTTGAAAATTCGTCTTCATTGGGATATTCAAAAAAGTGGCTAATAGTAATTAGAAGAGTACATTATTTAATTTTAAAGGAACTTAAATATTTATACATTTTTGACTCTATCAAGAATAAGTGCTCTAGTGTTTCCGGATGATACCTACAGAATTTGCAGGTCTCGATTGTGAGGTTTTTTTTTCTTAATGCTTTTATTTTATAAAAAGAAAAAGTTTGTTTTATATATATATATATATATATAGGGGCGTCGCCAGCGGAGGGCAGGGGCAGCTGACCCCCTGGAGTCTTGAAACTTTTTAATCAACTGGCCATAATGAGTGATTTCATAGGCGCGTAATCATGAATAATTTGTCAGAAACCCACGAATATTATGTTTTAATTAAGATTTTATTATTGTTTAATAAAATATTAAGTCTTTACAACTTAAAAATTTTATTTTTTCTATAACTCATATCCTTTTTCTATCATCTTGCCCCCCCCAGCCCATCGGCTGTCGACGCCCTTGTATATATATATGTGTATGTAAAAATGGCGCGTTTGTAAAAAATCGCTTTCCACCCACTCGAACAAATCCGATCGTCAGAAAAAAAAAAAAAAGATAAAATTATTTTGTAAGAAATAAGCGTTAATTTTAAATTACCCGTGATTTAAGAACATTTTTTAAAAATTCAAAAGGGTTTTTTTATAAACTGTCGTTCATTTCAAAATAGTACAACTGTTACTTTCAAACTTTTGATAATTGTCTTGAAATTTTATCACCGGAATTATGATGGTGTGTGACGGGGGAAAAAAGAAAAGACAAATAGAACGTATCACGATGTAAGTTATATATGTATATGGTTTTTTCTGTGTGATTATTCCGAGTCGAAGAAGAAGCTGAAAATTCGCGTGGAAATCTATGAGAAAGCGGGGCATGTATATTGAAAAAAAAAAAGAATATGGCTAAGAAAAGGAGTTGTAATTGGTGAACGAACGGGGCTGGCGGGGCTAATCGAAGTTATACAAATTTTCCGCCACTTTGCATATGCTTTCATTCACAATAACTCCGTGTTCGAATTACATAAAATTAACCACTTTGTATAAAAAGAAATAAGAACATTAAAATTATAATTTATTACATGTCCGCTGGTTGACCGCAATGGGAACGATAATTATAACGTCGTCGAATTTAACGCTTACTAGTAAGAACATGATTATCATGACGTTCTTGCAATCTCTTAATAATGTATTATCGAAGCTTATTAGAATATTGTTGCTTGTTACAACTCCGACATCTGTCAGATGAAAGGGAAACCGTTGAAAGTTCATTTGTTGACCTAGTCGTTAACGAAAAGTTCATTGCCAGATTTTTCGCCAGTTCATTTGTCCGTCGCGAGATTTAAACCAAAAAAAAAAAAAAAAAAAAGTAAACAACAAAAACCAGAGAAAGCACCTTAGTCGAGCTATTAATATACTAGTAATCGGCTATTGCGCTGTTTACTAACGGCATTTCGTATAATGCCACAGAAATACAGACTTTTCCGTTTTTCTCTTTTGTTAACCCTCTCCGATTCCGGTTCCAAAATTTTTTTTTGTTCTTATTAAAGGATGGAAATTAACCGATTGACGCTGAGATTATACATTGGCTTTTAATAGATTTCAAATATGTATATATATATATATATATATATATATAATATAAAGAGAATGTATGGACAAAAGTAAAATATTAAACGGAAGAAATGAAAAAAAAAAAAAAAAAAAAATGGAATATCTCTGTGAAAATAAAGCAACTAATTTTGGATATACCGAAAGGAGAAGAAAAGGTTATTGTACATGCAAACTGTCAGTAAACTGAATAAAAAATCTTATATACACGCTGTTTGTGTTTTAAATAAATTGATACTTAATATCATAAACAACTGAAATGCATAAAAAAGAGTTGAATTCGAGGATCTTTTGGTGTCGCAATCACTCAATGCCCGATCGAGAAAATTTCTCTACAACTACGTAATCTACACATCTCAGTTGTTTGCCATTCCTAGATTGCGATGATAATATTAATAATTATTGAAAATTATTGAAAAAAGACAAGAATGTGTATACATATTACTGTTTTTTTTATATTCTGTTGTATTTGAATTCGAAGAATTTAATGCCTATATCATAATAGGGGATTTGTTTGGTGGGTTTTTTGAACACTTTGATTTTGCTGTAATGCGATTCTTCTTCTTCTTCTTCTTCTTCTTCTTCTTCTTCTAATTAATTATATCACGAAAATGCAAATCGTGGGAGCACCACCGTTTTTCTGTGTTTTAAACTTTCAATCGAATGCAAGCTGTTACTATGTAAAGCCGTACCGAGACATATGGTTCGGTTGCGGGCTTCAGACTGCAACGTGCAGTAATTCGCAGATTTCAGTGTGCATTGCATATCGCTTTGTTTGTTTCAAATAAAAACATTCTTCGGAATGTTGATATACAGGTAACATTATGCTGAACTACTTGAAATTCCACTCGAATCCGAATCCGAATCCGTTAGTTGCATTAAGATAACAGCGATTGTGACAAATCTCCCGTGTTTAAAACGATTTAAGCTGAGAATCTGACGCTAAAATTTTGTTTCTAGATGCTGCGTTCTTAATTAAATATTTTCTTTAAGGAATGCTACGGCACAACATCTACGCTCATGTTACTACGCCCGTGAAAATAATAGCCGATCGGCCGCCTATATTGTAAAATATTAACAACAGAAAAAGCACGAATATAATTTTATACGGATTTTCAAATTTTACCTGCACTTTTTCAAAGGAGCAATTTGTGAAATAGTAACGCAACATCCAGTCAGAAATCGTTTATCTAAAAAAAAACAAACACTTAAACTGAGGTTTCTATTGGTTTACGAAAATTAGTAATTCGCCGTCAAAATTTTCAACCTCGAAAAGATGTATTATAGTCAGTTAATAATAAATGGTTCAAAAAACGCCGAATGTAAAATTCGATTTTATTAAAACTTCTCATTAGCATGCATAATATGATGTCTCTGTGTAGGTGTGTATAAAATAATAATAATAATAATAATATAGACGTATATACATATATATTATGTTTGTATGAAAAGTTCTCGGAGGAAATTCGTGTAGGTGGAAACACCTCAGCATATTAAATTTACTTATATTGCCGGTTGAAAGATATTTTTAGTCTTCGTGTGTACGTGTGTGTGTGTGTGTGTGTGTGTGTGTATTTTCTAATTTAACCTTATACACCATTCAAACAAGGTCGTTAAATAGTTATTATTATTTAGAGCGCCCAATTGTAGTACACACAGATTTACTTAATACGAAAAATACTTTATCAAGATATATATTTTAAAAAAGCCGGACATTGATTTATATTTTAGGAAATTATATTTTTTAGCAAAGTATCGTTGAAACGTTTGTCATATTCTAGTCTTGGTGGGCGTACAGATTTTTTATTTACACTGGAAAAAAATTCAATCCGAGAAAGGGAACGATTTTTCGGCCATTCGGAAACGTTAATTAATAATCCGCTTTATATATGCGGTCGTCTTACTAAATAGCGGTTGAACTTGAAAAATACCGAACCGATTTTAATGAAATATTTCTTCATAGTTTATTTCCTCTTTCAGTTCAGTTCTTTCAATATTCAGTTCTCTCTCGGCATATTCAGTTCTCTGAGTATATTCACAATATTCCATTCCCGATATTCAGAGTTCTGAATATTCGGTTTGTTTAACGCGAGCGATGCTATTAGAATACTCGCGCATTCCAGGCAGCTCTGTGACTTTCATTTTTACGCGTGATTTCATTCCTGCAAACAACGTTACGCGACATATAATCCATTTCCGTTCTTGAAAACGCTTCGCTATTTGACGCCTTCGTTTTTAGTCTCTTCTCAGCATCACTTTCTCGTATTCCCATCTACATGTCTATTATGTTTTTTTCGCAATCTGTGTTCTTCCTCTTCCACTCACACTTTCTTTATAACGCATCGATCATGTTTTTTATTCGAATGCCATTTCGAATGAACACAATTGTCCTTTTATCGAAACTTGGTATTCCCACTCCTTCACCGTAAGTATTTCTTATATGTTCTCCTTCATTTCAACTTTTCTTATACCTGCTTCCACCTTAAGCGTGTTTATACGACTGCTTTTTTTTTTTTTGCTCTTTCCAATTTCAGAGCTGGTGTGTGCCTTGACAAACTCGATATAAAAGATCAAAAGAAATTTTTAATAATAATGTGTCGGATACGTAATTATCGTCGAGGCATTAATTTTATAGCTGTCACTCCAACTTTCACGAATTAAGAAGACAACTGCTAAGTTGAAAGTTGAATTTACTTTTTTTACTCGTTACCAGATCATTATATACTACCTTCTCATTTATTGCGAGCGAAACACAATTACAGACAATTTTCGTTTCTGGGCGAAGATCCTTTGTTGACATGCCCAAAGGAGGGTTAAAAAAAAAAAAAAAAAAAATTACAGACAATTCTCATTCTTCTTCGTTAAAATTTGACGAATAGTGTAATAGGAGTTGTGTGACGTTAACCTGGGTAGATTCGATGCTTTTTTTTCTGTAGTTCCTTTTTCCGGGTGGTAATCGCGACAAGTTGACTACCACCGGAGAGAACTAAAGGTTGGATATTGCCGCGATACGCGCAAAAAAAAAACAAAAAAAAAAACGTAATCCGGTAGGATGTGGCGATGAGAATTTTAAATATTCTTTATAATATTGGCTTCACTGGTAACTTTGTAAGTTTGTAATGGAATTTTACAATCCATGTTTCACCCCCTTCCCGACGTCCGAATGATTTGAAATTGTTAGCTAATTGTCAAAATTCGATGACGATGCAATATTACGATGCAGAAAAAAACCCCGTATACCCATAAATAAATTTACAAAAAAATGTAGATATTTATAAACGGAATAATTTTTATTTCCGGCGAAAACACGGCGACCTGACGGGAGTATCCTCAGCAGCCGGTGGTCTCATTATGCTTTCCACCATGATATGGCGACTCGGCGGAATTGTCGTAGGCTTTCTCATATGCTTTTAAAATACAATCTGACAAAAACGGATAATTGTATAACGTCTAAAAGGTTGATTTTAAGATGATAAAGAAACTTCAAATGAGAATTAATTAAAAAGACAAAATATGATGTAAAAAAAAAATAGCGAATAAAAAATAATTTAAATACCGGATGAAAGCAAAGGATGAAGAACGGGCTAATCTTCTTTACTCTTACGTTAATATTGTAAAGGAATTTCTTAATTTTTAACGAGGTAAATATAAAATATTAGCAATATTATTCTAAATTGTTCGATCGAAGCTAAAAAACTAAAATCGCGCATGTTCTTACTTTATTACAAACTTGTAAAAAGACGCAACCGGAGACTTTATAGATAGATTGCTGCGCATTGTATATTGTTATGTGAACTGTAGATGCAACGGAATTAAGTATAGCTGTTGTTAAACGCAGAAAATTATTGCAATCAAATATGGATATATCCTTTTGTTACCGTTCCCCTTCAAGATTAAAAATTTAAAAATAAAATTATAGTTTAAAAAAAAATTATTAAAAACAGATGCTCTTTATATGTAAGGTGCGCTAAAAAGCGTGAAATAATTTAAATTCTTTTACAATACTAAAGAGCGAAAAGAGGTGGACATTAATAATTAATTCTAATTCACAATCATTAATTCAATTCGTTTACAATAATAACCGTCAGAGTGAACATTAATAATTAATCGTAATTCAAAATAGAAATTTAAATTTTTTTTTTTTTTTTTGCAATATTAACTTAAGAGTGCGCAGATAAAGACGTAAATAATTAATTTCAACTCACAATAAAGCATGGGGTGGTTTTATTATCTTTTACACTTGTTGAGGGACTGCGTGGTTACTAATAAAAAAAAAAAAAAAAAAAAAAAAAAAAAATCACCCCATGCTGTATTTTGATTTGAAATTAATTATTTATGTTTACCTATTCACTCTTAAGTTAATATTGTAAAAAAAACTTAAATTTCTATTTTGAATTAAGATTAATTATTAATGTTCACTCTTACGGTTAATATTGTAAAATAATTGAATTAATCATTGTAAACTAAAATTAATTATTAACATCCACCTCTTACCCTCTTAGGTTAATATTGCATCTTACATATAAAGCATCATCTGTTCGCAATATTTCGTGCCCTTCTATCGGTAGAGCTTTGTTTTTTAGACTACCGTCATCATCGTCACCTCATCTCAATCGAAATTTCTAAGAATCCCTCGACCGGCCTTAATTTTCCTTCCTCTCCTCTTGAAAAGGAGAATTCATTGTAAAATTTAAAGTTTTCCGTACAGATTTCATTTACAACTAACAGACCTTTTTTTTTTTTGTTTTCATTATTATTTTTTACTTGTAAAAATTCTAGCATTTCGTATATTGTTTCGAATATCCTTTCTCATCTCGAGAAATAAATGAAATCCGACCGAACTTTTCGGAAATCGTTCTAAAAGTTGCTCGGAAAATTCATTTTCCTCCGTATAGCGAACAGCTGAGGGCTGTTGAACGTGTTTTCTCGTACACACACGCGCTCAAACCGGTTTATTATATCGTACGCCGTCATTTACTGCGCCCTTTTAACATAGACCGGATGAAGTTCTAGCAATTTTTATTCGATCTGGAAATTTCATCTATCGTTCTATTTTCGAAAACACGAAAGGAAGTAATATTTTTCAATAAACGTCGGCACGCGCTACTAACCCGTTTTTACACCGGTGGTTCCTGATCGTTCTGATTTAAGGGCAATATGCCATATTCCCTCGCTCGTTCGACAGTTATTAATATCGGTTAATTACCAATGAAAATTCCCTGTTCAACATCAATTCTTATAACCATTGCAGACTGTTAATATCCTTCTCCATTCTTTAATTCCTTCCCTCATTCCTAATCATCGCTAACTCAATTATTCGCTTCTATGTGACGTTTTTCACTATTACTTCAATAGTACAACTTTTAACCGGAAATTTCCTCATTAGTGAGATCACGTTCGAATGTTCGTCTCTTTCAGCTGAAAGTTTTCTCTTCTTTATTATCAATTTCTAACTCTGGGTTTTACACTACTTCTTTCCTTAAAGTAAAGTAAGTCCCATACCCTTGATAAGGTATCATGGATTGTGAAGTTAAGGTTCACTCCTTTTCTTAGTCGGTGTAAATTTTACTAGGCGCGGTTTTGGTGTTTATTGTTAATCACTTTTTTTTTTTTTTAATTTTATCGAGGATGTTAATATTTAGTTATACCAAATACGAGCATGCCAGATGCCGCATCTTATGTTTCCCCCCAATATAACGTATATTATTATCTTGTTTTGGATGCTATTATTGTAGTTTTGTTTAAATTTTTCGTTAACAACAGCGTTATCACATTTAGTGGTTCTTCTTTCTTTCTGTGAAGTAAAAAGTTTTCTTTTTTTTTTTTTTTTTTTTTTTTTATTCGGAGGATACATAAATTCGTGATCTATTACGAGTAAAATTTGTTTTCTATTTCATTCCCGTTTGTGGCTTTTGGGAATTATCGTCATCCTATAAAGTTCGTGCGTGTATTACTATTTACTGAATCCTAAACTCACGTTCTTAGCTTTTGCTGTTCAGTAGCGCTCTAGTACCTATTGTACTTCGGTCGCAACGTTACAATTTTGATTTTCTACTGATTCTTTTTGGACATTTGTTGGTTGTATTATATATCATTGTGGTTGTGTTCTCGAAATATATTACAGACGGATATAAACTTGTAGTATTATTTCAGTAAGCCTGGCACGGATCTACTCGAGCTTTTGTTTTTCTTATATATTATCCTGTTTACATAGTTATTTTATAAGGATTTATCAGTAGCCAGATGGTTTAGAGGAAGGGGGGGAAAATGTCGAAATGGCGAAAGTTATTTCCGTGTAAATTAAAGCGAATGCAGCTTTAATGTTTTTTGGTTTTTTGTTTGTTTTTGTTTTGTTCGTGCGATTCGTAGTGCGAAATATTTTATACTTTAAATTTGTTTCGATATTTTACCGGGTCTGAATGTCGGAAACTAAAGTATAGGGGCTTCGTAAAATTCTGATTTTGACATTTTTTAGCATAATGAACGTAATAAAATTATAGGCCCGCCCGTGTGTGTCCGATTGATATTCCGTTTAACAAAATTGATAGCGGTGTTTCCGAATGTTTACTGAATACGTTGGCAATACATAAATCAACTTCGTCCACTCTAATAAAGCTCGTTTAGAAAGAAAAAAATAATAACTCCAAGCTTATGCGGAAACTCATCATAAAAAACGATCGCGTGATTCCAGTCACAACAAAAGCCGACCACCGCTACCGCCCCTATTTCATAGTTACCGAATGAATATTTTGTACTTCATTTTCAGATATTACCGTTGCGTGCACTACTATTGGACAATGGCTGTAGTTATGGCACTGAAAAATTGCCATTGTCTGACAATTTAGGGAATTGCCGAAATAAAATGCAGTCATAAACCCCCTAGATTAAAAGTGTTGCGCCAATTCGCTAATCTGGCAATCGCTTTTTTCTCTTTTCTTTTTTCTTTCGTTTTTTTTTTTTTTACGTAAAATAATCATTCTACCTTTTTGCTCGGTGAAACTTTATATCCAGTTTCGCAGTCTGCAAATCAACCAAGTATACTTTTTTTGCTGTTTTTTTTTCAATTTATCGAAAATTTTAAGAATGCATTTTTACTGTCGTTTTTTAACAATGAGGGATGTGATTCGATGCTAATAAACTCATTTATATGGCTTCAAGTAAAATTGCTAGTGGTACACGAACGCACCGAGTATGTTACTTAAACATTTATTAAGGGGGGGGGGGCGTCGATCTTGCTGGCTTGGCAAAGGTCAAGTGGAATTGAAAGTTTCATGTGTGAAATTCGCCTAGTTCTTAAAAATGATTTTCCGTGAACGATAAATGAAAATCCGAGCAACATTTATTTAATTAGGAATAAAGGAAATACTAAAATCGGGCAATAATAAAAATATCGAAAATTATATAGTTGAAAAGGTAAAACTGATCTAAACGCGGGATTCGGGACTATGAAGTTAAGGATGGTACTTGAGCGCCTTTTAGTTCAACCGAAGAAAATATTGACAGTTTCTCCCATATTGCTATATGGTCCAATTATCCAGAGAACAACACATGGTAGTATGACTAGTAACCACCGGATCAGTCGAGTACTTTGAACTATCGAATCGATTTTTCGCCGTCGTTCCTATACCGCTTAATTCTATTGCCACTTTGTGTACGGTAACAGCAGTGTTCGTAGTGTAAAAATGTCTGTGCGATGCAAGTACACTTTATGCCAAATTTCTGTATATTTACGTGTAAGTGTAGTCTACCTCCTGATTGTAAAATAATGAAAAATTATAAATATATTATGAATGTTATTAATTTTTTTTTGTTTGCTTTTTTTTTTTTATCGGCAGCATCATTCCATCTTCATGTTAGAAATGAAAACAGCATTAAGTAAAGATACTGATGCGACTCCTTTGCTCTTTCCTAATTAAAGATAGAATTCAAGTCTTCTTTAGATATTCGGATATTATTATGTATATTCAAACTAAAGATGGCATTGATACGACATGGTTAGAAATTTATTAACTAATCCAGTATAATTACCCGACATACTTAATAGTATTAGTAAAATTTTATGTTTTAAGATAAACGAAGCTAAATCCTCAGAGAGAACAAGTACTGCGGGAGTCCCCCAAGGCAGTATTCTATGACCATACATCTGTTTATTCTGTACTTAAATGATATACCAGTGTAACGCCCAATGTAGACTTACACCGTTATGAAGATGACACCGCGTTAATGGTATCGTCATATAGAATGGGCACTATCAAAAATATACTAGGCAGAGCTACCGAAAAATTGACCGAATACTTCCAAAAGTGGAAAATAAAAATAAATGAAAGCAAGACTAAAGCGATCTTAATCACCCGAGACGGAGACCAGACCTTAGTGAAAAAATTAACCTTCTGAACAGCCATTTAAAATGGGAGAACCGCAGCCTACATTATTTAGAAATAACCCTGGATCATACCCCACTTACAACGATCTATTGCAAAAACAAATCAGAAAATCAGCTCTATTTTTACGATATTCAACAAAAAGTCTGCATTAAGCATAAAAAACAAATTCTTAATATACAGAAGCGTAATTTTGCCCAAATTACTCTATGGGGGACCCGGTGTGGTCACATATTAGCAAAATCAATATATATATATATATATAAAAAAGTTATAAAGGGTGCAAAACCAATGTTGCAAATAATGTTAAATAAACCAAGATCCGCAAGCACTAAATGGATGCACGTCGAGGAGATCATCAAAGAAAGAACAAAGAAGCTTTTCGAAAACTGCAGCTTATCAGCAATTCCAATAGTAAATGAAATAGGTAACTACGACTACCAAAAAATAAGAATCCAATATATAAACTAGAAGTATAGGCGAATAAAACATATGACATAGGGTCTAGGGTACTAAACTGATTATAGGCAACATGGACTACGCGAACATGTCTGAACCTACTAACTAGATAAATGTAAACAATAAATATAAGAAAGCGTACCGATGTTCTCTTTTTCTTGTTTAAGATAAACGGTTTTTTTTTTGGTTTTTTTTTTGTATTTTTTCCCGGTAAATATAGTCATAAAGGTCTTACGTGTAATATCACCGCTATAAAATATCAGATAATGAATGTACATATATATCCGGTAAGAAATAGTCGTTTTCGGTACGGATTAGTAATATCAATCTTATTTGTAAATTTCTTTATATGTTTATTGTAAATATGTAAATATACACATTTCTTATTCTTATTCTAAAGATGGCGTTAAAAAATTAAGAAAAAACCAACTAAAACAACATCTTAGTAACGCATATTTTTTATTTTATATTCAGTTTAAATATTTATGCTTGTAGTTTTTCATTATTTTTACTGGTATGGAAAAATGTTTATTCTATCATTAGTTCAGTTATATGTATATTAATTCTCGCGCTCAAGGTGGTATCATCCGACAGGAAGTTTTTATTTGCGCGCTACTTATAAGGTTATCTATACAATTTTACGAATTTTTCGGTAATTAAGGTTATCTATAGAGTTTTAAGAATTTTTCGGTAACAAAGTTAATAGTCTAACTCAATATGGTCTTTACACAGTGAAAATCGGTTATGTTGATGGAAATTAGTAATCTGATCGTTAAAATTTCACCGTTATATTAAATATTAAATGAAATATAATTTTTTTAATATCCAACATCAACTGTTCCTGAACACGGCTACTTCGTTATAAAATATTGTACGGAATAAAATTAACTAATTAAACAAATAATCACCTTATGTGATACATATGTTTTTAATAAAATTCAAAAGCACAAACACCGAATTTTTACTTTGTACACGAAAGTCTAATATGAAACAAAAATTAAGAAAAGAGAGTGGAAAAAGCTGGACCAAATGATGTTCCTCTTGTGTAAATATGGTTAATCACGTTAATTCGAATTGAAAAATCATCTGTCATTGAAACTAATTTTTGCAGCTAACTACACGACCGAGGAAGTAAGTTTTCGGCACGGCTGACAACAACACTTTCGGAACAAGAAAAATGCGCTATTTTCACTACTTATATTGCAGAGACCGAGTAAAAATCAATATTGCCATAGAAACTTTCAGAAATTATTCTATTATTAGAAAGTTTATTTGGGAGCTTTTTAATTTGCAGAATGCGACAATAGGTGTAGCAACGGAAAGCGAAATCAGCGATAAAGCCATTTAGTTTCACTCACACTTACTCACAACTTACGCGTCGCCCCGTCTTCCTCCCTGTCAAATTTTTGAAATTTTAATTGAATTTCTCTTCTTTTTTTTTTCATTCCCTCCCGTCGTGACATAGTCCGATCGAATATAAAGTTGAATGAAACGCGCTGTTGCAACTTTGTATCGCGCACTCGATTCTCGCTAAGCGTTTAACAAGTTCTCGCTACGAAAATATTATTACCGTTTTTTGTACGAAAAAAGTGCTCAATAATTTCGATTAGTCTAGTAATTGTGGTGTATTAATCGAACCAACGTGTGAAATCTTCTTCACTTATTCGTGCTACGGCATGTTAAAAATTTGTCCAGCGTTTGTTAGAAGGAATTTTCGCACTGAACGAATTTAAAGTCCAGTTTATAAAAGTTTTTCCGATTGCCCTTGTGAAGGCGGAAGAAGTTGTTTAACCTACACAATATTCGTTTAAACTGAAATTTTCCGTTATTGAAATTACTTTACCCCGGAGTTAACCGCTTTTTATTTATTTATTTTCAATTATTTTATTTTTCTTTCCCCCCAATATGGTTGGAAATGGAGGATATTTTAATGAAGGCAGTCGAAAGCGAGAATTACCGCTCTACTGTGCGTAAGTGATTGCAAAACACAGGATATCGCGAGAGCTCTTTCCTCGTGTTACTAAAAATGCCCAAATTTTTTTAGCGTTTAATTCGATGGTTTCAGTTTATATGATGTCCTAAAATTAATCAATTTTGACAATTACTGAGAAGAAAATGCTGGTGGAGGGGGGGGGGGTGGATTCGTCGAGATCGTTTGAATTTTTACGCGAAAAAGGGAGCTAATTTTCTGTCGATTCTTATTTTAAATTTGCTCATTATACACGGACCGGTGTTATAATAAATGAATTGCTGAATTTTCGCTGGCAGCCTAATTTGAAACACGAATGGAATCTAATTTTTATCTTTTGTTTCCTCGTGCCCCCTTTTTAAAGACCGTGTTCAAGCCTACTCAAAAGCTCCGTTAACTGCGTCATGTTCTTGAGATTTTATTTAAACGAACGAAATTGGATTCTTCAATTTTAGGAGGCAACACGGCTTTTAATAAAAAAAATGAACAGCACTATTGAATTTCGTAATAGTAGAATACAACCCGCTTACCATGCAATGAGTGGGCATCTCTATCTTTCTACTCTCTTTTCAGCTGCCTAACTAAAAATCTACTCGTCGTCCCATTAGAGCTGTTCAGTTTCTTTATTTATATTATTATTATTATTATTATTATTATTATTATTATTATTATTATTTATTATTAATCTTCGCTATTATTATTCTTATTATTATTTATTATTATTAATATTTCATTTTATTCTCAGAAGAATGATCTTTCCGGAATTACAGTTTGTGACGGATCGTAATCAAGTCACTACTGCTTAATTTTATTATTCTAATCTATATTATCTTGTTATTATTATTTTTACTGTTTTATTGGTTTAGGCATTTTCGGACTATGTTACATGTGTTCAGAATAACGGTTTTTTGTGCTTTTGTGTGTATTTTGGAATCTGAAGAATGTTTAATTCTTCTATGAAGGAGTTCATAGATATTCCTGTAACTGATAGTATTAACGGTGGTACTACTAAAACTTTTTGCTGCTTCCAGATCTGTTTGATTTCTGTTGCTAATAATGTATATTTCATTATTTTTTCATTGTACTTCTTCTCTACATTGTTATCATTAGGTACCGCGATGTCTATTAAGAATGCATTTCTTGTTTGTTTGTTGATTAATATTATATCTGGTCTATTTGCATTTACTGTATGATCCGTTAATATTGCTGTATCCCAATACAGTTTGTTTTGTTTTCTATTATTATTATTATTACATATATTATCATTATTATTTGGATCTAAATGAAATATAACTGAAACAAATACTTCCAGTTAGTTAAATGCGACTCGTAGAGTGAAAGTGAATCTCATTTCCTTTACACGATGACGTACGTCGAGAATTGTAGAAGATCACAGTGTCCCAAGTTCGATGCAACTAAAAAGAGCAGAATTAGATTAAATTTAATTATATTTCATCAGTTAATTGCAAAACTTTTTTGATTGTGCAACATAGGAATCGGCCAATGTAAAACCCGTTATTATTATTATTATTATTATTATTATTATTATACTTACTGCCATAATAAAGAAATTAAAATTAAAACAAAAACTGTATCACGTTCTTAGATCACGTTTAGAAGATGTTCATTTCATTTTACACAGTTAAAACTAACTCTCCTATAAAAATTATAAATTACTATCTGAGAGTTCAAATGTCTTCCCCGGTGGGTCCCAAAGGATCAAGTATTATTATTATTATTACTATATATTTGCATTAATTTGTCGCGGAGAACGTCAATTCTTACCGACTGTCAAATCATTTTTATCGATTTTGTTTTTTTATGCCGATATACGTAAATAACTGATTTTTTATTCACAGCGACTGCATCATGTCTTGCTGGTATTTTATCTAAAAAAACTTGCGCGAATCAATGTTAATATCGCTGAATTTTTTTCCTGTTTCAGTATTTAATGAGTGGTTGGGCGGTACACTACAGTTTCAAATGCCAACCGGTGGATTACTCTACTAGTCCTCTCGCAATGAGGGTAAGTTTTCATTGGTTGTTACTAATTTGATTTTTGAATCTTAAGAATTCCTTATTGTCGCAAATTTTCGACGTTTTAAATAAAATCACAACTACATCCGTCACTAGACAACTGGAGCGTGAAAATTTTTTAATTATTCAATTTATTATTTCATGTTGCCTAAAGACAAACACAACATGACACTAGCGCGAATATAGCCAGCAAGCTACTTGTAGGTAATCCCCGATCGTCGCTTATCCGTAAACAAAGCCTAATGCGCGGTTTTCAATCGAACTGAGAAAATGCTTAACTTCGATATGACATATATAAGCGGTACTCAATTTAATTTATTACAAATGTACTGCAAAAAAGCGGGTTTAAACAGTTCTATAATTGCAACAAAATTACAAAGCCTTCAAACAAATATAAATACATATCATCCTTCGTTAATTTTTATTCGATATTAGATCAATATTGATATGCAACGAGACGGTTTAACTGAAATCAAAATGTTGCCTTATTCGATAAAATTATATAATAAAAACGTGAGTGATTTGTGTGAAATAAATATCGAATTTCTTATTAAAGAATCGCACGAACAGGACCGATAAAAAAGTATGAACTTGTGTACGTTGCGTACACGGATTTGTGAGCTCATTACTTCAAAATTTTATCAACGTTCTGCTACAAAAATAGAATAAATTTTTTTTCAATTGCTTGTAAACTTTAAAAAAAAATATATAATTAATCCTAATTAATTATATTAAGCTTGCGTATTTTATTTTTAAATGCGATACGAAAGTTGCTAATGATTTTCCATTATTTTTAACGTTTTTGTTACACTCTTTAGGTTAATTGCAATAATTGGATAAAAATAATACTTTAATGATCTTGTATTTTTTAAATTTTGTATTAGATATTACAACTGTACAATAATGATTTGAAATCCCTTTGTAAATATATATATATATATATCTTAGAAACTAAATTAAGAAATGATAAACCGTCTAATATTTGCATGTACTTATAATTAAGAAAATTCGCGGTTGTTTTTCAGCGGAAATTAAAATAAAATTAGTTTTGTACGGAAGTATTTTGCGCAAAACTTGTAACCAATTTTAACGATCTGTGACAAATGCCAATTATTAATTTCTAAACAAAAACAATAACGAACCAATAATAATGTGTAAGACAAGTATTGCGCTCAGAATATAACTGAATGTCACTTTTGCCGACATGACCAGGCAACGATTAAGCAATTTTCACTAATTCGCTTACCGCACGCTGAAACATTAAAGAACGTGTATACACATTTGGTTTTTAACCTTAGCGCATAATGTTGCAGCATTCCATGTTGATTCCTGTTTTTGAACCAGTTTATCCAATATACAGTCCTGAGTAATAAATTATTTTTAACGAAATCCCGACTTATACATGCCACTAGCTCGTATTTTCCCCCCGGAAATATTGCAATACGTGATAAAAATAAAGCTTTAAAATTTTAATACTGCCGGAAATGCATGTAATTTTTTTGTAAGGTTAGTCTACATTAGGAAAGCTCTTTTTAACATTTACTTATTTTCGTTTATTTTAGAAAAGCGCGCTGTAATCTAGCGTCGTATACGTTAATCTAATAGGAAAAAATAATTAAGTTTGTTTTTGCTTACACTTAAATAAGCAGCACGTGTAGGTGCACCGCTAACATGGTACGATAACAAAGATAAATTTGAAGCACGCATCGCATATGCTGTGCTTCTTATTATCAGAGCACTAGTTATAACTGGATATTATTCATATTTACGCCACGTCAAAATGCTGTATTAAATTTCAGAAACGTTTAAAAAGCGCTGTTGGAAAACTTTTAGTAACTGTTTAACTTTTCTTTTCCCATAATAAGTTCAATTCCATTTAGGTATCGGAAATCGAAAAATTAGTAAAAACTTACTGTAAATGATACGTACCTTTTTTATGCGGTGTATGTAATTTTCCAGTCGGATCGTTTATTTACTAATTTGAAATTACCACCAAATGTGAACACACAAACTTGACAAATATGAAAAATTCGAAACTTACAAACAGCCTATTTTAAAAAAACACCTGACGACTCGCGAGTGCACATTGCATTCTTTATTTTAAACTACTTCCCGAACGGTAAAGAAAAAAATAAAATGATCACATTTATATTGAACGTATTTTGTGAGAAATTCACACAATTTTTACCAGAGAAAAAAAAGTAAATAAATAAATAGTCCTCTAAACAGCTTTTAAATAGAAATTTCGTCTACCATTCGACGAATAATATTTTTCACTTCCTTAAAACCCTAAATATATACATATATCAGGGGCGGATCCAGAGAGACATATAGGTGTGGAGGATGATATAATTACGTAATGTCACCTACGGTAGGCAATAGATTTAAGAAATACCTTGCTTCATAAAGAAAATCAAATAGCGATCTCTTTAGAAAATTTAAAAATGTTTTAAAAATACATGGTTATTAGAATTTTTAATTTAACTTCTGACTTATAATTAGGGGTGAAAAATAAAACGGAATTATAAAATTCTAGCTAAAATGCTAGTTTAGTGATAGTAAGAAAGATAGTATTTTTATTAGACTTTAATTTTTCTTTATTCTTGTTAGTAAACCGATCCGAATTCTCTTTGTTCGTGAGCAAGTAAGAAATATATATATATATATATTAATTACAACGTAATTCTTAGGCTACCCCTCATTCGAAAAGATGTCCCAATTTTATGTAACGTTTGTTATATTTTATAGGATTTTTGTTATTGTTATTTTAAAAATGTCACAATTTGATGTAACGAAAAATGTAATGAAACAATATCTTAATTTTGTATAATGAAAGTTAAATGTTAGGATAGGATTTTTGTGATTATGTTATTTTTTTGTGTTGATGCCAGTAAGAATTACGTTGTAAATTTTGATCATTTTATACAAAGTATAGAAGAGAAAGAGACAGAAATGAAAGCAAGAGGGGTCAAGGGGCACAGCCCCTTGCGAGGCCAAATGGCTAAGTTATATATATATATATATATTTCTCATTGAACTATTTTCATTTTTACAAAATAAAAATTAAAAATAAATATGAAAAACAAAAGACCGATAACAGTTGGGTTTAAAATGAAATAAAAACGTAACATTATAATAGTTTTACTAGAAAACAATGTTAAATATTAATTATTAAATCTATAGGTAATATTTATACAAAACTTTTATTGTATAAATTGAGTTTCTCCACTGTAACAAATTTTTTCATCGAGGTTTTGGTTCTTTTTTTTGTTGGTGGGGGAATGTATACCCTATTCCTCCCCCCGTGAATCCGTCACTGTATATATTTAATTCCATTTAAAAATTAATATCCTCTTCCGCATGTCCCTGACCGCAGCTAACTAATCCAGATTCTTTGCCACCTGTGCAAGTCGGAAAATTATTCAAATTACGCAATTACCGAGACATAACGAAGCATTGAAGAAGAATTTAATGTAGCTGCTGAATCATGAATGTATGAGGGGAGGAGAGCATAATTAGATAAAATTACGATCAGAATCGAAAAAACGAAAAAGTTTTTAACTGCAGCGCTTGATTTATTCTATAAATAAAAGGGGAAAAACAACGACAAAATGAATTTGAACAATACAAAAGCCATATATATATATAATACATATAAAATTCACTCGAGAGCTATATTCTGAATAGAACGGAAAAGCAGCTTAGCCGACCAAGATAGCATCAAAAAACGTCGTAAATGTATCGAACACAATATGACCCCGTTAAATTCGTCCTGCCAATACGTTACCCGAACAAAAGAAATTTGAAGCAACTTTCGTTAATTTTTTGGAAGAAAACATACGGCTCAATTAATCAAAATACCTTATTGCTAATTCGTCGGAGATTAGCTAGCAAAAGCTCGGCAGAAATTATGCAACAAATTCCGTCTAATGCAACACTAGAAAGTAAAGTTTAGAGGAGAAATTTCAAGTTCGTTTGAAAACAGAATTATTAGATGAAAGGAGATTGCCGCCTGTTGCTACTTTCGTTCAGTTGCGTCCTGGAAAAAATTATTCGACAACGACGCATGGATATAGAAAATGAAGGAATTTGACTTCGCAATAGAACACAGTAATTAAATAACGGATTTCAAACTTCTGCCGATGATGTAGGACTTTTTTCGAATTCGAACACAACAGATAGCGCTGGTAGAGAAAAATACAGCTTTTTACAACACAGGAAGGCGGGAAAGCTGTGCGCCCATAAGACTAAGACGCTGAATGAAGCTAACAATAATGCAGAATTACCAAAACGTGTCTTAACAGGTGACGAAACACAGAAAACTAAGTGCCAGTGGAGGCGTTCTAGATCGCCAAGACCGAAAAAGCTCGACAAGTCCAGTAGAAGATGAAAAGGTATTGCTGCTCGCTGTGGTTTTCGATGTTAACAATACACAGTTTTTCGCATAAAGTCAAACGATCAATAAGCAGTACTAAAGTTAAACGTCGTTTGCTTGAAGAAATTCGAAAAAAACAAAAAAAATCGGATTTGTGGCGAAACAGTTCATGGTTTTTGCACCGCGATACTGCGCTTATACCCACTTCATTATTAGATTGTAAAATTTTGACTAAACCAAACTCTGTGATGGTGACCCTCAGTCACTATATAGGATGACCCCGTCTGACTTTCTTTCTATTCCCCAAAAGTCAAGAGAACCTTAAAGGTCAGTCTTTTTTTAAGCATAGATGAGATTAAAAGCATATCACTGCAGGAACTGCAAGCTATTCCGAAAATCGAGTTTCAGAAGTATTTCGGCGATTGGAAAAATGGCATGTGTGTAATACCTAATTGAGGCTTTAAAGGGATAACATTGACGTAAATGAATAAATAAAAAATTTAAATTCCTATTATTTTTTGAATATGGATATGTACATATATACAGATAAATAAATAGATAGATAAGCAGTGTTCGATACATCGATGTAGGCATTTCATCAGTTAGTGTAAACAATTTATTTTAATTTACGTCTTAATCCAAAACACCTTCGATTTTTTAAGATATTGGCGATATATTTTTAGTCATAACTTAGATATACATATATATATATATAAATGTATATGGATGTATATATGTATATGCATGTATATAGAATATGTATGTATAAAATGGCCGAGGACGCGACCGGAACATAATTAAAAACATTCAAATAACGTTTTTAAAGTTGAATGATTCATGCAATGAACTTAACTAAAGGATGCGCCTATATAAATTAAAAAGCTTGCGTGTATAATAAATCATGACAGGAATGTTGGTGATTTTCTTCTTTCCTGATCGCGGTTTACGCATTTTCCTCGCCTTCGTAAATTTATTGGAATTCCCCATTTCTTATTTGCAGCTTAACAATAACTTGTTGCCCCCTTCTTGTTCTTGTTTCTCGTTTTTGTGTCTATTTGTTAATTTTTTTTTTTTTTTTTTTTTTTTGTTTGTTATGCATAATTAAAAAAAAAAACGTAGCAATTCTCAACATATCTAAACGTCCAGTTTGTTAATTGGTTGGCAAAATAAAATAATGATTAATTATGAAGATAAGTAACAAACATTAAAATACTGTAGTTGAAATGCTAGAAACATTTTCGGAAATACCTAGAAAAGAAAATATAAATATTCAGGTCCCTATCGGATTCAGATTTCTTTTTTTTTTTTTAAGATGTTCCCAAAAAAGGTCTATAGCATTTTTATTTATTTAATGTTGGTATCCATCTAGAACTATGATATCTAACTTAAGGAATGTACTGAACTGGCTAACCAAATGCTATTTGCCGTAGCCAAAACAAAGTGACTCGTCGTGCAATTACCAGTGCAAGATAATATCAACGAAACGAGAATCTCTATGCAGATTTGAATCTGAAGCGGATAGGCGAGGTCATTCGTTATTTTGTTACGAGAAGCATGAAAAACGGCTTCAGCAATATCTGAATGTTGAAGCGATCCAAGCGTTCCACATATTATCATATGTTAGAAGCCTTAATGTCTAATTGCGTAAATAATATTGTGCATATGAGTAGTAAAAACTAGTTAATGAACTATAATATTCCACACATGTTTAATTACCAATTAGTTTTAGATATATATATATATATAAATACAGGGCCGTATCTAGACCAAAATTTCGAGGCGAGTTACGAAAATATTTTTATAAATATATATATATATATATATGTGTGTGTGTGTGTGTGTGTGTGTGTGTGTGTGTGTGTGTGTGTGTGTGTGTTATCATGAAATATATTTATTTATAAATGGTACACTAAAGCCTTGTAGTCAATTATTGTATATGCAATATTTGAACACTACAATAAAAACAAATAAAAAACAGGCGTTTCCATAGAGTTCATAAAAATTTTAATTTCCTTTTCCCTTTTTGTCAAAAATTGAAAAGAAATAAATTTATTCTGAATTTCGGTCCATTTAATTTAAGCAGTTATTATTTCGCAGACAGAAAGAGAGAAAGAGATTATTTAGACAGTAGTTTAAGACTGTAATACGCACTTATTAAAAAAAAAAAAAATTCTAAAAACGTAGAACATTAACATACACCAAATATGTTCATTTTATTATTTAAATTAATGTTTTATTAGCTGTTTATTAAAGATCTCGTATTTGTTCTGTTTAGATGGCGAAAACGTGCTGGTGGTACTATATTTCAAAATTTACTGAATTTTTCGATACGGTAAGTAATAATTCCAATTCTTTCTTTCTACTTATTAGAAGTCAACCATACGGTCTCCGTTGTTTAGACGTTATTAATGATTTATAACGCTGTTTGTTACGAATTATAATAATACAAACTCTTTTTTAAATAATGTCAATAATTTATTATCATTGACGCGTTTTGAAGGTTATTCACATTATTTATAAAAATATTTGCATTATTATAATTAGTTTAAATGTGTTTTTTAGTTACTCAGCAGAATACGGAACAAAAATGAAAAAAAAAAAAAGTTTTTTTTTTTTTTTCATCGAAGTGGTCTTTCAGGTAGAAATAGAAAAGAAAAAATGTATATGTATTATTTTTACGAAAAAGTGTACAAATTTTAATGTTAAAAGTAATGATTGATTCCGATTTCCTTGAATGCTCACTTTTGTTTTTGTTTTTTTCTTTATTTATTTATTTATATATATTTCTTATCAGAAAAAATGTGACTGTAAAGCAACATTAAAAATTACGGTTTTTAGAAGTTGGGAACGTGCTGCGTTGTACGAGAAAAAATTTAATACTACTGGTTAATTTCATATAAATTAAATCGGCCGATTATATAATGCGATTTGAAATCTTTTACGTTAAAAGGACTGACTGGTTTTAATTACATCGCAGTATCGGTAACCATAATTTTGTTAATTTGTCCATTAGCTAAACCACATTGACTATTTGACACTTTTTTTTCTCTAAACCTTTTTTTTTTTTTTTTTGGCATTCCTTTCAATTTTTACTTCTTTTCAGATATTCCTTCAGCAATAAAAATCCAGTAAAAGTACTCGTTCTTTATTGCTTCTTGGTTGAAATTAATTCCGAAATTTTCGTTCTACGATACTTTAGCCGTTCAGATATAGAGGAGAGTGAACGGCGCACAACTGACAAATGTAAGTTATCAGACGATTCGGCTGCTTCCTCGGAATCTAGACAGAAACTCTTTAGGAGGTGAAAACCGAGGAACAGAGTGAAAAGTGGCAGAAAAGTTAAAATAGGAAACTTCTGTTTAGGAGGAAGAGGAAACCAGAATGATATTAACACGTTTACAATTAGAACATAATCGGATGCAGAAATATTCCCGCTGGAGCATTTTTGTACTCTCTGAACACTGTGTACCCCCTTTTTAGGATTTCATACATATAATGTACGGAATCCTAATAAGAGGGGCCGGGAACGACAAAAATTTAAAAAAAAAATCAATAACTCACAAACGGTTTGACTTACATATAAACTTCAAAATTGGATCATAAATTACAATTAAAATTCTCTTTAAG
Organism: Icerya purchasi; assembly: GCA_039619475.1. Taxonomy (NCBI): domain Eukaryota; kingdom Metazoa; phylum Arthropoda; class Insecta; order Hemiptera; family Monophlebidae; genus Icerya; species Icerya purchasi. Next base: position 189,256,149 of record CM077115.1, on the reverse strand, counting down.
AAAATCTGCAACTTCAAACTAATCGATTACCCTGGGAGGCAAAAATCCAAAAAAAAAACCTCGAGAATATATAATATGGAATAATTTAAAAAGCGAAAAAAAGGACATAATCTCAATAGTTTTTTTCTTAGTGATACTTTTATTAAAGTATATAATTTCTTTTTACATTTAAAGTCTGATTTATGTAATTAGGTAAAATTTTGAATATTTTCTTTGTTGCGTGACGATAAAATACAAGATCTAACTTTTAGTCCCAAACAACGTCGTCGACAGCGTAATTTTAAATAAATTCGTTTTTGTAACGCGTTCTCGATTTCTTTTTTCGTTAAATGTATAATAACAGTTATCAAATTAGAACTGTTCCGATGAAGCATAACGCATACGGAATACGGAGACTCGTCAACTGTACGCTTCAATGAAACCGCATCGGCTACGATAAAATTTAAAATTTGAGATCATCTACTGTGAAGTAGACAGCGAATTTTTCGTATAACATAGACTAAATTGTACGATCGAACAAAGAAATCGTCTCTGATGGCCGGCTTAATATGTGAAAATTTTAAAAATTAAATAACTTACCATATAAAAATAAAATCATTTATTATGAAGCGATCGTTTGATGGAAATGTTAACTTTTTTCAGATATTCTTTATTTTACGTAAAAAATATTCGCAAGTATCGACACTGCACGTCATTCACCACGGAATTATGCCGATGAGCGTGTGGATGGGCATGAAATTTGCACCAGGTAAATTTTAATGATTACCTCGGTTTTTTGATAAAATTAATGATTAATGAAACTAATAATAGAAGCGATGAGAGTTATTCTTTTTATATTATATTCCTGCCAAATTCTCTAATAAATAGATTTTTAATTTATTCAAAAAAATTTATTTTTTTTATTTGTAATTTAATTTTCCGATTTTAATCAAAAAATAAATAAATAAATAAGAAAAAAAGTAAACGTAATAAAATCAAAATGAACAAAGAGTTTGACAAAAAATAGAAATAAATTTATATGTGAACATATATATATATGTATATATCGTGTGTGTGTGTGTGTAAATGTGTATGTAAATGTATATATATATATATATATATATATATATATATATATATATATATATATATATATATATTATATTTTTGTTGTATATGTGGACGCACAGGATGTGCTTTAGAACAAAAAGAAGAGAAATATCGCTAAATCTTATAAGAATTTTCGGCTTCCTTCACAATTTTCAATTACTCTTTCGAATATAGTGTAGCTAATTATTATTATTGTGATTAATCTTTCGTGTTTTTTTGTTTTTTTTTTAAAATTAACTCAGTATTCCATTTTACCTCGAGCCGATTAAACAAAAAAAGTAATGAATTCTAAAAATTTGGATATTTTTAACACTCTCTATCAACTGTTATTGTTTTGTCCGACTAATGTGTTTTGCTGCAACTCGAGTAGTTTTGTCCTTCCTATCATAGACGAAATTATCTCCCCTTAATTTATCCTTTATTTCTTTATAGTCATTTCCTTCGTATTACTGTATTCTCCTTTAAACCTTTGTCCAGTTTAATTTTTACCCTCATCCCGCATGCCGGTAGTTACCACTCCGTTTATCATCGTTGTTCCGAAATGAAATAAATTGATAAATCAAAAATAAATTAATAAATTTAAAAATAAATCATTTCATCTTCTGTCCGTCCTAAAACCCTCACCAAAATATATCTTTTCCCCTCGTTTACCATTGTAAAAAGTCTATTTTCCGTTTCTATACTAACCAATTTCATTCGTCGAATTTATCAGATAACATGGAAATTTTCAACACTGGCCAATTTTGAGATTTTTTTCTTGCGATGTTTCAACCTTCTCTTGAAATCAGTCTTTCCTCTTTTTCATAATTCTGCGTTTTCGCTTCTCTATCTTACAATCTTCCTTCTTGATTCCTTTTATTTTCGTCGTTCTCTTATCGTTTCCATCTGTTGCCGTTTCATTGTCTCCTTTCTTTGTATCTCTTTTCGTTTCTCCGCTTCTTCTTTTTATCTCTTTCGTATGTTAACGACACATTTTTCGTTCAGCTGTTCTCCTCTGCTCACCCAGCGTTCCGTCATTTTTATTGTCAGACTCTGTTATAGATTTTCTCTTCGGTATTATAATTAAAGGCTTCGTTACCTTTCAAACCCCGCTATTTCCAACATCATTTAAGCACTTTGTAACAGAATATTTAAACGTTTCCGCTCTACTTTGTTACCATGATGTTTCTTTCATCTTTTACATGCGACGATCTACTCTTTTACAACATATTTCTCTTCGTGTTTTTTTTTCTCATTTTTCCGCAATCTATTATCTCTAAAAATTCTTAATTTAATCTTTCTCGCTCCTTCGTAAATCCGACGATAATCAATACATCTATCACCTCTTTTAAAGTATCTCCTATCTGTTTACGGACTTTTTTTTTTTTTTTTATTTTTTTTTTATTTTATTTTTGGACTCGTCAACCAGGGACCTTTACCCAGAAACAATTAGAAAAAGAAAGAGCTAATTATATCTTGATATGATCAGTTATTGTTAGGGGGAAGGAACGAATAGTAGGAACGATGTGTGGCGAAGGAAAAGACAGGATATAAGAAACGAAATATTGAGTAGGAAGACCGAGTATCAATAAAATGGAATAGAAAGCAGAACGCTCAGCAGAAAAAAATGAACACTTAATAAACACACGATTAGTATCGCAAACACGCTCTTCATTTGAGTGGAGAGGAAACAATACGGAGAGGCAACTAACGAAAAATGAAAATGAGAGAAAGATATTAGAGTAATGCTTAAGAACGCAGACGACTCTAATGGAAACAACAACAGAACAACGCAGTGAAGGAAACAACGATAAACACGGATTGACAGGAAGACTAGGTTGAAAAAACAGATAAAAGGAACGATTGTTAGAGAAAAAGGGAACGTACATATAGGATGAAAACCTTTACAAAGCGGAAGAAAATTAGACGATGAGACTTTTTTAAAAAAGAAGCAGGAAGAGGCAGCAGTCCGAGCTAAGAAGTCCGAGCTAAGAAGTCCGTCACTTCCTTACCGAAGGTGCCCGAATGGCTAGGAACCCGCATCAAATCAATTTGAATGAAATGAAGGGAAGAAAGAACATGGGAACAAGTGAGCTCATACGGAATTGAATAAAATCACAAGAATAATCAGGTAGGAGAAAACAAATGGCCTGAAGGGCGGTCATGGAGTCAGATATAATCAATAATTTAGAGGAAAAGTGATTGGAGGAAATGAAAATAATGGAACGTAGGATAGTCATTAATTCGTTTATGAATGCGGAACAGAAAGGAGGTAAACGGAAAGATTTTGAAAAGTCGAAATCTGGGATGATAAAAGAGGCACCGACACCGCCCGACCTCTTCAAATCTGTAAACACGGTTACATGCGATAGAAATTAAGAATCGATAGTACTGTGGAATTCCTGGTTAATTAGTGGCTGCAGAAGAAATTTGGAGAGCGTAGGTATGGTAAACATATTGGGAGAATGGCAGAGTTCGGCGAAATTAAAAGAGAAATAAGGGAGATCGTCAAAGGAAATTATGTAAGGGTAAAACGAACTAAACCGAAGAGATGAGAGGTAAAATCGGGGTTTTCCTATGTGCAAAACGCCAGTTCCTATAAATGGAAAGATAGGAATGGATAAGAGTAGAGGGCGTGAGTGAAAGACGCTTAGGAAGAAAATGATAGCTCAAATAAGATCTTCGAATAGAAAGGGGCGGTGTATTAGATTGAGTAAGGACTGCTGGAACTGGAGAGGATTTAAGAGCACCAAGACGCAGACGAAGGCAAGAATTTTGGATTACATCTAATTTAGAGAGCCAGGACTTAGAGGCGCAACCATAGAGAAATGAACAGCAATCAAATTTTGAACGGACGATGGATTTATATAGAGAAATAAGGATGTAAAGATCACCACCCCATTTGTTTGGAGATAGGGCCTTCAGCAGGTTTAGCCTTTTGATTGCAGAAGAGGAAAGATGCTTGATGTGTTCAGATAACCGTCTGTCAAGGAAGATACTAAGATAATGGAAACAATTAACGCGAGAAAGGCATGTATTTGCTAGGGATCCGCGATACTTCAATTATACTTTCTATCTATTCCACACGTTCGCAACCGAGAATAGCGGTAATTACACATTCCCTTCTACCTTTCTCACTCATTCCATACATAGTATTCTACGATCCGCTTTGTGAAACTTACACCTTCGCACGCTGTACTCTGATTATTTTTACCAAATTTCAAAGGTTCACAATTCATCTCCTATCTCCCAAAACTACGCTTTGTTTGCCTATCTCGTTCTTTGAATTTTTCTTTGTACGCTCGTCCCTGGAAAAAGCGGCAGTCTCTTTTGTCTTTTACGAGCGCCCGATTAAAAACACACCTTTAACAAAGGCTCTTCCTCAAACTTATCATTGACTTTACGGTTAAAATCTCTTCACTCACCGTATCAGATATTAAAGCCATCTTCTCCCTGCAATTGCAGTACAATTCTCCTTCTCTTATAAGTGAAACCGATATTTCAAACGAAAATATTACACTACAAGTATATATCATTATTCAATAAAGAACTTTGTACGCACTAACAAAATATTTTACAAAGTTCACACAAAAGAATCTTAATTCCATGCTTAATGCGATTTTACTAAATCGGATAATTTCCACGGCACTTAAAGTGGTGCATAATTAATTAATAATAAATGATATCTTTTTATCTTTTTCCGAACGCATCACTATTGCGCTAAGAATAAGTCTGATTATCGTATCGCTTCATTGCTCTTATTCGTTCATCATGTTCTGATTATTTAATATATATACGTGTGTGTTTGCGCGCGAAATATAAAAATCCTTTTTTTATAAAATGTTAATGAATTCCTCCTTTTTCACATTGAAACAAACATTCACGGGTTTTCTGTCAGATAAAACATCTATCTCGCTCTGGATTAACAAATATGAAATTCTTACTGAATAATTTCTTATTGCTTTTCATTTTGTAATTTATGTTTTTCTGCTAATTTTCGAAATAATTTTTGTTATATTACGGACCAATATATTTTATTAAATGTGTTTGAACGACGGTTTTTTTTTTTTTGTTTATTTATTTATTTTCTTATTATTTTTTTTAAAACGACCGCGATGCCAATTGACTTAATGGCAGTATTGCTAGTATATAATAAGCTTAATGTTTAAATACAATATTTCGAAATTTGTTTCCTCATAGCGTGATTAACGTAGTTAACAATAAATTATAAATATATATTTACGTGAAATTGCATTCTACTAATGAAACGAATTTCTATGTTTTACAGGTGGTCACAGTACATTCTTTGCTCTTCTGAATACATTCGTTCATATTATTATGTACTTCTACTACATGATCTCAGCAATGGGCCCCGAATATCAAAAATACGTATGGTGGAAAAAATACCTTACTACATTCCAAATTGTTAGTATACTTTTATATTTACATAAATATATATATATATATATTATCCTTTTTGTAAATAATGAATTATTTTCAATTGAACTGACGTGTGAACTGTATTAAAGTATTTTTCACCAAAGAGCAGATATTTATATGACACTTCTTCTTTTTCTGAATTATTTTTTTAACTACGAATTTTTTGCGCAGTAGAGTATTTTAATAACCAGTCTGACTAGTGCTTGTAGAACCTAATAATGTCAGCCAGTAGCTTTTAAGGTAGAAACACACCACTCTCACATCACGTGTGCTCACGAGTCTACAAAATATCCAGAATGATATTTTAATGCTGTCCGATCGCATTTCAGTCGCGTTACGTAAATCACGTCAAATTTTTCTTTCCTGTATGATGTCATGTTCTTAAACTTCGGGACTTGAGCTTATATTTTTTTAAGTTCACTTGTGGTAGTAAAATTGACATTGTTTTGAAATAGTTCATTTTTACATTTTTACCTGAACTAATTTTTATTTAAAATGGAAAAGCGTCTGATAGAAAAAGTTACAAATTATGCCATTTTATATAATCAGAAATTAATAGATTACCGGGATGTGGCACAAACAGTTTGGCAAGAAATAAGAAATGAATTACAAATACCAGGTATTAACGCTTGCATATGGCGCAATATTTAAAAATTCATTATTTGGTTGAACATTACATTTTCTATTGTGTACAGCATTTTATTTTTATCTATTTAGCGTATATATTTGTATAAAATGACATACTTTGCAGATGAATGAATAAACCTCAAAAATGGATTATATATTGTAAATACGCTGAGTTCTTTTGGTATAATCAGTAAAAAATTATTAATATCTCTGCATCTGTTAAGTTCTTGATTAAAATCAAGTGTTTTCTTTTTTGTTATTTGAAATGTTTATTATGCATTATTTTCTGAAAGTACAATATCGAGTACTCTAATGATATGAAACTTTTTTGGAGTGTAAAATTGTAATCCTTATTATTTAATTTTTGTTGATGTTAAAAACTGCTAAAATGTAAAACTTATTGGTAAAAACTTTTATTTTTAAATATGCTTTTTTTTTTTTAGAGTGCTCAAAAACCTTTTAATGGTTATTATTTTATCTTTATATATCTAATATGAAATTTGCTTTCCTAATCGCATTGTTTTCAAAATACTTAATTAACTTTTAAAGTTAATTCATTCAACTATGACGTTTGCCACTTTAGATGTATGTTAAATGGACCGAGTAAATTGATTAATCGGTTAATAAAATGCTATACGCAATAAAAAATGTAATTTTTAATTAAATAATGAATTTTTTAGATATTATATTATATGTTAGTTAACACCTGGTATTTTTATTTCTTCTCCAATTCCTCCCAAATCGTTTGTCGTAAATTCTGATCGCGGTAATCGACCAATTTTGTGTTGTATACAATTGGATAATTCCTTACTACTTCCCTATCAAATGTTCATCCATTTGAAATACTAAAGACAATAAAATTTACTATCATAAGTCAACAATGATAAAATGTTACCTCACTCCGGAAAAATATGTAAATCTCCACAACCGGCAAAAATGTGACATCGCGGCGCTATAAAAACATAACGTGAAGTACATAATGTGACTTCAATGTGATCACATACATATCGCAACACATTACAACTCCATGTAATTGTGCTATGGAAAATCTTTTTGAGATTGAACACTGATTAATCGATAAGATAATCAGAACTGAAATTTTCCCAAAACTGGGTTTCTTCAAACTTTAAATAATTTAATATTATAATAATAGATATGTTTAATTTGTCAAACTCGAAAATTTTATATGGTCACATTTGTATTTTATGTAAATTAATCAGTTAATACGAAAATATTTTGTATGAACACAAAACAAGCTTCATGAAACATATTATCCCAAAATTAATCGGATAGTTGATAAGAAACCGGTGATAGTGAAATATAGATAAACCACTGATAACACAGTGTAGTGATATCGAAATATCGATAAAATGTGACAGCAGTGTGATCAGCATCACCTCACATATGACTTTGGTTCTTGAAAGAATTCACCAGGGCGCGTGACGTGACAGCAGTGTGTTTTTACCTTTATGTTTTTTTTAAGAAGTGAAAACATAGTTTAAGAACGGAAGCGAACACGAAATCAATAAGATGGAGTAATGAATAATTATTATAAATATAAATAACAAAAACATTTAAACAGAATAGAAAGGAAAATTAGAAACATTTTCGGGAATATCCCGCCTTCATCGACGCTGGCGTTTCGTAACTAATTCATTAAGCGATCGTTTTTAACACTGTCCGAAGACGGAGTTAATGAAACACATAAATACTTAATCATTTTTCGTTAACCAATTCGATGTAAGTGAATTAAAATTTAATTCGGTTTCAGTTGTATTTATAAATTGTAATTATTCGTTTTATGCATATCTTCCAACGAGAAGTTTGTAGGATGCAAAGAGAATACGCGATAATCTGACCTTTGAATGCTTGAAAAACTGTCCTGATTAAAACGACAAAAGTTCCTCGAATGGCAATTTTTAAAGTTTTTTTTTTTTTTTTTTTGTAATAGGGTTGGTTGTAATTTTAAAAAACGGATGGGTGAATAAAACAACTAAACCACGTCAGCAGTGGTTACAGTGTGCAAAAAATATTTCGGCAAGTGTCAAAAATCAAAAAAAGCTACTTTTGCATGTAATTTCATTATGCATGGAGTTGTTCCCAATGCCGTTCATTTTTCAAACGGCCCCGTCAATCGCGCGTGCTACAAATGTAGAATACACACACACACACATACACACACACATATATATATATATATATATATATAGTTCATATACGAAAACGAGAGAAAATATCGTTTTACAAAAAGTAGTAATATTTAACAACAATTTTTACCGGAACCGCCCAACTTATAAATGAAATTTTAACGATACCTCACGTTATTAATGAAATCTAAAAGCTACTTCCGCATTCAGGCGGCAAAAAATAATAATCGACCATAGGATTTAAAAACAATTTGTCACTCTTAACAATGAAAACTTACACGCGCCTAAAGTCAAAGAATTCTGGCCCATCATCTAAGTGGTTTCCTATTTTTTTTGACCACTTTCGGTTATTTTCGAAACATACAAATGTCCATTTATATATTTGATATTTACGTAATAATGTTTCAAAACGCTTAGAATTAAAACCAAATTTAATCTATCATCAAAATCGAATGTAGATCGTTCTATAATAGTTGCGGTGACCGAAAAAATTCAAACTCAGTTTTTGATTTTTAAAATAATATCGATACTCGCATTAGATACGTGCGCCGTCTTCCTCGTGATCGAGAAAAAGGGCGTGTGAATTCCGAAAAGAATACGTTAAATGACATCGTTAAGTGTAGATTGTTTTCAGTTCTATTTGGGTGCACTAGGTGCTGTTAGCTAACGATGGACTATTATTATCCCTGAAAACGTTTCTAAAGTAAATTATTTTAATTTATTAAAGTAAATTATTTTATGTATATATATTTATTTTTTTTTTCGCTTTGTTAATAAGAGGAATTTATTTATTGTACATTTACATTAAAAACACAATATTTGCATTTCATTGTTGGGGGGAAAACATATTGATTGCATAATATTGACGAAGGACGAAATTTGGGCAGTCCTTATAAAAACTTTTCTTGCTGCATCATATTTCTCACAGCGCCCCAGACCTTGTACCTTTTGCATCGCCATAGAAACATCTGTCACAATAGATTACTTTCTCCCTAAAAATAATCAAAATAAAACATACACACATTGATGTCCCATATTTATTCTGGAAATCTATAAAATCTTTACATATTTTTATCGGTGTAGTACCACACGGGTAAATTGCTTTCAATATTCCATTGCTTTCGTCTTTTTCCTGACTGATTTCTTTGTAACTTCTATTTTCCTGTCTTCGAACAATATCTACACGATCGATTGTTAATCAATAATGCATGATAACCAATTAATTAAATAAATATACCAAACAATCAAAATACTGTAAAAAACAAAATCCTTTATAAGTGTAGTTTCGAAATTATGTTTCCCCGAAAACAAATTGAAATCCGAAACTAGTCAGTGATTTTTAAAGTTTTTATTCTTTATTTTTGTTTATATATTATATATATATATATATTGATTATTTTTCATATTTATGTTTACTTAACTAAACAATTCATCGCCTGCGGTCGAATTAATTCTACCCTTTTTTCTGAAAACACGCGGATGCTTTCCTCAAATAGTAAACATTTTCGTAAATAAAATTAAACTGATAACGTAACAGAATGGGGAAGTGGAGTTTAAACTGAAAATCAATATAAAGAAGAGCGTAATTTGAATTGCGGAAAAAGAGACAAACACGCTACAATCAGAACAGTGATGACGTGAAGACGGTGGATTTAAAATTAAATCTTCATTTACTATAAGTTTTCTTTGTTTCTTTTCTTGATCGCATAAGCCTACATGTCCTTTGTATCGTCCACTTTTTTCAGTACAGGAAGGGAATCCCGTCAAGAAGCAACCGTCAATACAACTGAAAAATATAGTGCGGTTTAATGAAGTTATTCGAACTTCCCCGTACGTGAAATTATTATTTTACAATAATTACTCGCGCACGGGACTCTACCATTAAATAGCTTCGTTCGTAAACGGGAAATTACTGAATTCGTCTAGATAGAGGAGATAAAAAAATCGGAAAAAATCGAAATTGATATTAAGCGCGATGCAGCATTTTTTTAAAACCAAATATAAATACCTCAAAAAACGAAATTTTAAAAAATACGCATAAATAAAACAAACGCGGAAGTCATAAAAAGGGAGGGGGGCGATTAAAATTCATCGCAAACAGGATTTAAAGAATTTCTGCTCTTAAACAATTAGTACGTACGGCGTAAATACTTTAGCATTACGTACAGTTTTAATCGAATTCGCGCGTTTATTTAATTTACAGGTGCAGTTTATCGCTATTTTTGCGCATCAGTTCCAATTAATATTCAGAGATTGCGATTATCCAAAAAGTTTCACAGTTTGGATTGGCCTCCACGGTGTTTTGTTCCTCTTCTTGTTCTCCGGCTTCTATCGGGAACAATATATTGTCGCTGACAAGAAAAATAAGTCTGCACCTAGCTCCTCGTCCAGCAATCCGGTATGTAAAATGTCAGAATTACGGGTTACCTCGAAATTCCCGAAAGTGAACGGGATTTCGTTTGATCGTCGATTATTATAATTTTTGTCTGGAAAAACCCTGAGTGTGTCGTATACATAAGTTCGTAGTTAGTCGCGTGAATCGTTCACGTTGCATAACCTATACGCTGTTAGTATATCCTCCAGTTTTCACATAACTCTTATGACTGCCGGTAATTCGACAAATCTAGCGCAAATGTGTTTTATGATTCAATCACCGCTATCGCGTGATCGACACAGTTTAAATTCGTGTTTTTACTAAGAAATTTTTCATTAAATTTTTACATTTATATTTACTCTGTGGTAAACATTTCATTCACTTTGAGTTCAAACGTTTACTATATTAGAACAAAATATAACATAATACACCAGCCGAAAGACAACAAGGTGTAATTCTGTAAGGAAGGTACAGAGAATTCATTAAAGAATATTTTATCATCCTGTTTGTTAGTAACTATAGTATAAAAAATAAATGCTAAAATAACAAACTAATACGTAAGTAACAGAATTAATATAAGAATATCAAACTTGTTATCTTAGGAACGTTTTCGGGCATAACCCATCTTCAGCTAAAATATAATCGAACTAAATTAAAAACATAGTGTAACAGTGAACACAATTTAAAACTTCACTTTGAAGCTAAAATAAAATTAAATTAAAAATAAATTAAAATGAAAATAACATGAAACATAGCACACATGTGAATTGAACTACAGTCTATGTAGTTCAATTCACATGTGTGCTATGTTTCATGTTATTTTCATTTTAATTTATTTTTAATTTTATTTTATTTTAGCTTCAAAGTGAAGTTTTAAATTGTGTTCACTGTTACACTATGTTTTTAATTTAGTTCGATTATATTTTAGCTGAAGATGGGTTATGCCCGAAAACGTTCCTAAGATAACAAGTTTGATATTCTTATATTAATTCTGTTACTTACGTATTAGTTTGTTATTTTAGCATTTATTTTTTATACTAAAGGTACAGAGAGGTAATCATTTTTTCATCTATTAATTTACAAAATATAAGAGACAAAATATGCGCCTTCAACGATTTCGCTTTGCTGTAATACTATAAAGTTCCGGGCTCAGCTTAAAAAGTAGGCGGCGAGAAATTTTAAAATCTTAAAACTCTAAATCACTTAACGATAAAACAATTAATAACATTTTTGTGGATTTTCTGTTTGCTTAAACTTTTTTTTGTCAAGAAGATGTATGTATGTATGTCATATATATGAGAATTTTGTATCCTTGTAAATTCATATTATTGATAAATTTTAGATTGCATGAGTTTAATTTAATCAGTTACTATGCAGAATATATAATTTATTTAAATCAAACGTAACCAGCGTGTTTTATAGAACCAGTTTTCGAAACGAGATGTTTTCTTTTTTATTTTTACTTTAATTAAATTACATATTCTTTTAGCTGTGTTTTCGTGTCACTAATCGGTAAACAACTCTTATTATTCGAAGATAATAAAAAAGGAATTTAATTTGAAACCCCGAAAAAATATACTTCTTTATGACACATAACATCGCAGCATAAATACAGGCCAAAAATCATAAGATGCGGGAAAACTGCTAATACATCGACTTCGATATACGCTAAAAGTGTCTATGCACGTAGAGTGCAAAGAAATTATATAAATCTCGAAGATATCAATGCAAAAATTAAAAAAAAAAAAAACCTTAACATTAAGATTCGCACGATTTTTAAGATTTTTCATCTGTAATTACATCGTGAAGGAAATAACGCCCGATTTTTCTTTTTATGTTCGAATAAGTTGTTTAAAATGCTACTGCGTCATTTCTGCCATTAAAACAAATTGTAATCAACGTTTCCTAATAATTTTCCGGATTTCGATAGTTGTTAAGGAAAAAAAAAACAAAAATTATTGACATTTTTATTGCTCGGCAGTGAATTTCGGTTGTCCCTAACGTACTATTATTTTTCGATTATTGATTTTTCACCGCATTCCAACCGTTTTTTTTTTTTTTGTGTGCCACGTTATTTGTAATTGTTTTGTTTTCTAAGGATTTTCGGTAACATATTCTTGTATCGCAGTCCGCGTCCGCGACATTTTCCTTAGCACGTTGGTCGTCCTACTGCATCCGTCACGCGTAAGCCGGCTTAATTATATTCGGCATTTCTTCCCGTTTCTACTTCTTATTCAGCGTGTTTTGTAAAATGTTTGAAGCTGCTATTTCTAATATCGCTGTTTTTCGTTACTGGTCTATTTTCTTTACGTAGCACGCATTAGCGCGGTCTTGTAGATGGCAATCTAAGTCGCTACTGTTGACTATATTTCGAAACATCCACCTCGGGGTTACACACGCAACCGTCAGATCTTTTATTTCATTTTCGGTTTCATCTTCAAGCGTGTGGTGTTCATACTACTAGTTGTGCGTTGACCGGTGATTCGTATTCTATAACAATGAAAAAACCACTGTTTCAACCAATATGTTAGTAATTCAGCGCTGTTTTTTTTGTTCTTTTGTTTTTGTTAGCCTGTTTTTGCTACTGAAAATCAGTAGCGCTTTTATTTTTAACCGAATATCATTAAAAACCTACAAAAAAAGTCGTTCAGTATTTATATCGTGAGCGGTAATCCAAAGCACGACGAGGGCGATGCATTAAGCGGTAAAGCGAAACAAGAAGAAAATCAGGAATTGTAGATGGTGTTTTAACACGGCGCTGTTTATTCGTGACCTAAACCTTTCTTTGTCATATTGATTTTTCTTTAACAACCCGTCTGTCGTTCGTAAGCTGCGATTTATTACATTCGCGTGTAATCGTTACGCCGAAAGTATGGCACTGGAATTCCTTTTAATATTATCGCAGCACAATTGTTTTTTTTGATTTTTTTTTTTTTTTCTCTATTTAGAACTACTAATCAGACATAAAATTTTTGACATGTTGCAAAATAAAAACACTTTCATTTACTTCCATTAGCACATCATTCATTTGTATCGAATATGTTTTTCGATCATATTCTGCGAGCGTATTTTATGACTCGAATAACCGATTCTGATAATGAGTGAAATCGAACTTGACCCTTTAATTAATTTTAATGCACCTTGAAGAGAGAAGATAAAGTATAAAAAAAAAAAAAACGTTTCGTTTTTAACCGATGTTTTTGGACTAAATTTTGAAATCTATCAAAATTATTTATTAAAGGTTATCCTTTAACATTGATAATTTTGGCTAATATGATAATTTCGTATTTAAAAAAAAAAAAAAAACAATAAAATAAATAAAAAAAAAGATTCAAAATATTAGAAAAAACTAGAGTTGGTTATATTATATGTGGAAGTATTATGTCCATAAAAGTACTAAAATTATAAATACGCTTATTTTAGCAAAAATATGCTATGTATGTGTTCCTGTCTTGTGTATATTAATTAAAGTCTAAAAATGCAAAATGCAAAAAGTACGTAAAACTTCTAACATACAGCTCGACTGACATTACGAATAATAATAATAATAATAACAAAAATTAAGACGCATTCCCTCTCCGCGTCAAAATTTTCTAAACTAATTTTATACATCGTAGAAATGTAATCTAAATCGAACTGTTCTTTTAAGATAGGAAAAGGGATTATTAAAATTACTATCGTGTGTTCGTAATTTAAGAACTATTATCGAAGGGGGGGGGGGAGATTTTGCTCTATTATTATCTTTAGATGCTACGTTGCAAACGAATTATTCCAAAAAAAAAAATAATAATCTGTTTTTCGTACCCGATGGAATATTATTGTTTTTCTACTGCACTCGAAATTAATTAGTTTCCCTTACACCCGAAATTGTAAAAAGTAAATAATACAATTATCAGTCAATTAAATTGCGTTGTAAAAATATAACAAAAAGTTATACTAATTAATTTAAAAAAAAAAAAAACATAAAAAACTACAATTAATCTCATATGTTAGTGTGAGAAATTCTCATAGTTTAACTTTTAACAGCATTTCCGTTAACAATGCCGATTTTTCTACACCGAGCATGGTTTCAATAAAACACCAGACCACTACCCCGGTAAATCAACATTGGTCAGATACAATCGGACCACGATATTACTTAAATATCTTCTTCTTTGTTCTAAAGGCTTAGCCTTGTCGGTGCGAATTTTAACGTCCATTCTTCTCTTTCCATTACTATCTTCTTCATTTCTGAGTACTTGTTGCAACCAGCCATTTTTGCAATTCATTTTGCAAACTGCACAAAGTAGTCGACAATTGTTTTTTTGTTTTTTTCGTAACTACAAATAATAAATTGTATTTAAAAAGTTTACCTAAAAATGTACACTGTATTAAGATTATATTTTATAAACAATTTTATCATTTTGTTCCTAATGTTTTATTTTGATATAAAACATTAATGCTGTCTTGTCGGTTATATTTTAACTAACATAAATTGCATGATGTTTTTTTGAAAATTATAATATTACTCAAAAATTAATCTGATTGTGAAGTAAAGTTATATATATATATATATATATACGTAATTAGTATTTTCTCACGTAATATATATGTAATCATAAATTCCGCTTTACTGTAATAAATATTATCCTGTTGTAGATTTTGTATAGCATTATAATGGCGTAATCTCATTAATAACAGTTTCATAACTTTTCATCAAATTTATAGATGACGCCATTGCAGTTTTACTATTTAGTCAATCGTCAAACAACACATTGTGCAAGTTATTGTGATACCGTGTTTAGTGTATCCTGGTTTGAATATTAAAATTTTCACTTCGTTTTAGAATTTAATTGAAATTAAAAAAAAAAAAAAAAAAAAAAAAAAAAAACTATTTCAAAACATAATAAAATAAAAGCTTTTGTTGTTTAAAAATTTTTAAGTATTTACACAAATAATTTTAAATTGATGTTAAAAATTTTGAAATTAATTTCTTATAAAAGCTACCGTATGATTAACGAATTCATTGATATAAACGAAAAAAGCAAAATGAACGCATGTCGCTAATGTGAGAATATACTTCTTGCGAATCGTTTATAATTTCAAAAAAATTACTTTTCACACTGCTAATGTTATAATTAAATCGCGCATTTTTTTTTTTTTATTATTATTTATTTATTTATTTCTTTTTTTTTTTTTTTTGTAACCAATATGAAACGGAGGTAGAGATTAAACTAATCAGGAAGTCGTATGCATTTGCATATCACAATTCATTAACCAAATCTTTCATACAGAATTCAATATTGGACGCGAAAATATAATTAAAAGCTCAATATGAAACTATTCTTTAAAGATCGAAATATTTTACATGAAAGATTTTTTACGGCATTCTTATTCGATATTTATGTGTGTTGTGTAGTTTTTAATGATATTTTCAATGTTTACTCACTTACTTTGGTTTTAATATTTGATTTGCATTAGTTTCACACATTTTATCCAGAGCACCGAGTAACACTTTAAATAAATCATTTCGGGTGAATTGTGAGTTCACAAATGCATTCTTATAATCTCTACTTGTGCTCCCCATTGGTTACAGGGAAAAAAAAAACAATTAAATCCCGAGCAACGAGGGAGAAAATGAAGACAGAGTCCGATAATTTCGAGTATTGGGATAGAGTCGGCATCCCAAACATAAAAAGGAAAACAATTTCTTATTTACAAGTTTATTACAATTAAACGATAATAATGTATGACAAGCTTGCAAAAATTTGTCGTTAACAAAATACGTATTTTTCGAGTTACGGTCGCCGTCTATCAGATTCGAATTTTCCCTAAGTTAGTGTTTTCGTTCGTGATCGCCTCACACTAATATCGTTATCTACGCAAACTCTATTTTTAAAATATAAGATACGGCTGGGGCTACACCGGACATCACTGGGTTTTTTGTTATTTCTGGTTGTAACGAGGATTTTTTTCTCATGTGACAATAACGCTTTTCTTTATATTAGTGAAACATTAAATAAAAATACTGACTCGGAGGAATTTGTTTAAAAATTTCGAAATATAATAAACATCGAAATTAGCCTCGAACACCAACGAATCATCATCATATGTTCATGTGAGACTAGTCTCAGTGTTTATTATATAGTATGTCGTAATTTTTATATTCCTACGAGTTAGTGTTCTTGTTTTATGTTAATATTCACTTAGGACGTGATAGAATATTATATGATTGATTTTTTTTTTTTTTTTTTTTTGTGTTGTAGTCGGAAGACGATAATAAAAATAAGTCGGTCCAAAACGGAGGACTGAAATCTTCCGGCGAATCTGTCAATTACAGTAACGGACACTCGGAATCTGCTTACAATAATGTTTACTATTCGAATGGAATCAATAACGGATTTATGAGCACCGTAGAACAGTCGGCCGCCAACAAAAAATCGAAATAATTCGCGTACCAGCCTAAATATTAAATATAAATTTCTACTGTCGATACTACTTAATAAAGTATCGTCTTGAACGTTGCGCATTTCTGTCAAAGAACAAAGTTTATAACTGATATTTACAACATATATACGAATTTTTAATTATTTTTTTTTTAATTGTGAAAAATTGTATGTTTTCTGTTCTCTCTCTCTCTTTCTATCCTACTTTTTTTCTCACTCACTTCTCTCTCTCTCTCTCTCTCTCTCTGTAGTTTATTTTAAACTTCTCTGATAATGAAGAATTATAATTTTTCACACGTTTTATTTCTCTTACCGACTTTTTGACTTGTATATTTACCCCCTCCCCTCGTCTTTCCATTCATTTTATAAAGTAAAACCGTTTACGACAACGAGTAAAAAAAGTAAAATTATACTTCCTTATTTATTATTTTAATTATTGTTTTGTTTTTTTTCCCCCTGAAGAGTCTTATTTGATAATGTTATTTTACGTATATGTGTGATTTTCTTGGTGTAAGTAATAATTATGAATTTTTGGAAAATTGTAATTACTTTCATCGTATCGTAATATGATGTTCTATTTATAAAAGTATACTAATTTTTTATCGTATAATAATTACTTAAAATTATAAGAATCTAATATTTACAAAATTTCTCGAACAGTTGGTAATGGAAATGATTGAGCGATGTTTTAAAAGAAAAAGAAAAGTGATTACGGTTTATATGAATCATATGTAAAATTAATATACCGCGTAAGATCGTTAATTCATCGTCATATATATATATATATATATATATATGCTTTTTTGGAAAAAAAATAAAGTTGGAGTTTCATTATGATATCTTTAAAAATAGTTGCTTTTAAAGAATTATTATGGTTCTTGGAACGAAGTAAAACGGACAAACGAACTGAAACAAAATTGAGATATTATTGTGTGTGCATTAGATTTGTAGACGGACAGATAAACATTCCCACCGCGTTATAGAAGAGTCATTTACAATTGTATTGTAGAGATGTCCGCTGCTTCAGTTTAAAATCCGCCATTCACCTATGCAATTGTACAATTCTAACAACATTTTTTACACATTCCGATTGTTTTCGACTGAGATAATGTGTTCATGTCTATCCTTATGATTATTTCTTAACGGTTAAAAACCAACTGTTTACCTCCTCTAAATTGGTGTTTCTTTTTTTGTCCTCTAGGAGTCTAGTAGTTTTTCGAGCACTATTTCGGATGGAATTAAAACTAAAAATTTTGCAACGACTACGACGCTCAAAACCAGACTATCTTTAGCGTTCTACAATGTTCCCCTCCCGCATATTGCCCCCCGTTTATCCGTTATAACGCAGACTGAATTTTAAGCAAAATATACGAAACGCGACGATAATTTAAACTTGCCAAATCGAACTCGATGTCACTTTGCGATGACGCGTCCGGTCAGTTGTTGAGATTTTAATCTTTCCCGGTAATCCATCTGTGCCGTTTATGCTACTACGCGTTCGCTTTTAATTCAAATTCAATAGTTCCTCTGTGCACTTCACTCGAAAGTAACTAGGAAGAAATTGCAACTGCCCCGAGCAGTTTCTTTTTGGAACGGCTCTTCGTTTTTCTTGAGATCGCTCGATTGTTGAAATTTATGAGGCAAACAGGAATTATACGGTCATTCAATAATTCTACCGATTGGAGAAAGATTTTTGGCAATTTATCAGTAAAATTTCGCTCTTTTTGAGTCGCCGTTCTTTTCCATGTTTGCCATAAATTCTACTTCTAAACGCTGGACCGGAAATTCTAGTTCACATGTACGTTCCTTAAACTACTATCTCCACTCTTCTTTCATCGACATTAATCTGTATGGGCTACAATTGTAGAATTCCATTATCGGCTGTCTTCCACTGCTTAAGAAGTTAAAAAGATCACCTCATGGCTGCTGAAAGATGATTTTTGTTCATACTGAACCTTAAAGAAGGAAAAAAAGAGTGATTTGAAAATTTTCATCTTACGCCCTAGAGTAAAACGATAAACTGGTATCGGGAAAAAAACGATTTATGGAACTTACCTGACATTTCTTTTAATTTCAAAAAATTTAACTTAACAATTTTCGTTAACTTTTTCTCGACTTATTTTCATTATTTTCAATTTTTTAATTTTTTAAATTTCGTTATAATTACAAAATTTGAACTTATCTTAAGTGTATTTTATCTAATTTGCTCTCGGACGGTGAATTATCGACTGGTATTATTTTCTCGTGTGTGTATTTATTTATCTTTTACATACATACATATATATATATATTTATACATGTATATATATGTATGTATATGTGTATATATATATACGTATGTGTGTATATGTATATATGTATATTACGTACATTATATTTATTATATTGAAGGTCTGCCAAAGTGTTCGATATTTTTGTTTCTTTTTTTATACTATTTAATAAATAATACCGTTGCTATTGAGTAATAATAAGAAGTCTGCTCATTTATTACGTAGAACTGAATTAGTAAACGTGTCCTTGATGTACAAGAAACAATCTTAAAACGTTAATAATTGGTGTAAACTAATAAGAATACGGGTAGCGATGTATTTAAAATGTTGCGTACATTCCGGAAATAACACATCGTACAAAAAAAAAAAAAAAAAAAAAAACAAAAAAAAACAAAACAATCTCAAACACACTAGTCATTTATTGTTTAAAAATAAAATAAAGTTGCAACATATACTTTTTTTCTAGTTTAACACGAAAATCGGATACCCTTTAAATGAAATTACAATCTAAATCAATTCGAAAACGCTCGTATCTTCGTTATAACACAAAGTAGGCTGTAAAAGTAAAAATTTCTTTGCCCGTGTACGATCAGTGCGCGCGCATTGGTTGATTTATATTAGTTTCGAAAGATATAAAAAATTAAAAATTTCACTTAGGTTACCGTAATATGGATATTTAAATTTAATTTCGGCGATATTTGCTTATTTATGTTATATACACACCTTTTAGTTGTAACCATGACAACATAATTGTAATTACCTTTAAATGATAAAAAAAATTTTGTTTTATAACCCTACATATTTATATACTTATTTTAGTAATCTTGTTCTTCCACTTTAATCGTTAGTGACACCGTCTTTACTGATAATTAAGTAAGAACCGTTTGTGTGCACTCGTACCGGCGTTATGCCTTTTTCGAATAATCAAAATCTCTTCTTCTTCTCCATCTTCTTCTTCTTCTTCTTCTTCTTCTAATAATAATAATAATAATAATAATAATAATAATAATAATGATAAATGTGCGCGCTTCTTCTTACAGATTACTTTCCGGTTCGAATTTTATTTTTTCCTGCATTGTGATTTTATATTTAATGTGCACATTTGCGAACGAGTATCAAACGAATTATTTAATTACTGCGAATCGAGATACTTTTCTCCATCAACGATAGCTACTTGTTAAAAAGATTAATATAATGTTATATATATATATTTATATACATACATAGTGTTACCACAATAAATCGAATGCTTAATATTTTCGAACAAGTGTTTTTTTTTCTTGAACCTTTTCAATGACTGTAATACCGCGTATATAAGTAAGATTTCATTCTAATAAACTACGAAGTATAGGACATTTTTTTATAGTAAAGACCAATATTCACCCCCCCCCCTCAAAAAAAACTTATTTGAAAAAATTCTTAAATGCAAACTAATCATAATCATTGGCTGTTGTTGAGAATATGTGTGCGTATTTTATCAAATAGATTTTTTATAAAAATACGCGGACCTTATTACTACATATGCGCAAGTGTTTCAACTATTACACATCAAGCGTGCATTCTTACATTTTTTTTTTTCTTCCTTCACATTCTGCCAGTACTAATTCCCATGTGTGGGATAACGAAAAGTAAATAAGTATTACTGCTATATAAATTTTCAACACGACAGTGGACATTGAGCGTGCTTAAACACCGATGATAAAGAAAAAGGATATGCATAATGTTCGAAAGCAGTTTAAATCAAATATATATTCAATTTAAAGGAAATCCTCGGAACGGGAAAATAATAGAACGAATTTCCGCGAATATTAAAGACAAAGACAAATCGAGTATAACTGCGTAAAGTGGTCACTTTCTGGAAAATTCGGAGAATTTCGTTAACCAGGGAAATCCAAGAAGATATAGAAGTTCCCGCGTATTTTATACGGAACGTTGGAAAGTACTACTAAAAATAATGATTAAAATATGTACACTTATTCTACGTAATTAAACATTTCGTTGGATCTTCAAAAAAATAGGTGCTTAATCTGGTAACGAATTTTTTATTCATTATTTGACCAGAAATCGGAAATTTTACAGTGATTTGAGATTTTGGCATCGGGTTTAAACACTGTATATTGTGGTGTGATAAAAAAGTATTCCAAAATATTTGAAAATTATGTGCTCTATTATTTTCTTTTTCTTTTTCGCACGTGCATTGTTTTTTATAATATACGTATATCGCAGAAAAAGTTTAAATAAACCTGGGGAACACCGGGAAAAATGAAATTTATTGAAAAAGAAAAAAGTGATCCCACTGAACTTTGAGAATGATTCGTGTCCGCCACGGCTAACTGCGATTTTCTCGAATAATTTCGCGAATTACCGCGTTTAATATTACGATTTTAGAAACATTGGAACGTGTTAATTGTAAAACACATTTGAAACTAAATTTCATTTCGTAATAAAATAAAAAGAAATATTGAACTTTAATTTCTCTCGGCTATAGTCGCGAATTTATCGAGACCCGATGCTGCTGCATTAAAATTCTTTGAGAAAAAGCTAAGAGATTTATGTTTGTAGCAGAGGTGTAGAATTTTTATGAATGCCGATTGCGAATATTGATTTTCGTTTTATTATTATCAAACACACCGATTCAATATAGAAATAGGCACGGTTTTTTTGCTTTTTTTTTTCTCCGAAAATGATAATATGGGAAAGTAATGAAATTTACGATTTAAATAATATAGAAGCAACAAAACCCGATTAATATTATATACATATATAGCAATAATTCCGAAAATAAATTAAGAGTAAAAACTTATCCGTCTCCTTCTCGGCAGTCGGTTCCGGTATCCTTGCGCTTCGATGAATCGCTGACGTCGAGGTCCCTGTTCGTCGCGCCAATATTATGAACTCGCCTTTTCTATGTGATGCGCTGCCGATTAAGGGAAAACAGGATGGAAAAGGTACGTAAAAAGACGAAAGAAATAAGAAAAATAATAGAACAAATGACGAAACTACAAATATACCGCGGATAACCTGCGTCTTCTAAACGTCGGCGAGCATTAGGCTTTTTATTTTAGATGGATATATATTCGAAAAACGAAAAGAGATAAATTAAAATACATTGTTTGAAAAAGAACGCGATCACAACTTGCTTTTATTTCGAACGGCCGTACCACCTCGATTTCTAATTCAACGGTCGCAGATAACAATGGACTCTTATCGCATTCGATCTACCTGAGCCGGCTTTTAGGCCCGGATTAAGTGTATGATAGGCAGCCGGAGCTACGGAAATATTAGGGGCCCTTTTTGGAAGTGACAAAATTATCAGTTTTATAGAATAACTCTAAATTTTCTTTAATTATATTATTTGGAATTCACGAGTTAATATATAATTATTAATGTAAACAAAACTAAATATCATATAGACAATGGGTAGAATTTTCAATGTCAAAAAAAATATATATATTTATGTATATATATATATATATTTATGTGTATATATATATATATATATATTTATGTATATATATATATATATATATATATATATATATATAATGTTTAAATAATGAATTTTTCAACAAATTTTAACCAAAGATTTGCATGCCACCGGCCGTTACACAAAGACACCGACCAGAGTCGATAATTAATCGACGACATTCGAAAATTGAAATAATACTAAAAACAGAACTGTTCATTCATTTATTAGATCGTCGTCGAAAGATCGTGCCATCAATCCTGATTCGTACGAGTATCAATATTCACTTAAGATGATAAATACGCGGCAATATCTACTGGGTCTCGAAAGCTGAAATTCGGTATTCAGACAACTTACTACGTGTAATAGACGGAAAAATTATAAAATCGAAAATTTCCAATTACGAACCCTCGAAATGGGCTTAAAATAGTCGAATTTTGAAACGACTACTTAAAATACAAAATTTACAAGAAAGCCTCTATGAAACGTAGAAAGTTAAAATTCGGTATGTACACCGCGCTCTTAGCATGTAAATAATGAAAAAATTTTAAAAATTTAAAATTCATAAATATAGGTCGCCAGATGACACCAAGACCCTAAACTGTGAAATATTTCTATAAAAATTTAAATACCTAGAAAAATTTACAAGAAGTGGAAAGCTGAAATTAGGTACGATCAAAAATTGTATTTTGTAAATAACGGAAAAATTACGAATCCGTAAATAATGGTAAACTTATTGAAACCGGATAAATTCTGTACATAAACGGGTCCGTAAGTTTCAATTTTTAAGTATACTCTCAAAAATTTAATTTTGCAGCGTAGCCCCTACTAAACAAAAAATTATACAAAAAATTGCAATCTATTTTTTTCTTCTTTTTTCTTGGGCATACCAGCTAAGGACCTACACCCAGAACCAACAAGAAAGAAAAGAGCCGTCAGTTAGATTTTGATACGGTCAGATTTAGACAGTATAAAGGAACCAATGGATGAAATTATGGATGGCGAGGGGAAGGACAAAATATAAGATGCACAATAAAGAGTAGGGAGTTTGAGTTTCAGTAAACAAGAATATAGAGTACAATGTTCGACCGAAAGGAATGGACATTGTCATGAGCCTATAGTGAGTAATGTGAATAAAATATTGATTTTGTGTTTGGAATTCTGGCTTCACTATGCTGTGGGAAATGAAAAACAGATTAAATTTTATATTCCTTATTTTATTTATTATCGATCAACACAGCATAGTATTTCGTATATATAATTCTCTCGTAATGTTCGAACCGAGTAAAGTAAAGTAGCTGATTAAATGGTTCGAACGGTTGGGAAGTTGAAATATAATTCTGATGCCGTATGAACACAATTATAATAACGTAAAATTAACTAAGGCTAGACGCGGATACATTGCCCGACTAAAGCGACGTAATTTTGCCAAAAATTACACTTATGATAAGCATGATGTGTCGTTGCGACTGGTCGGGCAGTACCGACAGCTGATCGACTACCTGGGTTTTCGCGAGTCTTGCAGTCGTTCGTCAATTAATTAGTATCCGTTTTGGTTCTGAAAGAGTTACCGTTGTCGAAGCGTGTGCATGATCGGCGCACTCGCGTGAACTTTTAATTAGATTTATTTTGCTGGAAGAATTTTATACATATATTTATTAATTGTTGTTTGTCGTGGATTACTCGTATATATTATTTGTATGTTAGGTAGTATAATAAAAGTTACAAACTAGTCACCGAGAGTATATGCTATTTGATTATCTATCATATTTTATTTGTGAATACGCGAGACCCTGGGCAAATTAGATAATCGGAATGGACACGGCGGTCCGAGCCACCGTGAGATAATTTGATAATAGCTCAAAGGCTTCTTACTCTTGAGATATAAAGAGTGAGCATACGATAAATTGGTGCCCGAACAGGGACCCGATTTGTCTAGAAAAGACCCCTGATAAAAAAAAAGGATTATGAAAGAAAATTTTGATCTCCGATCAAACAGAGTGGCGCCCGATACAACCAATGCATCTCATAGTTAATTACAAAACATAGTATTAAATTTGTCACTTGGCCACTGGGAGAAGAAGTCGGTGCAGTAAGTCTATAAAAAAAAAAAAAAAAAAAAAAAAAAAATAGTTTTTCGCTGTTTTGTGTATCGATGTATTATAATTATTAATCGTTGTTTTGTCATATTTGTAAGCACTCGCATTACTAGTCAACATCAACTTTGATATTTTTATTAGTCAGAAAAAAGTATTAGCGTATATTTGTAGAAATTATCAAAAGTAGCGGAATAATCATATTACTAGATAAAAAAAAAAAAGAAAAATAAATAAATAAAATTAATAATGAGCTATAACAACATAAATATACAAAGAGGTACCGAGTTTCCGGAAATGTCGGATATCGAATTAGATGTTCCGACAACTCCCTCGCTGGGAACCCAATTGCGAGATTCCTACAAGAAGGCAGTCTATAAAAAAAGAATTAGAGGAGTCTCGCATGGAATGTATGATGAGGTTACTACTGGATCTGAAGGACTCAAGTGAGAAAAACTTGAGATCGAGTGAGCAAAATTTGAAATCAAGTGAGCAAAATTTGAAATCAAGTGAAAAATATGAGATAGCTTGATAATAGCTCAAAGGCTTCTTACTCTTGAGATATGAAGAGTGAGCATACGATAACATTCAGAAAAGATATGATTGGAGTATCTCAACAAAAACAAAATATTGTAAAAATACATCTAAATTTGTCAACTTTAAATTATACTTGTACAAAAATATTACATATTTAGCCATTTTATCGGGGGGGAAAATTTGTAATATGAAAAATTAAGTGCCAAGTTTTTTTTATGAATTATATGTTCATCATCAATTTGTATTTCCATTTTAATTATACATTTCTTAGATTCCTATTAAACTACTTTTTTTTTTTTTCTGGGCTTTAAACCCAAATTCCACTCATTGTCTGTTTCTTTCACTTATTAATCTCAATTGTCTGTTATGCTATGACCATACCAATATTCTACTTCTTCTTACAAAATCATAGATTGCATGATATGTAATCGGTATTGAAAGGATATAATTCATATTATACGGACACGGGATATTCAGTAATAATAATGCTCGACGGAGATCAGAAATTTGCGAAGTGTAATAAGAACATTCTAAGAACATGTAATCTGCATCAGCCACTTTATCTATGCCCCTTGGATGAGTACAGAACGGGGAATCAATTCACCGGATTTTATATAGAAAAGCAGGCAGCATATTTGTCCCAGAGTGTAATCTATAGATTGCTACATAGAAATTTATTGTAAAGATATTCGAGTATGACAACCGAGAATACCATGATTTGGCAGAGATATTTCTTTGAATTTTTTTATATTTGTTAGTATATGAGTTGCACCACAGAGCCTTCCGATATTCTTTATGCATTAACCTGATTATACCTAATAAATCCTCGAATGGAATATACCGTAGAATCCTACAATTACCAGCTGCGTTCTTAGCCCAATTGTCGGCAACCTCATTCCCATATATACCCACATGGGCCGGAATCCATGCAAATTGCACTGATAGGCCGTAAGCTTTCACAAAAAAGGCAGATGATTTAATTGAAGCTAATATATAATTTAATTTATAATTAAATGCCATTTTTGATAAAGACATGAAACAACTTTTCAAGTCTGATATAATCAAAATATTTTTGCCGTTAGCAGAAGTTAACATGAACGTTAAAGCTCGTGCCACCGCTATACATTCCACCATATAAATTGAAGTCCGACGAGGTAGAAGAAATTTTTTAATGACACCTAATAGCGGAATAACAAATGCCGCACCCACTACATCCTCCTTTTTTGAACCATCCGTACACACACACACACACACACACACACATATATATATATATATATATATAGATAGATAATAATTAGGCCACCTGCTTTTAAAAATATTATTAAAAATATTATTTACTGAACGGCTATTTACATAGTTATTAATTATGTCAAACTCTGATAGATGGACTTCAGCTTCTAATTCATTAAATTCAAAGCGATCCAAGAAATATTTTGCCGATGGAAAATTGATTCCTACCTGATGAAATTTGCAAAGCCGACGGAAACTAATCGTTAACATAGGGAGTCGAGTCAAAGGAAACCTCCATTGATCAGAAATTCCTTGATATTTAAGCACTAAATCATTGCCGGTTAAGGAGCAAAATTTTAGTATAAACTTATCCGATAAGAACGATCTCCTTGTTGCAAGTGGTGGAATTTTAGTTTCCAACCCCAAAGCAGCCGAGGAGGTAGGTAGTAAGGCTTCTATTATCATCCGATTACACTGGTTTTATATAATATCTAACTTCTGAAGAAGACTTCTAGATGCAGAGCCGAACAAAAAACAACCATAATTTACAGTGCTCATTAGTGTTTTATATAATAAACTCAAAGTATCGGAATCAGTTCCCCAGTTCTTATTGCACAAACACTTCATCATAGCGACCTTTTTTAGTGCTTTATCATTTATACTATTAATATGGTGATGCCATAACAGTTTTCTATCTAACCAGAACCCTAGGTATTTATGACAAGAACGAGTAGGAATGTGGACCTCTCCCATAGCAATTCTACTTTCCTCTGGCGTAGCTCTTTTATAAGAATATATTACCGTAGCACATTTCTGAGGGGAAATAATTAGGCAATGTTGTTGTAATGTCTCAATTATTTGAGACAGGTATATCCCAAGATGTTCCTTAGCTATTGCAGTGTTGGAATGTTGTGCATTGACAGCAATATCATCTGCGAATGTTAGAATGCGACAATTGGCGGAACATTGAATTTTATATATATGTGATATATATATATATATATATATATGTTAAAATTAATCGAACTAAAAATAGATCCTTGACATAACCCATTACAAATTGTTCCCTAAACTGGATGACAAAATATTACTTTTCTGTTTATATGTATATATAGGTTACGCAGGGCCAAAGCAAACTGTCTGGGGAAACCCAAAGTGTTTAAAATCTGTAGTAGTTTTGGTAACGATACTGAATCAAACGCACTTTTAATGTCTAGGAAACAGGACAACACATATTCTCCATTAATAAAGGCCGTATATACATCTGCTAACAAAGTTTCCACGCAGTCGACAGAACCCGTTTAACTTCTAAAGCCGAACACATCGTTATGAAAAATTTTCTGGTTCTCTATGTATCAAAGCAATCTCTCCTTTAAAATCCTCTCATAACACTTCCTAATACAAGAAGCTAGCATGTAACTGGACGATAGGATATAATTAAGTGTCCCGGTTTCCCTGGCTTTTTGATTGGAACTATTAAGAATTCCTTCCAATCATCCGGATAGTCATTCGAATAAAAAAAATAATTAAAACAGGATAAAAGTATCAATAAAGCGTTTTGCAGTAAATGATTTAGAATCCCGTAGAAAATTCCATCCAGACCTGGCGCAGAGTTATTATTAAAGGATACCGAGTTTTTAAGCTCTAAATATGTAATTCGTTTATTCAAGGAATTATACCTCTCTGCCTCTGGATTACTCTGTAATGTTGGCATTAGTTCTGAAATATGGGGGGCATAAGGTGAAACTATATGATTGACTAGGTTTTCGAAAGTCTTCTTATCAATAAATTCAATGGTACCTGAATTTCCTTTGTTAGAGAAAATTTTTATTTTGTTCCAGATACTGTTCAATGGGGGTATTCCTATTAAAGGATGAAACTAATTTTTTCCAACAGTTTCTTTTAGTAGTCAGTATAAATCGTCGTATAAACGCTTCCTGTTGTTTCTAAGCCAAGTAGTTAGCTATAGTTCTAAGAACTACGGAAGCGTTTAAAGAGAGCGTTTTTTTTTATTCAGGTAAACTGAACGTTGAGGAGTCCACCAATGGGAAGGCGGTCTATTTCCTAAATACTGTTTTTTGCGCCTCGATTTGGTAAAAATAATATTTTTGATTAGATCTAAAAAGGAATAATATACATTAATTGAAGGCTCGTGGCTACTCAAAGGTGTGCAAAATGTCTCCAACTGTTTAGAAAATTCACACAATTCAGCGTTCGTTAATCTTGAAATGTCAGAGTGAGTAACGTAGGATCTCCTTTCTGACCATCCTCCTGTATTATACTTATAGGTAGGTGATCACTGCCTAGTGGCACTTGACAAACCTCCCAATTTATATCTAGTAAAATATTAGATGAGACTAAAATTAGGTCCAACGCATTCGAAGAGCGTGCCAAAGATTGGATAGTTGTGTGTTCCCTATTATTAGCCAGGATAAGTCTCGTACTGCTAGTCACTTTAAGTAAGCATTGCCCCAAATTATTGTTACTTGTTTAGCCCCGGATACTGTGCTGGGCATTAAAATCCTCTGCTAGGGTAATACCTGCTTTTTCGGGAAGATTGTTTATATAATTTATTTGGGTATCAACATTTATTGCACCATTAGGAGGAATATAATAAGAAATTATGTAGCATCCCAAATTTTTTAAATGAATCTTACAACCGGCTATGTTATTATTATTTCGGTATAATAAAATTGTTAAGTCAATAATCTGAGAATATTGGGCTCACCTATTATTGATAAGAATCCTCGAACCTCTATAACCATCCTCTCTATCGTTGCGAACAACAGTAAATTTATCAAAAGAAAAATTTTCCGTAGGTAGCAACTAAGTTTCCGATAAAAGAATGATATCCACCCCTCTATTAGCCAGAAAGGTTTGCAAATTAGGCACTACGTAAGTTCCATTGTATAATTTTAAGAGAATTATTCATGACAAGCTTAAATATTCGTCACTCTGTATTACAAGGAGCATAGGAATCAAAGAAAGAATGATAAACAAACGACAAGGAAGTAAGTACTTAATCATTATCTTTCCCTTATTTTTTTCAAATCTACGATGTGATTTTTAGTTATATTTGTTTTAAATTTAACTCGAGAAATCTTTTTCCTATTAAACTCATAATTCGAGAATATATGGTAACTTATTTGTAAATTATCGACACTGACGTAAAACATATTAGCATTTTTTCCCCGGAATAATAATGAATTATATCTATTTTAAAGTTAGCTTTTATAGTTATTTATTTCTTCTTCTTCTTCGACGTGTCGTACGCAGTGTTCTGCGCGTAGACGATCATATATTATGGCTTCTTGCCGCCTGCATCAGTTGTCCTATCGATGATTTTTTGGTCCACTGTCGGACATTTCTGGTCCATGATATTCTTCTTCGACCTCTTCCTCGTTTCCCTTCTATTTTTCCTTGAATTATCAACCGTAATAGTTCATATTTTTGTCCTCGTATAATATGACCAAAATACCTAGTTTTTCTTGCTTTTATTTCTTCAATTATTCTCCTTTCCGTTCTAGCTCTCTTTAGCACCTCTTCATTAGACATTTTCTGTACCCAAGATATCTTCAAGGCTCTTCTATATAACCACATTTCGCACGCTTCGATATATTTGAGTGTTCTTACGGTATATGTCATTGCTTCGACTCCATACATTAGAATCGGATATATATAGCATTTTATGAAGTTCTGTCTTATGCGGAGACTTAGTTACCTCTACTTTGTAATGTGTCCATTACATGGAACATATAAAAATGTAGAAAAACAAAAGAAATAAATAATAATAAGAATAATTTGGAATGTGTGATGCGGGGGCGAGTGTGCGCGTGCATGGAACTGTTGTCGGTGGGACCAGCCAATCAGCATCCTGCTGGAAACAAAAAGGATCTACCTGATTCGGCCAAGTCCAGCGGTCACGATCGAGTAGGCGGTCGAAATTTTGGAAAATTGAGAAGAAGATTTTAGCGAGAAAGGCAGTGGCAGCCTTATAGAAGCAGTCTGTTTTTACCTTCGAGCAAGCGGTCTCAGTTTTTACCTTCGAGCAAGCAGTCTCGTTTTTACCTTCGGTCAAGCCAGTCAGTGGCTGTTTACCGGTTTTTAATTTTGTAGAAATACTTCCGTTTTGATTTCTCGTGGAAAAGTCGCCGTCTTGTTACTACGTACGACATAGGTTAAATTTATCGATAAATATCGAAGTGGCGCGAGTAGTGATTCTTGCTGTTCGGCAAAGTTTGGATTCGGATTTGCAACCGGTCCTCAACGAAAGTGTTCGATAAATCTTCCTCGACCGATTCCGATTTCTGCAACGCAACCGACCGCCGAATCGCCACAAATAGATCCCGATCACCGACAACAGTGATACGTATAATTTATATTCTCTTTACATATATATATTGTTGTGTATTTATAATTGCGCTATTTTCGGACTAATATTGTTTTTCAGCGGTCGACCGGCAAAGAAAGCTAGGTGTACTTTTTAATAATATATTGTTCGTTATAAAAAGCTCTGAAAGTAATCTGTCCAAAACCTCTTATTTTAAATATTCGATAAAACTAAAAAATAAAGAAAATCCACGAGGATAAAACCTCGTGGTTGGCATCCCTGACTACCAAGTTAACGTTTAGAACCGTTACAACTTATACCTGTATATTTAATTTTCTACTATTATGTCTTTCATTAACTATACTAATTTGTCCTTTTTTTTTTTTTTTCGCGTGTACTATGTAATAACTATATATGATATATAGGAAACACCTAACAATAATTTTATAATTAACTAAGATTACTGTTTCTTCCTCGTGTTGGAAGATTTAAACTGCTTCGTGGGAAGCATAGAAGAAGATGATGAACTGGAAGATGATGCAGAAGCTACTATTTTCTTCTTTCTTCATTCGTTGTATGCGAGTTAGCGGAAACCTTTATTCTCTTGTCTGGACTCTGCGAGCTTTACGGCTTTAACTTCTTTATTTTCTCTGACAGTCGTTATCTGTACCGGGCAGGAAGCACTAGTAACATACTCTGAGACCGGTTCATATGGTCTGGCTGTAGGCTTCCCTGAAGGAAAAACTAGTAATGGAAATTGTGCTCGATTGTTCCAACCATTCCTAGTTGAAGGTGAGGAATCTTTACACATATATCTCTTTTTTCCTGGGCCTGTTGACACCTGACCGTGAAATTTCTGCGTATGAAAAAGCTTTAGTGGTTTTCGAGTTTTTTATTTTTCCAATAGCTTCCGTTGTGGATAAGTTATCATACGCCTTTATTTTTTGTATCTTTGCTTGTTCTATATATAAAGGGGGCACCACCCTCTGTCAGTAGCGAGATGATTAGCCGAAAAATTAATACATTTAATATCTGAAATGTCCATCCTATCTACACCAATTAAATCACAAAAAGCTGTTGAATAATGTTCTTGACAGAATAAACAGCGTGTTTTAGACCTACACTGTATCGCCAAATGACCAAAACAGAAACAATTTTTATATTGTCTTGGAGGTCTAATACTAGACGAAACGGCAAATCGCATTTTATATATATATATATATACATTAATTACAACGTAATTCTTAGGCTACCCCCCATTCGAAAAAATGTCCCAATTTTATGTAATGAAATATGTAACGTAAAATGTAACGAAAAAATGTCTTAATTTTATATAATGAAAGTTAAATGTTAGAATAGGACTTTTGTGGTTATGTTTTTTTTTTTTTTGTGTTGATGCCAGTAAGAATTACGTTGTAAATTTTGATCATTTTATACAAAGTATAGAAGAGAAAGAAACAGAAATGAAATCAAGAGGGGTGAAGGGGCACAGCCCCTTCCGAGGCCAAAATGGCCGAGTTTATATATATACATGTACGCTGGCTAATTCTCTCCGATTAACTGTAACTATACTGTTATTGTTGGGACTAATTCCTCGTCTACACGTCTCTTAATTCTGCATGCATTACGTGTATCTGTAAATCACTGCTAATGGTATTTTGTAGTTATTCTTCTGAAACATCCAGGTCCACACCTCGAATAACACCGTACCATCGGAAAAGAAGCGAGTTTAGTGTTCGAATTGTTAGCTATATTTAAGATAAAATGATTAGCGGCCAGTGCCGAATTAAATGTAGCCTTCATTTTATTCCTTGCATTTCTTTGGAAGTACTTTAACCCTTTAAAGTTCGAAAGTAGTTCACATATTGCTATATTTGCTCCTGTAGACTGTATAATAACCACGTATGGTCCAGAATGAATTTATAGGTTATACAAATTAACATCTAATTTATTTTCGATCAAATTATGGACAATATTATTATCGCTGCTATTAGCCTCGTTGTTAATGTTACCGCTGTTATCAGTTGTACTGATATTATCGTTAGTGTTAGTATGTATATATAATTTAGTAACTGTACTTATCTCGGTAATTGTTGTTGACGCCCCCCCCACCGGGTGAAATATACTCATCTTTATCGGTCTGCGGCCGATGCTAATAATTTCACTTACAATACACTATCACCAATAACTTCTTAACATTATAAAAACTAATAACTGAATATATTTAGTTAATACGTTAATACCGAAAAAAATTTATTTAGATATTATTCTGTTTCATTAATCTTGGCGGTGTTAATTCAATCATTATTTTTATGCGGTGTGTTAACATCGCCAAGATTAATGAAACAAAATAATATCAAAATCAGTATTAACGTATTAACTAAATATATTTAGTTATTAATTTTTGTAATGTGTAAAAAGTAATAGGAATCTAAAAAATGTTTAATTAAAATAGAAATAGAAATTAATGATGAACATATAATTCATAAAAAGTTTGGCACTTAATTTTTCATATCACAATTTTTTTTTCCTGATAAAATGACTAATTGCATAATATGTTTGTACAAGTAAAATTTAAAGCTGACAAACTTGGCTGTATTTTTACAATATTTCGTTTTTGTTGAGATTAAAAAATTACCAATATAATATTCAAGCATTTATGCGGGGCCCGTATGGAAAATTTCATTACGATATCTGTTTAACCGTTTGAAGGAATCTCACACTTTTATGCATTATTACGTAACAGTGAAACAACGCCTGCAGCCTTTTACTTGTTTACCTGAGACGTCCTTTTAGAGCCCGGCCGGACATATATGCAACGAAATTTCGTCATACCTAAATAATGTGTAAATAGCTGTAGGTACGATAACGATTAGCGTGTAAAAATACAAATTAGGCGTTAAATGGAAAATCGCTAACGAACAAGAAAGACGATTACCACCCTTAAAGTCTTGTTTATCTTATACCACTAGTCAAGACGGCGTGTTAATGTTTTCATTTCCGAAATGCTTTCCATTTTTACTTCATCTTTATTCGTTTTATTATTCTTGACATTTCTCTTTTCGTTCTTGTTGCTATGAATATTACTATTAACATAATTTCATTCACGTAGTAATACGGAAGCGCCCTTTCGATACTGTTTGCGGATTGGAATCAAAACTTTCTAGATAGTATTTATTCCAATTTCTCTTTTTTTCATTGTTTTTTGCTCGTTTTCTTTTAGTAGCGGATAAATCGTTCACCTTTTACTATAAAATTACCCAATTCTAAAACACGCCCAGTCTACCTCGTGATCCTCGAGGATAATGTTTATCTTGTCTTCGCGAAAAATGAACAGAACTAACTTAGCGTAATTACGTTGCTGGTATTTGTTTTACAGACGCAATGAACTAGTTGTTTTATTTGTTTATTTTTATTATGATTATTATTTTTATCACTTTTCAAAAATGCCATCGGGAATGGAGACGACTATCAAAAATTTAATCAAACTTTATTATTTCTCCGATTTTTAAACTTAAATATATTTTTCAATCTTTAGAACGACGTATATAATCATCCGATATATAATTTGCCTTAGTTTATGTCCATATATAAGTATTAAACACGACATCTAGCAATTAACATTAAAAAAAATAATAAAATGTACCGCGACCGATACAGTAACTTTCTGACTATATATGTAAATATTTGTTAAAAAATTCTACGTGTGACGAAAAAATATTAATACTTAATCATGATGTTAGTTCTAGAAAAATAAGTAAATTACGTTTATTTAAAATTATCATAAATTACCCTAAAATTTTGTTTTTTCAAGTTAATCTATTAGAGTTATGAAATAATTCACATCAAAATGAAAAATCGATTCAAAAACTTTACATCTGAAACTAGACAACCATCGCGAAACATGGATTTAATTTTCTGAAATCGATTATTTCCAGTACCGTCGATTTTAAATAGAATTCTGTACAATCGAACGTTTTCTTACATCTATCACTCCTCGATTAAACATTTTCGTACATCAGCTGTTTTTTTGTAAATCGCGAGTTCAAAAAAACATTTCCCACTAAAACCTTTTAAATGTTTTTTTTAGAACGAACTAACCGTATTCATACAATCGTGTCCGTTTTTTTTCTTCTTTTCTTTCGTACTGTAAATATTCTAATATATCGCGCACTACACCTGAAATTTAGTTGATATAATTTTTGAACTTCACAGTAATAATTTTTAAAGTTATGTCGATAGGCAAACAAATCTCTCGTTAAAACTATCGCAGAACCACGCCAAATACCGTAAAGTACAAAGTGAAGAGAAAGAAGAAGAAAAAACTGAAAACTAACAAAAAATGATATTTAAACTTTAAAGTAAGATGTTTGAGAAGGTTTATAGAATGGAAAAAATGACGCGGACTATAAAAATATTTTTAATTTTGAAAAATTTTCCTATTTTCGATCGAGTCAAAATTCCGTTAACAATAAAAGACAATATATCTTTGTATTCATATGCGGCTTTCATTAGGCAGGCAATATCGTTTCTTTATCGTGTGCGTCACTTTTTTTACGATAATTCCCCGCGTTTACTTTTTCTGCAATTATTTGCGATCAAATTGTTTCAAAATATTAAATAAAATGAATTCTAAAAATGTAAAATTAGGAAAACCGTTTCCAACGGCTTCATTTATTCACTTTTTTTCAAAATAAGTAGATTTTAAATATTCAAGAAAAAAAATCATCATTTCTTGAAAGGATATTTGAAATTAGTGTAAAATAGCAGATTTCGGTCCAAATTTTGTTAACGACGTCAATAAAAAGTCACTAGACATACAAATAAATATTACTATCGGCATCTTTTCCAGCGAAGCTGATGATGATATAAGCAATTTTTACGTGTATCTTTTTCCACGCAGAATTAGTATAATTAACTTTTTGACAACACGCATTAGAGAGCGCAGGGAATTGACCCCAACCTTGTAAACTCGGGCCTGGATTACAGTGCTATGTGATCAAAAAATACTATTTAATGAATTAAGCAAAATTAAATTTCCCAATACACAGATTAATTCTGTAATGCGCGTGCGAAGTTCAGAACGTGTTTTAACTAGTTCAAATAAATGTTAGAAACAAAAAAGTGTATACACATTTTTATTTATTTACAGCACAATTATATAATATTTATTATTTAATATTTATACATAAATTAAAACAGGATTAATAAATTTAACCATAAATTTAAAAAAAAAACATTTTTACCGCGAAAATAAAATAATCCGATAATATTATTACACAATTCTTCTGAGTAACAGAAAAATCGATATTTATTTTGTCCAACTAACTTTCGGGATATCGAAATGTTCGGTTAGATTATCTAAATGGCGATTAAATTCTTCAACCCTTTGCTTATGCGTCATTGAAGCTTTCAGCGAAATTCGCTCCATTTGCTAAATAAAAATATTCAAAATAAACAATATTTAAAAATTTACAGTAATAATAATCTTAATAGTTATAATTAATATTAAATGTATTTTAATACATTAAAAATCTGTATCATAAATGCAGTTTAAACATAAACAATTTGTTGCGGAAATAAACAATAATAAATAATAAAAATAATAAATCGAACTTATTCGCATTAAATTTAGATGTTTCAAAAAAAACAACAAAACCTAATAAACAATATAAATTATGATCTATACATATGAGCAGTAGGTTAGGTATAGAATATAAATTAGTAACTAAAAGTATAATAGAACACATTTGAATTTATTAAATTAGAATATTCAATGGTTTGTTTAAAAAATGTGAACAAGTTTACAACAAATACAGCAGTCCACCAACCCAAAAATAAATGATAGTACTTCAGTTGAAAGTCTGATTAATCAGCTAACTTTTTTTTTTCTTTTTTTTTTTTTGAAAATGTCGGCAAGTTTTCTTACATCTAAATATTTCTACACTTCACTACTTTACATACTATAAAATCTTATCGCCGCGCAAATCATTTTATTACAAACTTGTCCTATTTTTCCTTATTTCTAACTTAACCATAACTAATATCTATTATTTATTTTATTTTATTCCATTCCTTTTTCTTCCCCTTTTTTTTCATTTTGTTTATCACTATTTCCGCACCCTCTTCTCTTATTTAATGCTTATTATTGTTCCTATATTTCCCTCTTTCTATAACTATTCCCCTTTATTTTCTTTTTTTTCCTCCCCTATTATTTCTTTAGGCATTTTATTTAACAACAGCGTTATATTTGTCTGTTTGCCCCCCCATCTTTGTTTAAGAGGGTCCTCTAGTTTCTCGGGTCGAAAAAATGATTTTTTTTTTTTCATAAATCACATTTAAAACATGTGTAGAAAATGTGTGCCAAAGGATTTTTCGATATTCGAAGCGGTTCACAAGTTACAGCCCTGGAACGGAGCAGCGCGTTCGAATATTGACTAAGACGCTGTGAAGCGTCGGTTAGTTCAGTTTT
Organism: Icerya purchasi; assembly: GCA_039619475.1. Lineage (NCBI taxonomy): Eukaryota > Metazoa > Arthropoda > Insecta > Hemiptera > Monophlebidae > Icerya > Icerya purchasi. The sequence goes on along the minus strand of CM077115.1, from coordinate 189,218,664 downwards.
GCTGTGGCAGTTGCAAAGCGTACTGTATATTTTCTCTTGCGAGTCGCAGGTACCTGATTTTTTGAAAATAATTTTTAAAATGTTAAAGAAAGGAAGTAGAGACGCCCCGGCTCGTTACGATCGACCTAAAAAGCAAAAATTCGCAGGCAACCGACACACTTTTGAACAAGACAAGTCGTTTACATCGGCGTCAGCGAAAAAACTTGTTCAAAATAAAAATTTAGAAGTGAACGTTGAACAGACTTTTATGTATTGTACTTTAAATTTCGCGAGTGTATTTTCAACTATTTTTCCGGCTGTTATTTGTAAAGAGTGCAAAAGTACAGTGACTTTCCATCAACATGATGTACGAGGATTGGGCTTTACAATTTCAAAAAATCTAATAAAGGCATTGGTGGAAAAGGTGTAGGAAAACTCGCTGATAAATTGATTGGTGAGATGACAAAGTATTATGGATTAACTATTCGAAGACATCCAGATTCTATTGAGGAAATGAGGAAGGAAATTTGGGCAACATTCTATCACAAGATTTCCACAGCATCAAAATTGCCCTGCAGGCGAATCTAGTTGGTGCAAATGGCGCAGAGCTGAGTTTCTCGAAGAGGCTGAGCAATTCAAGCACGATAAACCGCCTCTTTCTGAAGCAGTTCAAAAGGTTATAAAGCCAATTTATGAGGATTTATCCAGAGAAGAATTGTTAAGCAGATGCCTGGGAGCGGAAACTCAAAATAATAATGAGTCGCTCAATTCGTTAATCTGGACTTTTGCTCCAAAACACCTCCATTCTGAGGAAAAAGTCGTTGAAATCACCACATTTCTCGCTGTCATGATCTTCAACGAAGGATTCGAATTTATCCTGAAGACCTTGGAAACCTTGGGAGTGAAAATCGGCCCACAAGCTAAAGGATACGTTCAACAGCGTGATAGCTCTCGGGTCGACCGTTCAGAAAGGCGCACGAGTGATGTTGTAAAACAGATCCGAATCGCGAAAAGGGAAGACGGAGCAGCTCTGTGTGACTTCCAAGAAGAAGAGGAAGGCCTACTGTATGGTCCAGGTATAGCAGATTGACGGTGAGATGAAATTTTTATTATAAATCACATGCGCGAACTTTAAAACGCGTTTTTCTCGGAACACTATTTTTCAAAACGGTGACCACGATATTTCAGAAACTACTGCACCGATCTTGTACAAATTTATACAGCATCTTTAATATGTTATAAGCCAGCGATTGAACCAGGGTTATCATGATTACTTCGATAGTTTTTTTTCTACGAGCGAAAAACTTAAGAAAAAATGAGTCAAAAATAGAATTTAATTTTCAAACGTGTATAAAAAAATTAATTTTTGTAATTTAGAATTCATTCTGGTTCAATCGCTAGTCTTAAATATGAAGATTAAAATGCCGTTTGGTTTTTTGATTTCGGATAAGTAGAACAGCCGCAATCCTGGTCACCATCAAGCACCTCCTTTACTTGATGTCTTCCTGTCAGCCACTATAACTTTGATTCTATTATATATTTTGTCTTCAAAAAATTTGTAAAGCTCATTTAAATGTTATTAAAGATTATGTAAAAACAATAAGATTTATTATTTCGATGGTTTGCCCGTAAATTTTTTTGAAAAATACGTAAAAAAACAGCCGAGAAACTAGAGGACCCCCTTAAGCTGACGGGAGTTTGTACAAATAGTTTTCCCTCAGCATTCTGTTCTTCTTCTTTCCTCCAATTCTGTTTCCTTATTTGTCATTATGTATTCCCATATCTTTATGAATAAATACGTTCCTCTAACGCTCAGTACGTCTTCGTTCTGTATTATTTCACTTTCGTTCTCGTATTCTATAAAGTGTACAATGCTGGTAATGTTGCCATTCCGTATGACCATCCCACCTTAATCCAACTTTGCCTCTATTTAATACAGCGACTAATTCGTATGGATTAAAGCCCCCGCGAGGTTGTTAAACGATAGTTCATTTTTCAGCTTCACGTAGTCCAAATTATTCCATATTTCTTGAATATTAAGGAAAATTAACATTTCCGAAGCGTTCATTCAATTCCAATAAATCATACAAGTGTACTTGTAGTAACCTCCGATTCTTTTAGCCTCCTTTTTCCAACCAATTCTTCGTTCTCTGCCGATATCGATCTCGTAAGTTTTTAAAAGTGGGATTATTTCTGCATCTTTGGACTTCAGAATGGATTTCTTCAAAACATTAGTTAGCCGAAAAAATATTTTGTGAAAAATTTCTATTAAAAATGAAGTTTTAAATTCAAACAAAAATTTCACAATGAATTCGCTATTCTACCGTTCGAAATTTGCAACCGTAAAAAAAAAAAATCACGTAGCAAACTACTCACGCTAGCCGTTAGTTGCATGTTTCAATCTAAAAAAGAAATTCCATAGAGTTGGTGCATTTCTTAACATCTTTTCCCTGGTTAATTGATTAAGAATGTGTGTTACTATTAAAAAAAAAACACACAACTTAAACGTGCACATCTTACGAACTGAGTAAAAATATTGTACAATTCACAAAACAAAAACAAAAATTGTTCATTTCATGAATTCTGCAATTTCAGCATCCGTGCGTACCACTGATCCTAAGTAATGCGCATTGAATATTTTAAAATACTAATTAAAAATAAGTAAAATTTAGTAAAAAAAAAAAACAATTTTTAATTAATATAAAAAAACGTATTAAATAACTCTGGTAAACTTTTAGTATAATAAGCAGATATATTTTAGTTAAATTTTAATAATTCTATTAAAGCTGTTGTTGATTATAATCAAATTTTCTTCAATAATCATAATTCAGATGTTTAGCCTAAATGTCGAATGTCGGTGAGTTAGCTAATGCTTAAATTAAATTAGATGTAACATTTTCAAAAACTAAAATGAAACATATATGTAACGTTAAAAATTAGAAAGTAAAAAAAAAAAAAAAGGAGAATAGAATGAAAACAATTTATTAAAAAAATAAAAAAACTGAAACAGGAAAAAACTCCTAAAAACCAATAAACTGGAAGTGTGTAACTGCTAATTTCAGTATATAAAAGTATTTTCAGTGAATGATGAAATGTCTCTTTCCAAAACTTATTAGAAACTTATCGATGACTTCTGTCGCCCAAAAAGTATTTTATAGGTCAAAATATACCGACGAAACCCTAGATGACACACCGTGCAGAAGTAAAAATACAGGATTACTTAACGAATTCACGCAACGAACTGTACGATTTTTTGAAGCAACTGTAATTTATAAATTTAATAAAACAGATCTTAATTTTAAAAAGTTGAATTTAAAATACTTACTAATTTTTCTTGCTGATTTAAAAATGCTATTTCCGCCTTCGTTAAACCAACATTTGAAGAACGTTTTACTTCCGACACATCTACTGATTTATTCACCTGATCTAATAATTTTTCTTTGTTTTTTGATTTTTTCTTTTTCCTACAAGAATAAATATTACACTTATAATTTAATAACAAAACTTAAACCAAAAATGAAAGAACGGATATATCCTCAAATTTTGAACAAAGAAAAAAAAAAAGTATAATTTTTCAACTTTACAATTTGTGTCGACAAACATTAAATACCTGACCAATTACAATAATTTCATTATTTCAACAGTACCTGAAGTGTTTGCAAACATTTTCAAATTACACAACATTTTAACTTTCTAATTTACATTACCCAATTAAATTTAGAAAATATACTGATTAGTTCACACTTTGTATATATAAATACATACTTCCTACCAAATCTTAAAATATAAAAAAACATACTTTTTGAAAACATCGCTATTCACTTTCAGCTTTAAAGGGCCACCGGCGCATTTTTCATAAACAGACATTACTTCCAACTAATTACTTTAAAACAGTCACTAAATCAAAACAACTTCATAACAGATACAAACTAAAACAAATGACGCAAAAAAAATAAGTGTAATAATCATTACAAGTCAATGATAAAAATAAAATTGTCGCACATAATTTGTATGTTTTTTTATGTTATTATATTATTCCAAATTATCATAATCCTTAATTTAATACAAAAATAAACATTTTTAAAAACTAATAAAGTTTTAATTTTGAAAAATTATTTAAAGAAAAGTGTAATAAAATAATGTCAATAAAATCTTGCTTACTTACACTTTTTTCCAATTTATTCTTTTAATGCTACTGTCATTATGTTCTTCTGTTTTTTTTTTCAAGTATAGTGAAATTTGTGAAATTGATTAATTTTTCAAATCGCACTTTGCTATAACTTGCAATTTGGTATTTTATTGCAATGGCATTCATTTATTAATTGAAGGTTGAAGATGACAATTTTAAAAAATTATTTAAGTCTAAATTTATTCATCAGTTATTTCGTTTTTGTTTCGATAATGGTAACATTTTTTTTATATGATTATTTAACAAAAAAAAAGAAACCCCGCAGTAACATAATTGTAGTTGTCAGCAGGGCTTGAAAGCCAGCCGAAAGCCAAAAGCTAAAAGCTGAAAGCCAATTATTTTTGAATGTCATAAGCTTAATCCAAAAGCCATATTTAAATTTCCATAAGCTAAAAGCCTAAAGCTTAAGCTATATTCAAAATTTAAACAGTCGAAAGCCGAAAGCTTAAGCTGTATTGCAAAAAAAGCTAAATTAAGCTTTATATTCGGCTTAAGCTTTTTTTTTTAAATTTCTTGATTTTGCATTTTTGACATAATTATTTGCGTAAGAAATTGTGTTTAAAAACTTTTATGATTGTGCATAAAGAAAAAAGTTGAAGTTTCAATAGTAATGCTAAATAGTTTGATGCATGGTAATTAGTAAATGATTTTAATTATCTTGTATTAAAATTCATTTCGTAAGCCGAAAGCTGAAAGCTTAAGCCGTATTTTAAATTTAAACAGCCAAAAGCCAAAAGCCTAAGCCATATTTCAAATTTAAACAGCCAAAAGCCAAAAGCCTAAGCCATATTTCAAATTCAAACAGCCAAAAACCGAAAGCTTAAGCTGCATTCTTCAAGGACATAAGCCGTATTAAGTTTAAGCTGTATTATTATTCAGCTTTCAAGCCCTGGTTGTCAGTAAATTATCAACGTATTTAGTTACCAACATATTTTCATCTCTGTTGCGTTGAGGTGATAACAGATTGATGCCGAGACAACTAATGCGCGATAACCTGTAACTTTAATGAACAAAAACGTCAAATCCGGATTTTCAAGAATAGATTTGTAACATGTCTTAAGCTAAAAAACGGAGTTAAATATTTCAGTAAATATTTCAATCTTTAGCTTGCATGATACTTTCATGTTGTACAGAAACTCGAAAATAGAAAGTCAACGTGAAATTTAAAGAGCAAAAAAAAATATCTTAATACGATTTTAAAAATATTCAATAACGCGAATAAAAGTAATTTGTTTTGCAGACCTAAAATCCAAAATAAAAATTATTATCCGATAAATTATGTCGCCACTAGCGATGACTTAAATTTCTCGTTTATTGAAACAGTTTACATTAAGTAAAATTGGAAGTTCCTACATAAATTAAGTTTCAGATAAATAAAATATGTATATTTCTATATAGTCAATAACAGTGGCGGTTCCACGGTTTGAAGGAGAAATACCCCCCGAGAATCAAAACTAGCATGAAATAATTTATTACAACAGAGAAACTTAATTTATACTGCAAAAACTTCGTATAAATGTAACCTATGGATTTAATTATAACTAATATTCAATGCTGTTAGTACATATAAAACTATTAATGTTACGTTTTTATTCTACTTTAACCCAACTGTCATCGATCTTTTGGCTTTTTTATTTATTTTTAATTTTTATTTCGTAATGAAAATGAAAATAGTTTAGTGAGAAATGTATGTATTTTTTTTACTTGTTCTCAAACATAGAATTTGGATTGGATTACTAACAAAAATAAAAAAGAAGTAAAGTCTAATAAAAATATAATCTTATTTTTTCCAGTAATTTACTATTCAACTTCTAAACTACCATTTTAGCTCCAATTTTATAAATTTTTTTATTTTTCACCAAAAAAAATAAAATAAAATTGAAATAAAATTGTAATAATTGGGTATTTTTAAAGCATTTATAAATTTCTAAAGAGGTCGCTATTCGATTTTCTTTATGAAACTAGGTATTTCTCAAATCTACTGTCTACGGTATAAGACATTACGTAATTATATAATTTCCCCCCAAAAATGTCTCTCTGAATCTGCCGCTAGTTAATGAAGAAGATCGAAAAAGAAAAAATGATGCTACAATATTGCTTTCGGTATCTAGGCTGTATTAAAAGGGCTCGATGGAATTAAATATCGCAATAATTAAACTGTTTACTTTCAATAGTTTTGATTAGATTCTTGTAGCCGTGTCTAACTCTATATTAGTAAGTCGTAATGGATTCCGAGAATTTAAATGTTGAAAAGTAGCTCCTACGAGGACTGTAGCATTCGTTCAACAAGCCGGCGTTTATAGGACAGGCTCTCTGGCAGCAGCGCACCTAATGGCTATTAGAAAAACTACATTTCACTCACTTATACGCGCCTTTACGTTTTTTATTACTATTATCAACAGTACCACTTATGCATTACGACATCACTTTATCCTGGCTTCTTAAAACGTACTCTACATACTTATTATTTTGTATTATCAATTTGTAGATTTACGCTCCGGGGATAAATGTAATATGTATTACTTTGGTTTCTTATTAATCCGATTTTTCGCCTAGATGGTAATATTATATTATTAACATTACATTCTAGTAATCTATAATAGAAATAGTACATCCTAGGGGACATTTCGTTGTTTTCTTTCCATACATAATTGATCCAGAATCATTTTGCTTCCAGTAGGGAAGTACAAGTTTCAAACACCTTTTTTCTGCATTTTCCTCATTTTATGTATTTCCATTTTCTTAGCCAAACTCGTATTTGAATTCCATATAAAATTCTAGACATAATTATCGTATCATAGTATAAATGTGCGACATGTTAGAACCTGTTTTATTTCATATAAAGCTGGAATTGACGGCCTTATTTTCGAATTTAAAGTTTGAATGTGTTTTTTCCAGTTCAAGAATTTATCGATGTACATATATACCTAGATATTTAAAATTTTCTACGTTCTCAAGCGGTGAACAACAACAAAAATGAGTATTGTTACTTATATGAAGTTCGTGTATGCAATCATTATTATGGAGGGTAATTCGCGGACCGTGTATTATATGTTAAGTACTGTTCCGAATGTACAGTAATTTAAATTTATTTATATTTATACACAATCAACCAATCATGTGCCCATTTACTAAAATTATCTATATCCTCTGGTAATAATCTTTCCGCCATCTTTAAATTTGTATGCTCCATTAATAAGGCACTATTATCGGCAAACACATATACCTTTGCATTTTTAATATGCTTATGTAACGAGTTAGTGTAAATTTAGAAGAGAATAGGGGCCAATATGATGACCTGACCTACTCCGTACTGAATAGTTTTTTCATTACTTTTATTCCCTGCGATTTTTGTTAAACTTTTCCTACTTTTTATGTAATTTTTAAACCGCTATAGTTGATTATTTATAATGCCAAAATTTTCTAAGTCCTTAATCAGTAATTCATGGTCAACTAATTCAAATGCTTTAGATAGGTTAATAAATGTAATTAGAAATTGGTTTCCCATCGACGGTCCCATATTTATCTTATTTATAATCGTTCTCAATAAATTTATAGTGGATCTCTTTTCTCTAAAACAGTGTTGATTTTTATAGAGTAGGTTTTTTTCCACATAATTTCTTAAATGTTTATCAATGTAGTGTTCTAAAATTTTAGCTATTACAGATGTTATTGTTATTAGACGGTAGTTTTCAAATTGATTTTGCACTCCCTTTTTATATATCAGTCTAACAATACCTCCTGTAAGTCCATTAGGAATGTTAGTTTCCTTTATAGAATAGTTGACCATGTACGTCAAAATAGGAATAAATGTATTTGGGTTTTGTTTAATATCTTTAACCCTAATTTCGTCCTATCTAGGTGCCTTATGCATTTTTAGATTATTAATTATTGATTCTATTTGGGATTTATTTGCAGGTGAAATGAAAAAAGAAGACAAAATAAAATTATCGGAGTTAGTATTCAGTAACTGAGTGTGGCATTTGTGTTTATGTTGTTCAACTGAGATTATAAGGTATTCACTAAATTCTTCAGCTACTATTGTAGTATTTTCGAAATGTTTTATAATGAAATCATCAGTTGTTGTTTTGTTTATTTTTATTAATAATATTAAATTACATTACAAAAAACATAATTTTGTTATTCTAGGATTTTAAATAAGACCGGGTCTCAGGTAGTCCGCTTGATATACCGGGTCTTACAACGATCTGAGCGGCAATATGTATATATATTTTTTTGGAAAACAGTTGTTAATTTCTTTTCACCATTTAAAATTAGAATTTAAAAAAAACTTCCTTATTCAATATCTTCGATATATGTTTTATTCACATGAAATTTCACGTTATAATCACCATTTATTTGAGCTGTGGGGTGATTTTTGGTTTTTTCAAGACCGAGGGGAGGGAGGACTTCTCTTGCCCTTAAAATTTATAGGATCTAAAATAAACTTCTGTATATTTTTAGGAATCCATATAAAGGATCTTCACGTGAAATTACAATTGAATGAACTTATTTGTACTGAAAATATAATACTTTATGTTTTTTTTGGAAAAGTATTTAACCCCATCACCATTTGATATTTTCGGCGTATAATTAATGTTCATACTGAATTTCAACTATCTGGTATAAATGGTTTCAACTGTAGCGTAATTATTGGATTCTTAATAAATAATTTTTAACTTTCATTCCTTTTTTAACCGCCACCAGAAAATTCGAATATTTTTATGCATTTTTTCATGGTGCAAATCAGCCCCCCCCCCACATGAGAACTAACATAGTTATTGTGAATACACAAAAATCTGAAAAAAATCAAAAATTTAAAATAAATATTGATGATTTGTTAGGCTGTTTTTACCTTAAAAAAAAAAAAGAAAAAATATGCTCCATATTTTTAGGTACTTCATTAATATTTTATGCAAATTTTTTTATTACGAGTATAATCAATAACATGTGTAATTTTTATTAATGTTTATACGGTAATTTATTTATGTAAACTATTAATATATAAATCAAAATGATGGAAATGATTAATAGTATGAATATTAGTGAAAAATGTATTATTTATAAAATGTGAAAAAAATTTTCACCCCCCGCCTCCTTTTTCAAAATTCTGGGAACGAGCCTGGTGGCGAGTGGGAAAGAAGCCGCGGATGTGGACAAGGCGCTGAAATATAAGTTGTTTTTATTTTACTAGGCTCAGCTTTAGTATTATGTATTGATAATATTATTTTATTGTGAGTTAGTTGTTATTCACGTACAGTGTAAATTCTTTGTGTGTATATTTTATAGTATTTCGACTCCTTTTTGTACATTATTATAAATTTGTCCAGTGTATTTTGTAGAAATTTCTTTGTTTTTTTTTTCTTAATTTTGTTTTTTCCTATTTTTCTTTTTCTAATACACGTTCTTCATTATTGTATTTTCTGTTGTTCTTAGGGGCGGGATTCCATAACCATGAATTTTATGACCACGCAAACCGCTAGAAATATATTTTCCACCAAGAAACATGTCGAGAAAATGATATTTTACTACTATCAATGTTTAATCAATTTTCAGTTTTTTTGACCTTTGGTACCCATCTTTAAATTACTCTGTTCATGATCTGTGATCAACGACATCAGAAAGAGGAAGGTTTGAAGGTATAGAAACTATCAAGATTTGAAAATTGTTTTTTTTAGTTACTAGGTGACTTTCCTTGTACACGGGCACATATATATAAATTGTTTTAACGCAAAACAAATTTTGATTTTTACAAGTTTTGTAATTCAAAAGCACGCAGTGAAATACATTATTTTAAAAACGAAACATTTTATCTACAATTTACAAAAAGAATTTGCTAATCTATATGTTATAAGTGAGCAAAAAAAGATTTAACAAAAAAAGAAAAAAAGAAATATTTAATCAATTTATTGACGTTCAAAATTTGAAAATAATATTAAATCGATAATATATAATTTATTATTTAACCGTACAATAAAGCTTATTTATAACATAAATGAAACTAAATATCGTAATGCAATCCATGTAAACACTTTCTGAATACCACTTGAATATTTACAAAGCAGAAGCCCCGGAAATAATTTCAATTAATTCTCTGGTAATGACAGCTTGCCGAGTTCGATTGAATGTTAATGTCAATTTGTCGATCATTTCACCTGAAACCAGACATGCGTTCATTATTTCTAAGTGGTATTTGAAAAATAAAAATCTGATATACCGAAGTCACAGTGGTAAAAAAGTTTTGTATGTTGCATTTCAATAATTTTTAGAAAAACCATGAAAGCCGCCAAAGTAGTACAAGTTCATAGTATCGAAAGAATATGCAAAATTTTTCCACTCTTTTAATTACAAAAAGTTATTACGTGGAAATAAAGAATATAAATATATAAAAATGTTTATAATTGGTACAACTCAATGCAAATTTTATCTTAATCCATTAATAATATTACACAAGGAATACAACATAAAGCAATTCACATTTATATGAAAATAGTATAGGAACAAAAATACCCCTACTATAAAAAAACAAACAACAAAAAAAAAAAACGTATTTTAATACTATGCTTATTACAGAGTAATAAATAAAATAAACGGCTACTATGTTGTTATACGGAACACATTATGTACATTAGTTAAAGAAAAAAACATTTTTTCAAAATTGTAACACACAACGCATACTCAGCTGACTAATCTGGTCTAATAAATTATTAACTAAAACCTATCGAAATTGAGGAAGTAATAATAAATAAAAAGATGATTTATCACTTTTTACTTACATTATAAACGAAAACTATATTAAGATTTAAAAATAAATAAATATGCAATAAGGAAACATGTGTTTAAATAGCAGCGGGACATTACTACCCAGTTTTATGATCATAATTGCGGAAAACAGTGCTTACACTTTCATGGAAATGGGAAGAAGGAATCACCTCCGACACTACGATCATGTTTAAATTAACAAAGCCCGCAATACCCAACCAGAAACAAGGAAAAATCACTATTCAAAAATATTAATATATCATCTTCAGCTGCAAAGCTTATTTTGATAATGTGTAAGAAAAATTATCGATAATGAAGTTCTTATAATCTTCCTATTCACACCTAATTCTATTAATCACTTGTAATTGAACTTGGCGATAGTATCTATTACTTTTATATAGGTAATTGGAAATCGTAAGAAATAAACAATTATCGTCTCCTAACATAGGAATAATACGTTCTATAGGTAATATTTAAACGAATTGTAGTATTGGGATCAAGCAAATTTTTAAAAATAACGCAAAACATAATTTGCCGAAATGGTAATTTGTAACGATTAAAAATGAGCGTTAAAGAATTTATTTTCGCATTAGCCCGTAAATTGTAAAATAATTTATTCTTATTAATTTTGTTAGTCTATTTTTATCGATTGTTTTAAGTTCTTTCATTTTTTATAGAATTTTCATTTTTGTTTTTACTTTGCATCTTTGAATATTAATGACAATTTATAGACTCAAAAAATAAAAAAAACATCTAAATTGATCAAAATAAAGACAATGGGCAGTTACCCAGAGAAAACGAATTGTATTTTAATGATATCAGTTTATTTATTAACCTCTAAATATCGACAACACATATATACGGATGATGAATTTCTATTTAAAAAAAAAAAAAAAATCGACATAATAGACTGCTGGCCGATTGTCTAAAAAAAAAGAAAAACACCTCAGTTTTACACATAAACGCCATCCCCCTATATAATAAATGTAAACGTTTTTCTGATCAACAATTTTTAATATGTCATTCGCGTTGGTTGTTGTCACGTTTTTTTTTTCTTATCTTCTTAAATAAAATTATATACTACTAGTTTGCTAATTTGTGTATTTATTGTATGCTTATTTATTTATTAAGAAACTATCGTCAACTTTTTACAGTATTTCTGTGTTTGTAAACGATGGGGTTAAATATCCGATGAATCCCTCCCTTCCCCCTAATTCTCTAATAATAAAATGATGAGCACAATAACAAACATTAAATTAATATTTCCGAATTTTCGAAATTTCCTATCTTACGCTAGAAAACCGGAAAAATAAATATTAATAAAGATTTAGGTACAGTATTGGAACCGAAAGGAAACTTAAATAATTCATTTTCAATTGGATAAAATATTAAAATTTTTAATAACATCCTTTTTCCATCCCAGTTGAAGATAAATTTATTCTTCTTCAGTTTTCAAACATATACAACTTAATTTATCTTTAAACATATAAAATTTCCACAGTGGACATAAGCAGAAAAACAATTTACGGTAGACACCATGTTTAAAAAGTTTTAAGATTAAATTTTTTAAACATGGTGTCTACCGTAAATTGCTTTTTAATTAAATTTATTTTTATTAACGTTTTTTTTTTTTTTTCCTGTTTTTGAATACTGAAGATGACTTTTCCCCGAGATGTTTCTAGAATATTTTATTTAATATTTAGCAAAGGGGATGCACGGATACACTATATTAAATTATAATTCAATGAAGTTATCTTTTGCAATTTTTGAAATTTTTATCTTCTAAAAAAAGCTATTTGAAATTAAAAGATTTTCGAGTCGTACACAAAATAAATTGCATCTCCACATGTAAAAAATTTTCATTTTTTCAATTACATTATCAATTGTATGACCACTGATTGTTGTCACTCAGCAGAATCAACTTTTGTAACAGAAAATTTGTTTTTACCACCAAGTATACTGAAAATCTAATATAGCTCTTTTAAAAATTAAATTGTTTTCACTTGTATTATTTTTTTCTATTTAAGATAAAGTATATGAATGTATATAGTTGAACCATGAACCGGTTATAAACATTAGGACAAATAATTTGTTGTTGAATAGAATATAATAATGCTGGTTTTATTATATCGTGAAATTAAAAAAATGATTAAAACATAAAAAGTGAAAAATGAAACATTCAATAATCTGCATCGTTACAATCATATTTTTAATTTCTTTTAATGACCTATTCAATTAAGAATATTTTGATTGTTCTACACAAAAAGGACTAACACCATTCAATAATAATTCGAGAACAAAAAAAGATTAATAAAACTCATAAAAAATAAACTATCATTTGAGGTGTGATTGTGAGCTCAAGACTGCGTTCTAAAATGAACCGAAAACTAAATTTAACCCTCCAAATTGACATCATCTAGTTAGTCATATTAATTAATTATCAACATTAGATATGTTTTTACAAAAGTTTAACTTTTAAAAAATAATAGATATTCGGATCTTATTTTGGCTTAGTGTAAAAACTACAATAAACTTATTACCGGCATTTTTACTAGCATTATCCATAGCCGTCATACGCGATGACTGTTCACTGCAAGCTCCTTCTTTCATCGTGTAATATAAAAATGATGCCAAAGAGAATTCTAAATAACTCTGCAACACATCTTCGTCCACGGAATCATATAAACTTATCTTTTCTGAGGATGCAACGAGCGATTTATCATAAACCGGCAAATCGGTTGTAACGTACGAAACAACGGATCTAATTTACAAAAAACAAAAACTTGCTTATTTAGTAATATCAATTTTAAAATACAATATAATCCAGTTACAGTATACTTGACAGCATTTTTGTTTAATGGCTGATCTTTTCAAACAGGAATACGTACGGAAAACGTGAGAAAAAAAAAATATTTTTTTCCCTCTTAGTAGGTTTTAGAAAGTATACATGATTGTCCTCTATGTTTCTTAATGCTAATAGTCTGTTTTAAAGTCATAAACATTTTCATATACTTTACAATACAAAATTTATAAAATGATACAGTAAAACTATTAACATATAGTAAGAGACAATCTTCGGTTTTAATTCTTTATTACCGCAGTATAACCAAATAAAAAAATCGACTGAATAATATTGAATTACATCGCTGTAAATTCAAAATGTAGCTAATATTTTTGAGAAGCAGGAATCAATCGAATTAAAATAAATTTAATTAATATTTTTCCCTTTTCATATTAAAATAAAATGTTGAAAATATTTTAATATCAATCATAAAAGATCAAATTCATAGAATATTTTTAATTTTGTACTGGTAAACAAAAAAATTATTAAAACGATTTAGTTTACTTAAAATAAAAGTTATAGGTTAAAATAAACACACTGAATTTAACAATTAAAATAGTATAGCATTTTTGGCTTTATCGGACCTTAAAATTGTAAAAAAAAAACGTTGGTTTTAGGGAACTACTATTTTTTTTCTATTGTTAAAATTTAATTTATTCATATTTTCTGTGATAACTGCCCACGTGCAGTTTTTACAAATTTTTAATTTCGAAATTACAAAAGGGCAAAATAAATTAAAGCGGTGTTTACGTAGGTTTTAAATAGCGCAATGCTTCAGTTCGTAAAACTTACAAATACCGGTGTATAAAAATACATATTTAATTATCAATAATACGAGATTACATACTTAAATCGATTATAAACAATTTTGCCGGAAACAAAATCATATTTTGATATTTCACGTGCTACTTTCGCAGCATCTAGAAATGTTGGCGGCTTCCTTCCAACTTCATTAGCGACAAACAATATATTATCACTGAACGTCCTAAAATTTATATAGTACTTCTTAAATTATGTTAATACATAAATTTCATTATTCATTTTAAGAGGTCCGAAAATAACATCTTTAATGATGGAAATTCGCAATTAATTGTTTAATTGGAGTTTGTCAACTTTTTTACAGTGTTACAAAAACATCTTTTATCGGTACGGAAATGAATGAAAATATACCTTTGCAATATTGAACGAGATTTATCACCGATGCAAATTATCTTCGTATTCGTTGAATCTTGATTTAATTCATTACGGATTTGACGGGCAACAGACGTATGTACTGCGCCGCATAATCCTCTGTCAGAAGTAACCGCTATAATTAACTTCTGGGGAATTTCTTCGGGCGGAGTTATTTCTAATTTTTCGTAAAATTGCTATGGAAAATAAATAATTAAGACAATCATTACTGGACCGCAACAAAATAATAATTTATTGACTGTACGTAAAGTTGATCTTAAAAAATGTAATGTTACACATACCTTAGTTCCTTCACCATAAGGTCGCGCCTGCCTCAGTTCACGTTCGGCGCGAGAATATTTAGCAGCTGACACCATCTTCATGGACTGTGTTATTTTTTGAATATTCTTTACCGACTTTAACCTAATGGAAATGGCTTTCAAGGTGGCCATTCCACGAGCTGGTTGTTGTAAAGCGCTAATAAAAGATAAAATCATCATTTAAACTATTTTATTTAGTTACTATGATTTACAATTATATGATTTATTTTTCGTACTGTGACCGATTTTTGTAAGTTTAGCAGTTATAAACGATTCCAATGCAATCAAGCTACTTTAATAAGTATCCCACTAGTACTAATAATGTTCTATATTTCAGTTAAATATAACACGTACAATAAAATACTAAATCCTTAAATTAATATTAAATGTAGCGCTTTTATAAAAATGACAATGAAGTTATTTATCAATATTAAGTACCGTTAAAAGCTGATTACTTACTTGAGACATATTAAAAGGTTACCACGGCTGAACATTGTGAGCAACTGATTCTGAATTTAATTAAGTTTAGGTTTATTTAAGTGAAATTAAAGAAATATGTGGATACATAAAATCCACAACGACCGCTCGTACTATCCCAACACAGCCACTACCTCAATCAAATACATAATCATGAACTAAAGTTTAACCCAATTCGGTCATTTGTACATTACTAATTTTCTAAAATCAAGTTCACACTAACGCATCTTATAAATTCAATGTTTAAAGGACAATGAGTACGTAACATTTTTATTCTATAACAAAGTCACCCTTTCGTTAATTACATTTACAATAAGATCATTCATATTTATTCAAGTGCATTTAAATGGAATTTATACATAATTCTTAACAGAATCATCTAAAGATACGAAGATAACGAATTATCAAACGTATCATTTAAATTATAAATGTACATGTTAACGACGCGATATGTAAATCAAACTAATATGAACATAATGATTATTTATATGCTAATATCGTATTATTATTATTTTGACAGAATTAATTCTATAAAATGAAAAGGAAATAATGAATTTTTACTCTCAATTTGCTCGTATCGATTAATTTCGATCATAATCGAAGGGAAGTCAAATAGTGTTATTTTGGTAATGTACACACACATATGTATTATGTTTTGAACCTTAAGAATGCTTGTACATCTATATTCAATAAGTGTTTTGAAGAACAAAAATAGTTGTGTAAAATCAATTTCATATAACACAGTATGAGCAAGTTTAAATATATTCTAGAAATAATGTCTTTATTTATAAAAAGTGTTGATTATTATCTGTAAATTTAAATTATTTACTGGCGTAATTCCTAAGAATCGGTTATTTTGAAAGTTTATTTATGAATGCCTCTTAAAGTATATTGATGCAACAGCAGGACGATAATTAAGAAAATGAAACGGAGCTTTTTAAAAGAATTAGCCGACTATAGGTAACTATTCTTTATTGACGACGTTTTCAACAGAACGCTTATAGTATGATGGGATTCTCATATGAAAAACGGGCCTTAAAACGAACAAGATTAGGTCCACCTGATGTATACCCTCAACAAAAAAATCAAAAAGAGGTAATTTTATCGATTTATTATGATTTTAACGTCTAAATATTTTCTTATATATATATATATATTTTTTTTCAATGTATGTGTGATTCTATTTTAGGATGAACTGACTACAGCTAGTGTAAAACATGGATTTTCGTCGTTACCCCAGCTTTCTGATGAATTCGGATCTGCTCACGATTATAATGTATCAGCTTCAAAAGTGAGTTATAAATGTTCTAATGTACAAAATATACAAATATTCACATTAATTAATAAATGAAAGTTAATTATAATTTATTTTGCATATTTTGATATTGATGCGTTTATTTCTTCAGATTGGAGCATATCTGAATGCTATAGTTGTAAAGAAGGAGGAAATAAATACGTTACCAGATTGTCGTAAGCGTCAACAAATAAGTGCTAAAGAACATTTTTGGCCAGTAACAGCTCGGAATAAAACATCTGTTGAAAATTGGTTTAAAGATTTAGCAGCATGCAAACCTCTGAATCTTTTATTAAAACGGGTAAGAAGCTATTGAAAAAATCAGTAATATCGGTAACGCATATTAACACGTATCTTACATGTAAACTAATTTATTTATAATTGTTATTTTTAGGTTCCCAACTTTAATAAAAAGGAAGAAATGTTTGCATTATTCTGTGAATATCAAGTTCCTATATTACGTGCGACGTGGTTTATTAAGTTGAGTTCAGCATACACAATAGCTGTATCGGAAGCGAAAGCTAAAAAACGCACATTACCAGATCCAACACAAGGTATTGCACCATGTTTTATAAACCATTATTACAAAATGTACATTATTGCTGTTTTGCTAGTTCTTACACTTCTCGTTTATTTTCAAAATAAAATCGAATCGATTTGTATACATATTTTTTAAGTGTAGTAAATAGAATTCTTTTGTTTAACATACTTTGTAATTAATGGTAAATCTGGTTTGTTTAGAATGGACCAGTACTCTGTTAAAATATATGAAAGAACAATTAAATAAGATACAGGATTATTATCAAAATCAGTCGGCCGCTGTTATCTCAATTGGAGGTGCGACATTACTAGACGAGCAGAAACTGTCAATGAAACAGTGGCTGTATTGTACTTTACTCATGAAACATATGTATCAGGTATTGTGGCTTTCTAGATATTAGTTACAAAAAAGTAAGTAACCCGAATAGTTGTAAGTTTAAGTAAAAAGAAGAAAATATAGTGAAGATCAGTAAAATATGCATTACAATTGTGTAAAAATTGTACGAAAATTTTCTTAATGATTGAAATACAATTTTAGCTTCAGTGCTATCTGATTAAATTTTTTATTAGTATTCTTCTCCCCCTCCCCCCTCCCATAGAGAATTGCGTGATAATTTATATTCGATTATTTTCTGTAATTGAAATAATATAGGCTCCGTTTGAAGTTTTGAAACTTAACATATTCAATCGTCTAAATTACAGCTCAGATCTACACCGCTTCTATTAAAAATATTTTTTATTATGAACGTTAAATTCTAAGTTTCGTTTCTAATTCGACTATACCTAATTTATGAAACATTTTAGTTTCAAAATACTGTTTTGTAAAATTGAATTCCTAATTAATTTGAATTGTTAGCTTTTTCTGGTTCATACTTTTTCTATAGATTGCCGTGTATACGAATTATTTATAATTTTTATTCTGCTTTTAATCTTTTTGTTTGGGATTTTATATTGTTTCAGCTTCTTGTTTTTATTTAAAAGTTATGCAAAGATAACAAATCCATACAATTGTGTACTACTATATAATCGTAATTTTTAATGATCGTTTTTTTGCTGCCGCAGTTTTCCTATTCGGCCAGCTGAAACTGTAAAGGTTGTTATAAGAACGCATTTTATTTTTAAAGTTACTGTGTAACCACAATGCGGATGTACTTATTTTTTTTTTATATCACGCTTTTAAAAAAAATATAAGCAGATACAGTAATGATCACATAGAGAAAATAGCTATACTATTACTATATCGTTTTTTTTTTTAAAATGGTTTCACTTTTTGGTTAATAGTATTATTAAACAATTTATTATATTGTGTACAATTTAATAGTGAATAATTATATATGACATTTTAAAGTTTTGAACAGATTTTTAATTGGAAAGAAAATTAATAATGATATGTTAAATTTAACACTATTGATATTATATATATATATATATATATATATATATATAATATTATATTAATAACAACGTAATTCTTAGGCTACCCCCCATTAAAAAAAATGTCCCAAAAAGTGTCCCAATTTTATGTAACGTTTGTTATATTTTATAGGATTTCTGTGATTATGTTATTATATTCATATGGACCGATTTAGAATTACGTTGTAAATTTTGGTCATTTTATACAAAGTATAGAAGATAAAGATATAGAAATGTAAGCAAGAGGGGTCAAGGGGCACAGCCCCTTGTGAGGACAGGATGGCGGAGTTATATATATATATATATATATATATATATTAAACTCGACCCTCCGCGCCTCACAAGGGGCTCCGCTCCTTAACTCCCCTTGGATATCACTTTTGTACTTCGTATAGAACAAGGAAAATTCACGTAATTTTTAGTTCGACTTTAACTACTTTTTCTGTCAAAACTTTGTCTTCTTATATATACAATATATGTAACGCTTTGGGACAAAATGAAACGTTTTGGAACCAA
Source organism: Icerya purchasi (assembly GCA_039619475.1). Classification (NCBI taxonomy): domain Eukaryota; kingdom Metazoa; phylum Arthropoda; class Insecta; order Hemiptera; family Monophlebidae; genus Icerya; species Icerya purchasi. The sequence continues at coordinate 189,199,162 of CM077115.1, read as the reverse complement.
AAAAGTGATAGGGGTCGGCCTAAAAATGAAGTTGTTATATATATATATATATATATTACAGAGTTAATAATACACTGTACTATGCCGAACACGGTTAATAAAATCATATAAAAAATACAAAGCATATTGAAAATATTAAAAAACATTGACTATTGATAATGGCGGTAATTCGTCAAAACTAATTGGTGTTTTTTAATATTTTTAATATGCTTTATGTTTTTTATATAATTTTGTAGTTTATCTTGTTAACTAGCAAAAGTATGGTTATGAAGCTAAAGAAAAGATTAATCAATATATATGGAGCGTAATGTTGTACGGATGCGAAATTTGGGCGCTGAATGAAACTGAAAATAAAAAGCTGGAGAGTGCAGAAATGTGGTTTTGGGGGAAAGTCCTAAAATTAAAATGGACTGAAAAGATTAAAAATGAAGATGATCTTAACAGAATGGCGGAAACTCGCAGTTCACTGAACACCATCAAGAAACGTAGAATTATAATGATGGAACATATGCTGAGAAATGATGAAATATTGACCAAAATTATATAAGGAAAAACAAGGAGAACCAGATACAGAGGAATAGCGAGAAATAGTTACATGTCGCAAATAATTAAAGATATGAAGTGTATCACATACAAAAATTTATTAAAAGTAACAGCATGGAATAGGATCGAATGCAGTAAACTAACCAAACGGTTCAATGATTGATTGATTGATTATTCGTGTTTTGTATGTTATTGTGAATTTATAACTTTGTGAAATATATATATATATATATATATATTTATAATGATGCTTGTTGTATTCACTTGCTATTTATCACTAAAATTGTTTATTATGAGAGTGTAGTAAAAACTATATATAATTATTGCGAAATAATTTATTCGATGGCTTAGCGATGTATTTTTATGATTTATTATTTCATAACAGGATGGATTATTAGAAAGACAAGAAGTTCTACAATGGATATTAGATTTATTAGATCGTTTGAAATTATCGATAAATGAAGATGGATTGTTGCGTTTGCTTTTGTCGCTGACCTTACAATATTTACACGAATTCGTACAATCAGAGCAACTTTCCCGAAAATTAGTATATTTATGCGCTCGTAAAATATCTGCCATGTGTTCCCCGACCAACAATGCCGAATTAGCAAATATCACTTCTTTGAACGTTCCGCTGTCTAGTCCTTCTTCGATGATGATCAGTCAGTCTAATTTAACTTCAGCTAATAACACTAATAATAGTAATAGTAACAGTAATAATATTAATAATTGCAACAGTGGAAATAACTCAAATGGCGGTACTACTGTTACGAATTCCACAGCTTTATTGAACAATAATTCCGCTGGAAATAAGTACGTATACGTATACGTTTGAAATTACTTGAAAAAATAACATTTTTTTTTGTTTTACATAACTTCAGGTTCTAGAACAGTGTTTCTTAACCGTCGATTGATGATAATTTTCATCTATTTCATAAATTTTCCTAATTTAATTTAGTGACAATAATACGCTGTTTATAAAATTACTTCACAGCGTTGAATATTAGGACTAATTTCCGATTCGACATCAAAAATAAATTTTTGTATTATGAATTTAAATAAAGTTTGAATAAGACTTGTAATCTGAGCATTCAAATTTACACTGAAATCTGAGTAAATTTAGTTTCCGTATTTCCGATGTGTTAGTAATAATATATACGTATAATTTTGTCCTTCCACATTACCTATTTAGCCGTTTTTTTTTTGTTTTTTTTTTTTTGTTTTTTTTAATCAAAATAATTTAAAATACTGAACAAGTTTGTATAAAAAAATTAAATGTAAATATAATATTGCATTCTAAAAACCGATATAAATCCATAGCTACTTTTATCATTAGGTCATTAATCACTTATCCAATATAAAGCGATAACGTATTATATGTTTGAATGATTTCTTTAAATACTTCTGTTCCTCAAACCACAATCTCGGACTATATGATCAATAGGTCTTGTTCTTCAGCCTATTATTCAGTATATTGTTTTTTGTGGGTGGTACAATAATATTTTCCACGATTAATACTAAAATTTTTGTAATCCCCGATATATTAAACTTTTACATTTTAACCTGCTTCTAAATTCTTCCCGTATGGATATTTTATATTTGTTTGTAAACTAAAATGTTTTTCGCAAGATAATCAACGATGCATTTTCCTTTGCAAATGTGTCAGAATCGATTTAAATACTATTTTGTTATTATTCTTTTTCAGTCTACCGTAAATCTTGCGATGAGTTCCGTTCGGGATATTGTTTCTCTGTTCTACTATTAATTTTATCGATTACTAACATTTGAGCAACGCAGAAAGAATTTTAAATTTTCTTTTAATATTAAAAGTTTTAAAATAAATACTAATATTAAAATGTTGTGATTTAAACTTTCGTTTGATCCTTCTTGATTAATCAGCATTTTAAATATATAAATTCTCAGACTAACTAGACGAGTAAAATCATTATTTTGTTGATTATTTATATTTAGATGCAATGCAATAAATTGGTTTAATCATTTATTATAAATGTTGAATCGTGATTTTTGGCGTGAATTTACATTATTCTCTTAAATTTAGCGGTTTATGTCGTATGGTTTTTATGTTTTTCTTCAGTTTAGCAAGCAGCACAGTTTGTTTTATGCATTTCTGTTTCTAATTATTAAATACTCCTTGGTAATTGCTTCTTGTTTTTTAAGGTTTTTGAGACGAGTTGGTCTTTTATTAAATATACTTAACGTCTATTTTCGCTGTGCAAAGTACGCTCTAAATCCCATTTGTTCTATCAGTGTGTAGTTACTTCTTATAATAAGTACTGTTTCACATTGCCATTTTGCTGTTTTCGTATTTAATATTTACCTTATCACGTTATTTTTAATGCAAGTAGAATTTCCGTATTATTATTTTTTTTAAAGTTCAAAGTTCAATAATTTAAATAAATGCTACTAACATTTTTACCATTATTATCGTTACCACTAATGATGCTACAACTTACGCTGTTATAATTTCTGTTATTATTCCGTGATTTATGGGTTCTTATTGGTTATCTAATTTTGTTGATATTTCAAAATAATTACTACCCATACTATTTAATTATTCCGTAGTTTATTTTTATTGCAAGATTTCCGGTACAAAGAATTATGTCTTAATAACTATTTTGTCTACCATATGGAGGAAGAGAAAATAGTTATTGCTGAATTAGCAGTTAACACACTTTTTAACATATATGCTCTATTTTCATTATATGATCTCGGAAATTGTGATGGTCATTTAATAATAGTCTGATGATGTAAATTTATTATTAATAACTGGTATATTATTTATAAAGTTATGAAAATCGTGTTCCTAAATCTACTTGATGAGATGGCGTAATTATTGATTTACTATAACCGTATTTGCTTATTAATATGATGGTTAGCTTTTTTCGGAATCGGTAGGATTATGTGGAAGAAGAGTATTTTATATTCTCTCTATCAAATATTATTTGGTGTACTTTTGCAATTGCGTGATTAGAATTTTTTTTTCCATTAATAATTATCTTTCAATTTTATTAAATTTGAGTACGTTCTCCAAAATTTCCATTGAACGTTGAAATTTTGATTATAAATTTTTGATTTTATTTGTAGTTTTAATTAAAAAAATTATTAATATTTTGGCTTAATATTATAATTATGATTACATCTAACGCTTCATGAGCTGTTCGTTTGTTAAGTTTATTACTTTTTTTTTTGCTTAAAATTCATTTTCTATTCTATTTTTTAAATTTGTATCAGCGGGAATCCTCTTTCGGAAAATTTCACGTGCACAGTGAAGGTGAATTTCTTCTTTGCTTTTCCCATTTTTACTTTTGAAGCTTTTAAAAGATTCGTATCCAATTTTTTACTCTGCGATTTCATTATATATTGACGCATTATCTTTGTAATTTATTCTGGAGAAACGGCTTTATAATTGTTACTGTACACCTAAAATTAATTCTGTTCTTGAAAAGAGATTTTTAAATCTGGTTAAATAGTAAACGAAAGAAAATTCGTTATATCATCCTATATTTTTAAGTTTCTTGTTATCAACAACTTTGCGAACTACATCTGAATTTTAGTAGTATAACCTTTGTCTTACTTTATTAATTTTGATTGTTCCATTTAGAAATTTATGAAAATTTTAGATATATGATTGGAATAACTTGTCCACTACTACTTTCATTTTAATCATGTTCTTCCTCTTGTACTAGCATTATTTCCTGGCAACCTGTCTAGGCTGTCTGGGGCCACTGACGTATTCCGTAATTCCGCAATAAAATGATTATATCTTGTATTTAAAATGAAACATTCGCGTTATTATATTTAAATTAACTTTATAAATCTTTATTGGGCTTCCTCGTATGTATTCAATTTTATAAATTACAATTTAGCTTAAAAATTAAGTAAACATAATTTAAATGTAAAGAACATGTTAAAATTATTTTTTTCACATATACTACCTATTAACGATATTTATTAAATTCTTACGGTCTATAGTTAAATAGGTTAGGAAACACTGCTCTAGAATAAAATTAGCTTGAAGATTTTAAATAATTTTGTTTTTGTACTATGGTATATATGTATATATATGTGTACGTTTTATGTATGTGTATGGGTGTGTATCGCCCGACAAAAGTATTTGTGTAACAAAATCAAAGAAATTCTTTAATCTGCTTAATGTGTCATGTTATATGAAGCACAACTTTAATAATTATGAAGCATTCCAGAGTTCAACATCCCATTACAAAATTACTATAATTGGTGTCACATGGAAAAAGTACAGATAGGAAAAATAGTGAAATTTAATAATTTAGAAAATTCAACGAAAATATAAATAAACAATAGGAAAGTAAAAAAAATGTTTTTTCCCGTGAGGGGAGGTTGGTTTACAACAGGGGTGGCCAACCCGCGGCCCGCCTTGAACGTTTTTGCGGCCCGCCTTGAACGTTTTTGCGGCCCCCGAGATGGCCAAAGTAGTAAAAAATTATGTTCTGCGAACTCATAATGCACGTGCATGTTGGAACATTTAATATAACAAGTTTTATGTTTCACTCTTAAGCGCGTCTATAGTGGATCTAAATTTAATATGGGAATATATGATTTTATATGCGGCCCGCGAAGTTATGATACACTTCCAAAGTGTCCCGTAAGATTATTTGGGTTGGCCATCCCTGCTTTACAACTTTGTGGTATACTTTCGATTATAGGCTGTATGTCGTTTTGGGAGTTATTGTTATATTTTAGAAACCGAAGCAGTAATCTATGATCTAGTTAAGGTGATGCTTATTTCAAGTTTAAAGTTATCTCCCCATCATGTTTCCGGCAAGCTCAGTGGGATTCAGATTTGGTTTGCGGCTTAGCCGTATAGTATGTCAGTCTTCTGCATAGATGTTTTTGTTTCTCGAGTTAAATATGGACGATTGTTTTTTTGCTATAAAAACAAATTCGGTACGATATGCTCGACAAAAATGTCCTCCTGAAATGGAAGAAGCAACGGCCATCAAAAGACTGCAGCATACACGAAGCTCGGTTTTCGTTTCATGCTATATGTCGTGATACACCCATTTTTGAACAAAATTAAACCGCTGAAATATGAATTCCATCTGTCCTCCACAATTGATGACATTATGCGGATTTTGAATGTTATCCAAACTTGTTAAAGAAGAGGACATGCTTCCGTTACGACAACGTTCATGCAACATGATTACGAGCAAATTGCAGTCTTGCTTCTCTTAGTGCCTGCACAAAAATATTAGACCTTACGCCGATTTCTCTAAGCTCATTTATAAGATAAGATTTTTCAGAGAGATTCTTGTTAGTGTATAATGTATAAATTAAAGATTATATTATCTTCTTATATTCTCGTGTAATTAATTATACAAATACCCTATCTTCTTAGTTTATTGTCTTTCAAGAGAAAATAAAAAAAAGTACATTATTTCCTGGTTCCTGGACTAAAAAAACAGAAAGTATGAATCTGTTTATCACAAACAGGCTTTATGAAAGATCAATAATGAATTTCGATAGCGATATTTCATTTTAAAATGAAATAATGTAATATTTTAAATGTATGACTAACGTGTAAAATGCATTTCATCAAGTGTGTAGACGAAGTAAAAAACGTCAGTCCTTAAACGAACTGGTTTGCGGTATAAAAAGTACCTTACCGAATGATAGTAGACAGTGGGGAGAAATTTCTACAGAGAAAAATGTTCATGACCGGAACTGTAATTATGATCAAAAGTGTCGAAAAAGTACTTTATTATTTAAAAAATATTTTTATTAAAAAAAACAATATTAACTTCAAAATTTCCCATAAAAATCTAATAAAAATGTACTAAAAAGTAAAAAATAAACATTCGATAAAAAATAATATACTTCATAATCACTATGAAATATATTCTTTTTTATCGAATAATTATTTTATATTTTTTATAGTGAATTTTTATTAACTTTTATAGTAAACCTTGGAGTCGGTATTTTTTTTTTTTTTTTGTTTTTTAAAAACATTTCCTTTCACAATTTATAAAGTAATATTTACAATTTTTTGTCTTGCTAAAAATCAACTTTTTTAAAAGCGACAAATTCGTAAATGCCGCTGTGGTAGTTTAAAATTCTTTTATTTATTCGAATAATTCGTGTTAATTCACATTGATGGTAATTTAATTTTTTAAAATTACGTTTCCGTGTTCGATATTGATAATATTTTATGTCAATGGCGTGTGTTATATTAATAAAAAATTATCTAAAGAGACCACATTTTGTCACCTCATTTGATGATTACACAGTTTTTGTTCACCGATTTTCATCGGTCTCTGCCACCGCTGAATGAAATACTTTGGAATGAACAAAAAATTATTAAATTCGGTCCACATGGGTAAATAAACAAATATAGAATATATATGTATGTATATATACGCGATGAACGTTTATAACCCTTTTTTTTTGAAGTCGATAAAAATTAATGTTGATGACCACCTATACAAATATACGGAAGGTAATAAATAATGACGTTGATAATATAATCGTATTATTTTTTTTTTTTTTTTTATTCAATTAATGAGCCACATAGCTACATAGAGGGCTTCACGGCTCAATTAGGAAGGAAATGAGATTAAATGAGATGGAAAAGTTTGACTTGTTTAAGGAAATTTATTGTTTTATCTACGGAGTTGGAGGAATCATTGAGAATTAGAACACGGCTTGAAGGAACATGGAGAGAGAGTCGAAGAGAAGCTGTCTTTAAGCATGTGAAAATATGATCAGCCGTTAATCCCTCTTTGCCACAATGAGGACAGTCGGGAGGGAAGAGATTTGATAAGAGATGGGAGTGAGTAAGTCGGGTGTGTCCAGTACGTAGCCGAGTAATCACCATCTCTTCTTGACGTGACTTTCAATCGTATTATTTTATTTAATTTATTTTTAATTATTAATTTATTCGTGTGTTTATTCTTTATAAATAGTGTTTATTGTTTTTTTCTTTTTTAGTACATCGGGACCAACCAGTGATATTGCTTTGATAATAACGGAATATCTTAAATGTCCTCATCATCGTGATATTTTGATCTCTCTTAGTACAATTATACAAGTGAGTTGAATATTTAACTTAGTAATAATCGGTAAATACGGATAAGTATTATGGTTAAGAATGCGAAGGGCTAGTGGGAGTAACCTACAAAGTTCCCCGTATGTTTACAGAAACAACGTTAAATAGATTTTTTTATTCCTGTTACTAAACGTTAACGTTTTTTCGGCAACTTAAACACGTGATACTGTTTTACGAAATAAGTTCAAATGAACATTACGACCGTAAGCGTGAGTATTCGTCTTCTATCGATTCTATTTTTTATTCGTGAATATTTTTTTGAAAAATATTTTCTATAAAACTTATTGCATGATTTCATGTTCTTTCTTTTTTCTTTTTTTGCGCAACATATATCGGTTTTATGTGACCCTATGGTGAATTTCAAAAGCAGAAAATTTAGACAATTCATAAAATTATCTATATAGATGGAGTTTAATTAATGAATAATACAAAAAAAAAATAAAATAATTATAATAATAAGGATGAATTATGGCAGATAAATGATGAATATTAAAAGTTTGATTTGCGGTGGGGAAAATAATATCGATTATCGATCAAATGAGATGTCATCCTCGAACTGCTCGAGCAAAGTACACAAGTTACTCGAAAAGGGTTAGAGTCGTATTGTCCTGTAATATTGGATTAACTTGCAGATCCAAAAATTTACGCAAGCCGATCGCGGTTTAGCAGAATACTTCGGATGAAATTCGAAAAATAATGATTCGTTTCATATTAACGAATTTTTGGACATTAGCTCAATCGAAATTCGCGGTCGGTCCAGGAACGGAAATTAGAATTACGCTTCCAGGGAGTGCTTTGCAAATACCAAAAAAAAACAAAAAAAAACCGCTAATTTATCGAATGATTAGTAATTCAACTGTTACGCTAAACATTTCGCAGTATGATATCAAAATTGCAAAAACAACATAAAATAATTGAAAAGAAATAAGCAAAGAAAGAAGCACATGACGCATAACGTTAAAGCAAATTCAAAGATCAAACGTATTTTTTACTGTTTACAAAGGATATCTGTTGCAACGGGCAATCAGAATTGCGCTACATATCATAAGACAACGTATATCTCTGTTTTCATTTATGATAACATGCGTCTCTCATAGATTATTAGTTTTTTGTTGTTCGTTCGCTCCCGTAGAGCACAAATGTCGGATGAAAATAAAACGATTAAAGTTAACGATACATAACAAAAGAACTTAAATAAAATTGAAAATTAAATGCTTTATATTAAAAAAAATAAAAAAAACATATTCGTTCACCGCAATATTTGAAATATAAATGGTTTTTACCCGTTTGTCGTTTTTGGCACTTTTTATCGTTTTCATTACATTTTCTATTGTTTTTGACTTGAAACGAAATAGTGAAACGAAATCGCGCAACACAACAACTATTATTTTTCACCGCATATACTTATATATATCTATACATATTTATACAGGGTGTTTGGTAATTCGATGCATTCCTTGAAAGAGGTTATTCTAGAGATCATTTGCAGCAAATTAAGTCATTTCAACTAGGGGGTCAAAAATGGATGGTTACTGAGTTATAGCGATTTTACGAATTTTTAGAAAATTTCAGACTTCGCATAGAAAAAAAAATTGGGGTAAAAGAAATACTTAATTCTGAACAATCGATTGATATTTTTCTAAAAGCTAATTAGCTATTTATCACATTGGAAAAAAATACATGCCCACAGTTATCATTACCTCAGAAATAAAACTATTTAAATAGCAATGATAAATTTATTTTCTAATTTATGTTCATAATTGAACTATTATTATTTGAAAAAAGTGTATGACGCTTGACTTACAAATTACAAAAATTAGTTCCTCGTTTCATTAGCTTTCTAAAAAGGTATAAATGTTATCAGTTTGTACGCGTGCACACAAAGAAAATCACATTAGACTGAGGAAATCCCTAAATTCCAAGAAACATACCCTTATCATACCATCACGCTTTTGTTTTTTTTTTGTCGTACTCGGGACGGGAGGACAAGTCTGTAGACTTCGGAAACATTCGGGACAGTTCGTGAACGTGATGGACGGTGCTTATATCAGTCAGTTACTTCCGTTCATTCAGCTGATTTAATCTAATTACTACAGAGAGTAGACGTGTCGTTTAATTGAAACATCTCAGCCATAGCTCTTATTGAAACCATGGAATCTGTTTCAAATTGCCTTAAAATTTCTTCTTCGTCAAAAGAATCGGAAATCTCAGGTCTGCCGGCATTACTTTGCCGTTCCTAAACACATCCTGTTTCCCGAATCCGTTGATATGTCGTGCCAAACACACTCACGTCTGGTAAACGGCGCTAATGGAGACATTTTCGATATTCCCTTCACACTGCAGCGGCATTACCATCACAAAACCTCCAGCAGAACAAAATATCTGCTTATTCTTCATTTTAAAAACTAACTATTTAAAAAAAAAACATCATTCAGCTGGTTTAGTCTAATTACTACATAGAGCAGATATATCGTTTAATTGAAATATCTGAAAATTTTTTTTTTTTTTTTTTTGAAATGATTAGTTTTTTAAATGAAGAATACGCAAATATTTTGTTCTGCTGGAGGTTTTGTGATGGTAATGCTGTTGCAGTGTGAAAGGATACAATCGATACTGTTTATGTAAAAAACGTGATAAGTTACAAACGCTAATGCATTTAGGAAAGAATAGATTAATTTTTATCGTTAGACTTTTTTGTTTAATTTTTCTTTTATTTAGGAATGAACATTTGTATAAGGGAAGTACTTTCTTCTTCTTATTCGAGTCCCGACCGTTCTCGATCGTAGGTGACCTTATTAAAAAAATCTTTCGTATGCAAGGCAGACTAATTGTTCGGTATTCGTCCTCGACTATGCCTTGATGTTGCACATCCACGAGCGTCTCCTTCGTCCGACTTTCCTCTTGTCCGATATTTTTCCTAATAATATTATTTGCAACAGTGAGTATTTTGATCCACACATGAAATAGCCAAAGTATTTCCTCTTCCTATCTTTTAGATTCGTCTTCTTTGCCGTTCATGGGATTCTCAGGATCTTTCGATAGCACCACATTTCGAAAGTTGCCAAACGATTCATAGTCCTCTTCTTTAAGGTCCAACATTCGCATCCGTATAACAATGTACTCCGCACGTAACACTTAAGAATTCTTATACGCAGTTCTAAATTTAAATCGTGTGTTGTGAGTGTTCTCCTCATCTTGTTGAAGACCTTTCTTCCTTGTTCAATTCTGCACCTAAGTTCGTCATCATTATTACCTTTATTATTCACTTTTTGTATGCTTTCTGTTACTCCGCCGCGAATAGCAACGTTTGGAACTGTTTCTTCTGTCTGAGAAACAGCCAGGCACATATATTTTTACAAACTTTTCGTTGATTGTGTTTGTTTGATTAAATATAACAATTGTTAACGGTAAAATTATGAAAGGAAGAGTGTGAAATATTTACCTATAGAATTAAACATATAGAATTCAGTTATTTATTTTATATAGCTGTATGTAGATGTTGTTTTCTTTATTTTTTGGCACTCTTTTCTTTTTTCTGCGAGTTTTTTACCATACAGTGTTTCATTTGTTCTCTTTCTTTTCTTATCGCCAATTCTAATTTTATTCCTTTTTTTTTTTTTTTAATGTATATATTCCTCCTTTTTATATAAACTGCATGTATTAAAAGTAAAAATATTACAGGTGGTTACCTTGGAATGTCCAACAGCCCTTGTTTGGAATAATATTGGTGAAGGAAAAAGCCAGTCAATCCTAAATGGTTCACCGTTAGATCAATTATTATGTGCTCCATCGTCATTACCGATGCCACAGAGATGCGCTACAAACCAAATACGGTACGTAAAAGAAAATCGTTTGAGCGATTAAATGGAGGGAGTGCGTAAAAAAATGTTTGCGTGTTTGCCATTTCTGTTAGATCTGAGTTTGAACGTAACTATATAGCATTGTCGCAAACTGAAGCAAATTTATCTATGTGATACGTGGACATATTTGAGGGTTTTAAAACACACGGACGGAATAGGATTTTTCCTAGTGTATTTCTCGAATTTAACTACACAAAACCTGATTGATTTAATTTTCAGAATTTCATTGAATCGGATATTGTTTGGGAACGATACCGTAATTATAGGTAGAGAAATATCCGCGCATTCGGATTTACCGTTCTTTTAACAAATTGACTTACTGATGTAAAATTGCCAATTTTTTTCTTTTGTAAATTCTGATTCTGCTTCTTCTTCTAGAAACGAAGGAAGTAGTAAACCTTTTATAATCATTTTAATTGTTTTCCTTTCACGAAGTTGGCGCGTAAAAATCTTTTTTATTGTTCATTAAACGTTTAACAATGTTATCGTAATTTTTGATAGAGTTGGCAAAGTTTAAATAGTTCTCGAAAATTAGAATCGACGATAGATTTAAAATTATTAATTGCCTTATTGTTTATTTTTAAATTAGCGTGAACGATGGTAATCGGAGGGTATTTCCGGAATTCAGTGCGATTTACATTATTAGAGTTATTAGAATTAATATCGATGATTGTAAACTGAGCGAACTTATCGCGTCAATATTAATTTGAAAAAAACTCGCTGTTTCCGTTTTTTTTCTTTCCGTTTTGTTGGCACCTTTACTATGCGTAACTGGTTTCCATATTTTATTATTTCCGTTATCAGGCAGCTATCTAAGCACGTGACGTTGATCTGGTGACGTCAAATAAATATGTTGTTTAGCCCTCTTATCATATATCAGGTTTGCTTGATCATTACCTGTACCTGAAATATCGATGTTATTTATAGTAGTAACATGTTCGCATGAAGGGCTTACAGTAGCCGTTGGTGTATCATGAAACATTCCAGTAATATAAGTAGCGTTAGTAGCTAACATAGCTTATAAATATTGTAATAGTGATGTTACGAACAAACCACTATTACAACATCAAACAGTTTATTGTAAAGACAATTCTAAATCGAAATCAACAAAGGAAGAGAACCAACTGAAATAAAATGTTTTATATCGATATCGCCACACTGTCAGATAGATATTACGTACGAGGGACGTTTATAAAGTAAATTTCCCACCCTTGTAAAACCGGTTAGAATAAACTTACGGGAGTGGACGTGGTCTTATTTTGTAACTACAACATTCAAGTTTAAACTAGTCCAAACCGCAATACTGTATGTTTTTTCGTTTTCGAGTTACGTAAATTAATCATGGGTGAACTTCTGAAAGTTGCCGCTGACTACGAAATACGCTCAGTTATTTTCGTTTTTTAAACTATAAAAAAATTGCACCAATTGAAATTCATTGAAAAATAGTGGAAGTTTATGATCTTGTGATGAGTGTCCAACGTGTACGTAAATGGTGCCGTGAATCTGCGATCCGATCCCTGCTAAACCATTTCCGATCCTCTTGACCAGTTTCCGAGTGTGTCACAAGGTACCATGCAAAAAAATTCGAGACTGATGAGGAGTTGAAAAATTTTGTTCTTTTCTGGTTAGAAAATTTGGTGGCAAGTTTCTACGAGTAAGGTAGTTTTATAAGTTAATTTCTCTACTGGACAAATATTTAAATTTAAAAGGTAAATATGTGGAAAAGTAAATAAAAGTATGCTGAATTCAATGACGTTGTCTGTTTTTTTCCAGCTTTATTAGTTTCGAAAATAAAAAAAAGGAAACTTACTTTTTGAACGGCCCTCGTATTTTGCTTTTAAAAATATGTCTTGTTATATCGAACATATTGTTTAGAACCTATTTATTGTTATTTAAAAATTACAAATAGTTTCCATTTCAGTTGTTTTTATTTTATATTTTTTGCTGTTTTTTTGTTGTTTTTTTAAAAATATATATTATTATTATTATTATTATTCGTCAGCTGATAAACCAGTATTTCATGGTGTAGCCTTTTCTTGAATTGAATTCCAGATTAGGCGATTCGTTGTTTATCCACTATTCTTCGCCATTTCCGTCGGTCATAGGCAATTCTGGTCTAAGTGATCCCCATTCTTCTTCTAAATTCATAGTCCCACCTGAAGTGCAGTCGTTTCTGGGGTCTTTGTATTCTTTGTGGAACCAATGTAAAATTTTTGTTGTCCATCTTTGGTCTGTTCTTCTTGCCGTATGTTCAGCTCATTGTCATTTTATTTTATTTATTCTTTCTATTATATCTATTCCTCCTGTTTTATCATGAATCCATTCTATCGTTTTTCAGTCTATTTTAGTAATTGATAGCATGCATTTCACCATCGACATTTGAGCTACGTGTAATCTGTGATCGAGATTCTTGGTTAGTATCCATGTTTCGCAACCATATGTCATCATTGGGAGAATACATTGATCGAACGCTTTCTTTTTCAAGTATAATGACATTTGTGATTTAAAAATAACTGAGTTTCGTCCAAACGCTGTCCACCCAAGTCTGGTTCTACTATATATCTTTTGGATTAATAATCCCGTAATGCTTATTTGTTGGCTTAGATATATCCACTCTCGAACTATTTCCGGATTTTTGTCTTCTAGCTTAATGTCGGTTTTCGGTGTAAATTCGTTTAACATTATTTTAGTTTTTTGCGGATTAATGTTTAGGCCTACCGTTTTGCCGATTTCATTTAATTATTCTATATTGGATTTTGTAATTCTTCTGTGCTTTGTGCTATCAGGATTATGTCATCGGCAAATCTTAAATGGTTTAAGTATTCCCAACATCAGTGTTAATTCGCAGGTTTTTCCATTTCAATTGTTGGAAGACTTTTTGTAATGTAGCTACGAATAATTGCGGCGATAGACTGTCACCTTGCCTAATTTCTCTTTTTATTCTAAGTTCTGTTGTCATTTCATGTAATCTTACTGCTGATTTTGTACTCGTATAGATGTTCATTAGTAGCTCTATGCATAATCTACTCATTGCTTTTTTAGTGTTTTTATTACCTCACTCGTGTGTATGGAATCGAACGCCTTTTCGTAGTCTATAAAAGCTAGCGCTAACGGTTGTTCACACTCTTTGCTTCTACTGATAATAGCTTGTATATGGTCGACTGTACTAAATCCTCGTCTGAATGTTCTCTTGGTTGTGCTCAATCCAATATGTGTTTTACCCTATTATTTAATACTTTTGTAAATATTTTGTACACCACCGTTAGAAGACTAATCGGTCTATAATTTTTGATATCTTCCCTGTCCCCTTTTTTAGGGATTAGTAAATAGTCGCACTGTTCCGATGGTTCGGAATGCTGCTTAAGCAAGTGTTGTATACATCTGTTAAGTATTGCCATGTTTCTGGCTCCGCTAATTTTATCATTTTGATTGTTATTTCATCATTTCCTGCTACTTTTCCATTAACCATTCCCTTTAGCGCCTATATTATTTCCTCCTTCAAAATCTCCGGGACTGAGTTTTCTGTAGTTGGATAGTCTGGTAGGTCTATCACAGAATCGTATAGGCTTTTGTAATACTTAGCTACATATTGCACTATTAGTCTTCAATCCGAGATTGTTCTGTTTCCATATTTTAATTATTACTATTTGTCTTTTTCCTAACATTAGTTCTCTTTTTACTTTTTTACAGCTATTCTGGTTTTCAATTGTTGCTTCTACGACTTTTTCACGATAATTTTGAATGCCACTTTCCCTGATTGTTTTACACGTTATTTGTTCGTATCTTGTTTCATTTCTTTTCTTTTCTTCAGAAGCTGTCACGTTTCTGCGGTCAATTTGGTAATGCCTTTTCGTTTCTTCGTTACTCCTATTTCTTGAGCTATGCTTTTTATTATTTTCATAATACTGTACGTACTTCTACGCTTCCTAGTTTATTCTTCAGCGCTTCCTGGAAATGTATATATATGTATATATATACATATATAGATATAGATATATACACACATATATGTATATGATATATATGTTCTATTTAAGAAATGTACCCATGTGACCGAATATTAAAATAGTTAAGTAAATTTGTGTAATTTCATTTTTTAATAAATTAAGAAATGAACAAACGTGGATTATGTTGTATATCAATTAACCCTATTTTTTATAATGTAATACATGTTTTTATAAGCCAGTTTACCTAAAATGACATTTTAGTTTTTGTTGAGTTTACTCCAAATTCGGTTCCGTTATTGTGTTTAGTTTGTTTTCTTCTTGCACTATCAGAAAATTTAAAATTAATAATCACCATTAATATTGATTTCATTGTTTACAGCAAGATGGATTTCTAAAAGCCTATTTTAATCTGTATAGCAATGGCTGATTGCGATGACACGTAAAATCACCTGGTTTTATCCTTCTTATTTCAAATCTGTTAGAGTGAGTTCCGGTGCGATTTTTCCTTATAGAACGCCCGCAGCAATGAACATAAAGCAGATAGCGCACATAAACGTATCGAAAAGTCTTTTTTTTTTCATTTTGCGAGCGTTGTGACTGTACATTTTAGCTGTACAAACGTAGACATAATATTCACTGCAATTGTTGTATTCAAAACGTTACTATACACGCAAGACTACACTTGAAACTGATGTTGTGAATGTTTGATTTATCGATATACAAATGCGGTCTCGTGTGTATCCTATACTACTTGGCGCGCATATTACGGTATCCATGTTTGCCATTGCCTGTCACGTGAATTAGAGATTATTTAATTTAAATTTTGTGATAATTTTTGTCACTGCTTAGGATTGAACTCAAGCCTTCCGTAATTTAAGCCAAGCGCTCTAGCAACTAGGCTATCGCGGCGACATATGCATATAAGTGTAGGCTATGCATTAAGTTTCAAAAAAATTCTTGAATTCTATAAAAACTATCATTAATTATTTATTTAGATTGATGATTTTCCTAATTACTTTTATGTGTGTTGAATCTTTCGTTTGTATCACTTTGTGTATTGTCGTGGTTGTGTTTCGTTTAGGTTGATTTTTATTTTGTTAATTTTTTTTTCTTCTTTTTCGATTTATTTAAATTGTTCGACAAAACTTATTTTCTTTTCAATTCAGTATTTCATTAATGCAAACAAGTGATTTTTTAGTTTTTCATCCTTCAAATCCAGTAGGTGAAATAATTAGCTGAAAAGATTAAGAATAAAAATATATCTATTAAACATGAAATAAGCGCGATGTATATTCTTGTATGAGTGTAATGCTCACTGGCTCTGGCACTAAATCACAGCGCTGCAGTTTTATCACTGCTCCAACAGATAAACAGTTGCGATTCGGAACAGCATTTGGAAACTGTTCCGAGCAGTCGACCGCTAAAAATAAAATTACCCCGCATTTATAAGTACGCAAATTAAAAATGAAACTATATTTATATTTAATTCTCATTATAGTATACACGCGGGAACAAATAAATATTAATACTCTATTTGTATTACGTCCATGTGGAACCAACGTAATGAATACATATTCTAATAACTGCCTACTGTCCAGTTCGGGTAATATTTTTTGTCAAAAAACCGTTCGGCTTCCTCTTTTACATTTCATTACAACACGAGTGTTAATACTTTGAATGTGCATATAATCCAAATTTTGGTACTCTAGAAGTGTTCTAATAAAAATATTAATATATTTCACTATGAGTGGTAAAAACATTTTGAAAAACGCGCATTGATTCGTACCTTGGTCACTCAGTCACATTACACCTACTACATGCACGTGTTTAAGAGATAATCAAATGAAATATATGCAACTGCCGTTGGCGTGTTTTTTCTGTTCCATAATATTCATTATGAACCAAGTTCTTTTTTTTGTAATTCTTCTGAAAACTAAAATTATATTATGGTACTACGTGAACTATTAGAAAAATTATCCTTTTGTTATCCTTCATTATGTAAAAATAATGTTAGTTTTTATTAATAGCTAATTAAATGTTTACGAAAGTATCTTTTTGTCTTACCCATTCCGGGCAAGATCGGTCGTGTGAACAATGAGGGCCTTCGCAGTTTCGGCATAGCGCTTATAGGTTGCTACAATCAGTAACAAGATGTATGGAAGCGCTGTGAGAACAAATATTAAAGGAGCTACGATAATGTCTAGCAATATGATCAAAGAGGAAGCACTTCTAGCGCTGGCTAGGCTGATGAATACTGGGAGAAAAAAGGAATTAAGGTTTAAAAATGGAAATAAATTCAGTAAGTACAGGGATTTAAGTGTTAACCCAAGGCAAAAATAATAATTTTGCTTCGCAGCAGCTGCTCCGGTAGAGTAGAAAAAATCACTGTTTTTTTCAAATCAAATGAGCCTCGTGGCATAGGCAACGCGAGTATATCCTCGTCTACACTTTAAACCGATTGTAAATTTTAAATTTTCAATCGATATACAAAGCAGTATCTATGTACACATCGATCCTTTATAATGGTGTGCATGTTTGTCATTGCTTCCCGCGCAAGAATTTTTCATTTGTCGTTGCCAATTCTCGAAATGAGCATTCGGACATTTAGCGGTCCGATTGTTGGCTATCGCGACGACATAATCGCTGATGCTTATATTAATATTAACTAAAATATATTTGTAAGAAGAAAACGAGTTTTGACGGATTATTCTCTGTAAGATATTGGCGATTGAAGCTAAACGCTGGAGTGGATAATAAAAACTACAAATAGACTGCGAATGGTCGTCTGTGTACATATTTTAAGTTTTTAGAATTTTGTGTGAATATTTCTTATTGAACACATTTTTTTCCGTAGATCTCAATTAAGGCTAGCTGAAGAATTAATACGTCAAAGAAGTTCAGCAGCTCAAAGTCGTTGGTCATCAGACAAATGGCAACAGTCTTCCGGAGGTGATGAAATTTAATACACCTCATTATTTAAGAATTAGCGCGGAATTATTAATAATTTTAATACCTCGATGCAATCGTAAAAAGTTATATCTCGAATATTACTGGAAAACTTTTACCTCACTGATAATTCGTTGTCGAACTATTTTTTCTTCCGTATTATGTTTAATCATTGCAGTGTTTAGAATAAGCTAAGGGTCGCGTGCCAAGATCGACGATAATCTAAGTGTTAAAATGGTAGCAAAATTACAAATTAATTAAATATTTTTACTGTAGGTATCAGAATGCAAAAAATACTGAATACTTTGGATGCGTTGGATAGACATAATTTTGAACGAATTGATATTAATAATTCATTAGATACGTTGTATAACAGTATTTTTACACTCTTTACCGACGCTAAAAGTAATAACTTATCGACGTCTTCATCGTGTACGGCAAATCAAAGTTTACATAACTGCGCAACGAAGCAAGAAGATGTTAAAAATAGAACAGATACGGTGAGCCTTTCGATTTACTTTGAAACGACAAAACGGTTAATGCATTTAATGGTACGATGAAAAAAGTCATTTTTAGCAATTATATTACTCGTTCATTGTGCATTATTAAAATAACAGTTTGAATGAATTTAAAAAAAATAATAATAATAATAATAATTCAGTTCAAGTAATACTTTTAAACAACGAATTAAACTAAATAGCTTAATTCGTATTTGAAATGTAAGTTATATATTCATTAAAGAAGTTGTAATAATTATTACTGTTCTTAGCCTATGTTGGTTGTAGTAATCATAGACTTGAATATTATGTGAATTTTATTCCGGTAATTTTTTTTAATCGTAGTCTTCTTTCAACAGGCTTGCTCGATATTTTTCTATAGAAGAACATTCTAAATAATCAATCTTATATTTGTAACGACTTTTTTTTCTTATTTTTTAATTTTTTACAATAGGAACTTTGTGGTATATTTAATTTCTCGAGTATCTTTTAAATTTTCAGTCCACTTAACTTCTCATATGTCATTTATTTTTAACTCCCTATTTTTTTTTTTTTACGTGCCAGAAATATATATATATATATATACTATAGTAATTATAATAACTGGGCGCTTGTAATTTGTTTTTTATTGTCTTTACTTTGTTTATTGTTAACTCTGGACGTAAGAGGAGATGGTCCTCGCGCTTGCTTGGAACCACGATTTTTATTGTGCCTTCGATTCCTAAGAATGTTATTATAAAACGTTTCTTATTGCTTTAGGCAAGAGTTTCTATCGAAATTTATTTTTCTGTCGGCTGGTCTAGGTTTAAAGCGATGAATATTTATCTGCTTTTCTTATGATAGTTTTTTATTCCACTAGGAGCGCACTTGGTGATGAACGAAATTGACGAGCTGTTGACAGCATAACGTAATAATGATTAAAAGTTTAATGCTAGTTATTGAGACAACATCTTCGGCAAATCATTGTTTTTTATCAACTTTAAATTGAGATTTATTTTAGCCATTTTCATCGATATCACACCTATCGAAAAATAAGTTACCGTTTCGTTCCTCGTAACAAAGTTTCACAGTGGTTGGTTTAATTTTTTCTAGTTGGGAAAACACTGTTGATAATTAATTTACAATTTACACGAAGAGATAACTCTAACGACTTCAATCTGCGATTCGTAGAGCAATCGTAACAATACATTATTTAATTTTAACATAAAATGACGTAACGGGACGATTTTTGATAATATTACATATAATGATTTCGATTCGTTTAGTACATTATGCGGTCTTAAAGAATCCTCATATAAAAAAGAAACTCTGCTGTGTCTGTGTCAAGAGCGTGAAATGATTAGTAACAGTAGGATAATTGTTATACAACCGAATACAGAGTTATATTTGGGGAATTATTTAAATGATCTGTTTTCATTAATAGCAATCTCATCATTGTTAGAGAAATATAAATATGGAAATTAAGAAATCGTTTCATTGTAGTTAATGTTAGACAGTACGTACAAGGTTTGTCCGGAAAGTATCCGGCTTTAGCTAATAATTCTGAGAATCTGAGCTTGCTGAGGTCTTCTGGTGGGCACCTTCTTCGAAGTTCTCTTTTTGGGTGTCTGGAACCCGCTACCAGTGTTTTTTCCATTTTTTGAAGCAGTCCTGGTACGCACTTTTTGGAATGCTCATCAACTCCTGCGTCACATTACGTTTTATGTCTTCCACGTCCTCAATTCAGCAATAGCCAGAAGTTATATGGAGCTATGTCAGAGCTGTAGGAAGCCTGACGAACCTGTGAAATGACGTGTTTTGCTAAAAAATCTTCAATAAAGTGCAACGAGTGTGCCAGCGCATTATATTGTGATGGAAATCCAATCGCCGCTTTCCCAGTACTGAAGTCATTTTTTCTTTACTGCATTTCGTAACCTTCTGAAAACTGCTAGATAGTGTTCCTTGTTGACTAATTGATCTTGTAGAGCATAAACACCACCTTGATAAAAAAAAAAAAAAAAAAAAAAAAAAGTAGTCAGCATTGCTTTGATGTTGATTCTGCTTTTACGCGCTTTTTTTGCTCTTGGTAAATCGCGTTTCTTCCACGTTGAGGATCGAATTTTTGTTACCGGCTCATATCCGTGTACCCATGACTCGTTTTCTATTATTTATTATTTATTTTTTTGGGGAATTTTCATCGTTTTTACCGATATCCAAATTGTCTCGCGCCACTTTCGTGCGTAGTTCTTTCTGTTGTTGCGTTAACTATCGTAGAATGAATTTTGCAGCAACGCGAGTAATGTCCAAATTTTCGGTTAACGTTTTAGAAATGATAGTTTTAGAAATTCCAGAATCTTCCAATTCTCTAACGGTGAGACGACGTTCTTCTCCAATTGTTAATTGAACTCGATTGACATTTTCGGATGTATTGACGCGCGGGCTTTTTACCGTTTTCCTTCCATTTTTAACTCAATTAAACCACTCCTTTATTTGAGTTTTACCCATAGTTTCACTTCCAAAATCCTTCTAAATCATAGAAATTGTCCTAGTTGCCGGATGGCCAAGTTTAACGCAAATTTTAATGGAAATTCGTTGATCAACATGTTTAGTCATATTTGCAAAATATGTAGTGCGACGCGCTCAACTTAAAACATTCACACTACAACCTTAAAACAGTATTAAAACTGGTCGAAAGAATTTTCAAATGAGACAGACAATAAACGAAGGTTCCCCGTCAACAGTGACATTGCGGTAACGACACTCGGTTAATTTTCCCGACAGACCTCGCATATAAATAGCGTATATAATAAAATATTACCTAATAAAGCGCGCACTGAGCTAGGTAAGCGGTAACCGACGATTAATAAAATATATTTTTATATATGTATATAAAAAAAAAACTGTAAATACTAACTCGTGAGAAAAATTATTCAATTTAAAAAAGTTTTTATTTTTATAGTTTTAATTATAATATATTTCACGTTTATTTGTGTTCTTATTTGATTAACAAATATATTATATGTGCGCCAAGATGTTTGTGATAGATATAAACCATTTTCTGAAAAGGAACTTTATTAGTACGCAGTGTAAACATGGAGAAGAAATAAGAAAAATATAAAAAACACAGGATTAACGTTTCGCTTCTTTTTTATTTTATTTATATTTTTTTTTGAAAGTATTGATAATTTCGAAAATAATCTATTCATTACATTATTATGTCCAACATACAGGGTACCGCAAATAAGATCAGTTTTCTTTCTTTAACAATTTAACCAATAAGTAGTAATTTATAAGTATGTTTTATTCTTCTGTTTTTCGATGCAGAATATTTAATCGTTTTTTCTTTAAAATATTTCATATTTCGTATAGAAGATTTTTCGATATGGCAGCACAACCAAACTGCATAACTGAAATTTAAAAAAAAAAACAACAAATCTTGATCCGTTTTTAAAAAAAAAGTCAAAAAAACATACGTTTTTATTATTGCAGAGGAATGGTTCTGAACAAGATGAAACTGTTGTTCATATATTATGTGAATGGGCGGTTAGTCATTTGCGCACTGGCGAATATCGTGCTATAGCCGTGGCTCGTTTATTAGAAAAACGACAGAACGAAATCCTAAATCCCGTTAAATCCGAAAACGAACTAGCCGATGACGATTCCTTAAAATCGGGACCTACTCCATTCCCGGTGTTCCAACAGACTCTGATGAAGTATTTGGATCTTCAAGCTCCGATTCACGGTTAGATTTTAAAAATTCAAGGAAGTTATCGATCGTTTGCATTTTATTTTTAATAATTCAATCTGAATCGTAAAACTGAGTATACAAAATACAAAAATTTTCTTTGCTTTCTGACTTCATACTGGCTATATTGGCTAATTCCTAGGTTATGAAAGATTTCAATAAAAATAAGATTATTCACTTTATGTTATAATGATTGTTTATCGAATTATTTTATTTCTTCTTTTTAATGCCGTAGACGGTGATTGTAAGAGTATACGTTTTTAATGTTTATGAATGCTGTTTTTCAATATACACATGTTCAATCTGTAAAATTATTAATTACTTTTGTAGTACCGAATTCTGTTTTAAAATTAGATTATGATTCTGATATTTTAGTATAACACATATCTGAAATAAATGTGCAACACCGTTTTCCTTAATCGTTCTAGCATTTTAAAGTACATACGTTTATGTGTGGGTCTAAATAAATTATAAAATTATTTATATATATATTTTTTTTTTTTTGGAAAATTTAGAATAATGTCTAACTTTAGTTTGTTTTTTTTTTAAAACAAGGAACCTTTATATACTTGAATAAAAATATGCATTATAAAAAGGAACGAAGTATAAACATATAATATGTATATGTATATATGTATGCGTATAATTTTATTTGATTTTATGAAATAAATCGATTATTAAGTTTTATTCTTTTTCAGATAATAGTCCTGGTAGCAGTACACGATTTACAAATTTAGTTCATTTATTTTCCCAATTAATTAGAAGTGATATGTTCTCACATGATGCCTACATGTGTACTTTAGTTTCTAGAGGAGACCTTACCGGTTCGTATTTATTTCATACTTGCATTTTTATTTGTTAAATTGTTTTTCGAACTTATTACTTTAATAAATCTGCTAATGAATTGGCTTTGAGAAAATTACGTCTTTTTTTTCCTTTCTCCTCCTATGTGCTGCGTGTAACTACCATAGTTATTACGGCACTTACACGGGGGTAATTTAAATACGCTGGGTTAAACCGCCTGTTCTAATGAAGGCAATAACCCGGGCGATGGAAGTTGCAGCATTTGAAAGGACCTCCTCTATGTTTCTTGCTAGGCCAAGTTGTTTTCGTAATGCAGCGAACTTCGGAAGATATCAGGGGTATGTGCGAAACTGTCGATACCCACATAGCTAGAGGCAACTTTTTGTCGATTATGTGTTTATAGGAAATGGCGATGTGGATGATTCGCAGCTGTAACGGGATGCTCCCTCTGATGGCCATCATGGTTCAACTACATGCTTAAAGATTTTTAAGAATGCTGTAGTAGCTGCCCATTCAGTTTTCCACTGGGTTTGCACGCCTTTAAGAATGTGTATGCTATCGACGACGATAGTTCCGCGCCCTCTGGCATTGGCGAGAACAAGACAGCAGACACTTCGATATTCCCAGGAATCCACAGCAGCGACATGTGACTGTTCATTTGGTACAGTTGATATAAGTAATGGTATAATTTTAGTAATAGCGGGTTGTTGTATTTTTTGGCTTTTAATTTTGTTTAGAGATTGTAAGGAATCAGTAACTAGGAAGAAATTATTGGCTTTAGTGTGAGTTAGGAAGATGTGATAGAGGCATCGGTATTTGCATGCAGTTCTGCATCCAATGTGGAACAAGTATCGTTGAGTCTGACTTCATATGAAACGTCGTTACCTTCGAATGCGCAGGCTTCCGGCAGTGGTCCTGTCTTGTCAATTGCTATAGCTCCGTCAGTGTAGTAAATTAGGTGGTTCAAATAATTGCTATTTGCCCTACCTGCCACTCCCACTGTGCAGAGGGAGGACTTACTGGTTTTGGATTTTGGTTCAGCGGTAGACCGATATTTATCGGGTAAGTGATCTAAGGAGGAATAAACATATTAACGCTGAGTATTAGCCTTTGTATAGACGTGATGCCAAATTTTCTCAGGGCGGTCAGTAGTTTTGGTAGTGAATTGTTTTTGAGAAGGCTGGTTCAGGAGAACAGTGATCCAGTGGGATTGCGACGGTTCGCACCAAATGCGTTACAAGCAAAAGATGAAAGGCCACGCAGTAGACGGTCATATATTTCAAAGTAGTTTCGTAATATTGCGACTTTTTACGGAGGAAGGCTCAATTATTTGGCAGAATCCAACCTCTTCTTCTCACTATTATCGAATATAGATAAAATTTGTAAGAGTCTGCTGACATAACGAAGGAGGGAATTTAGTATGTAACAAGGCAAACAGATATCTTAGTTATGACCAAATTCTGTTTCTGAGAAAAGCTTTCTTAAAGCATCTCTTGATTACGACAATGGTGGATGCAAAAGTTTGCAATGCCACAACGGACACTACTTCATTGAAGAAATGCTCCATATTTGTAGAGCCACTTCGAAGCAATCCTGAATATTAAGATGGACGTGTTAATTCGAGAACTTTGTAATTTAGGTTTTCAATTCTGCATGCTGGAATTCGTTTTTTGGAAGGAATTCTTCACCTTAACTTGCAAGCTCGGCGTCAAAAAATGGAGGGAATCTCTTGAGAAAAGCATGCTGTAAATTCAAGAAAAATGAAAGTACAAGGCATGCGTTGAAAGAAAAAATGGGTCTTCTGGTGAATTTGTCGAAAGTTGGATTCGGCAACACCAACAAAGAATGTACGAGCCGTAAATTCTTTTCAAATCTTCAGTTGGTCGCAGAAATTACTGTTGTAAACTACGGCCTTAATTATCGAAATAATAATGTTGGCCAGCTAACGACGGATTCCTATTGTTCTCGCGTATCGAAACGGATGCTTTTCCGTTTAGTTGTGTCCTTAGCTATCAATTTTATGAGATCACGTAAAGATGATCTGTCCGGAATTTTTTCCACACTGTTTACATGCTGACCTTTCCTTTTGTTAATAATACTAACGCGCATACGGTAATTTAATTCGTATTTAAAAATTCATTTTAATTATTTTTATTAAACTGCTAGGTATAAGGTAACTTTACAAACTCCATAAAATTAAAAAAAAAAAAAAAAAAAAAAAAAAAAAAAAAAAGATGTGCTACTTTATGAAACACAGATTATAATAAGTTGGAAGACATTTTTGAAACACTAGGTATAGTCTGTCCAACGAAAGAAGTCCGTTGGAGTTTCGTTGTCGAGCGTCAGTCTTTCTCGAAAATGTACTACTAGCGACAGGGCGTGCATTAACACTTGACACGTATTTCAATAATACCAACAAAAATAACACCCCCTTCCTGTAATTCTTCCCCTTCTCAGAAGCAGTAACCTTGTTTTTGTTTCACTCTGTACGTTCAAGTGTTCTTTTTTTCTGACTGTTTACACTTTTAAACAGACCACCTGCTGTTAACACAACGAGTAGTGATATGTCTGATACGTGATGGACTATGTAGGTTAATAAAAAGGGAAGTATAGGAGTTAAATATCAGTGGAGATTTCAGTTTTATAAAATTGGAAGAGGCTGCAAGAGTCAGTATAAATAATATAAAATTAAGCGACATAATGTTATAAAACTGGAAAATAAATATTGAGAAACTGATAATGGAGATAAAAGTTGGTGACGACAAGGTAATACATTTTAACGATACCGGTGATGATGATATTGATATTTTCAACGACACATTAGAATGTAGTTCAGAATACGAGGTAGCTTATTGAATGATCCTAATTAAGTAAAAGGTAACCCCTTGTTCATATTTTGTACGAAATATTAAATTACAGGTTTTAAATTTTCGTGTATTATAATCTTACAAGGTTTTACGTATTTCGATCTTGCATCATTTTATTTGAATCATTGCCGCCATAATTCTCTATTATCCTCGATAGCATATTGTGAATGATGCTATTAATAGAACGTAATGTGAGGAGCCCTGATTTCGTGACATCAGCGCGTTTCTGTCGAACTCCTTTCATGGGACAGACTATAGACAAAAACAAATTCCCCCAATTAAATTATATCTTTTGTTAGTGCATTTTACGCGAGCGTTTCTTTTATTCATTAAAAATTAATCACTAAATTTTTTATTCGCGATGTTTTTCTTAATCTAACCTTCCATGCATCGCCATTGCATATCGATATCACTATTGTGGAACATGTTCCCCGTTATTCCCCAACTAAATTTTACCACCAATCTATGTCTTTTTTTAGTTGTAACGCTAACAACCAATATGAACTGTATTAAAAATATAATTATTTTTTTTTAACGATAAAATTTATTTTTATTACAGCAGCTCTGTCGGATTCCAATAATACGCAAGCATCTGGAATTAAATCTGAACCTGTTAATCCGCAATCTGTATCATCCACATCCAGTACTCAGATGCGTACTAATGATCAGTCACACGGAATGTATGAAATGAAACCAAATTTAAATGTAATGTTTTGTTGTTTTTTTTTTTTGTTTTTTTTTTAATCTTTCGATAGCAAGTGTTAGTGCGGCATTTTTAATAAAACCGACGATATTTCATTTTAGGAACATAATCGTGTACTGGATTATGACGATAGCAAAATTGATGACGATTTAGACAAATTATTACAACACATTAAACAAGAACAGCAAAATTCTATGGTAAGTTTGTTATTTTTTTTTTCTTTTTTCCGTATTTAATAATATGCTAGAAAATTTTTATATCGTTAAAATAAATGTATAAATGTAAATAGCGGAGACCGCCGTATTAGGAAAAATATTAAACAAAGTTTATAAATATTGAGTATTAATTTTACAAAATTTTACTAATAGCTCACACACAACAGATGATGGAATATGAAAGTCTCCAATTTTGATTCCAATGTACATAAAAAATTGTAATTTTACGAGCGACAAATTAAATACGCTCGGTTGAAATATGTCAGGTAATACGCAAACGATAGTGGTAAATAAGAAAATAAATTAATATCCCTTCGAGAGCGAATACAATCTATATACACACATTACTTTATTGTTCTGACCAGTAGGACAGTGAAGTCTATTTTCTTTCGAGAATTTTAAGAAAATCGTATTTCTCCCTGATCTTCGGGTATTACATTGGCTGTCCCAAAAATGTTGACAGGTTGTTTAGATATGATGAACGCAGTTACCGGTCCACCGATGATAAAGGATCATAAAACGATCTATTAGCTAATGATAACTCGGTGTGCACATTACGACAATTTTTGCTTCGTTTGCTTTTAGAATTGCTGCCCACAATGCACGTTAGCAATTTAGAAGTTGATTTCGCGTCTAGTCTATCCTGTTAGCAACAAAGCCGAACATGATCACATTATCACTTTGCAGCATCAGTTTGAGTAGATGTTATTATAGTTTTTTTTAAAATGTGAAAATGGACATTAAAACAGAGCAGCACTGTGCGATCAAACTTTATGTACGACCAAAAAATACGGTCGTGGATGTTAAAAAAAAAAAAATCTTACAGCACCATTGGATGCAGATCAATCGACAATTTTTCGCTAGTACATTCAGCATGGGCCGTAAGTCCGTAGCACTTTTTTCGCAGAGCGGACGTCTTTCAACGGCACGTTCCGAAGAAAATGTAAACACGATATCGATGATTATTCGTGAGATGAGTTGCAAATAAAGCGCGAGTGTTCAACTTGGGCCTCGAATTTTCTTACGCGGGAGCAAATGGAAAAATTTGTAATGAACGGTTTAAAATTATTAGCATAAAACGAAATTTTCTAAAAAATGTTATCACTGTTGACGAAAATTGCGTACACTCTTTTGACTCCTTCACCCGTTGAGAATGCGTGATGCCGGAAACTTGCGGTTCTCTGAAGATCAATAAGGTTCGACAACCCACTGCCGCCGTAAAAATGATACTGATTGTATTTTTTAATTACCGCAGGATAATTTAACAGAAGTTTGTACCTCTTAAAACGACCATGAACACTTTTTTTATTACTGCAACGTTCTCTAAACACTGCGGAAACACATTATGACAAATAGGCTCGATTTAAGGAATACCCGGACAAGTCAGCAGGACAATGCGGTGCTTCACACGGCGGGAATCGTTTAAGAACTTTTGAAGAAATCCTGCTTAATGTGACCATTGACTCTTTTCAATACTGAAAAAACAACTACGAGGGCAAAGATTCAAGCCGCATGAAAATATCACGAACTCTGTGTACAAGTTTATCAAGGGGATACCAAAAGACGATTATGAAAAGACAGTAATGTTAAAATAGAAAAAAAAGATATGTCCTGATGTATTCAACAGAATGGTACATATTTAGGAAAAGATCGAGACGGTGATAATGTAATTAGGAATAATTTTTTGTAGAATAAAACTTTTCGTAAAACCTGCAAGGTTTAACGAAATTATAGCTTTATTTAAACAATAGCGAAACAAGAAATTACCGAGCACGGTGAGTACTCTATCGCTAGTTAATAGATTGCTTTACAATTCTACATTATCGGCAGACTGATAAGTAATTTTGTTTACTGTATCGAAAGGAACTCTCGATGTTTGGGACGGTCATTGTATGTATCGCAAAACTTATTATCGGTTATTATTCTCTATCTGACTGTTAAAAAGAAAAAGACAAAGAAAATTAAAGCAAAAGAATCAGCTACATTATCATTTTCCGGAATTTATGTTAACATTTTATCTGAACATGGTGACTTTTTAATAAAACAATAATAAATATTTCCGAATCAATTTATTTATTATTCATGTGTCGAATTAAAAACGAGCAAAAACGTCTGAATAGAAAGATGCCTTTTTTGTTTCAGGACGGACCAGATTCTCCGAAAGTTGAATCCGGTTCTTTTGGTACTAATTCAATGGATAATCATGATACTCGCGAAACACACAATAATGAAAATGCTTTTAAATCTTCATCGCGACATCTACTATATGCAACTCACTTTCCGTTACCTCTGGTAAATATATAAATAAATATATATATATATATATTGTTGAGATCTTAATGTATCTTATATATCGGTGACCGTGTGCATAATTATAAGCTTTAATCGAACATTAACGCGTATAGAACTAATAGAAGACGTTGCAGTTATTCTACCAAAACGAAGACTACTCGAGACGAAAAACAACAACGATCGGCTATCCAATAGTAACTGACTTTAACCATTTCCCCAGTTCATCGTATTATTACAGCTATCGGCGAATCCCGAACACTTTAATGTAGTTACGTGCAATATAATTGTAAAATTCGTTAGTTAATCGCAATTACGAGATGTATCAAGTAAGACGCCGTACACACCAATACGCATTCTTTGTATCATACAACTATACTCAATTACATTATTAGTACACCCTATACAAATATTAAGAACATAATATGCTTTGAATATTAAATGCTTTTAGAACAAATATATATTTATGTATATGCCACCACGTTCAACATCATATGCGCGCTAGGTCAGTACACAGCAGACACACACGGGACTGCACTAGTGGCGCGATAACAAGCGGCTACTATCAGTTCCGAATGTAGTCTTCTTGCATGTGTACACCTGCGTTGCATATAACAATTGCTATGAGCGCTGCCTATTCTGTACAACTAGAATGTACGAATAGGTAGTCACGACGCTCGAATTCGAGCAATACGACTGTTACATACATGTGTATATATGTGTATATATAACTCAGCCATTTTGGCCTCGTAAGGGGCTGTGTCCCTTGACTCCTCTTGCTTACATTTCTGTCTCTTTCTCTTCTATGTTTTGTATAAAATGATCAAAATTTACAACATAAATCTAAATCAGTCCATATTAATATAATAACATAATCACAAAAAAAATCCTATAAAATATAACAAACGTTACATAAAATTGGGACATTTTTTGGGAATTTTTTTGGAACATTTTTTTCTAAGGAGGTAGCCTAACAATTACGTTGTAATTAATATATACATATATAGGTATATGTTAATTGCAACGTAATTCTTAGGCTAGCCCCCATTAGAAAAAATGTCCCAATTTTATGTAACGTTTGTTATATTTTATAGGATTTTGTGATTATGTTATTATATTCATATGGGCCGATTTAGAATTACGTTGTAAATTTTGATTATTTTGTACAAAATGTAGAAGAGAAAGAGACAGAAATGTAAGCAGAAGGGGTGAAGGGGCACAGCCCCTTGCGAGGCCAAACTGGCCGAGTTATATATACATATTGAAACAAATCATGATTTTCTTTAGTTTTCCCGGTCCCTATTCAGGGGGCCAGTGAAGTGATTTATGCTTCTAGTCCCTGCTTCTGGGCGTCAGTGAAGTGAACTCGATGTTCTCTCGATCCCTATTTCCGAAAGCCGGTGTAACGATTCGTCTCGATTGCTGTTTTATAGTTTTTTTTTTTTTATATATGAGCATTAGGCTTTTTAATCCGCCCCGGAACGGCGGTGGTCTCTCCACCAGAGATATCACAAAGCCGATACCACGTGTTCAATAACGAAAATTTTACCAAAGAAAAACATATATTTTGTCGGATGACAGGACGGCGATCCTGATGCATATACTCGACCACGATTAGAGAAATGATAGAAAATTTAACTTTTTACCAAAAACAAAAATTAACAAAGAACACGGTAAATTATGCGGCATGGCGCGTAGGCATTTCGATGCACGATAACAAAAGCTACGCAGATGTGTTCTTACAGAAACTTCTGCCTAGATCACCGCACTAACTGCCCTGCCTGACTTTTGGTTGGATAATTTAATATCTCTGCTCGCTCAATGTCATTTCACACACAGTTCGGATGCGCGCTTTCGCCGCAAGCACATGTCACTACCTTAGCCCTCGACCACTACCACTACACCGACACTAGTGCAGTATCATCCCGGTGCGACTGATCGAACGAACAGGCATGGGATTTTCGATTTTGGCGGAGTAAGCATACTTGACAAGGCAAGCGACGGCTAAAAGAACGATGTCCGAGAGTGTGTGTATACTACCTGTTACCCATGGCTTCGCCCGTGTATTAATACTGGTTTAAATTTGCACTTGGAAATTCATAAACAAATTTTTGTTTTGTCTGGAATTATATTTATGTAATGATTCTTTCTCTTTTTGGGAAACATGTTTATCACCGTCCAACAAAAAATAGTGTTCACGTTTCACTCTTAGCTGAAGATTATCGGTTTTTCTATAACTTGTGTGTCGTGATCTAACAAAAAGTTTCGTTCAATTAAACAGCACACACCGCCATCATTTTGAAGAGCCTTAGTTATTCATACAGTGATCTCCTATAATTACACATTTAAGAGAACATATCCTTCACTGATCAATCCATTTTATTAAAATTAATTTATTACTAAAACAGCAAACTACAACAGTTGATTAAAAATTTCAAATTTGAGTATAAATAACATCCCCAGTGGCAAATATTCAAAATTCTATTGCAGGATTTTTTATTTCTCTGTAAAAATAATAGAAAGCTACTTTTTTTTAACTCTCTGCAATGAGTACAGGAGTTAGGCTAGAAGTGCGACTTGCATGTTTAGATCATGTCATGGAGGTTTAATGATTTCAGTAATGCAAAAAGTGAAGTAACAGATCGCAGTGTATTTACTTACGCCAGAAATTAATAAAATGTCATCTACAGCTTATTATTTACCATAGTAGTTATTTTATTTAAATTTTACGTTTAATCTATATTTACTATGGCAATCATTTTATTTAAAATTTTATAAAAATTAATTTTTTTCTGTTCGTCCCGTATGTATTTTTATACTGCTGGTCGCATCTCAACTACTTAAAACCTCGTATTTCACAATGGAGGGAAGGTAGAAAACTCAGCCATACCTGAAAACCTTCGTTAGGACAAGACGAATACACTCTAAAAATTTTACCACGATCCGTCCCGCGGTACAGGAATGCATATAGAACAAACAAACATACAAACAAATAAAATTTTCTTTTTATATATATACATATATATATATATATATATATATATACAGATTTTATACAAAAATACCGTCCAGATTTTCCGATTTTTCCGGTGGGTTTTTGCAAAATTTTCTTTCATGCCAACTTTGTCCTTACAATTACAAACATAACAAAAAAAAAATCAGCCAAATCGGTGATGATATTTCATACATGCAGCAATTGATTTTTATTTAGAGGCCAATGTGCAAAATAACCGTTGTTACTGTGGTACATGTTCTATATTTATTCGAGCTGTTAGTATTTTTTTAATATTAATAATTCATGGAACTTGGAAGATTTTTCGCTGTTACATTATATTGAGCACACATTTCATCTTGTTATTGCTCATAGTCTTAGCAATAATGTATCAGCAGTAGCAGTATTTTTACAAACTACATACATAGTTATAGCGTCTGTAAATCTGTACGAATTAATTAGCAAGTTGACGTAAATACAATTTAATATCGATAGTAATTTAAGACATCCGATGAAAGTCTTAATAAAATTGAAAATTAATTTCAGAAGAAAAAAAAAATATGAGAAAAAATCGTAGAAACTACTGATAACTCAGACAGTGCACGAGACGAAATAAACTGATCGGATCAGGATATGATTAAGATGCTTTATACTAGGAAAATATGATTTCACACACAAAGGTGAAACCGAATCTTTCGAAAAAAAATGAACTTTTAACTGAAAATCGATATGTAATTTAAAAGAAAAATGCTTAAAGATTTCTCCGAATTCTTAAATTCTTAAATCATAGAAATTGTGCGCTGTAAAAGTAAATCAAGAATTTTATCTATTTGTACAAAAACCAAGGAATAAGTTAAACTCAGTTTAAAAATAATAAAATAAAATAAAAGTGTTACAAAAATTAAGAAACTCGTGTTTCATCTATCTATATTTTTATAAAAAGTAAAGATGTTCGATTAAAATAAATATGCGTTATGAATGATTGATGAATTTTAATAAAATTTTCATTGATTTGTAGATTATTTCATTATTTTGTGATTTAATTTATTAAAATACGTTCAATATTTTAATTAAAATTTAATTATTTAATTTAATTTTGGATTATTATCGATATATCGTATACGATTATGTTGGTATAAATGGCATCCCGAAATTGCGCATTCGTAATAATTAACGATTTTATCGGTTTTGTACAAATAAATTTCTTAAACAGCTTTCAGTAAAAATTCTATATTTTATCAGTTCAAATTTTGCTATAAGCGAAATTTTTTATTTTGTAGTTTTAAACGAATGTTACAAACATTTTACGTACTACGAAAGAAATTTTAATTTCCTACTTGCTTCAATAACAGTTGCCAGCTGGTTGAAAAATTACTTTTTGCTTTTTATTATACATGGTTCCCAAATTAAATTTATCTATATATTTGCATGCTTCCGTTTTTTATTTGTTATATTATTTATTTCAATTTGTCACATTCTTTAATATAACTATCAAATTGTAAATATAACTAAAATAGAATATATATTTATTCTGTTCAAATTCGCATCAATCGATATAATTTTAGAGAAGTGTTTTCGATAAGAGGGACAATTAAGAAACTTTAGGAAATGAGTAATTACTAATCGTGCCGTAAATATTCAAAAATTATAATTCAAATATCAAAAATATATGAAATCAACGGGATCGGTTTAATTATCCATTTTACCTTAACAGCATTATTTGAATTTTTTACTCATCAATGTTTACGGGGTCGGTTTTATTATTAGTAACATATATATTATGTTCTTATTTTTCTTTTAATATCATATTTGTTTAACTTTTTTTTACTTTTTTCGTCTCTTGTCGGCTGATTTAGCTTTCGCCTGTCTATTTCATCAAATTGTCCATCCGTGAAGTTTTATTATTTACTCTTATCGCTACACTTTTCTTCCCAGCCTTTTCCTTCAACAAAGTCTGTGTATTAATTCATATCTGTTATTTTTGTTTTAATTTTTTTATGTTTTTTCATTTTTTATGGTACAACAACTTTATTCTTTACTTGTTTCAAGATATTCCATGGATCCATTCAGGAATTTTTTCTTAAAGTGCTTAGAATTCCATTTTATGTAGTAATATTAAAAATAATCTTACTAGCTTTTCATTTTAATATTTTATTGATAAACCGGTATTATATGTTGATCATTAACGTAAACTGTAAAGATTTTACTAACTCAAAAATTTTTAAAAATAAATAGATTACACGTTTGTGTTTTTTCTTGAAATTAACAGGGGGAGTTAAATTTGGGGAAAAACTTATTGTTTATTAAGTATAATATCGTTTAATAATATTATTTAGTCAGGAATTTTCTAATTTTTTAAATGTGATAGTAAACTTTATACATGCCGCCTGCTACTTCCTCTTCGAACAATAAAAAATTTAATTTAAGAAAAATTAGTACAATTTTCGAGAAGTATAAATTTAAGAATTAAATATTAACAATGCTAACGTAAGTGCTTATGATTGTCATCAGGACGACGAGTCAAGTACTCATGATTGTAATCAGCGGTATGTTTTGTTATATGGTGTTGGGAAAAGTAGAGATGACGCTAGACATGTTATAAAGAGAATCAGCAAAGATATTTGCAAGCTGTTCAGTAAGAAATTTTCTATAGATATTAATGAAGGTACGTGTATGGGTAAAGTAATAAAATTTATCATTAAGTTTTTTTTTATTTAAATTAGTATAACTGGTTATATGTGAAGATATTATTGTAAATGAAACTATCTTAAAAGTTTGTCTAATTTGAATTGTGTATGACTGAAGAGCCTTTGTTTTATCTCGAACCAGTAATAGGCGCACCGTCCCTGTTCGCTGTTACTTTTGTAGTAAACGAAATTCACCCTATGTACACCATCAGCTACTGTCTTAGGTTTTTTCGCGGAATCTGAATTCAAATTTTTGTATTAATATATTTAGTCAGAAACATGTCTTTTTCCTTCCGAAATGATTGAAAAAAACGAAAATGAGTTTTTGCGACTATATACATTTCATGCTCTCTGATTCTGTAGGAATTTACTTGACACGATTGAATCAAGATAAAGTCTAAACTTATTTCATCGTTAACCTGCGTAGAGCCTACATAAACTAAATTTACTAGGTTCTTAAAAAGTTATAAATGAATAGCGGACGTTCCAAGATTAAAAACGGAAACTGTGCTTATATTTTTATTAGCTACCGACTGAATCGAAAATTAATGTTTAATTTCCAAAAGAAAGATTTACCAGTTTTGTAATTTTATAAACAACTTCAATATTGATAAATGCTAAAAATGATTAACGGTATATTTTGCACAGGTGGAAAAGTGAAGAAGCATTCGAGAAATGAATTCAATTTTGAATCCATAACATCACGAGTTCAAAGTCTGTCTTATTTTGATCAACATTTTGTTACTTACCAATGTAGTACGAACCTTATCGAAATCATAAACAATTTTGGCACAGGTAATGTAACTACAAATTATTTATATTTAGATGAGTAAAAGGGTAACGGGCATTATTTCAATGGTGGTGTAAAAACGATATTTTCGTTTTCTTCCTAGGTAATAGCGGCTACTTGCCAGTTCAAGAACATGTGGCTTTTTTATTCGATTTAATGGAATTATCGTTGAATATCGATGGATTAATCGATCTATGCATTATGGTAAAGAAAAAAAATTAACTTTAATTTTTTACAGTAATAAGGATCGAAACAAATTAAATTATTGTCCTTGTTTGTCATTTAGCGTGAGTAACAACGAAAGTACAGTAAAGTACCGATTATCCGAAATAATCGGGGAGTGACAATTTCGGAAAAACGATTTTTCGGATAGTCGATAATCATTATAGATACATTACATGTATTTACAGAAACATTATATGTATTTAATATATAAAAGAAAAACATTGAAAATTACGAAATTTAATAAACTACAGTAATGTAATATGTTGCAATGAAAAATAAAAACTTGAATCACATGTAGGCCTATGGAACGTAGTACATATTAAAAATCTTAAATATCTTAAATATATATTAAAAATAATTAAAATACGTTTAAAAAGTTTTTGAAAATAAAAAAACATCAGTACATATTTACCTTGTACTTTAACTAATTTCAGTTAGTGTTGTTTCCTAAAATAGTCTACTATTTTGCTTTGTTTGACGTTAGATTTTCGCTTCAATGCTGCTAAATTCCTGACTTGCTTGATCGCCATAAGGGTAGAATAATCTGCTTTGGGCTGCATTTCATACCAAAGCAGTGAAGTTTTTAACGCTTCAAATGCTGGACTGTGAGTTGAAGCAGGAACGTCGGTATCGTTTTGTAGGTCTTCATGGTCCTCTTTTTCTGTCGACAATTGCGTAACAGCTTCAATAATTTCTTCATCTGTTTGTATCTACCATCCCGGATCCGTACAGGTGGTTTCAAAACCGATCCATTCGTTTAAATCATTTTAATCGCACTCATCAAAATCACCGGGTATATGTTGAGCTAAAGGTAACAATGACTGTTCTTCTTCGGTCTCAACGTCGTTACATGATTTATCGTCGCTTTCGGAATCTCACAGATTTTTCCAAGACTTTTGTAAAGTAAAATTTCGAACGCATTCCCGCGCCTCACCGATCATAAAAGCAAAAAAATTGAAATTCATTTGTTTACGTAGTTCGATTACTTCTTCGTTGGTATTCCCCAACAAAAACTCGCGTAGGAGAATTTTTCAGTAATTTCGTTTTAATGTTTCAATAACGCCTTGATCCATGGGTGAATCAAGGACGTTACATTGGCCGGTAAAAACATGATTTTAAAATTTGAATCCATTTTTTCTATATATCTCAACAAACGGATGGCCGGGAGCATTGTCTAGGATTAACAAAACTTTTATATTTTCTTTGTTGAGAAAACGTTGTTTCACGGAGTTTACGAAAAAAGTGTACCAGGAATTAAACGTAAAACAGTCCATCCATGCATTTTTTTGGGAAAAGTATTTAACAGGAAGAGTAGTCATATTTAATTGTTTAAAGCATCAAGGATTTTGAGATTTCGCAATCAGTGCAGTTGGAATTTTATGCGAGGAGCCGGATAAATTCGCACAGACAACAGCCGTTATGTGATCCTTATTGAGCTTTCGGTCGGGTGCAACTGATTCGCGTTTACTTGCGTAGGGTCTTAAACGCCTTCGAATATAAGCCCGTTTCATCAGCATTGTAGATAAGATCTTTTTTAAAACCGTGACGTCAGCTTTAATAAAATCTTTTAAAGTTTGTTTAAAATCCTCTACCGCTTTTGGATCAGCTAAGAGACGTTCTCCTTCTACGTCTAGTCGCCTAATGCCATGTCTGTCTTTAAAACGTTTAAGTCAACCAACGGTAGCTTTAAAGTCACTTTTACCGCCTAACTTCTCCTTTGATATTAACGCCTTTTCGCACAAAATAGGTTCACCTAACGATCGTCGCTGTAAAAACCAATTGTAGACAACGGATTCTAGTTGAACATTACTAGCTGACTTCATAGTTCGACGTCAGATAACTCCGAAAATTTTAAAAGTTTATTTTCACGTTTTTTAATGTCTGTTATTGTAGAATTACCTACATTAAATTCTTTTGCTAATTTTAAAGCATTTTCACCTTTCTTTAAACGAAATTTAATATTACGTTCATCTTCTAAAGAAAGAACGACACGTTTCCGTTTGCCACTAGTAGAAACACTCATTTTGAATAAAATAAGAGCTTCAGAAGCAACAATATAACCGAACTGAACGGAAGTTGGTTGTGGACTACATGACTACACTCTACATATTTTCATTGCCAGCATCATTTTATTGCTGTTAGTTGATGAGTCATGCTTTAATGTGTTTTATTGTTTCAGCTATCATTTTGACAAAATTAGTTTTCTGTCTCATCAACATCAATTATGTATATACCTTATTTTATCAGACATTCATTTCGGATAATCGATTTTTCAGCTATGCAATTTTGTCGGATAATCGGTACTTTACTATAGTTATATATAAACGTATATTATTACAAAATTGTAATTTTAACAGTAATAATGAAATAATTTTCGAAATCGGTATTGAATATTAAACAGCAGTTGTAGCTTGACAACGGTCTGTCGTAGGTTCCGAAATATTGATTCCAAGATGGAGATGTGATAATAGACATTGTAAAATGTTATTCTACATAGTAACGAAGTTCATTACGTAGGATATATGTGAAAATATAACAAAAACTTGGTTTATGTAGTGTACATTAAATTTTTTGAGTCGTCTTTATTGCCTTCTACACAATTTTGATATTTCTTTTCATTCATAAATTTATTTTAACATTTCTTTATATTTACATCTTTTATTTTTAATTTTTTAATCATCACTTTTTTGATTTCGTTTATTTTTCTTGTAAAAATTATAGAACAGTGGTTAATAAAATAGTGATTTCTACTATGTAGCGAAATCATCGCACTCATTTATTAATTTTTAGAAAATTTTAAAGGATTAAAAGGAATTAATGTACGAATGAGTTATATTTCGGATTTTGTTTCATAAAAGCTCGTTACTACTATCAGTAAGTGTAAAATTTAATTTTTCAATAGATTCTCATGGAAATACCTGACGTGGAGGCTCAATTGGCTTCCAGAGGTTCTAACTTAGTCAAACTTTATAGTTCATCATTGATATTGTATATTCTCGGTGTACTAAGAAGATACCACGCCTGCCTCTTATGTAAGTCTGTTTAGTGTGTTACTTGTTATTATCAAATACGTTTTATTTTTTCATTGTACATATTTAATTGCAATGTGCTAGTTTTCATTTTTGCTTCGTATAATAAATGATTTTCTAACGGAATGTAACGTGTATGGATGCGTACTCTGTGTAATCTTCGCAAACTTTTGTCGTTTATATTCCTTTTCTATTTATTATACGCGTATTTTTCTCATTAGTCATTCGAGCCGCGTGTATATTTTTTTCTATCTTTCCTGTTACGATTATTTCTTTAATATCCAATTATGTTGGATCCTGCATTTCTTTTATTTTTTCAAGTTCCTAGTATTTTTTCGCCTTTCTTATATACCGCAAGCTTCTTTTGTCTTTCTCTTTTTAAGTTTTTGATTTTTTAAATTG
The DNA here is from genome assembly GCA_039619475.1 of Icerya purchasi. Classification (NCBI taxonomy): domain Eukaryota; kingdom Metazoa; phylum Arthropoda; class Insecta; order Hemiptera; family Monophlebidae; genus Icerya; species Icerya purchasi. Next base: position 189,159,540 of record CM077115.1, on the reverse strand, counting down.
TTTTCCATTTTTTTTTTCTTTAACATTAATTTTCTCTTAATTCTGCGAAATAATGTAATAATTATGTATTAACTTACACTTTCTGCTGAATTGTTTCATTGTTTACCGAATTTTTTTAATAATCGTCATTACTATCATTTAGTAAATCAAGAACAAATAGTTGCCGTTTTTGAGGGATTACAACGAATTGTTAAAAATGTAAATCCAGCCGAATGCGGAAGTGCTGAACGTTGTATTTTTTCTCATCTACACGATCTGTATGCAACGGCGAATTCACTGCTAAAAAATCATTCTCAAGATGTTTTTGCTAGCAACCTGTACGGAAAAATTAAGCAAGCTATATATAATTCAGTCCTCCCATCACCATCTAATCATGGCCCATGGAACACAACATTCATGACTGAAGCTATTCTGTCGTACCGTAGAGGAGGTATGTACAATAAACAGCTCTTACTGACTGTACTATTTCATATTTCTAAAGCTTTATTCAATTTTTCGGCTTTTGTTTCTACGGAAACGGGAATTTTTTACTCTAAAAAGGAAAAAAAAACTAGAGAATTATACGTATGTGGTCAAAAGTCATTTATAAAATTAAAATCCTACAATGCTACAGAATCCTTGATGTGCTTATATGTTGTGTTGTTTTCTAAATCTGAATTGTAAATCATTCGACCGACATAACAGAATAATACGTTTTATTTTTATTTTAAATTTTTTTTATTTTTTTTTTTTTGGTGAGGGGGGTATTATTTCATTACATTTGCCTAAAATTTACTTAAAAATATTCCCTTCCATAATTACTTTCAATGTACTACAAGCTGTTATTGGAGAAGCAAAGGAAAGAGACATAAAAAATACTCCCAGTCGGAAGACGATAAAGCGTATTCAATTGCTAACAAATAAAGGCGATAATATTTACGACAAAACTTTTTAAATCTATAAAAATAGTACAAAATATGCGATCTTTAGCCGTAAATGGTGTCACATTTAATATAGCACAATAAGTAATATATAAAAAGAAATAGTATTAATTCGCGTTAAAAAAAAAGAAGAAATTAATAAGTTGTGCTCTTTTTCTCAGATATCAAACAAGAAAATAGTTGAAAGTCTATTTAAAGCTGGATTAAAATAGTGGCTCATTGTGTTCACTTGTTTAATTTGTTTACTTATTTTAAAATTGGATTATGTTTATGTAATATGGCAGTTTGTTTAATAGTTTCGATAGAAGCTATCGGTTGTGATTTTTTTTCAAACGGTTTTTAAATTTTTTGTCTAGTCGAAAGTTCGTATTGTCAAAACTTATGTAGACTGTATTTCACTATTTCCTGTTTCCACCGACGTATATAAAGGGGGGTTTGGGGGGTTTGCCCCCTCCCCTTAGCTCACGCCAAAACCCGAATATTAACCATATACACTACCGTAGTGTATGACATCACATTGTCGCTTTGGATTAGATTTAAAATAGTTCAAATCTTTTTATGTTTTTATTTAGGTTACATGAGTAGGAAAGAACGTCCAAGCTTATTTGTCAAAAAGTACGAGGGTGGTTCAAATATAAACCGGAATTTCGTCATAAAAATTTTTATTTTATACTTACAGTGCTCATATTTTTTACAATTTTTTGAGATAACCCCCCGTCGCACGCTACGCACTTTTTCCACCTCTCCGGAAATTTTTTTATTCCTTTTTCGTAAAAATCTCGCGGCTTGTCACATAGCCATTTGCGCACGAACGATTCCACCTCATCGTTGCTGTCGAAACGTTGTCCACCAAGTGCTTCTTTCAACGGGCCAAACAAATAATAATCACAAGGCGACAAATCTGGACTGTAAGGAGGATGTTCAAGTGTTTCCCAGCCCAATTCGGCCAATGTCTTCATCGTGAGCGTACAAACTTCCCAACGAGTGAATTTCTGTTCAAAATTCAGAAGTCTTGGCACCCATCTGGCTGCAATTTTGCGATAACCTAGCCGATCATGAATTATTGTCTCAATACTACCTATGCTGATGCCCAATTCGTCGGTCATATCGCGTACACGGACGCGTCGGTCAGCCAAAATGAGTTGTTCGATGGCTTTGACGTGTTCATCTGTAATGCTGGTTTTTGGGCGCCGTGCATGTGGTATGTTTGACACCACTTCACGTCCTTTTCGAAACGCGGAACACCACTCGTACACTTGAGTTTTGGAGAGACACTCATCCCCGAACTGTTCGCGTAATTTTCGGTAAATTTCCACGGATTTTACGTCGTCTTTGACTAAAAAACGAATAATGATGCGTTGCGCAACAGACACTGGTACTTCTTTTTCACTCATGGCTCTAACTACACTAAAAAGTGAGGTTACGCGGTTCTAATTGCTCTACACGCTTCGTAACAAACCGGTCTAACTGCCAGTGCAACCACTTTTTCCACAATAAATTTTTCGCGCGTTTATTTAAAAATTCCGGTTTATATTTGAACCACCCTTATTTTATCTCTAGTCCTTCGAATAATGATGAGGAAAAGCTGAAAGAATCGTGGAATCTACCGAATACTTTCAAGTTTTCAGTCACTGGCGACGAGAGGAATTTTTCTTTTCAACGTCGTTGGACTGCGAAGCATTCATGTCTTGTGTATTCAAATGTCTTGTAGGAAGCACTTTGAGAATTCTACTTAGCTCGGAGCTCTTGTTAATAAGCCATTTACTAACTGGTTTAGAAAACTTTAATCATCACACATACACAAATTCGCTTTAGAGCATGTAGCAAACTTTGTAAAGTTCGCAGAAGGTAAATTTACTGATGTTAAGGAGTCCATAAACCTGGAAGGTCATAAAATTGCTGAAGGTAACCGCGAGAGATTAAAGGCTATTGTAAAAACAGTTCTTTTGTGCAGAAGATAGGAAATGGTCCTAAGAGGAAGCCATGATTATGAAGTTGAAGTAAACGAACCTGCTCACAATGACGGCAATTTTCGAGTACTTCTCCATTTTCGTGCTCAATCTGGTGATGAAGCACTTAAGAGTCATTTACTTATGCAAAGCATGCATAGTAGAGCTATGTATACTTTATTAGAAATTTAGAATGAAATGCTATTCAAGCGTATGTACTTGAAAAGATCAAAGAGGCTAGTTTTTTTACGGTACTGGCAGACGAAATTTAAGATATATTGCGGCAAGAACAACTAGCGTTATGTTTTATGTCGACTGCTCATTTGAAAAATCAGTTATCCGGGAAGATTTTCTTGAATTTATCTACGTAGAAGATGTTTCAGCTCAAACATTGGCGACGACAATTATGATGCATCCCTTACCCTATAATTTGGATACAGATAAATTCATTAGACAAGGCTTTGATGATGCTGTAGTACTAAGCGGTCGATTACGAGGCGTGAAAACAATAATCGTAGGGAAATACTCGAGAGCATAATTCGCGCACTGTCTGGTTCAACATTCTCTACTTAGTTCTAGCGCATTCATGTGGGCTACTTACTGTATAGGGATTATAAAACATGCAATAAACTTTTTTCCACAATTTTCATTTCGAGGTAGTGTTTTGAAGAAAATTGCTGATCAGATTAATTCATCTCATTCAACGTAAATATTTCTCTTTGTGAGATACGGCGGATCGAAAAGCATGCGGCTGTAGAACGGTTTGCACAAATAGTTCCCGTAATACGCGCAACACTAGAGAAGGCTGATAGGGATGTCGCCGCCACTCAAGCATACTGACTGCAAACCACCATAGAAAATAGCCAGTTTGTTGTGTCGCTAGTTATATTAAGAAACATTTTCTCATATACAACAAGCCCCTAAACAAAGCTATACAAAAAGTTAATATCGATTTGACCAACACATGCAGCTATGCATAAAAAACTATTAAAACGACATTACAAAATATTCGGAATGGAAGTCAATTCTCCATCCTTTTCGAGCAAGCAAAGCAGATGAGTTCTAATGACATAGTTGTTCCAAGAACGAACAGAAAGAAAACCCAGAGTAGTAGAAACTGCCGAAATGTGTTTGACCTCTTTGTTGACCATGTCATTACAGAACTCGATGTCCGCTTTAAACCACATAAAGAAGTGATCGAAGAGATTCAAATGTTTCTACTTGAGAAGACCAGTAATGACTCTAGCACACAAGAAAAACTGCAAAAAATAGTCCAAAATTTAAATATTTCAAGTAAAAACTATTAGTTGCAGAATTTTAGAAATTCTTCATATCTATTCCGTGTAAATAAATGATTGTCCTACACTTAAGTATTTTTATAAGATTGCGTCATATCGCTTCTATTACAGTTTGGTTCTTGTACAGTGCAATAGTGTTTTGTTCAGCAGCAAGTCTTTCTAGCGAAAAGAGATGATGAAGAAGGTGGGGGATAGAAAAAAAGTAAACCTGTCGGCATATAAGAAGCCAGAAAAAAGGGCTTAAGAGGTAGAGCGCGGTTAGTTCTTTTTCTTCTGTTATGCTGTTAGAAAAATATATTTTTTGAAATCAGGTTTTATTCATCTTATTACATTCGGAACAAAATGAATTATTTAAATAATTATTGATCAAAATTCACATTCTGTATTATGCGTGATTTTTTTTATTGTTTATGTAGCTAAAATAGATCCACTGTGGATTCGTCAGCTGAATGAGTCACCGGTAAATCGCTATAGTTTGGTATGCAATGTTATTATCGTAGTGTGTAACGAAAGATCCGATATAGACAAATTGAACGATCTCGGAATATTTTGTTCTGAATTAACGGCAGCTTGTAACTCATTAACAGCTGAGTGGCTTGGTAATTGGTTTCTATTATACAATTTCAGTTCTATAGAACCTACGCGGTTTCTTAGTTATAGTAATGTTTCGAAATTTTTTGTAACTATTTTTTTTTTTTTTTGTTTAATTGTAATTATTTACTGTTATCATATGATATATATATATATATTTGTTCAAATGTTTATGCTAATCATTTGTTAACGTACTAGTACATTACTTATTTGCTAATAATATATTATTTTTCAAATTTGATTTCGAGTAAATTTTAAGTTTAACTTCAGTGCATGCAACGTTGAGGTTTTTAAACGTATTATATCGAATGGATTAAATTTTTAATTTCCAATTAACATAGCATCTTATCTTTTAATACTGATTTAAAAGCATGTAATAATTTTTGAATATTTATAAAAGAAATGATATTTTAAATAAAAATTTTACGCAGCACATTCCGCAGATCAAAGCTTTTTAATTACGGTAATATTACGATTTTAGTTTAATGTAATGTGTGTAATGCTTACTATATAATATTGATTATAAACGTCTAAAATTTTAACGTCAAAGTTAATATCATAATGGCAAATACGGATAAAAATAAATAACGATTGAAATAAACATTGAATTATTCGCTGGTTGATACGAATTTATTGAAGTATTCTATAATTATTTATTTAGAGCATTAAAACTTTTTATTCGGCTATTATTATTTTTACTATCTGAAATGATTAATTTTTAATTTGATTATATACATATAGGAGTATTGATGGCTTTATGCTGTTCGTCAAATCATCCATCATACTTTGGTGACGTTTTATCTCGAGTCGATGTACAAGATCTCACTATACATAATTCTTTAGCTATTTTTACCGCCATATTAGTAGGTAATTGCATATTTATGTAACCGAATTTTCCATTGATTGATATCAAAACATCTGCAGAAAAAAATATTAATTTTTGTTATTATTATTAATAGCTTGTTAAATTCTTTTAATTATTTAAGTTAAGGTATGTCTTATGCGTACTTTTTTCAAATAAATAAAAATCACTATTATAACAGTGCGAAAACTATTTTATATGCCGATTAGAATTTAAAAAAATTGTTGTTATTAATTTCCATAATTGATTTTCTTGCAACGTTGTAACTTTTTTTGGAAACAACTTCATTCCGTGCATAAACAACAAAATTAAAATCAATCCTCTTGACTTTAATGCGTACGTTTTGTTAACTTTTTATTTTCCTTTTTTTGCCAATAAGAAGTTCGTATTCTTTTGTATAAAATTTTTAATTTTAAAAGTTTTCCATTAATTTTAAGTCACAAGTTGATTTAGCTGCTAGGATATTCTCTAATAACGTAAAATTCGTATACATATGTATTTGTACGTTTTTTCCCGTTCGTCATACTTGACGTGGCACTGAAAATTTAATTCGATATTTGTTGAATTTTATTTCGAAAATAATTGTTCGAGAAAAAAATATTGTTAAATAATATATATAACATTTTCTATCCAAAATAATGAATTTTTATTTTCCAAACAAATAAAGTAGTTTTGTTCTAATTTTAAACTTTTGATAAAATATATCTTCCAAAACCATAATATCTGTACAGCTGAGATGTATGAATAGGTAGTCGCCGACGCTCAGAAGCTGAGTATGGCACTATAAGATAAGATAAGAAAACCATAATATAAATAAATATAAAAGGGAAATAAAAAATGAACGTCGAAAACATATATTCGTTTACGTGCTACATTAACGGGAATTTCGATTCCTTTTCTCTATTATTGGCACGAAAAATTCCTTTTTTTTTTTTATCGATCTTGGGGTAAAATAAAAGAAATTACAATTGCTCGTAATCAAAATTCATTATTAACATATTCAAAATACCTGTCCGCAATAATTTTATCGAATTAACACGGTCGCAATGGTACAGAAAATTTGTAAGCGCAAAGATATATTTTGTATGTTTTTCATTAAAAGTTAAAATTTCAAAAATTAAAATATTCCTAGTAAACCAAATAAATCATGTCAAAAATATTTTACTTAATAGTAGTACGAAAATTTCTTAAATTTTTTCTCAAGCTAATTGTTTTGGGAATAAAATTGAAACTTAAATATCAAAATAAAACACTGTTAATTTATTTCCCATACTATTTAATTTTATACGCGGTTTTTATTTTTCATTTTATTTATTTTTTTCTTTTTGTGTTGAAATAAGTTAACGATCGTACTTAGTAATGTCGTATTATTTAAACATATTTTTTTTTCTTCCAGCCAGGAATTGTTTTTCTTTAGAAGATTTCGTTGTTCGAGTGGCTTTACCATCTCTATTGACGGTTTGTAATGAAGGTAATAAACTATATTATTTTTTGATTTTTGTTGAAATATATTAATAATATTTTTTCACGTTAAAGCTGAATATTAAAGCGGTTATATTAAACTTTTTTTTTTTTATTTATATATAAATTGTTCAAGTGACATAGCTGTATTTCATAAAAAATTATCCATAAAAAAACTAAAATAGGTTTTGTTGATTAGCCAAATAGTACTAATACCCGTTTCATAGTATGTGTACATCACCATGCGATTAATAGTTTAAATGTTTGGATATATTTAAAAATATATGTTTGCAGAAAAATCGTCAATAAACTCAAAAAGTTTACCATTGAATTCCGAGTTCATACTTATCTAAATATTCATATGTTATTTATTCTTTTTTTTCTTCTTTAATCTTTTAATCATCGACGATGATTGTAGGGAAGCATTTGTGTCATAATGTTTCAGAATATTATTGTATCTGAAGCGGTGTGATATAGTGTTACTCTAAATTTAGTTCAGTTTACGATGTTAAAATTCTTCAACCGGATTAAATTTTTATGCGCAACCTTTTATTAATCTAATCATTGTATGTTATATTTTATAGGGAAGTATATTTTGAAGTGTTTAAAACGTATTTAATACGTTTTAATTTTTCAGAGTTAATATATTATTTATTAATATTTTTCTCGTCTTAATTTAAATGCTTTTATTCAACTTGACTGTTCCGTCGTTCTGTGTCACACTTTTTCAAATTTTAAGATCGTTTTTTCACTCACTTCCAATCGAGTTCCAGTTTTGAAATTTAGCAGAGTGGTGAGTTTCCAAGAGCAATATAATATTATACAAAAAGTATGAATCTGTACCTATTTTTATCCTAATAAAATGTTATTAAAATTTTAGGTATAATATAAATATATACAGTATTATGATGTGTACATGTAGACATATAGAATCAGAAAGCCAGGTTTTTTTTCTTCATTTTACAATATATCACAGTCTTCTTTATTTTTCTCCTGTCTTTATCTTGATACAGCCAAATACGTTGTTTTTCTAAATGTATTTTATCCATTTTTTCTTTCTTATAGTTTTCTGTTTTTTAGCATATCATCTTTATCACTCCTACTTACTTGTTGTTTAGCATTTTTCTTCAGTTCCACATTCTAAAAGCTTCTGATCCTTTTCTAATTTGTAATCTTTCTGTATTAGTGTATTTATTTTTATGTATACATCTACAGTTTATCAAGAATATATATATATACAAAAAAAAAAAAATAAATAAATAAACTAAAGGAAAATTTAGTCTTTAATAAACAAAAAATATTTTAAAACTAATGAAATGTTTTATAATTATGCATGAGAGATTACCAATCCTTCCAATAAGCAGCAGTATTTAGATTTTTGAAGAGTGAATTATTATTACATGCGCTTTTAAATATAGAGAAATGAATATAAAATCATTAAGAATCATATTGTTAAAAAGTAAGAAGCTCGTTTAATTTGCTTTAGAAGGAAAACAAACTTCTCACTTTTTTTTTTAAGTTCAATTTTTTTTTACTTCATTTTAGACTAAAAAAAAAATATATATATATATATATTGCTCGACAATGTTATGTAAATTTAAAATTTTTAAAATAATGATAGCCCGTAAAGTATCAAATATTTCAATATACATGGAATACATCTAATTAACTCTTTCTAACCAGAATATTAAACTAATAGAAAATATTAAGATGTACAAGAACAAGATTTATTTTTTGTATTAGGAAGACATTTTACTACATATTTAGTATTCAATTTTTATAAGTTGTTTAACTCGAACGTACATAATTACTGTTGTATGTATTTATATTCCAAAAATATTAATAGTGGTAATTTTATTCGTGTTGATTTTTAAGTATATATATATTTTTTTATTAAACTAAATATCATATTATTTATAATTATATAAAGTTTTATGTCAATCACACCTTTTGTGAAATATTAAAACAAAAAATAATAATTTCAATTATTAATTGTTAATTTGTTTTAAAGGTCGTCGTGATGCTTGCGCAGATGCCGAAGCAGGTGCAAGGTTAACATGCCATCTTTTACTACGTTTATTTAAAACAAACGAAAGTCCACAGCCTGCTTTGTATTCAGTGGGTACGTTTTTATTTTGATATTTCATTTAATTTCTTTTAACCCTTTTTTACCCCGGTTAAAAATGTATACCGGAAATTATAATAAACTGAAACGGAAGAACTTTTTATTATTTATCAGTTAACGCGCTATCTGCAATTAAATGAACTGTGAACATAGCTTATGTTTCAAAATTAGCTGAAAACGCAGTTAAAAGATAATGTGGCAATTTTTTTATGTTACTGAACGATGAGAAAGAGTGAGAGGGGGAAAAAGACAATTTAGTACTTGTATGATGGTTTATGGTACGTGTCATGAACGTACCAAATTAAATCTCATATTAAAAAGCTGCATACGTATTTTAACTTCAAAAAAATAACATTTTGCTTTAAAAAATTGAATTTTTTTTGCTTAAATAAATAATATTAGTAAGAAGGATAATAGGCAATTTGTTATGTACAATATATAAAATGAACAATTTAAGAAAAATTAATTTGTTTTTCAAGGTAATCTATTAATTTTCAATCGAAGTAATTTTGAAATTTTCATCTTTTCTCCTGTATGAATGATTGGTTTGCGCTCCCCAAAAATTTGAGGTAAATAATTTTCTTTCCAAAAATGTCTATTTATATTTGATGGATTATGCAAAACGATGAAAGATATATTTACGAGGTCATTACGATTTTAAAAATAGGGGACTTCAATGAAAAATATTTCTCTAAATTGTTTTCGGTTAATTCTTTTCACATTCTTCGTTAATCACAGTGTTATATAAAAAATTAGTTAAATATGTTGTGTAATAAATAATCAAATTTTTTTTAATATAAATCTGTATAATGTTTCAGATTTTTTGTTTCAATAATTTTAAATTCCTTAAAAATTTCGTGATCACTTGTCAAGTGCTAGTGCAATTTTTTTTCTAGATGTTTAAATTAACGAGATTTTACACAAACAAGTAATGTTTTCTTTCCTCTGTTTTATTTATTTTTTTAAAGTTATAGTTCGCATAAAATTTTGTTTTCAACTATTTTATAAATATCTAGAATTTTCATTTTACATCACGTATTCCAATATTTTAAACTTATCCGATTTTAAAAATTAAAAATTACTCGTAAATATGTCTTTTATCATTTCGTAGGCCCCTTCAAATAAAAGTAAACAAAATCGTTAAGAAGCAAATTATTTTCTTCAAATTATTGAGGAACGCGAACTAATTATTATGGCGAGAGAATTTATTAAAATTGAAACTTAGAAATTAATGGACCACTTTAAAAACAGATTAATTTTCTTGAAAAAATCAAAATTTTTTGTTTCAGTAATATATATATATATATAACAGCAAATATTAACCTTCTTATAAATATTAATTCATTTAGAACAAAAGTATTTCAATTTTTGAAAGTAAAATATTGTTACTTTTTCTAGATTAAATTTAATATGAGATTACGATTTGATACATTTAAATTTTAATCAAATGAAGTTTATCTCATTTTGAAATTAACGATATGTTGTACAATTGATCTTAAGTAATGAAATAATATATTTCCAAGAAACTTTAATCAACATTTAAAGCCACGCGAGAAAATTTGTAACGTAAGAATTTTTTTTCTATATATAAAGAAAAGATTCTTTATTTTTCGATGCTTTCTTTTTTTTCCCCTTAATTTTATTTTAAATAATTTGTAATAAGCAATAATGAACGGTGGAATACAAAAGAATAGTAATTTTAAGTGCATATTATTTTATAAATTTAATTTGAATAAATACTGCAAAATGTATTAGAAATAAATGTTAATAAAAAAGCCACAGTCCTTTGCCACTTTAAATGTCGTTATGATTTTTGTTATAAAAATGAGTAATCTAAAATTTTATATTAACTTTTAGAGCAAGGGTTTAAGTACTTAGTGTCTGAAATGTGAAGTATGAAATTGTTCTATTACACAAAAGTGAAGAGGGTATGGAATATTTCGTGTTTCAGCAAGATGATGATCCAGTGGCCTAAAAAAGTGAAACAAAAAAAAAAAAATATTATACAAATTAAATAAATAAAAAAGTAATTTGAAATGGAAAGAGTAGGTATCTTAATACAGAAGAGTAGTTATTTAAAAAGTGGTCGTTAGATATACAGCAATGCGGGTGGTTTGTTACAATTTATTCAAACTTACTAGAATTTTAGCATCAAGAAGTTCCATTCTATAACCTGAGGCTTCTGCAAATAAGGCATTTGTGGAAATTATCTTAGGAAGGGATTTGGGATAGAGTTGTCAACGGCGAATTGTTAATTAGATATTTTAATTTCAAACAAGTTTGTGCGATTTAGAACGCAAAGAAACCTATTAGATTTGGTTGATATAATTTTTAAATGTGAAAAAAAACTTACTATATGACATTTTTGCTCGTTAATGAATGAACATAGAAAGAATCAAATATAATTACCTAACATTTGAAAATTGTCATGTTTTAAGAGAGAATACGTATCGTACAGTTGAAACGATGAAGTTCTTGCAATTATATTTCAGGTACGGATCAGTTTAGACATGCTTATCGACAAATTACAAAATGCAACCGAATGGATTTTACTTATTTTATCGATCATTATCAATTATTATAATAGCTCTAATTTTTTTTAAAACTTAATTATATATCGATCAGAGATGATTAAATTTATTTTTATTAATATAAATTTAAGCGATTAATAAATGTAATATAATTTTTGTTTAATGGCTAACTTAAAAAGTATCAAAACTATAGACCCAGAATCAATTTTAGTATGCAGGGTAGGAATATTGCATTGTTTTTAAAAATAAGAAAAATGTAGTATTTCTGAAATTATTAAATAAATGTAAAGCCTTTTTGGAAAACGCAGTGCCTTTCGGTTAGAATAAGTAAAATAAACCGACACTGATTATAATGAAAATTAATGTTAAATGAATATTAATCAAATATTAATTTTCTAGGTGCATCTCCACATCCAATGCTGAATTCAAATACTGGTGTTTGGTGCATTAAACAGAGTTGTGATAGGCATTTATTAGCAGCTACTCATAATAACATTCAAGTTGGGCCTGTTTTAGCCGTACTTAAGGTAAGATGAAAGGTTTAAATTTATCGATAAAGGGGAAACCAAGTTTTTTGATGATTTAAAAGAAAAAAAAGCTTCATAAATCTTTATGATCCGTTAGAAAGCTATTGTACATTTTGAGCCGACAAATTCAGTTATAATATCTTTCTCTTTTATTATTCCTAATAATATACAATTACATAAATAATAACATTAAAAACAGTATAAGAAACATTAAATAAACATAAATTAATATGCTATAAAGTTTTCAGCTCTAGCCTGTCATGGAAAGATTTATTGAAAGAAATAAGTTGATTATATTTCTATATATAGTAAAAACGGACTGAAAAATATGACAATTCCTAACATGTATTAATAAATGGAATTTTAACGACAAAAGTAGCTAAATGTAAAGGAGTCAGAGTTAGAACGTATTCTTGACAGGTTTTAAAAGTGACGAATTTATGGAACGTTAGTCTCTGTTTATTTTGTTTTTATTATTTTTTCATATCTTTACTTATATTTCAGTTGTATTAGAAGTAAAAGTTGCTATGTCAGCATAATTAATGATAGAGAATTGTTTTATCGTCTTTACTAGAATTATAAAATGGTAAAATCAATGTAATTACGAAAATAACAAATAAATAAATACTAGAATTTTCTATAATTAATTATATCAACGTGGAAATTTATTTCTAAAGTTTTATTCTTCAATTTAAAACAAAACGGTTAGAGACTATTTCAATGAAAGAAACTTTTAAAAGATAGTCAAATAAATGTAAAAATTAAATAAAAAAATTAAGAATAATTTTCTTAAGCAATGGAACTAAAATACGAGTGAAAAATGAAAATTTATAAGTAAAAAGTAAATAAAAAGAAATTAATGTTAAACAAATTCCCGATTTTTAAAACCTTTAAAGAATTCCTCTATGTTTCTATTTCTGTCTCCTTTAAAAATAATTATTTTTTTCACTAAAATGACATTTATTAACATATGTTAAAAATTCCCACGTTTTTGAATATATTTTTGCTATATTTAAACCAACTTTATGTGGCCGCAAAAAAAAATGAAAAATTCTTCCAATCATTAGGTTTATTAACGTTTAACTGATGATGGTCGAGACCTGAAAACGTTCATACGATATTAATTTATGTTTATATAGCGTTTGTTATAATATTTAAAATTTTACTATTTATTAACTATTTAACAATTGTATGAATACACTATATTTATATACGGTTACAGTTGTTATCTTCAGTTTTACTGAGAAGGGGGTTGTAATTATTAGTTTAAGGGATATACGTCACATTGCCGTTAATGTTTGTATTTAAGTGTATTTATTTATTTATATATATATATATATATATATATATATATATATATATGTGTGTGTGTACCCTTAAATTTTTATAGGCAATTATTGTTGTTGGAGATGCCACAGCTAACCGACCCGGACCAATTATTAAAAAGTCTCCATCTGGTCATCAAACTCCAAATCACAGTAGTAAAATGTCCAACGAACTTTCAATCAGTCATATATTGGGTACCACTGATATGCTTGGTGGTGGAAGTGATCATATGTTGTTGGATCTTAAGTACGTCATTCTGTACTATATATTTCGGTTCTTTGACACTCAAAAAAAAAAACAAAAAACAAAAAGGAAAACAGAATACTTAGAAACAAATTAGTGTAGCCCATAAATTACACAGAGTTGTAATCTAACAAAATATGAAGTTTTCCTATAATAAAATTGTTCAAATTTGTTACAATATCTTTCTTAATAAATAGTTAAATTATTTAAAAGTTCGGATTAATTTGTCATATTTCGGTGTCAACTTATCCTTTAGTAAACTCTGATATATAAATATTACATAATTATGAGCCGTCTATATTTTAATACACAGCAGCGGAAATTGTTCTGAAACTACTGCGCCAAATTTATCAGAATTCGCTCAGTTTGTGCTGCGAGAAATTTGTAGTCAAGAATGGGTCGTAGAACGTTGCTTACAAAATCCAGAAGTACTTTGTGATCAAGATATGCTTTTGGACGCTATGCTATCTCCTAAGCAGGTATTAATCTAAAACTGTAAACAATAATATGTGATTAGAAGATTTATTTCGTTTGTAACATATAGTTGTTATTTGTGTGTTCGAAATATATAAATTACTACAGTTTAACCACGATGCTTTTATATGATCTAATTTGCAAGAAGGGCGTAGTTTTAAATTATATATTTTAAATTATTTTATTTACTTTCCGTATATTCAGATAGAAAATTATAATAAATGTAAACAAAATGTTTGTTGTAGGCTCAAAGATTATTGCATATGATATGTTATCCGGAGATTGCAGCTTCCACCGATAATTACTTAGATCACAAGTCTATTATTAATAACATTATACAAGTAAGATATAAACACATAATAACTATCATCTGATATGTGTTGATATTAAGCTGAAATTGCCTAGAAATGTAATATGAATATAAAATAAAACATAATTTACAAAAGCATAAAAAATTTGCTAATTATTTATTGTATATTCGTGTTATATTACTGCATAATTGTGATTTTATTTATTATTTAATTGTTTATTTAAGATACTAATGCTAATTTTACATTTTAATGCAATATATTTATTCGGGTGCAGTACCTACTTCGAAGGGCACAAATTTAAAGCACCGACTTATTTAACTATGTCGATTTAATTAAAGTACTGAGCAGTTGTCGTCTGACGAACGTGTTATTTGGCCAGCGTTTTTCTGCTTGCTCCAATCGATTACAGTAACGCACTTGTTTATTGATTTATACAAAAATTATACACATTGCCTGTGCTATTTATGGGCTATGTTAAAAGGGATTTTCAGTAATGTGTATGAATATTTCGCGTATTTGAACAATGAGAAAAGTATTTTTTAAACTGTTGACCGAAATGTTAAAAGACAAAAACCATCAATTAATTACAGTGTAAAACCCCGATTATCCGTGTTACTATTAGGGATTCATCATGCACAGGGATACGGGAAAACACGGTTAATCCGCCGCCGGACGTTCCGCGAGTTTTTATCTATCCCGAGCCCTGCGACCCACGCAATATGTGGGTCAGGAGGCTCTTCACTCCATTCCATATTATCAAATGATAGCTGCCTATGATTGCAATTTTATAATTTTCTGTATCGTTTTGCTTTTTTGCTTTATAATAAATACGTGTAATAGTATATACTGTATATGAAATCGATAGCTGCGGTGATATAAAAGCCCTTTTAGCGAGAAGGAAACTGGATTATTTAGACTAATTTAATTAAGTAAATACTTCGCGATAGCCTAGTTACTAGAGCGCTTGACTTCCGTTACGGAGGTCACGGGTTCGATCCCAAGCGACGACAGAACTTATTACAATAATTAAATTAAAATATTCGCTAATAATCACGTGGAAGGCAATGGGCAAACCACCACGTTCAACATCATATGCGCGCTAGGTCAGTACACAGCAGACATAAATAGGGGACTGCATTGGTAGCGCGATAACAAGCAGCTACTATCAATTCCGAATGTAGTCTTGCGTGTGTACACATTCGTACTGTATATAACAATTGCTATGAACACTAATACTTATGTCTGTACTATTGAGATGTACGAATAGGTAGTCGCCGACGCTCAGGAATTAAAGTATGCCGCTATATAAAGAAGAAATACTGTACATACAGAAAATTTGTAAAATTCAAAGTTTTTATTCATTTTAAATACTGTATCAATGACAAGACGAAGAAATAAGAACACAAAGTAGAGTACAAACAAAAATGAAATGAACGTAACGTACAGAAAAAGAAGTGTTATAAAAAGGAATAGAATTAGACTAGGTCATATTAATTTTTATTATTAAAAGTCAGTCAGTTTCTTCTGTCTGTCTGTCTGTCGGGAATCTCTTTCTTTTTGCCGTATCTTTGTCTGGAAATTTTCTAACTACAGAATGTCTGCGAGCGTTGTATCTGTCTGCTGCTCAAAATACGTGATCACAGTCTGCATACAATGCAACGCAGTTTTACAGTTTACTCGCTGTTCTGGTACTAGCGTTTCGACTTGCTCTTCATTTTCTCCGTTCAGAATCCCCATAGATTTCATTTAGAATTTCTTCATCAGTAAAAATACGCTTAAGTAAGATCAATTTCATAATTATCTATCCACTCCTTCATATTTCCATCATCAACATGTTCAAATTCCTCCCCATCACAATTTGGAACCTTTTTTGCAGGAAGCACGCGAGTTTAAAGAGGTGCACGGTTAATCCGCCAACCGGTTAAAACACACACGGATAATCGCGGTTTTACTGTATTTTTAATCATTTTTGGTTGTTAGTTTGTAAGAAAATATAACTTCGTTGAAAGAAATAACATTTTTTGTGAACTGAATAGTCGCGTAATATAATGCATGGCCTATGTGATTGATACAGAAATTAGATCAGTGGACATTGAGAATGTCCTGGTTGGATATGCAGTTAATGTATAAACAATTTGCTCCGAATTCTATGGAACTAAATCAATGGTTAGATATGGTTGCTAAAGCTGCTATCAACGTGTTCCAGCTAAATAAGTAAATAACTATTTGGATTTACTTAACACTTTTTATATTCGAGAATGCTCGTTTTTAATGCGGAATATACGGGCATAAGTTACTCTTCAGATGAATTTTTCCTCTGCCTTCGTAAACATAAGATAAAGTTTTTTGTTCTTGTATTGTTTGAATGCTACTCTGTTGGTGTTAATCTTAATCCATTTAAAAGTAAAATAAATAATTAAAGACGGGTTTCCTTTAAAGACATTTTCGTGTCATATTTGGAAATTTTTAATGTATTGTTTTAAGAGTTTAACGTGTGTCAAAGACGATATGATTTTAAATATTTTTATATTTGGCAAACTTAGTTAATTATCTGCTTGAAGTTTGTAATTTTTGCATAGCGTACCACCCTGATATAATTTCTTTGATTGGCATTTAATTTTCATTAAAAAATATGTACAAATATATGTATATATTTTAAAAAAATTTGAAACGTGAAAAATATTTTTATTTTAAACATTTCTTTGTATCAGAGCTAAAAATAAAGATAAAAACGATAAAAAGCGCAACGAGAACAGACAAAATTTTGATAGATTGAGGGAAGATCGTGTAAAGGTACTTAATTACGGTTAAAAAAGTATTGAAACTAGAAAGTGATAACGAAAAAACCAAGTAACGGAAACAGTGATAAAGAAAAATAAAAAATACGGAAAATAGAAACAACGGGGAACTTAAATAACGAGTTATAGAAAAAAAAATAAATAAATAAAATGATGAGAAAAGAGCGTCAGGAAACCGTTTACGAAGCAAAGATAAAAAACCCCAAAAAAGCAAAACGAATGTCCTAATATTAAAATTAAATTGAGATAAACCAGAAAGAACTGAAGAAAAACGAAAATAATAAAAAAAAATCTGTTACTGACAGAAGGTAACAATGGAAAAAATTTGGGAGAGAAATTAGAGGAGTAAACGTTTCAGAATGCAACAGAAAAATAAGATAAAACGTATAGCGCACAATTAGAACTAATGATAGTAGGGATCATGAGAAAAGAGAATACAAGGGAAGCCGGTTGGAATGCATGCTTGATAAAATGATAAAATGAAGTTCCGTAGTAAAATGCGAATCGGAAGAAAATTAATGGTTTTGTAAAGACGAGATTTACTTTTTCTAAAAATAAAAATAAAAAATGAGTGAAAAACTTGGCAGCAAAATGTAATTAACAGCGTAATGAAAGATGAACTGTTAGAAAAAATGGAAAAAAAAAAGCAAAAAATACATAGCACCATTTTACTTAAATAAGAAAAAGGAATAGTAAACATTATTTTACAACAGGGAGAGGATATTTTCATTGTAAACTTAGGAAAAAGAAAAGCATTTGGCTAAATTACTTGTATACATATATAACGTTAAAAATGTCTAAAAACTAATAGATAAAACCGTGTAATTATTAAGAAATAACAGTAAAAATAAATAATGAACAATAATAGATGAGAGTTTTTCAAATTTAATAAAGAAATTAGTTAGCTGGAAAAGTAACAATAAGAAAATTAGTTTTATTTGAAAGTTAGTAACCGATTGTTTTTTAGACGAAAAATCACAATAATAATCAGTCGGAAGTTTAATGTAGTTTTATTATCCATTTTTGGCGATTTAAAGCCTAGATTTTTTGTATTTCTTGCGGAATTGAGTTTTTTTCCCGGAAACTATTTTTTATTATTATTATTTTTTTTTTTGGGCCACGTCAACTACGGACATTAGCGCGAGTGAAATTTTTGAAAGTGTCAGCGTGCGGCAGTGTGGTATCAATCAAGCGAAACACAATTAAGTAATCAACTTCTCCCCAGTAACTGACTGTTTTACGGAAAGTAGACTGAATACTACTTGTCGAGAAACGTGAACCGTTAATAATTGTGCAGTGGTTTTAACCGAAAGTAGACGAGTAGTGAATACGTTTGAAAATGTTAATGGTAATTATTAGAGACGTATTTAGGAATTATAATTTAAATTTTCATACAAAAAAAAAAAGATATTGGTTAAATGTTTAATTATTAATGCAATATGTTTCTTAAATTTGAAATTCCTAATGTCGTAATTTATCAATATGGAAAAGTCTAAAATAAATTTACACTACTGTGACCACATGTTTCGCCGTATCGTGGTGGTTTCATAAATAAATATATATATATATGTATTTGCCGAATGTTAGTTATTAAATTTTATCTAATATCAGTTAATGATGGAGTTAATGATTACTTGTAATTTAGGGGCGAAAATAAAGGGAAGCCAGAGTCGATTTGGTTAGTGGCTCCGTTGATCTCCAAATTACCCAGCGCTGTACAGGGCAGAGTATTAAAAGTAGCCGGTAAGATTTTTGCAAATTGAATTTTTTTTATTTTCGTTAAATGGTTATTATGGGAACACCATTGTTACACTAAACACAATGTTCGAAGGTGAAATAAAAGTAAGGTATAAAACGAAAAATGCACAATTTGTTAAAAGTGCGAAACGTAAGATAAAATATAAATCGCATACGTATTACGACAGTTTATTAATTTAAACCACTTGACTATGTAAGACTTAATGCGAATAAAACATTAACGAATATCTCGATTCATTGCTGAATGACGTAATACCAAGCATGAAGCAGCAATACAATAGAGTGTTATGTTTTACAAAACTGTAGCTGTTGTTGAATTGTTTTTTTCCTAAAATTTCAGATGCTAATTAATAGTGTAACTTTTATTCATAAAGGCATTTCGATATTGTAAAAACATAGTAGAAAGCCAAACACTGATCTGTAGAACGAAATTTCAAATGTAAACAACATGCAAAAACGTCGATTTTTTCGGTGAAGAAAAAAAATGTATTACTATTTTTCGATTTTACATTTCAGCAACGATTTATTTTGTTTCGTCACAATGCAGGTCAGGTTTTGGAAAATATAAATGTCGGAGGTTCCAGCAGCAGTGGCAATTCAAATAGTAGTAATAATAATAGTAATAATAATAATAATAGCAATAGCAATAGTAACAACAATAGTACGACCAGTAGTAGCGGAGGCGGCGGCAGCAGCAGCAGAAGCAGTAATAAGGGTACTCCGCAACATCAACATGCTCATATGACTCAACAGCAGAAAAGTCCAGGCGCCACTCCTGCACCTTTGATTCATCATCAGCCCTTTCTGTCCTTGATATTGACGTGTTTAAAAGAACAAGACGATCAACGGGAAACTTTACTTTCTTCTTTGCACTCTCAGCTATCGCAATTTCTCGGACAAAATAAACAAGTAAGTTTGTTTTTTTTTTCTTTCTAATTTGATTACGTGCGTCTAAAAAAACCTCTCCGTTTGCACACTACCGGGCTAAATATTTGCAAATCTAAAAATAACTCAACTTTCTTCGCGGTTTTTTGTATTAACTATTCATCTGCTATTACAAAGCACGTGTCCAAACTGTTCATCATCAGAGGAAAAACAAAACACAACTAAGGCTACGTAGAAAAACGCAAGCCGAAACGCAACAAATAATTATTTCTGAGTTACCACCGTCTTTTATTTTTACTCGGTTAAAATTTCACACCTTCAACTCGAATCGACTTTTAAGCCAACTTTTCTGTATAAAATTTGTACATTTTTCAATTTAGGTCGATTCTCTTATTAGATGTTTGTTCGCCAATTCTGGCTAATAGTTTAAAGAGGCGTTAAATTAAATTTCGCGCTTATTTTTATTTTTATGTTCACGGTCGACTTTTCTACTCGGTTTTGTGTTTACAGCCTGCTTCACGTTCTTTCGTTCATACGTGTACAGGGGCCTACCGGTTTGTCTAACATACCTTAAAACACAGAATTCCGAATACTCCATCAACATGTGCGACTTTGACATATTAATAATCTTTGTTATTTTCTACCACCCCCTTTTTTATTTTTTTGTCACTTTCAAATATTAGCCTGATTCTGTTCTTCTTAAAATTTTCCTAATTTTGTTGTTAGTCACCGTTTTTATAAACGTGGCACGAGTAATTTGCGCCCCAAAAATTCTTCCTTATTTTTATTTTATTTATTTATTTTTTTAAACTTTTTAATGAATTTGTTTGCTTCTTCTTTGCTGTATCCATTCACGATCATCGCGTTTTTTACATTACTTCCATTTCAATTTTTTTCCTAGCGCAAATTTTTTTCGCCCCTTTTCCATGAACTCTTAGTTGTGTTTTGTTTTTGCTCCGATGTGGAATAGGGCAATACTATTCGAAACGTTGGCTGTTCGTTGTAAATAATTCGGACATGGTTTGTAGACGAATGGTATAGAAATTTATATTACAGTTTTTAAAGAAAGCTTTGATACTTTATTTGCCGAATATTTTTAAAAACATGTCCGCGTTTTTTATTTTCGCTTTCTGATATTGACTACTGTTTGTTCGAAAGACAATGTTGACGACTCGTTACTGCGATTAGCAACTTTAGCTAGGATAATTCTCACTTGTAATATAAAGTAGACACATCGACAACATGGACGTGCTGGGCTCCCGGATATGTTTTCGCCGGACAACGCCTACTGAATAATACAAAATGCGCGGGCATCTATGAGTCACGCAAACGGCAAAATTGTCAACCTTCAAAAGAAAAAAAAAGAGTGTAGTCTACGCTTTGTCCTTGTCGGCGATTACTTCTTGAATTAGCAGTATCTGAACTGTGTGCTATGTCTGCGCTAGTGAACTGAAAAATAAAATCAATATAACATTTAGAAAGAAATAAATGATCTTTCGTTTTCTATACTAAAAGTAGTTGTCTATGCAACTGTGCACGTGTATTATCTATTTTCTTCTCTTTTTCTACCATATCAGAGTTCGTTCTTCATTTGTACCGTTTTCTTTCTACCATAATTTTGCTTCTTTATTGATAATACTTCCTATAGAGGCCCAATATTGGTTAAAGTTTTAAGGAATTTTTTTCTGTTGTATAAAACAGTAAAAACAAAAATGGTTGGTTGTAGAACAAGCTAAGCAAAACTCCAATGAAAACTTCATTACCGACAACGAAACTAAATAAATCTGTCAGCTCCCCCCCCCGACTTCATTATGAATTTGATATGGCCGGTGTTACTTCAGTAAGTAAGAATGAACTCGTACACTGTGTGCACATAACATGTTTCTATATTTAGCTGATTCAGGACCGATCCATGTCCACAAAATTTAACGAACTTAACTATTAGTAATTACAAAGCAGATAATAATTAGCAATAATAATAATAACAAGAAGAAGAAGAAGAAGAAAAATAAATTATGGAGATTCATTCATTCGCTCTATCTGTAATTAATGAAGGTACAAAAGTTAACAGATTAAACGTTTATTTTTTGTATTTGAAATGATGCAGAAAAAATTTCACTTCCGATAAGGTAGGTTAATCAATGAAGAATTGTTTATTCTGTTAAGAAATACTAGCTGTTCTCGAGCAAACATTTCGCCCATTTTGTTTGAAAATAAAAAGTTCGACTCTTTCCGTAATTCAGACTTTTCTCTTCAATCCGTTCTGCGACTGAAATTGAAATTTTCTTTTTAACTTTTAAGTCTTTTCCATTAGTGTGCGTGCAATTTTTTTCGCTTTTTCATGGTCCCTTCATAAGTCCTATTTTTGCTCCTTATTTATCTGTGATTTCAATCTTTTGCTTTGCGCTTTTTAATTTTTCTTCCCACCAAATGTAACGCAACTGCAATGACACGATGCGCGCTAAACATATATACGCTTAGGTGTTGGTCGATTTTTCAATAAATACATTATCCCGTATTTAATTAAATTTTTGGCATTTCACTCTCGCTTGCGTTACACTTTTCGTGTTTATAATTTTTTTTGATATTTTAATTCAAAAATTTATATCTGGTTTTCAAAAATTCCAATTAAAAAATATCCCAAAATTTAAAAACGCTAGAAATATTGAAGTATAAGCGAAAGAAATGTTATACGAGTAAATTGAATGTTTATTATAATCCGACATTGGTCATTTGTAGATGTTTTTTTTTTTTTTTGTTTTTTGTTTTTAAGATATATCTTTAAAAAAAAAACTGAAAACAATGAGTTTTTATTTGTTTTTAACCTTTTTTTATAACACATTTTAGGTTTTTGTGATTTTCTTAAGAAAAAAAAAAAACAATAAATGAAAAAAAAATATTAGTCTCCAGCAGTCACTGAAACCGACGGTGTACCGTTTAGAAGGTTTTCATTTCTCCATACATACTTTATATTATCACGGAAAAACGAAAGTGTAAATAATTTAAATCAGACTAGACGAAGAGAGATGATTTTGCTTGATGACATATGTAGATGTTGGAAAGAAATATTTTTAAAAGAAAATTGGCTTCCTCTTTTACCAACTTGCAAAAAAAGGAGGCTACAAGTTTATCGCGTAAGCTTTTTTGTTTACGCTTAACTCTTTTGCCCAAATCGATTTTAATGATACTTTGTTCACTCGAAAGTGTACCCCGGTAAGTTTTAGTACAATATGAGCAGCGATAAATGTTGTTAAGAGGAGGTGTATCTAGGAAAACCAGACAAAAAATGAAAATACTATCAATGCGTCCTATGCGTGTATCAAAAGAATTGATAATGCTAGGTTGACAAAAAGAATTAACACTTGGGCATATTAAAAACGAGTTCATTCTTAAATATAAAAGATCTGAATGATACCGACTTTTGAAAAAAGAGCAGAATTTTAAAAATGTTTTGAAACGAATTTTAAGGCTTTGAAGAAATTGTAAAAAAAATGGAAAAAAGTGTTCAGATGAGAGGAAATAGAAACACAGTGGTTTAATGGAAAAGTAGTGGGAGAAGAGTCAAATAGAAAAGTAGCTATTTTCAAATGGTTCTCGGATTGTCAGTTTCGGAAAGAAGACGTTAATTACCAATGGTTAAATATAAACTTGACGACAGAAAACGATTTCGAAACGCCCATAGCACCATTTACAAGCTCATCCATCAATAAACAAATTAAGTTTTTACATAACTTTGATGTAACGTGATTTGTACCCTGATATCCTTTGTTGATTCGAAAGTTGTTGATCCTATTTGAAGACCACCTGCTTAAAAAAAATTTCCGTTTAAAAAAATTATGAAATTATTAACGGGTGCACAAGTCCTAAAAAGCAGTCAAACCTTCTTCAAGCGCGTGCTGACGAAAGAATTCGAGAAGACGATACTCAGGAATATATCGACAGCGACGACCGATACTTTGAAACGGATCAAGAACACTCTGACGACTATGACAATAGAGATTCTAATTAAATTTGTTACGTTTTTTTTATATAACAATTATATTCTTTTAAGAGAAATCTATGTGAAGTTATATTTTCTCCCGGCAAAACTATTTTGAACTAAAGATCTTCAAATTTAAAATAATAATATTTGAATCCTACGCTGAACGCTGATAACTTACGTGGTCAGCCCGCATAAACGCTGGTAGCGACCGTTTTGGGGCAGGCTACATACTTTACATTTCACTTGCCAGTTGTTGTTTTTTTTGAATTTTTATTTTCGTAATATTATATGTTTTAACGCGTTTGTGTTTAGAGTTTTTTTTTTTTTCTCGATTGAATGTTCTATTTTTCTTTAGATGGTTTATTAGCGTGAGATGATATGCTTTTAAACACTTTTAACGATTTTTCTCTACTCTTTCCTTGTGGGACAGTCGTTTGCGTTCGATTTTTCATAAAATACATATTAAACAAAAGACTTTTTTTATATAATAGAGAGAATAACCAAATTCGAAAAGAAGAAGAAGAGAGAAAATTATAATAATATAATCAAAAAGCCAGAGGTAATTAAAAATTGAGAATTTGAATACATCGAACAGCAGTACAAAAAAATTTGTTTAGTAGAGATTTTCAGTTTTTAATGAAAATAAAAAAATTAATTATTTCTGGCTATTAAATTGTATTTGAAATATTTTTGTTTACCATGAATATGGTGTGAAAGGAAACAGGAGAACGAAGCAAGCGTAGGAAATTTTTAAACTAATCACAGCGCAAATAAACGGTAAGCACAGAAAGTTTTTTTAAATAACAGAAAGATTAATAAAAAATGAAAAAAAAATTAGAGTATTAAAATTTTATTATTGAAAATAACGATTATTTAGAATCTTTAAATGTGAGTAGTAAAGAAATGTAACACACAGGGAAAAGTTTATAAAAATATTATTTTAGAAATATGTACAAAAAAAGTGATACTTTTTAAGCTGCTGAATATGTGAATTAATCAAAACAGATCACAAAATATTCCATTGGTTCTTAAACTAAAAAAAAAAAAAAAAAAAACGAGTTGAATAATTAAATTTGAATAAATATTTTTCCAATAATGTTAACGAGAAATTTGAGTTTAATTTGGAATGCGCAAAGATTACTATAAATCAAAGTTGATCGAGTAACAAGTGGAAAATGGTTTTTATTTTTGGCTGTGCTTAATTCTTACCGATTATTCGTTTATTTATATACATCCGCACATGTATAATAGTGCTGTATAGATACTATTTGTTCACCAGGATCAATAAATAAAGCATAAGAGAGCGAAAATAGATTTCGATGATTTACGTATGAAACAGTTGTTTGTAATGTATTGTCGAGCTTTCTAACCTTTTTTTTTTTTTTTTTTAAAAATCTTGGAGTAATCTTAAAATTTTTTAATTTCTCATAAAACTACATTATTCTTAAAATAATGATTATAAATGTATAAAAATAGAACACGAGAGTTGTTTTATTTTATAAGTATTTTTTCTTTTATAATATGTGACAAGATATTACCGCTGATGAATTGTTTATATTTAATGTTATTTTAAATTGTACGGGGGTAGGGCGTGTATTGTTAACAAGTTAAAATATTAATTTTGTTCTGAATGTATTTTTAAGTACAAAAATTTAATTTTTAGTTTAAATCATGATCAGCTAACAACTTTACCATTTCATATTTAGTAAGTCTAGTTTTTCGATTTTAAACTTCTACTCGATGTATCCTATCTGTGCATGTGTACCTTTTTCCTTTTTATTATTATTTAATTATGGTTCAGCTTAATCAAATAAGAAATGCGATACTATATAATTTGATGAAGTCGGGAAAATATTAAAAGAAAAGTAACGTTTATTAATTATACACGTTAAATACAATTTTAATTCGCGTAATTTATTTTGATAATACATAAAGTAAGGCGCTAAAGGAGCACTTAAAATGAGTATGAGTATTTTAATAAGCCAGTATTGAAGATAAATTTGAAAAAAAAAAAAGGGTTAGTAGAAAATGTTTTGTGTCGAGTTTTGTGCGGCATAAAGCAGAATTAGAAGAAAAAAAGTGCATTGAAGCTTTAAGATATGGATCTAGAGGAAAATGGATAAAATGAAGTGAAGGAACAAAATTTAAAATATCGGAATAGAACCGGAGAAAAGTGACTATTTTTGACAATAAATGTTTTGTATGAACCGAAAATGAGTACGTTTCATGACTAGAGAGAGGAAAGGTTTCTCTATATTGTAGTTGAATGATAATTTTTGTGAGAGTAAATTTGCGGAATTATAAATTTTAAACGCTATACGGTTCTGTTTTGCTATTGTTGCTGTCAGTAAAAACTACGCTGCGAGCAATATTTAAAATTAATGATAATGCGGTTTTTCTAAAAGTGCTAAAAGTTTATAAATTCATATTTATAATATATGCGCGTATTCGTTTCATAAATTTATCCTATTAAAGGTTAAGATTGACTAAGCAAAATGTTACGGTAACAGTTTACCTCAACTTTTTTTGTTTTTTTGACAGTCTAATGGATATCTAGAAATTTTTTTCGACAGAACTCGAAGTGTTTTCCGATTATCTTTTCGCTTAAGAGTAATATTGTAACGAAATTTTTGTCGTTATCTTATTTCAGGAAAGAATCTGCGGAAATACGGAAGATTTATGCGGTAAAGGTGAAGATGGACTAATCTTACGTTTCAGTTTGGTCGGTGGGATGTTCGATACAATACAACGTAATTCTACGTTAACTACAGACTGGGCGATCCTGCTTGTCCAACTTATAACACACGGTGTTGTCGACAATAATAATAACTCGTAATAATGCTTGAATTAATTTTTCATTTCATTATCTCGTACTTTTCTTGAAATCGAAGTCGCTATAAAATAATTTATACAGTATATGTATAGGTCGTTTTATTCGTTTATTTATTTCTTTTTTTTATCATTCGTTCTTTTTATTATCTTCCATATTACGCATTTTATCTATGACGACGTAACATTGCGATACACTCGTAAATGCGGGTTGTCATGCTAAGCGACATCAGTTCGAATTTATTATCGTAAGTAAAAGTGCAGAAGTTCATGCTTCTTGGAATGTATTTAAAATCAATTCTAGCGTTTTTTATGGTAGCGCACAAATGCTTTCATTAGATTACCCGATTAAGGAAAAAGCAAGACCGGTTTATTATTAGCACCGAGTTTCGTTCAAAAAAAAAAAGCAAAAAACGTTTATGTGATAATTTCCCAGTTGTTTGATTTATGTTACTCTGACAACGAAGTTAAAACGGTTTCTCTTTTATTGAAAAGGAGGAATAATAATTTTATAGATTTGAATGAAAGCCTTTTGTTGAAAAAAGTCGTACAAGTTCTTTACAAAATATTTCGGTTTATATAAATATTTGGCTGTTGGGTTTAAAAGCGGGAAGTTCATTTGTGAAATTATTTCAGCAATTATTTACACTAATGAAGAAAAAAGCAACAAAAAACAATTTTCTGCTCATATCATCAAACTTGGAAATCGAAAATTACCTCTACAGATAAATTTCTAGACGTTATAATCGAAAGGGGGAAGTAGCTAGTAGGAAACTTTTGGGGTGTAAGAAATCAAAGTTATTAAAAGCAAATTCCTATATTTTTTATTTACTTTTTTTAAACAAATTAAATGCGATTTTTTACAAGCCTAATAGTATAAATATCTGTTATGATATTATCTCCTAAATTGTAAAAAAGAGTGTAATTTTCTTAAAGGCCTTTGCAATTTATATACTACATTTGGCCTACTCGGATTTACATAATACGCATGTATAAATCAGTCTATGGTAGATTGTTGCTTCCAAAGTTAATTACGGAATTAACGAAATTAATAAATCAAAAAATTTGAAATAAAGAAGCGTTGAAAATCGTATTCTTAGGCATGATTTGTTTCATAGCCATGCCGATTTCTAAAATAATAATAACTAAGCATGTTGAGTATTTTCTTCTTCTTCTTCTTCGATGTGTCTTACGCAGTGTTCTGCACGTAGACGATCATATATTATTATGGCTTCTTGCCGCCTGCATCAGCTGTTCCATTGATGATTTTCCAGTCCACTGTCGGACATTTCTCTGGTCCATGATATCGTTCTTCGACCTCTGCCTTGTTTCCCCTCTATGTTTCCCTGAATAATCAGACGTAATAGTTCACATTTTTGTCCTCGTATAATACGACCAAAATACTTGGTTTTTCTTGTTTTTATTTCTTCAATTATCTTCCTTTCCGTTCTAGCTCTCTTTAGTACATCTTCATTAGAGATATTTTCTGTACCTGAGATATCTTCAAAACTCTTCTATGTAACCATACATAAATAGTGTTTATGTTGATTATAAGAAGTAATATTTAAATAACGACCATTTTTTCACTAGATAGTATTAAAAACTCGCTGCGCTTTCCGTAATACATCGCGCATTAATGCCGACTTCCGCACAGTCGTCGATATTTCACTGTTATTTATGTTTCAAATATATCTGGATTTTACACACTGCTCGAGCGTAGGGGGTATGATTATACCTGTAAATTTCGCAGCGCGAGTAAACGATAGGATAGCCGCCAACACAAAGAACACGAAAGAAACAGTATAAAGAATAATTAATTAGTTTTAAACTACCCTTTTTTTAAAGACAACTAATTTTGCATATTATTTTTTCTTCGTTTGTAGTCGGAATATTTATTTGAAAAGGAACACGCAACTGTTTATCGCAAAGTTAAAAATCATTTTGAAAATTTTTCGTTTTTACAATTGACCAATTGGGACTTAATCGGATAAATTTTGTTATAATGCGAAATAATAAAATTCTGTAATTTAATTTTTCTATAGTTTTATCTGACTAAAAATACGGTCCATATAACCGAGTTCTTAATGTTAATTAATTTCAGAGATTTATTCAGTACCGTTATTGACATGCTGGCCACGTTAATTCATTCGACTCTCGTATCCGACGGCAACGAAAAGGGAGAAGAAAATCGGAAGCATTATCAAAATTTAATGAAAAAACTAAAAAAGGTACATTTTAACCGATAAAAATTTATATACCATTTATATTCCACACGTAAAGATATATTTTTTATTGATTTATACACAGTGGTGATTCCCAAACTTTAAATTAGCATGAGCCATTTTTTTTTTTAGTATTTCCATCGTGGTTTAAAAAGCCAAAAGGTTCCCATTACTAATGGTTAAATACGTGGAGCAGTTTATTAAAGTTTTAATTAAAATACAACAGATTTATATATATATATATATATATATGAAGCGCAATTATTAATCTAAACCTACATTGTTTTGTTTTTTTCGTCATTTCAACGAAGTCTTGTTTATCAATTCGTAACTTTTGTCTCGATTAACTGCATATTTAAAAATTAAATACCTTTTAAGATTTCGAAACTGTGACAGAATTATGAAAAACAGTAAACTAAATGTGTAAATCAATAGTAAAAAAGAAAATAAATGAAACCCAAAATTTCGGTATTATTGGCACGAATCACATGCCCAAAGAATTTTAACATTCTATTATATATCATAGAAAGTATTCTTTTGGTTGGGCTGAATATTTAGCTCCTGAAAGACTGAAGCATTTGTCCTGTGACTCGTCCATGGGATTCTTAATATCCTTCTGTAAGCAGTCATTTTCATCGCTTCTAACTTTCTTCGCGATGACTTATATAGCATCCATGATAATTCGCAACCGTACAGTGCAATAGAGAATATTAATGTTCTCAACAGGTGTAATTTAACTTCCTTTCGAATGCCATGGTTTTTCCATATTTTTGTTAGTTTTGTTGTTGTCAGTTTTCCCTTTCTCATTCGTCGCTTTATTTCTTCCTCCGAACCTCTCCTTTCAGCGAGATAGCTTCCAGGTATATCGCGCTATCTTTTCGTTCAACGTCCGGTATTGTTTTGTCTTTGGCGTATCACTTTGTCTCTGTCTATTATCAGAATGGATCATTTTTTATTTTTTTTTAATTAACTGAAGGCCAGCCTCTTCATTGGTCTTTTCCACTAGCTATAATAATAACTGCGCTATTTCTACTTCTGTATTAGACGATAATATAATCACCAAAATTTTATATACATGTACATACATAATACCCATTATGTATGTATATGTATATAAAATTTTGGTAATTATATTATCGTTATTTTTGACTAGGCTTCGAACTATTATTATTAGAAAATATTCTTGGATACTACTAATGCTTGTAATCGTTGTTACTTTACTGTAGGAAGTTGGTGATAAAAAAGGGTTATCGGTATCTCAAGTAAGACAACTATTACCATTGCCAAAGCAGCTGTGCGAAGTTATTGCTTGCGAACAAATTGGATGCCTAACTGATACGAAAGGAAATAAAATTACTGGCTTTGATACATTGGACAAAAAACACGTAAGTAAAAATATGTTAATTTTTAAAAGTATATCTAATACTCAACAAAAACAAAATATTTATAAAATTTGGGCCCATTTAGAGCTTCTTTTATAAAATTTTTTAGGTTTCGTAATTTTTCTGTTATTTAAAAGTTACAAGTTTTGAACATACCAAATTTCAGCTTTCCGCTTCTTATAGATTTTTCTAGGTATTTTAATTTTTATAGAAATATTTCAGAATTTGGGGTTTTGGTTCCATTTAGGACTCTGTATTCAAACATTTAAAATTTTTTCAATTTTCTCATTGTTTACATACTAAGAGCGCGGTGTACATACCGAATTTGAACTTTTTACGTTTCATAGAGATTTGGCTGTAAATTTTTGTTTTAAGTAATCATTTCAAAATTCGACTGTTTTAAGCCCGTTTTGAGGATTTATAATTAGAAATTTTCCGATTTTATAATTTTTCTGTTCATGACGCGTGGTAAGTTGTCTGAATACCGAATTTCAGTTTTCTAGGTCCAGTAGATGTTGCTGTGTATTTTGGTCATCTTAACTGAATACATATATATATATATATATAGTATATATCACTTTTTTGCTTAAAATGAGGTATTTGATCTCAACTATGGTTAACTGTACGATGCTGAAATTTTGGTAACTCGTAGAAATATTAAATTGTACGATAAATTTTGAAAATCATGTTTTTATCTACATTAGGGAAAAAGTTACAGAGTCTTAACAAATCCATTTTTGAGTGTATATATACACAGCTGTGCCAGCAGCCAGTTTTACTAACTTGGCTGCATGCATTGCCGTGCATGTAGATATTGCGATGAAGTATATCCGAATACACGATATATGTCTGACTTGGTGTATCGGTTATCCGATATGTGAGATATATTTACTACACAAAAAATACTGTCAGTACTAAACTTAAAGGTTTCATTTGTGGCTATCAAGCAGGCCATGAAAAGATTTTTCTGGTTTTGGTGGTAATGTCAGTGGCAGTGTGAACCGAAGAAGACGCAGTATCGACCATTAAGGAAAATGTTCGCGTTTAAAACTTTCAACCTCCGGAAACATCAAATTATGCTGTACCATTTCCGCATCAAGCATTCTAGTCCCACGCATTTTCCGCGTTATTCATTCAACGAACTATGCCATGTGTAGAATCTCTATCGTAATAACATATCTCCGAACAATCTGCTTTGTTGTCCTAAATTTATACTCTTGTCTTAACCCATCTACTTTACAACTCTTTCTCCGTTTCCTCTCTTTTCTTTTTTAAATTCCCCAAAATTTCTACTTTAATCTTATGAAATAATCCTTGCTCCTAGAGCCACAGATGCCATGCATAAAGAAAAAAAGCGAACATGTGTAACATTTTCAGTATTTCTGCCGACCACCTTCTTACAGTTGGAACATTTTATATTCTTTTCTATTTTAAATCTTTAGAATTATTCTTAAAGTTACCGTATCCCGTGAGAAACATTGCGTCGTAAAGAAGTTTGTAAACGAACTTTTATCACGATAATTTGCCGATATTTTTAGATAAAAGTTGATGAGTTATTCTTCCTTTTTTACCGTTATCGCAATTTTACTATTTTTTAAAAATAGGCGGTGTGTCCAAAATTAGGCTCTTCAAAAAAAGAAATAAAAAAAAAAGTAAGTGAATACATAAACAGTGTCTGCTGGGCTGTAAAATGAAATATCAGAGTAGTAGAAATTAAGTAAGTTCCATTTAGTGAACCTCATAAAGCATGAATAAAATAAGGTAAAATTAAAAAGAATACGAACAATTCAATTAGTTTCAGGAAAAAAGTACGCGTGAAAAAAACGTTTGTAGAAAGTAAAATCAAAATTATTTTGATTTTTATATATTACTAGTTCTTGATGCAACATAGTAATCGATGTGCATACGTTAATGCGGTTAATTTTATTAACGGTTATCCTTTTCATAATCAATCGCCTTTTCTGCGTGGTTATCTTTCCATGAATTATGATTTTTTATTAGCTATTTTTATAAACAACATGGCTAAAGAGCTATCATAATTCGGAAGTATATCACTGATGGTGGAATCACTTTTTTTCTTTCAAAGATAGGCGCATTTGTTATTTCTGCAGAATATGTAGTATTCTTCAATATAGAATTTTGTATCGTTCGATATTAATTTTTTATTATCTGTGCTCCAAATCAGGAGATGGGGAGAACTGGAAAAAAAATATTTGCGCCATTGTAGTTGTAGTAGTTTTCGTTAATTTTTTCCCCCCCTCGTTAATACTGCTAACCGTCTAATCGTTGATCCTTCTACGTGTATTAACCTGTTAAAAAATTTTGGAACGTTAAATAAAAGCTAGAATAAAAAGTACCCGCAGAAAAAGAAAAATGACGGATGTAAAAGTAAAGATTATCAGAAAAAAGTTTGTACCTGACCGTTAAGATTGTCGTATTTGAGTTTCAGTTTGAATTTTTGTTAATTTATTTATGTTTTTTGCGATTTTTCAAGTGTTATTTGAAACATTTCTATAGGGTCTTCAAATTACGGAAAAACAACGAGTGAGTCCATGGGATATATTGGAAGGTCTGAAGAATCCAGCGCCGTTATCATGGGCTTGGTTCGGAGCGATTCGTATGGAACGAAAACCGCTATGGTACGAAGATAATCACCGATTGCTCAAGTATCACACGCACTCTTTAATCAAGCCATCCTCGTATTATCTGGAACCGTTACCTCTGCCTCCGGAAGACATAGAAGAACCCATGGAAAAACCGGTAACTGCAGTTTATAATACACATACTTTATTCGCACACATATGTATATATAATCTTTACGTGTTAATTTATTTTTATGTACATTTTTGTAATATGTTTTTACAACTAATCCGAATAAAGTGATAGAG
Source organism: Icerya purchasi (assembly GCA_039619475.1). Classification (NCBI taxonomy): domain Eukaryota; kingdom Metazoa; phylum Arthropoda; class Insecta; order Hemiptera; family Monophlebidae; genus Icerya; species Icerya purchasi. The sequence goes on along the minus strand of CM077115.1, from coordinate 189,126,178 downwards.
GCAGTGTTAACGTATGCGTGTGCTATTAATATCAAATTAATAAAAATACTCCTACTAAAACATCCATCGCATTTTTGGCTTTATTATAACGGTTTATTTTTTATTTTTTAATAACTTAACATTTTCGTATTTGTCTTAGTTACTACGTTAATAATTTATTTATCTTTCGTTACTAAGAATCGTCATAGAACATTGAGGCCAGTGTACAAAAAAAATTAATGGAAAACGGTAAAAAAAAAAAATATGAAAAATAAATTTGCAATATAACGTCGAAAAATCAAAACACCGAAATGAAATAAACATTTGCATTTAGTCATCGAAAATTTATTTACTAGTTTTCTTGCGTTGATTTTGATTTTAAGTATCAATAAAATATTTGAATCTGGTAATTTTGATTAAATCGTCAGTTGCAACATTTTTCATTAATTCGTTTAGTTTGAGTGACGCATTATTCTTCAGAAGTTTTTAAAATATTCCGTATCGATTTTCAAATTGTAATATATATGACCGGATTTAGGTTTTTTTTGCCATATAAATTTGTATATATGCAAAAATTGATGTATAAACGCGATATATCATTTTTTGTACAATTATTTCAGTCTTTTACACATCTATTTAGTTGCAACCGTTGAAATTTTGTATGAACTAATAACTTTATAGCACTGTAAAAACATTTTTCGATATAAAAGTGTATTCTTTCATTTGATATTTACGCATTGGTAACATTAAATCACCAAAAATGTAACACATAATGTTGTATCTGTTTATTCGATTGCAGTCAAAACTAACTGTTGGTACTTCCTGTGTTTATGTGTTTTACACGGTGATATTAAGATCAATTAAAAAATTAACTTTCACTTGGTTGAAATTATGTAACTTACGAATGTGTAACTAAAACGTAGTAGTTAGTTTTACAAAAAAATTAACAATAAATCGAAACTTTTTTAGCACATTAATTTGGTTATATAAAAAGTAAATAAATAAGATTAAAAATTGAAAAACATTTCATCTAGTGATATATGCCGAGCAATTGTGTGTATACATTATTTTGTCCGTATAAAACGGACGATTAAATGAACGGCGAGATAACCTTAGATGTAGTGTCCTTGTGTTTGTTGCAACCAGATGAAAGGTGTGCCCCAAGGGGCACCAGATACCCCAACTTCGATCGAACAGTCCCCTCGTGGAATGAAACGTATAAAGCAAGGCCCGACTACTCAAAGACGGAAAAAGCAGTCTACTAAACCAGTTACTCCGACCGGCGGTCCGATGAATCAAACAATCCATCCAGTACAGGTATTTTTCTTAATTTTTTTTTAATGAAATTTGGTTTTGAAATGTTTTTGGTTGATTAATTTCGTTTTCCCATTTAATAAAGTGTAATATTAACATTCAGTAATAATTTACATTAATAATTTTTATATTTATCATATTATATACATATATATAGTTTTTGTTTATCTGCAGCCTTTCTCTCTCTCTCTCTCTCTCTCTCTCTCTCTCTCTCTCTATATATATATATATATATATATATATATATATATATATATATATATATATATATATGTGTGTGTGTGTGTGTGTGTGTGTGTGTGTGTGTGTGTGCGTGTGTGTGCGTGTGCGTGCGCGCGGGTGTGTATATATATATATATATATATATATACGATATATATATATATACGATATATATATATATATATATATATATATATATATATATATATATAGTAATATATTTGTGGTGCTGTACAATGTGCATAATGTATTAAAAAGTACCTTTCACTGTTTGTTGTGGTGAACGAAAACGAATGTTTTATTTTACCATTGTTAGATTTAAATAAAATATTTGTTAAATGGTGGTTACTTGCACTTTTATTTTTACCAGTATTTCTGAGTTGCAAAATGCTGATAACCAGACGTTTTAACAGTTAAAAGTTACATATTTAATGTTAATTCAGTGTACCAGAATAAAAGCGCACGTGCTTAACGTCACGTGATGATTATCATATTAGCAAAACCGGGTTCTATTAATTGTTTACGTTCATGAACGGTCTGAATGCTTTCTTACGCTAAAGTTAAATATAGGTTAAGCTAATTTGTCAGGACTACGACTGGCTGTAATGTTTGCGTCCCGTTGTAAATATTCTTTTGGTACCGGTACCGTGAAAATGGATTATTGAAATCAGATAATACTTTAACGTCATAAAAAATAAATAAATTTGAAATGTTCAGTTAATGTTTTAATTCGATTTTCATATATTTCGTCGATTAAAAATATTTTTGCAATTAAAAATAAATTTGCACCGTTTAGTACTGTTTAGTATAGTTATCTGTATTTTTTTTTTTAGAATTAACAGTATAATCGTCAAAGATAATAATAATAATAACGTTTATAAAAAAATGGAAAAAAAATGGAAAAATAAAACGTTTATATCATATAAGTTTTTATATTACGCTGATTAATATAAAATATAAAATAAATTAACGAAATAGTTTTCACAGATAATGGCAGTTTGAGTGTTTTCAAAATATGATGTAAATATTTTGAAAGTACGCAAACTGCCATTATCTGTCGAGTAAAGTAAACAACATTTTGTATTATGCATATATTTTTTTTTTTTTAAGTTTGCCTAAATATATGTTCAATGAAAAAGTTGACAAGTAAATCACAAAAATACATAAGTGCATTACGTACAAAAGTAACTGAATATAGTGGAACGAAAGTTATTAATTATTATGAATAAAAAAAAAAACAGTAATAAAAATAAATAGTCATCGGAATTCGAAATATTAAAATTAAGCTTTTTCTTTTTTTTGGTTTTGAACGTTTAATCGTATTAGTAAAAAAGTGAATTCAGCGCATGAAAAAAATGTTAAACACAGCTTTAACGGAAAGAAAAAACGGGAGAGAAAAAAGGCCAAAAAAAAGCAACAAAAAAAACGATATTACTGACTTAGCACAAATATTTTCGACATATAACAGGGTCGTCTTTCAATAAGGACGCTGGTTTTTGAATGTAAATAAAACAAGTTGTGTGTGAGATATCCACTCAATTTTTTTATTTGATCATCTCGCCATGAAAGGTTATTGAACAATAACGTGTGCAGATCGTCAAATTTTACTTTTCGAAATTAGTGCTCCGTTCGAAAAACGTTCCACACAATACGTGATTTTTAACCTCGCCACAACTGTCCGTGACCAAATTCGAGTCAACCGGTTCTATAAATGATCAGCTAACACCCGCACGTTACCGAAACGTGAGGCCTGCTAAAAACATCGCTGCTGTACGTGAGAGTGTAGCGGAAAGCTTGAGGCAGTCAATTTCTCGTCGTTCATAAAAACTTGGCCTTTCTGCAATTTCACTTTTGCGAATTTTGCGTCGGAACTTCGCACGCGTATAAAATCCAACTGTCTTAGGAGCTTAAACGATCATAGACAACGCTATGTGTTCGCTGATCGAGCTCTGGAACAGTTGGAAGTTAATCCAAATTGCCGGAAAAATCATCTTTGGCGACAAGGCTCATTTTCGGATGAATGAATGCGCGAACAAGAAAAATTGTCGGATTTAGAACGATATCAATCCACGCTTGATAAATGCATCCCGAAAAAGTCACTGTTTGATGCGGTTTTGGTCTGGCGAAATCATCGATCCGTGTCCTGCTTTTTCTAAAACGAAACTGACATTGTCGTAACCGTTAACGACAAGCGTTACAGGTGGACGGAAAGCAACAAGAGGACGGTATTACCTGCCACACAGCGCGTGTCACGTAGAATATATTCTGCATGAGCGATTCGAGGGTATAGTTATTTCACGCAGCCGTGACGTGAACCGGTCACCGTGATTTTCGTATCATGAAACTTCCATTTCGTGTTTGTATTTGTTACATTTGTTCTCGGCTATCGCGGATTTTTCTAGTGAAGATCGAAAATGCGAGTAAGCGGTTAATTAGAGAAGTTATTGAGTTCGAGAGATATCAAAATTTTAACAGAGATGACGGATTAAAAATTGATTCAAATTAGAAGACGATAATTGTTCAACTTAACAAAAACCCTGTAATTGACCAATTCAGATGCACATTTGTAAATGTTGGGGATTTATTTAGAGAGTGGGTTTTTTTCGTAGTCCAGCTGAGTGTGTTTTGTTCTGATGATGAATTAAGTGGTATTATTCGAAAAGTCAGTGGAAAGAAATTGTGACGTGATTTTTACCAAAAATAATAGACGAATGGCACATCAAAAAAGCCACAAAAGTTTAAAATCCTTTTTCATAAAAAAAAAAAAAAAAACTGTTCATTTATATTTTTTCTAGTTGGTTCACGTGCGTTAAATTTAGTGTGGAGTGTAATGGGGACTAAAACACTCAAAACTTTGGGAACTTTTTGAACTATTATGCGCATTGATTCTTTGTTTATTAAGTCCAAATTTCCGTACTTATAACTACAAACTGCTCAGTTAATTAACCATTTAAACTTTCAAAACAAAAAAACATATTACAATAAAAGAGAAAACTTTTATAAAATTTTGTATGTAGGAATGTGTACAAAATATCGTACAATACCGATAATAATTTGTGTACGCAATATTGACTGAAAAGTTTCAGGAACGACGAATTCCGGCAAATCGATTTATTGTGACTATTCAAGGTGTGTATGCCTTGTAAACTGATAAACGTTGCGAGCACTTCGCCAGTTATGTCGGCTGCCAGAATCGCCTTCAATTTTAGCGCTTGTGCTTTTTTTAATTTGTGAAATATAAAAAAAAATTTAGTCAAGTTAAAGTGTTATTTTCAGAAATAAAAAGTAATCGACGGAAGTCGGATCAGGTGAATACGCGAGTTAATGAGAAGCTTTGTAACGTTTTTCTTGACCAAAAAGCCGTGCGTAAGTGCCGCAGACTGGTCAAACGCATTATCACGGAGAAGGTACCACTGTTCGGAGGCCTGGAAAGGCGAATAGTTTTAAGAGGCCGCTCTATAACATCTTTGTACATTTCTTTTGTGATTACGATGCCCATATAGGCCTTATGAATAATGCTTTGATCGAAAAACCGATCAACATTATTTTTATTTATAAGTGTTTTGCACACCGAACGGTGCGCAAATTGTATCACTTGAATCGACGGCACTGCTTGGACATATTCGTACGCGATGAATAAGCCTGGCCATACGTAGTTTTTAGCAGTTGGAGCGTTTCTGTTGCATTCTTTAAGCATTTCACGCAGAACATGATCGTGGGCTTCCCGGTTGCGTATGTTTTTCCGTGACACATGGACGTAAGCAGTCGTTACGCGACACGTAGCATCTCGGCAATGTTCAATTTTGGAATATTTGTTTGAGAAGCTTACTCCTCTTGTACGGTACTGTGCATCTCGTGTATGTTGACTGCCGCGTAGTCTTGAAACTTTTTAGTCATATTGTGCGTATTTATAAATTTAAATTAATATCATTAAAACATTATGTAAATTAACCACATGAAGAAGTGATAATTATAATAATTTCGGTATTTCCAAAATAATGTGCAGTTAATTTGTTTGTAATAAAATTTTGATATCGATAAATAAACTTCTACGGTGTTCGGTATAAAAAGAATTTTTTATCAGTTAAATATGATCGGGTGAATCTGTATTTGTAGCAAGGACTGTCTGATAGGGCCGAAGAAATTATTTTACTTTGCTGTTGTAACGAAAAATTATAACGTGTTATCTGTCGAAGTTTTTACTATTAACATTTGTTAAACGAAATGTTGTCGAAGAAAGAATTTTTTTACTTGAATGTGTGAAAAATTGGTAATTTTAATCGCGGTGCCATATACATTCGGATCAGCTGGCGGTTGCCGAATGCCTAATTTCACTTTTGAATGAAATATTTACTCACAAACATGGTATAATGAACGGTACTGTGTGAGATTTTCAACTGCGCGATGAAAAATGAAATATATTTTAAAGTATTTTTGTAATATTTGAACAAATTTTATTAGATGCTCATTAAATGCTCATTAGATGCTTTTAACTCCGTGTATTACGGTCCTTGGCCGGTGCCTAATGTATTTTAATGTAAATTTTGTATTAAATATGCCGAAACTGTAAAAACGACGATTTTTACAGTGTTTTTAGTACGCTATATAAGTGTCACAGACCAAGCATTAAAAATTTTTTTTCTGAAAAGAAAAAACCGCGTTCGCTAAAAAGCTGTATACAGTTTAAAAATTTGTTGTTACAATGGTGTAGCATTACAAGCACCCTAAAAAAGATACAGTATTTCTATAATTTATTGTTCAATGATAAATATGCCAGTTTCAATTTAAAACATTAAACCGAGTCACTGATTTTAAAACAGTGATTAGTTTACATAATCTCCTTGAGACATTCGCTAAGATTTATCTATATACAGAAATAAGTTAATCTTAAAACACCGTTTACTCTATGCTTCTGTCTTTATTATTTTTCATTTTCCACCTAATGATCGATGCGAATATGTCTCCAAACGAATTATTAGGAAGCTTTTTTCTAGCGATTGATTAATGGCTACCAATTTAATTGAGTTATTTTCAAGAAGGTTCCTGACTTAAATATTTCCCGTTGGTTTTTTTGAATTATTAAACTTCTGATAATCACAGCTACAATCTACTCCTCCCTTCATAAAAACTGTATAATGCGAAAAGATTTCATTTTAAACATATTTCATTTTGTCGAAAAATTTTTTACGCAACTCGCGGTCTTCATCGGATATTTTAATTATTACTTTTTTTTCATATATATCACATTACCGGCTTAGTTTCTGTACGGTTTAAAAATTAAATAAAGTTGTATGGGATTAAATATTTAAAAGCAGCTCAGATTTCAGTGATAACGCAATAAACATTTTTTCTGCGTGATTATTATTTTGTCATGTTTTATTGTTTTTTTTTTACGATGTTTTGATTAATTTAACAGAGCGGACCTGTTCCTCCGCAACATATGCCGTACAATACTGGTACTGGACCGGCTCAAGTCCCTCCCGGAAATAACGGAAATATGTATTCCTGTCCGCCTGGTCCTCCGGGTAACGGTCCGCAATGGGGAAATTACGCGCAACAAAACCCGCACATGTCTCAACAAGGTGGACCACCGTATTATTCGCAACAAATACCACCAGGTATAAAAACTCATTTCTCTCTATGCGTAAAAAAGTTTGGTAATTTTTCTGTATCGAAAATTAATTGTGATCGGCTTAAAAATTAGAAAATTATTTGAATTCTAATCGCCAGAAAAAATTAAAAATTAAGAACGCTCGAAATCCTTGCTCGTTTCTTTCGCGTCTCCTCGCTTTAGCGACATTAGCTAACAAAACTATACGATCAAAATCATGAAATAGAGAGAAATAATTAAAAGTTGAGAGTCTGAAATGAAGTTTCAAATTTACGAACAAACTTCGGTAACCAATCTGCTACCTGTTGTTAAATCGGTGTTTATCTGAGATAATTGAGGAAGGTTGAAAAACTTTATCTGATGCGCCGCAGATTTTTTGTGCTTAAGTTAGCATTTATCTTATGTAAGTAATCTTTCCAGGGGTTAATTTTTTCTTTATTTCTTCGATGAGTTTTTTTGCTCTAGTCTACTGTTCTCAGAATTTTAAATAATTTCTTATATATGTATTTGGACTTTCGTTAATAATTTTTAAACGTAAACATTTTATTACTATTGCTTCGTTACAGTTCGCATCCGATTGAGCTGTTATATTATTTTTTGACTTATTACCGGTATAGCGTGACTAGAGTGCTTTTACTGATTATTGTCGCTATTGATTCTATACCGATAAGCTGTATCTGCGCCATAAAACTGCTTCTTATCCAGTATTGTTACAGTTTAACAATATATTTGTCTAATATTTTTTCTGGTCGACTCTAAATATCTCTCACAGACCCGTTACGTTTTGAAGCTAGATCCCGAGAAAAATTGTATGTGTAATCAAAACTATGAGATGATCGCTATCCAAAAGGTCTGTTTCAACGCTGTATGATAATTTAGTAGCGAGACTGACATCGCACAACATTAAAATCAAATGATTTCTTTTGGTATTCGGCGGTGGTACCCGTATTTTTGACCCATGTTTTATGATTCGAATTAACTGTAAAAATTCAAGACAAATTTATTAATTTTAATAATTACGAGCCTGGTATTGAAGTCTTTCATGATCATGAATAATCGAAGAGACTATACTTGTGACCACTGACTATGCATTATGCTACATTCAAAGGAGTGTACATCTTTATGTGATCGATAGGTTGTGATTTCTGTGGCTTTGAAGTAATTGCGTTTAAAAGCGTTAGTACTATATAACTCTGGACTTATTTGCGTTAGTCTTATTATTATTGTTATTTTTGCCTCCGCCCGGATTGTTGTTTTTATTACTCGCTATAATATTATTAATTTTTTCGTCTTGTTTTCCACGATTACTCGAGCTATTTCGATCCGTTTTCCCTTGGTGGGATATATATATATATATATATATATATATATATGGATTAGTAAATTCTCTTTTAGAATTTAATATATACAAGAGATCATTGAACTGTGTCACATATTCTTTCGTTATCCCCTGATTTGCAAATTTTTGACGGTTAATTCTATTTTCCCTGTTAATGCGATATCTATATTTAGATATCAGCGGATTTTCATAATCAGGTATTTGTCCGCATATATTTTGGTTTGAGAGAGATGGAAAGTCATTTCCGTTCTGAAGGCATGAGAAATGATTCGGCAGTTTATGTGCTTTTTTTTTTTGAACATATCAAATCATCATTGAATCTAAAACTCTAGTTGAATAATGTCTGTTCTCACTGTTCGAGTTTCCATGCTTCGGAGAAGCTTATATTCCTTAATGCTGTTAATCTTTTAATATCTTTTTGTCTGATTCTTTCGAAGCACTTCTTTGATAGTAGGGGGGTTGCCCGTTATGACAATACAGTATTTTTTCTTCGAAACATTATGTCTGAAAACGTGTGTGGGAAGAGGAGCATTTTTGAAGGTTTTCGAATTTGTAGGAGAGTGTGATAATCAGAGGTTGTGAAAACGTTGTCGAGTCGATTGTATGTAAGTTTCAATCTCATATCTTACCTTATTTGTGCATACTTATTTAGGACTATTTTGCCCCCTGGAAGAATATTCATCTTTGATAGTTTCAGACGGTAAGAATAATTCCTTCCGGATGTATTATTTCACTTAATTTAACTGTTTTGTGAATTGCAAACGTACCGCAATCAATCATCTTCATAAGTTCTTCCTCTGTAATGTCGTGTGTCCACAACTTTGATGACTACGGGCTTTTGTTAGATAAAATAACGAAATATACATAATCACTTCATATTCGTACTGTTTTCCAAAAGAACTAAAACTATTAGCTCTTGACCTAGATTTAAATTCGACAATAACTCTTCTTCTTTTCCACTTTCTTAATTTCTACAATATCGTCCAAATTATTCAATATTTTTTAAAATTTTTCCTACTTGAAGACTTGTAATATTAGATTGTACGGTGTTCGGTTGAACAGTTAATTTAAAGAAAACGAGTATTGTAATAATCTTTATGGGTTAAGATCAATTTTTGTTCATTTACTAAATTTTGAATATTAATTTTATTAAGATTACGAACATTGTTTTTTTTTTTTTCGTTATTCAAACTATTGATATTCCCGTTGTTGTTACCGGTGATATTTTCATTGGTCGTTGTTTGCTTCCATTTATATATCATTATTAGTAGCTATTTAATTTTCCTATTGGGGTGATGATCGAACCCTTTTCGATCCGGTAGATCGTCATATCATTTACCGTATGCTGGCGCTCTATGAGCACTAACTCTTTAAAATTGTTTTTGTTATGTTAATTGTTCCTTCTAGTACAATTAATAAGATGGAAATTAAACGTGAGAAGAGATACTTTCTCGTGAAGCTGCTTTGTTCCGATATGCAATAATCCGTAACTGTGCAATAATTGTATTTTAATGTACATTATGATACGTTACACACATGTTTCTGTATGTTGTGCATGTATCTTGATGTTACTTTGGAGATTTTGTTAATACTGTTTTCATTTCCAGCTATTAGTAATGGTAATTAATAATAAACAATTTTCCAACACATAATGAAAACTTTAAACGGAAGTGTAGAGTATTGTTTAAACAATTACGGTAAAGTAATGTACATCGTACCACTACTTTACTCGTTATATTATTTGTTTTATCTGATTTCACTGATATTAATTTAATATTTATTGTTTAATAAACAAGTAATTTAACAATTAACGAGTATTTTGGTATAATTTTTGAACTACATTATCCTCCATTATTGGTTATTATTTAATTCAACCATTTTATGAAGATATTACTTAAAAAAAAGAAAAATTCATTGATATTAAACTTTTATAAATGTATTGTTATCAAGAAAAAAACAAAAGAATATAAAAATGTTTCTTTTTTTATTTTCAAGTTTATAGCTAAACATCGAGAAGAATTGGCTGTAAAGGGATATTAGAGTTGTACTGGAAGAGATGGTAGAAATTTAATAAATAAAAATTGTCAAAAATGGCTCGCCATCATAGTACAATAAAATGAAGAAGTAGTGTAGAAAAAAAAAAAGAAGCCCGCTATAAGAGACCAGCTGTTAAAAATGATAATCCTGAGAAGCATCATCATAATCATTAGAATTTAATTTCAAACGTTTCTTTACGTACATGTATTTTTCTTTTTAGATTAGTGAAATTTGAATGTAAATTTTGAAAAATTCAAATTTTTTAGGTGTACCCAACGGAACGCCACTCAGCAGATTTGATCGACCTGTAAACAACACTAATTCTAAACAGGCTTTGTCACAAATGCTTCGAATAAAGGGTGCCAATCAATTCTTAACTATGCAGCAACAGGGTCCAATGCCTCATAATTTTCAAGGAATGCCTCGCCAACCATTTATTCGGTACGTTAAAAATATTTATCGGTCATTTCGGTTTTACAATTAGCCATCTCATAAAATTGGCGAATAAAAGTATACGTGCATTTTTGTTTGTTTAAAAACTATCTACGTCAGTTAATTTAAAAAAAAAAAAAAAAAAAATCCACATTCCCCTTTAAAAAGAAATTGAAACAATAAGCGTATGTTACAATTATTTCTGTTATGAGAAAATGATTTAGACGCCGTCCCAACTGAATTTTTTATTTACTTTATTTCTACAGTTTTTTTGTTTATTACAAGTTACAACAACTAGTAGATAGATGGCTGCGAATTTATCTACAATACTCATCCCCGAAAAAAGTTAGATTGATTTTATCGTTTAATTCTTCTTCTTAAAGGGAAGTTAACTGAATTTTTTAAATAAATAAAAAATTATTTTTATTCGGTTAATAAATAGTATTCGACAATAATTGCTTCATTTTTAAACTTATTTTCAAACCGATTAATCTTACGAAGAGGCTTTGTTGCAGCGTTTAGGTCATTTTTATAGAATTTAATGCCTTGTGAAAAGTTCGTCAACGTTAATGGATTTATAAAAAAAAACGCAGATTTAAAATTGCGTAAAATTTATGTGATGTGTATAAAAAAAAAAATTATACTTTAAATAATATGTTTAATAGCTTCACGAATGCGGCAGAATAGATATGGCGCTTGACTTATTTGAAATTGAACCACTGCTCACGAATAGAATAGATTTTTACGAAAATGCATTAATTATAAGATATATAAATTAAAGTAAAGTAAAAAAAAAAAAAAAAGTGAAATGAAAATTACAATTTGAACGTGAATATGAATTAGAAGTTCGGGAAAAAGATCATAATAATAACAATAGTAATAATAATAATAATCGTAAGGTACCTATAACAGTTTTTGAAAATTTTGAATTTAAAAAATATCGCAATAATAAAGCGAAATATTAAGTTTTATGTTAATTTGTTGGCTATATATTTTGGAGCGATGCGCATACGATAAAAATGTGTGAAGTAAAGATTACAACAACATCTACAAATAACGTTCTTCAGTTTTGCTAAACTTATCATACAAGTTATTATTTGAATGGCATCCGTAATTATAATAAATGTCAATTTTAATCGTGCGTTAGTACTTAATTGTTTTATAATTATATAGTTATGTCCGTGATCCTTTGTCAATGTACCAAATTTGATTTTAGAAAATTGAACATTGTCAGATCACTTTGTTGGGTACCGAGTGAAATTTTCTGAATTTTATTTATTCTAGCAAAATGTAGTTTAAATTCCTGTTTTATCTTCTTCAAGTTTTAATTTGGCTAAACTGTTTCGCAGCTTTTTTTTCTTTTAATTTTTGCGATCAGTAAATTGCTTCGATTGTGTGTGTATTCTACTTTCCGATTCTAGCTTATCAGGGTTTCTTCATCTTTTTAAATATGGTACGGTTTCCCTACTAATTTTTACATTTACGCTATAATTTGAGACTTAGTTTTTTGAAAAATTTCGAATTTCTACAGAAATTCTAATTGTCAATGGATTAATTTCCGGTTTTCGTTAATCCGATAGATTTTTTATTTATTGGTGTATTAAAAATTGTACGGTCGATTTTTAGAGATTTTTCTTTTTTCGGGGAACATTTAGAGCATTTGCGTATGCCAAGTTTAATTTCGTAAATTTCGTAATCATTTATGTTATGTAAGCGTTAATGAATAATGTTATTCCCCTAAGTAACTCGATAAAACCATTTTAAATGACAGAAATATAATTTTAAACTCGTTTCCAAAATTCAACAGCATGAACGAAGCGATGCAAATTATTTTGAAAAATCTGTGCGAAGTTTACTTACCGCCTTTTTAAAAAATAATTTTCACTAAAACGCGTTATCGACTGTTTTTGGTCGTACGAATGTGTGCGAATGTTTTATACTCGTGAGAAATTTTAAGGACAAAAGAAAAATAAAATAAAAGCCTCGTGTAGAAAATATATTTAAAATTTTTTGGAAATAAATGTCACGAAGTTTATTTAACTGAATTAAAAATTGTTCATATAATAGACAACAGCTCAGAGCTCAACATCCAATGCAGCTACCAGCTCAGCAAGGAGGTATTCCGAATATGTTTTCGAATAATGGACCTAATCCTAATCAGCAACAGATGTATTCGAATATGCCGCAGCAGGGTAAATTATCTATACATACATACATATATAATTTTATAAAAATAGTATTAGGTTTAATGGTTTTGGAACATTTTTGGTAATATTTAAATAATTAAATTGAATGGTATTATAAACATTTCTGTCTAAATTATGTACAATATGAGTCATCATTTGGTCGAAAACCCCAGAGGGGTGTCGACGATCATGGCGATGAGTATTTGCAGTTATTTCATACAAATTCATCTGATAAGTGCAACAAACATTATTGTGCGGTTTAGTTTGAAATACAAAGCAGTTGTGTTTTAGAGTTGATAAATGATGTTAACGGGTAGATTTCCGGACGAGCTTTATAACTTATTGCCTTTGTATTTGTTTACTTTTTTCGTGCATTTTGAAAGAACATTAAATACTCCATTTTATCAAAAAAAAAAAAAAAAATTCAGTTATCGAATTTATTGATGTAAAAAAAAAAACGTGTATAAATGTAATAACCCGGCTTGTTATTTATTTACTTAGAGCGCTACAATAGGCGCTTGACCACCAAACAAGAGGTGTCGCAAGTTTTCGAGATTTGTCTCGTTTCAGACTCTAGTCGCTCCCGCAATGGTATATACGTAATAGTTCAAATTTTATTAGAAAAACTTCAGTTTATTAGAAGGATTAAACTCTTCGTAAAACTACAGGGGAAGGGGGCTCGAATGCTGAATTGCGTAAAGTAGATTATTATGATTACTTAAAATAAGATTTCTTAGAATTATTTTAATGGAAAAACGTAATAAATTATAAATTTGATTATTAGCTTTTGCGATATTAAAGTAGGAGCTTGAATTAGCAAAACAGTACAATATCTGAAATATACGAATGAAGTAACTTTAAATAACTCAAAAATTTTAATAATTTTTTTTCTTCCGCCGATAACTTATTTTGGTTTGTTATGGACAAGATTAGTGAAACTCTTGTTCAATTCTACTAACCGAGAAATCGGCAACCTTTGAACCAGAAAAGCCGAGAATTGAAAAATTATATTTCTTTGCTCAACCTGTAATAGCATGGTTGGAAAAGGCATGCTTTAGAGGAAGTCCTCTTTATAGCTACTTCATTTTTTTCCTTTTCTTCTTTTTTTGTATTTGACCAATCATTTTAATCTTTCGTGTTATTTCTATTTAATTTTCATTAGCGTCGCCAGAAGTCGGATCCAGAATCTCACTGTATTAATTAACGCTTAAGTAACGAGGCTGTTACGCAACAGTGTTTTTCTGTTCGCTCATTTCTAACGATTGCTCTGCCATCGTAGTATATGTGTGACCTTGATAGTTTTATTTCTCTGTATTTTAATTATATCGAAATCATTCAAGCAGTCAAGCATCTTTTTGTGTAATTGGTGCAATCTGAAACAATTTTTTCATAATGTTAGCTGTTAATGTATACCCCAAATATTTTATTTTTATTGCAAGGTAATTGACGAACAATGAAATGTTTTTTTTTTTGAAAAAAAACCCGATTTTAAGATTTACTATAAAAATTTATTGTTATAAATAAGTTTACCGAATTGTAATTTTGCTTGACAGTACCTGATATGATGTACTAAAAGTGTTTGCAAAATTTTTTTTAGATCCTAAAAATTTTAAGGGACATAAAGGGTAAAACTCTGTTTCTGAGGCAATCAAAAATCACGCTACAGCCAAAACAAATCATTATTATCGTATGTAACTTGATACGTATATAATATGATACACTAAAGATATCAAATAAGAATTCTTCCGTAGAAATTCGAACTTGAAAGTGTGGAGATAAAAAACTGTTTCCCAAGAAATACGTAAACTGTTATATTTTCAGTAGAAACGGGGTTATCAAATTATGGTTTTGCATTAATATTCCTACCGCATGCACGATTTTCACCCAGTTGTCTGCAAATTTTTTCAAATTGCCGTCCTCATTTCAAGTTTAAATTTCGATAATTTTCAGTAAAATGATTAATCTGATGTACATATCACAGTAACGCATATAATTGAATAATCTCTTTTTTTCCGCTTTTTATCATTGTTTTTGACATTTCTCTTTAAACCCCGCCAGTTTGTACCGTTGCTCGATATTGTTGTTCGATAGAATTGAATGTAATTTGTTCCATTGCGAATGAACTATTATCGCAATATGAGTCATATTCAATTAAAAACGTTTCAATAATTACGTATTTTAAATACACCGAATTATTACCGTATTAACGTTTGAGTAATTATATGGTATAATTTATCGTTTTTATTATTAACTGTGTAAGTCATTTTTTTTCTTCTTTTTCGCAGAAATATGTAATCATGAACAATTCTGACAAATGGTTTTTCTTATGTATTAGCTTTTATGTATAGTAAATTTCGAATAAAATACAAACATAACAAACAAATTTAAAATGTATAAACGATATTATATACTAATTAGAAACGTTTTTAGGCATAGATGATCAGCTAAAAACGTTTCTAATTAGTATATAATATCGTTTATACATTTTAAAATTGTTTGTTATATTTGTATTTTATTTTAAATTTACTATATTTATGTTTAACAAACAGAATGCTAATCTGTATTCTATTAGCTTTATGTTTTTGTTCAAAATTATATGTTAAAAAATAGACGAATTTAAAAAGTACGATGTTCAATACGTTTTTTTTTTTTATGTTTTCAAAATTTTAAGTTCCAATACTTTTATTTATGCGGTAATAACGTATATCGAATATCTTAAATTTGGTTTCTGCTAAATTTGTTTATTTGCCTCTTCCGAAACAGCTAACATGTTCAAAAATTTTTTATATATATATATATACATTAATAACAAGGCTTGCGGTAGGGGTATATGGAAACCATAAATTATTATTATTATTATTATTATATATACATTTTTTTTTGTTTACGGAATAATGCAGTCAATTGTAATTTACTCTTTTATAAATATAAAAGAACTATCATCTCCCGAAGGTGTAGCGGGTATTCAAGCCAGAAAAATCGAATTTATATATATGTGCATGTCGTAAAATTCTCCTTCCAGAATTGGTTGATTAGATTAAATTTTCAATCGGACTATCAAATTTTGAATATATTTCGAAATAAATTTCTTTTTTAAGTAATAAAAGATGTTTTAACGAATTTCGATAATGAATACGTGATTTTTAATTTAATTCAATGGTTGTTTTTTTAGGCATGTCTCAAAATTATCCACCTAATAGTTATAACAATCAACAACAAACTAATCCACAACAACAACAACAGCAACCGCAGCAGGCACAAATGGCACCGGGTAATAATACGCCACCAGCGTCGAATATTATGTTCCCTTCTTCACAGCCACATCAAGTACCAAATCCCAATAACTCTTCGTTCGGTGTTCGACCAGAATATTCTCAACAGCGCGTTCGTTCTCAGTATTTACAAGTAAACCGTTTGTCATATATTATTAGTAAAATGCGTTTGCTATCATCCGCGAAATGATATTCAAACTATTCGTATAATTTATTATTCATTTTACGGGTTTTTTTATAAAAAAAAAAAATCGATAATTTATGGTTTTAATTTAATAATTTTTATTGTTTATTCCTTTTTTCTTAATCTCTGATTTTGAACATATATATTTTCTTTTTTCTGGCTATTCTGCTTTGTTGCCGGATCCTCCCTCATCGACATACCCGTTTCATTTATTCAATACTTATTTAACATTAAATTTATCCTTCATACGACTGCTTTTACTTGTGTTGGTGAACGTATTTTATCCCATTTTTAATTTACATCTAATATGTAATCTTGCACTTCAAAAGCCGTTGGACTCGGTAGAAGGGATGGCCAAACATTTAGATTCGTTTGAGATACATCGACAGCTACTGAAAATTAGATGGGTAGATGAAATAACAAACACCGTTGCTGTTCGCAGACTGGAAAACATCCTTAAAACAGTAAAATGACGTAAACTAGAGTATCATATTATGCGACATGCAGAAAAATATGAAATATTAATGTAATTCTACCTGTAAGGTAAAAATAAGTAACAGAAGAGAACCTAGCAGAAAACGTACATTATGGGTAGATTTAAAACTCCAGCGCGAAAAATCAATAAAACAACCGTTCCAATTATAGTTAGTAGAGATGATATTAAAAAAAATGGCATAGCATCTGTGATAGCCAGTTAAGACACGAACTGATTATCTTCTTCTTTATAGTGCCATACTCAGTTTCTGAGCGTCGGCGACTACCTATTCGTACATCTCAGTTGTACAGACACAGGCATAGTGTACTAGGCAATTGTTATATGCAACGCAGGTGTACACACGCAAGACTACATTCGGAATTGATAGTAGCTGCTTGTTATCGCGCTACCAATGCAGTCCCGTGTGGGTCTGCTGTGTACTGACCTAGCGCGCATATGATGTTGAACGTGGTGGTTTGCCCATTGCCTTCCACGTGACTATTAGCGATTATTTTATTTATTTATTTATTCTTGTAATAAGTTCGTCGTCGCTCGGGATCGAACCCATGATCTCCATAAAGGAAGTCAAGCGCTCTAGCAACTGATTATACGTGACTAAATTAAACATTGCGACAACTAACGTTTTTTTATTACCTCCACCTGTTATACACAACTTACACAATACTAGCCTTATGTATAAACGGAAATTTGCAAAAGACCAAGAAAAATATATATAATTAAGTCGCAGTCAATTTACTTCAAAAAATGCAAATTGCAATAAATTCTAAATGAAATGAACTTACAATCGTAGTTTCTAAAACTAAATATTTTTGATTTTCAGACTCCAAATGTAACTATGAACGGAATGAATGCGCAACCTCCTGCTGCTCCGCCGTATTCAAGACCGGCAGCACCATCTGCCCAACAGATGCCAGTAACCTCGCAACAACAACAGCAATTTCAACAGGTAATTTAAACGTTCATTAAAACGAAAAAATGGAACATTACATTAATGAAATTTTAAATTAAATCTAGAGTTCAGATTTTTCTGACATTGCTTTTTTTTTAACTTTACTTTTGGACGAGTCAGCTACGGACAGGAATCGAACCCGGTTCTACATGGTCGAAACACCACTGCCTAACCAACTACGCCACGGTAATTGACTGGCATTGCTTTAATGAACGATGTTTTAGCAGTGAAAAGAATAAATTGTCATTTTCTTAAATTTTTTCCTTTCCTAATATCACATAATATAAGTCTCTTACGTGTTATTTTCTATGTCTATAGCACTTCTGTTCTGCTATTTCGAAGAGTGTTGGCAGGTAAAAATTTCACATAAAGGAACTGTGAAAAAAAGTTGAATTTAACTTGTAACGATTAACAAATAAAAAAAAACAAAACAACAACAACAAAAAACGTTAAATAATTAAATTACGGAATGGATTGTTTTTTTGAAAATTTATTATTGTACTCGTTTTTGTGGATAAACCAATAGTTTTGGTAATAATCGATCAAATTTATAATATGCACGGTGTGTCGGAAAAGTTCCCGAACTTTTGAAATAAATGAAGTACAATTGGATGTAAAGTAATTTATTCGAATTAACTTTCAACATACTTCCCGAAGTATAGACGTATTTGAGCGCTTGGGCAGCGATTCGAAGCTTCTCTCGTACTCCTTTGAAGTAATGGTTCTGAGGCGCTCGGTGCAAGAAGTTTCAATGGCGGCTACGTCGTCAAAAAATCGTCCTTTCAAGTGCATTTTAAGCTTCGGTAATGGGAAAAAGTCGGCAGTTGCTAAATCAGGCGAATAGGGGGCGTGATTGATTCGTGGGGTTTGATTTTTAGCGAAATAACGCTTGAGAACGTTCGACGAATGTGCAGGCTCATTGTCATCCAACAGACTCCACGATCCGGGCTCCTTGTACTTGGGCCGTACGCGCTGATTCCGACGCTTGAGACGTTTTAGGACTTCGACGTTCGCTGTTTGATTTGGAGCAGGTATTCGTGATGAATTAACCCTTTTGCATCAAAATAAACGATGAGCATGGTTATCACCTTGTATTTTTGTTGACGAACTTTCTAAGAGTCCTTGAACCGCTTATACCATGTGTAAACAGTCGTGTACGTGATACTACACCTTCACCGAAACCACCATCGATCAATTTTTGCGTTTTCAAAAAGGTTTTTTTTTTTTAAAAGTCTAACATGGAATTTAATTGCGGAGCGAATTTGTCACTTTTCATCCATTTTCAGATTTGCATTGCTACCCAAACACACCTTCACTAAAATACGTCTAACTCGAAAACCAGTCAACGGATACTGCTGAAATTAGGATGTAGCAATAATGAACGGACATTGTTTAATAGATCACGTTACTCGTATGCGTGCTAAAAGAAGAAGTTCGGGAACTTTTCGGACACACCGTATATATATATATATATATATATATATATATATATATATATATATATACATCTGTTTATCATGCTGTTCGAGCTTGGACATCATGATAATATTTAATATGGATTACATCGTATTTATTCTTTTTCGTCATTTAACCCTGTCTTCCGACCATCGAGTATACTTGTTTCTTAACGATTCTAGCATCAGAACTTTCACCAGGTCTGTCCTGTGTTTTGATGAGTTTCTTCGCGATAATGTTCCTTCGATTTTTATCTGGGTGAGATTATCTTTTCTAAACTGTTCTGAAATATTTTAGAATTAATTTTTCTAGTTTTTCGCTCCAATTCTTCTGTTCCTGAATCATGTGATCCTTTTGCAGTTTACGGGATTTTCAGTATGCGACGTGAAGTATACATTTCAAAAACATCTATATTTGGTATCTTAAACGACCAAGATTCAGTTGCGGATGTTACTATCGGAACTGTCAGGGATGTCACTATCATCATTTTTGTATAGTTTTACTAATACCTTGGTTTTTCCGAACTTGCGTTAATTTAATAAGGTTAATTTTCCCATTTCTATTCTTCTTTTTATATCTCGTGTGCGCATTTTAACCCCTAAATACATCTACTTTTTGACTACTTCGAAACCATTAACAGTGTCCGTGTCGTAGGCATTATCCGCTCCCGTATTGATTATCATTATTTTTGTATTTTTTTCGTTTATTTTTAAACTAGCTTTCCCGCTAACTGCATTCATTTTCCTGATTAGCTCTAGCAGCTCATTTTCAAATGACGTTAACAGGATTGCGTGTCGTAAATTATATACCTTTCTTCCCTCATTGGCATTCCCTCCCCAAGCCATCAGTTGCTTTCTGCATTATCCATTCAGTGTAACGGTTGAATAGAATCGACGATAATATGCGCCCTTGCCTTACTCCTTTTTATATTTTAAAAGAATCGAAGAGTTTTCCGTTTATTCATTTTGTGCTGGTATCTCAACTAAATATTTAGTCACACTTATTTCAGGCTGTAACACTTTCCATTTTATTTTATCGGGTAATCAAAAAAACATGTGTGTACATTCTTTTAACTTTTCGATAATTTGTCCCAAATTTGAAATATGATCTCGAGTTTCTTTTCCTGGTAAAAACCCAGCTTGTTCTACCGAGATCTTCCGTAGGTATAGCACTTTGGTCTATCAAGTACTATATGTAGCATTAGTTTACTTACGTCCGGAACAAGCGCTACTGTTCTCTAATTTGTATATTCCGCGTTTAACACTTTTTCATTCATTGATATAAAAATTTCGCTCCCTATCAATGTGATGGTCTACTTCTTGTGCTCCATATCTTGTTTCATGGCTTGTGTTATCATATGTTCATCATCTATATTTATCATTTCAATCAGTATGTTATCTGTCCTGACATATATTAATTACAACGTAATTCTTAGGCTACCCCCCCCCCCCCATTCGAAAAAATGTCCCAATTTTATGTAACGCTAAATGTGCCAAAAAAATGTCCCAATTTTATGTAACGTTTGTTATATTTTATAGGATTTTTGTTATTGTTATTTAAAAAATGTCCCAATTTTATGTAACGAAATATATAACGAAAAATGTAATGAAACAATATCTTAATTTTATGTAATGAAAGTTAAATGTTGGGATAGGATTTTTGTGATTATGTTTTGTTTTTCTTTTTATGTTGATGCCAGTAAGAATTACGTGGTAAATTTTGATCATTTTATACAAAGGATAGAAGAGAAAGAAACATAAATAAAAGCAAGAGGGGTCAAGGGGCACAGCCCCTTGAGAGGCCAAAATGGCCGAGTTTATATATATATATATATATATATATATAACTCGGCCATTTTATTACTTTCAATATATGCTTTACAACCTTTTTTCGTATTTTCTATTATTATTACTAGTTGATCAGCATCCGCCACTTACGTGGTCCCCTATAACAATCAGTCCCATTCCTTAATTTATAGTAAACAGTTCTTTCTTTTGAATTACTATCGTTTTTTTTCGTAATTTCTTTTTTTTATTACTGATCTTGTTATTTTTCTTATATAATTATAATACTCACGTACTGTTGTTAAAATCTTCCGTTTGTTAATTTACAGCGAATAGTTCATTCTTTTTTCTTTTCTTTTGTTTATTATCGATGCCTTTTCCGGAAATTTGATTGTCTTTTCTTGTACAATTAAACTATTATTTGGTTCTGTACGTGATTGTACTTAAATATCTATTGTGTTACTTAATTCATACGTCATTTACTTTTTTATGTTTATTGAAGTTGGGGTTTCTCGACTTTGATCACGACACGGAGACGGACCAATTTCTTCCGTAAAAAATGTTGAAAAGGGATTGGAGTCATTCGACTGTTCTCTTTAGGTAACGGTCTAAACATATAGGCAGTTCCAAAATTACTCTTAAAACTGACGCAAAAAGTACGAAAATTTGCATTGGAAATTGCTGTAAGTGGCGCGCGTCCGGCAGGGATGTATCGAACGTTCCGTTCAGTTAACGGTCGCGGCTTCTGTACCATTGACATGTTTTTAAGGCATGAAAGTATAGCTTTATGTAGAAGCGCGGACATAACGAATGCAACTCAAAATCATTTTGCCTGTCGATGGTAGTTTTAAGTTTATAGATTTCTTGCGGCTGCGGAGAAGAAACCTTTATCTCATGACTAGTTGTAGGTATTGTATATGATGAAGTGTTTTACTGTAGCGCTGAATAAATAAACGGCATATTCTTCATCAACGTCGTCCTCGACTGAGAGCGGAAAGTCTAATACTGATATTTACTTAGAATATAAGTCGTACTAACACACTTACCGTTACTAAAACTCTCATTGACGGAACTATAGTTTTTTGTAATTATTGCTGTTGCGCTAAAATGGTTATGCAGATTAAACTAATGGCTCGATTGGGTGAAATTTGTTTTTGTAAAAATTCACTCTGTACTTTGTCTTTCGGAGCCTTGCAATAATTAAACGATCGAATGTGAAGGCGAACTATCGGTAGAAAATTTCTGGCAACTTAAATGTCATGAACAGTTTGTAGACGCTGAGTTTCATTAGAAAAATAAATGAATCGTATAATTTTTTCAGATATTAGTGTAATTTTTTCCCCTCTGAATTTAATTTTAGTAGATATCGTTTTAAAATTAGATAAATTCGTTACAAATATTTTTTTATTAGATGAATCAGAATCGTTTCCGTCAACAGTTGATGGTTATGCAACAACAACAGCAACAATCACAACAGCCGACTCCAGCGTTGATGGCGCAACTGCAAAGGCAAATGCAAAATAGCGGACAACAATCTCAGCAGCAACAACAACAAAATCCCTATTCGATGCAACCACCTCCTTATTAGTTAATTCTTCTTCCGGCCTGTATCCTAAATATTATTGTTCATTATTATTATTATTATTATTAATATTATTCGTATTACTATTACTATTATTACTGTTATCGTAGCTATTATTATTAATATTCGTTATAGCGTATTTAATCATTTATAATGCGTATTTTATTTTTATTTTTCAAAACTAAATGTAATAAACTATTTTTTAATTATCCGTCGCAAAACTTATTAATTAATAGTAAAAAACTACTATAGGTTTTATCAGAAATTTGTACTTTATATCTTTTTGAATGTATTACTTTACAGTTTATCTGTACGCGCCCTCTCTACATATATATTAAATTTTTACTGGAAGCGGCGGTACTGATTCCTCCATCTTGGTCTCCTCGCGTAAAGGAAATCAAATGTCAAATCATTTTCTTCTTCTATAAAACAGAAATAACAGAATAATTAGCAGTTTGTTTAAAAAAATAGTGATATGCGAAATATGTAGGAATTTATAATTCTCTTTAATTTTGTTTATCAAAAATTGTCCAAATTTCACGTAAATATTATTGTGTAGTCCGTCCTTCCAAATAGTTTCAACGCTAATTCTTAAAAAGTCTATTACTTTCTTCACACGGATTTTATTATGCATAAAAGGAAATAAGAACTATAAAAAGAAATATTTTTTTACTTGATACAAAAAAAAAAAAAAAAAAAAAAATGCCTGCTACACCATTTCCGATTAATTTTATTCATCGACCTGCAGTGCGCGTACCGTTTGAAAATTTCCTCTTCTTTAAAGGGAAGGGTGTAAATCATGACGTGTTTTATGATTTTGCCTTTCATGTTAAAAACTCGGGCATTATTAGAGAATGAACGTTATTCAAACGTAAGCGTAAATCAGCAGTGCGATTGAGAGAATGTGAGTTCTTTTTACAAAATATATTTTATAAATATTCAATCATAAAACTATAAATAGAAGATTAAGTTCCGGTCTAGAATTTTGAAAAATTTTTTTTTTTTTTGCATATGTGACCGTCTCGGAAGAAAGGGACCTTATGCCTAAAATCGAGTTTTCGAGAAAAACGCGTTTACAGTTTGGGAACACTGTTTTACGCTTTAGGGAAGTTGGATAATGTTTTCTGCTTTTAAATATTGTTGCATGCAGTGTTACCACGAAATACACGAGTCAACAGCGAACGTGGAGACGGTTTGTTGAGTCGTTGAGTGCGTATAGGATGTATAATGAGGGGAAAAAGAGGAGTTTTAGCATGACGCTATTGTGTAGAAGTACCTACGTCGCTTCAATTGTCGTGTAGACGGATCAAGGTATTTTTAAAGAAATGGCGAGAGCATTGCCCGTTTATTGATAGTATGAAACCTGCGAGTGACCTTTGCGACGTTTGTCAGGTAAACGTGAGTGCAATAAACAAGGCTCAAAATAAGAATGAAATGTTCAAATCTGAACAGCTTCAAGCTGCTATGGAGCATTTAGAAAGAGCTCGCAAACAGCGGCATTTTTATCAGCAGCAATGCCAACGAGCCAAAGAAGATTCGTCGATAATAATGGTCTTGTCTTTCGACTACGCCCAAACAGTCAATTACCCATCTTCGGCCCAGGCTGTGGGGAGCATTTATTTCAAATCGGCTAGGAAACTCGAGCTTTTCGGTATTTTCAACGAAGGAACCATGCAGCAACACACATACGTCATTGACGAAGCTCACCACGCTGGGAAAGGAGCGAACGCCGTCATAAGCATATTACACAACTACTTGAATAACATGCCACGAAAGGAAGAACTTTGCTTCTTCTGTGATAATACAGTAGGACAAAATAAAAACAACGCGGTCATAGAATACTTTGCGTGGCGAGTAGCAAGTGGAAAAAATAATAAGATACCTGTCAACTTCTTACTTGTTGGGCACAGGCGTTTCGCTCCCGACAGAATATTTGGTTTGATTAAAATGAAATATAGGAAAGCGGACATCGACACCTACCGCCAGTTTTTACATTGCGTGGTAGCAGCATCGCCAAGCGGCCACAGCCTAGCTGTTTCCACTTATGATCCTATTACAAAAGTGAGTTACGTAAAGTGGAACAATTGGGATCAGTTTCTTAAGCAATATTACATTCCACTACCAGAAATTACAAGTTACCATCACTTCGCATTCTCATCCAATGACAATTATGTGGAATATAAAAAAACTTGCCGATTCACCTGTTGAGCGCGTTAAGATTTTGAAAACTGAGCCCTCTACAAATGATCGTGGGCAGCCGGTAGAGATGAAACCTGAAGGGCTGTCTTTACAACGCCGTTGGTATCTCTTCAAGCAGCTACGACCACTGTGCACGAATCCTGCCAATGCGGACAAATTTATCAAAGAGCCAAAAACGAAATTACCAACGAAACGAGGAAGAGGAGGTCGCGGTCGTGGCAGTGTAAGTGGCAGTCAAAGCCGAGGACGAGGGCGCGGTCGTGGTGGCGAAAGTCGAGGCCGAGGAAGTACGCAAGGGCGTGGTCGAGTTGGTGTTCGTGGAAGAAGGCGTGGTCAAAATGTGTAAATTTATGGAAGGTTACGATATCCAAATTTTGCGTGTACACTATGTTCAGTATTTTCTGCAAATAAAATGCCTCTTTTTTCCTATGTGTAGCATGCCATTAATACAAAATGAACGTTCTTTGGGATGGAGAGGGGTGTTGAACAATCTTCAATGCAAGAATTTTGTAACCATCACAAACACTCGTAATTTCTGCAATTTTCTTCATGATGTGGCCCAGTACGAAGGCCTGTAGAAATATTTAGAAGCAATATTTTTGATCGCGGTCAACGACATTAGAAAGAGGAAGGTTTAGGGATTCAAAAACCGTCAAAACCTGAAAATCGCTTTTTGAGGCATAAGGTCCCTTTCTTCCGAGCCGGTCACATATTCTTAAAGTTTAGACCTTTAAAAATATATCTCGAGAGAAAATTTTAAAATTTCAATATTTTAAGGAATTATAGCCATTTTAACGGCGCAACAACTAAGTCCGTCACTCCGAAGCAAATCAGACAATAGACGGTGTATAATACGCAAATACTCGACCATTTTTGGAATGAATACATTACATAAATGTATGAATATAGGTAACCCCAAACGCTTAAAGATCGATTAACTGAAGGTCACAGTAACGTATTTTTTTGAAAACCTTTTCGCGTTCAGTGTTCAGTTCAGTTTAGCTTTAATCTTCAAGAAACGTAGACGTATAGTTATCGAATTTTTTATTTCAGTATTGCGTAACTGTTTTTAAAACTGAAATGACTCCCAGCCATAAAATATGTTCACAGAAGGAAGTTAATTAAATAAATAAACCTTCATTAAAAGAAAAATATTAGATGCAGAAAAAAGTTAAGCTTGTTAAAAAGGCACAGTTTAAAAAAAAAAAAAAGGCGGAAAGGAACTAATTCGAAGGAGTGCAGACTGTAATTAATCGTACTAAATTTATTAACAGGGACGCAAAAAAATTCATAAACAAATACTTGAAATATTAATAGATGTGCAGTACTAAAAAAAATAAAAATGAAAAAAAAAAAAAAACATTTAAAAAAGTTTAATATTTGTGTGGTACAAAGTTTATTAACAGAAATTTAAAATAAAAAGCGAGAAAAAGTATAAGTAACCGCTAATTACGAAAAAAATCGTAATTTTGTATCGTAAAAAAACGTATGTCAAAAAATAAATAAAAGTTTATATAAATAGCCAAAGTTCCCTACAAGTTTTTTGTCACGAAAAGTAGTTTGAGATGGCGTAAATTTAAAGAAATTATACTTTATGATAAAATACGATTAAAATGCAATCATTGCTATAAATTTTTTTACCAATTTTAAAAATATGATAATTACTGATTCCCAAGAAACAAATCTCATCCGATAACTACAAGCTTAAATAGTAAATGTCTATAGTTTGGATATGAAACTGTTAATATTGGGATGTTTTTATAATTAATTGTTTTAAAAAACAGATAAGCTGAATCATCAAGAACAAATAAGTGACAGGCGTATTTCGCTTAAAGAATGATACCTAGCGAAGAATTTAAACACCAAACTTTTCATTTTTCCATGAATTACCAAGTTCCTTTTCTTAGTTCCTAATGAAAAACTTTATTTAATTTAGTTATTTTTAATTTCGACTAATTTTATTTTCGGCATTGGTAAAATTATTGTCAGATAAACTTTTAAAAAGGACACGTAACGCAATGCTAATATATTTGGTCTAAAATTGATTTTTTCAATAAGGTGTTCGATTGGGTTTTTTTTGTATGTGAAAAAAAATATATAAGTTAGAACAATTTTCGTACGTTAAGATCTTTTCTAAATTGTCGCAGTGAACAGTTTAACTTTTTCCTTTTAACGTCATTTAATTTTTCACCATTACAAAAATTTGAATAACACAGCTATGCTATAGATAATTATTTTATGAAACAATTTCAGAACATATGTAGAACAATGTCAACAGACTATGGTTGAATTGGTAGGATACGCGTATGTACCACGCTTGAAACCAGTAATAGTCAAAAAATGATTGAATTTTAAATTAAAGAGTTATTAATTTATAATGGTCGGCGAAGTCTTTATTTGATTATCGAATGAAATTCTTGAAGCTCCTTTTCGCAAGGCAATTAATAAATGAACCTTTAACAACAACGAAGTCCAACGCGGGATTTTAAGTAGTTAACTTCAACCTCTTTTATCTTGCGAAGAAGTTATTGGTGTATATGCTTTTTGATAGGGAACCTTTATGAAAAATAATGTAATTTATTAGTCTATATCGCATAATTTGTCTGCGAAATTTTAAGTTTTAAATAGTCATTTGAAAGAAAAAGGCCGTTTATATTGACAAAAGTAAAATCAGCTGCTATAATTGCAAATGAGCTAAAAAGTATTTCATCAGGAGTCAATAAATAAAATTTCAGTTTCGAAAATTGAAACGGTATAACAGATTCAAAATAAAAATGGAATTTTTTGTGGTTAATATTATTAACAAAAAAATATAACACAGAAACTAAAAATACCATTCCGTAAATAAATTTTAAAAAAGTAGCATTTATTAGTTGTTATATTTAATATTTAAAATTTTTTCTCGAATTTAAACATATTTATAACATCTCGAAATTAGGAAAAACAAATTCAGTCAAGGATGATGTTTCATGCGCTGAGGATTTACTGTAATATTTACGTTTACATAATACTAAATCCAAAAAAAGAAATCTGATTTTTCCCGCTCTAAATGGGAGAGGCACGTTTTTTTTTGCGATTTTTTGAAATTATCACCACCTCGAAAACTTTGTTAAGAAAATGAAATACGGTTTCCTTTAGCCGACAAATAGCGATCTTGCAATCGATATATCACATGCCCGAGAAAAATTTTTTTTTTCAAAAATCTCCAGTTTTCTACGTCCCCAGAATCTAATTTTGACATTGGAAACCCGGATGTTCAAAATTAGAAAAACAAAAAGGGATGTGCGTATTTTTAACCTTGTTCAACATTTTTAACTATGATACTCGCGTTGTTAAGTCGGGGACACACGTCTTTTTTCGCGCTTTTTTGAACATTTCGTCAACTTTGAAAGTGTCGTTAGGGAGATGGCTTATTGTTTCGTTCCCGTCAAATAGCGAGCTTTCCAGCAATATATCAAGCCCGGAAAAAAAAATATTTTTTTCAAAATTTTCGAGCTCTCGGAGCTGCAAAAGTTTGAATATAAAATTAGTTCGAATTTTTATAAGTGATTTTCGAGATCGTTTTAAATACCATATTATATATATTCTTGGCGGTTTTTTTCCCGTAATCGGTTTGCTTGAAGTTATAGATCGTCTTAACGAGAATTTTAATTGTAATTTATGATCCAAATTTGAAGTTTTTAAATCAAACCGTTCGTGAATTATTGATTTTTATTTGACATTTTTGTCGTTTCTGAACCATCTTATGAGGATTCTGTACATTGTATGTGTACGGAATCCTAAAAATGACATTACTGAGCAACCATACTTTGAACAACTTATACAAATTTCATGAAAAAAGTGTTTTTGCGAAAAATTTCTAATAACATACTCCAGTTTGAAGAATATGAAACCAACGCGAGTCCATTAACTCTTAAGATATTTCCCTATTTTTCAAACTTATTTTCCACTCAACTACCAGTTAAGTGTAACATAATTGCTATAATGGAATGAATTTTAAAAATGTTTAAAAAACACCATTATTTAACCTTTACGACAATTATTTATTTGGAAAAAATCACTCGCAGTTCCTAATAATATACCTTAAGTGAACTAAACAAAAATTTTAAAAAAATGCGTACCTTTTCAATGTGCTAGAAAGTAAAAAATAATTTTTCTTGAACAATAATTTATAAAAGTTGCTAAACTATAATATGAAAGCATAAAAAAACACTTGAGAATAAAACCGAAAAGCCTCGTGTTTTTTTATTATAATGTAGCAACTTTTTTAAATTATAATTCAAGATTTTTTTACACTTTAGTACAATAGTCTCTCGATTAACCGAGTTAATCGGGACGAAGGAAACCCGGGTACCAGAAAAAGTCGGCTAAACCGAAGTCATATTTTTTTTAAGAAAAATTCTACCCTTGATGGAGAATTACCCCTATAAAATGTTTATTCTTCAAAAGAAACAAAATTATACGAACAATAAGAAGACAAAAAGTTACTTCTTCTTAAAAAAATCGGTCAAAATGGTTTGTTTTTTCAATGAAAATCGTTGAAGAGCGGCAACGTCTCTCTACTTCCGCAAAATTAAAATTCCATGTGCCGTTACATCTGGCTGTCGTTCAGTGAAGTCCAACCATGTTTGTAAATCCGAATACGCTTGATCAGGTGAAATTTTCAACTCATTTTCTTCTTGTAGATCTTCCAATGAGCTGTTCTCTTGAGATAACACGGATGCCACAATTTCTCGGTCACTCGTCATTAATTCAGGCTCATCTTCGGTGACCCATTTCTCAATGAATCAGAAGTAACGTCACTAAAACCGGGTATCTTTTTTGAAAAATTTCTCCAATTTTAGATGGTCTTTTTCGATCTTCGTAACTGATATCCAGAAGAGGACACCACGCTTTTCGAAAGCAAGATACGGTAACTGCATTCCACACATCAGCTGCCTAGAAAACGACGTCTTTCATATTGATTTTTTTCAAGCAGTTTTTGTAAAATTAACGTCACTTTTGTCGGAATTCAATAAAATTTCTTGAAGAAGATTTCTTCTCGATAATGTCTTTTGAACAAAACAATAATTTCTTGGTCCATTGGCTGAATAATACTCGCTATATTTGGGGGTAAAAACAACGGTAATTCCTTGGCTTTCTAGCGAGTGAATTAGAGGATGTGACGGCGCATTATCGATCAATAAAACAGCTTTTTGAGGAAGGTCACTCTGTTTCAAAAATTTCTTGACGAATGGTACAAATTGCCGGAAAAACCAAGTCTCAAAAAGTTGAACATTCATTTATACGGACTTTTGATTTTTGTAGAGTACCGGTAATGAGTTGAAATCCATATGCTGTAACGCTCGAAGTCTGGCAGATTTACCAATTATCATTAGAAGTAAGCGAAAAGAGCTGGATATGTTAGCGTACGTCATTACACGTTCTGTAGACATCTTCACTCCAGGAGCTCTCTTCTCAACTTTCGATGCCAACAAAACCAAGTAGCATGTTATAGTCCCGTTTCATCAGCATTAAAAATCTGGTCCAGAGAATAGCCACCATCGTAAATTAAATCTAATTCATCGCAAAACAGTGTCGCCGATATTTCGTCAATAGATAACTTTTCGCCACAAAAATTCAACTGTCGAATTACATAAAAAGCTTTCCATCTGTTCAACCAACAATCCAAGCTGTAAAATTCTTACTTTCTTCAGGAAAATTCTTGGAAATATTCGAGCTTTCTCTTTGACGGTAGGTCACGAAGAAGGTTTCTCGGGGAGTAAAACCTCAAATAAACAGCTTTATTCGTTTTTGGAAAAAAAGAGAATTTTATGGTTTTTCTGTCAGTGCCAATTACTTCGTTTTTAGGGGCGAATCTTTCAATTTTTTTAAAATCTGGACGCCAATCTTGCTAGAAACATCGCACGAGTCAGTGACTGCACGAAGTGTTCCTCCTCGATTAAGACTTTTGATGGCTTCGAGTTTTTTATCGATAGAAACGACAATTCGTTTATGTTTTGATTTTGTTGAGGTTTTGTTTTTTTTTCGATAACAGGTTTACTTGTCGATTTGGCATACATTTTTCAAACATAGCAAAAAAACAAAAAAGGAATTAAGAACACACAACTTTTTAACCGATGGACAAGAAAAAATACTTCATAGAAAGAGAAAAACGCTTCACATCGTGTATCAATTTCGCCCATGCATCAACTCAACAAAAAACAACATGCGTCCCCTACTCAAATATAGCGATTATTACGTATAACGGGAGAAAATGAAAGTTCTATTTCTCACGTACACCCGTCGTCGTGTTTTGATATTAACATAATTAATGGCGCCATGTAAAAATAAGCGTTTTCTAATCGTTCACGATCGTTTTTCCGTTTTTAAGTATGAAAATAACGCGATTAAATCGGATAAAAAAAAATTGACCAACTTTTTTGCATCGGTTGAACCGGAGAAATCGGATGCATTTTTTTGCTCGGTTAAACCGAAAATCGGATAATCGAGAGGCTACTGTATTTTTAAAAACGTATTTTTTAAAAAGTATTTGTTTAGTTCAGTTATAGTTTATTATTATTAGAAATTGTAAATTTTTTTTAGTAAGCAAATAAATATTGTAAATATTGAAAACGTTTTTAAAAAAAATACATATTTCATTTTCTACCTTTTACTATTATAGACCTGAAGATATGCAGAATGAGAATAAGTATGGCAAAGGAAACTTTTAGGTGGGAAAGAAATTGTACATGGGATTGAAAAAGATAGTATGGCAAAATGTTTTGTTTTGAGTGTTTTACTATCTGGCTCAGAGACACGGACACTAAGAGTGAAAAAAGGTAAAAGCTTTCGAAATGCAGATGTGGGAAAGATACTGAAAGTAAAATGGATAGAGAAAGTTCAAAATAAATAAATGTTGAGAAGAGTCAGTAATGAACGGGCATTAATAAAGGAGATAGCAAAGGGGGGAAGAAATTGGATGGTTCATATATTAAGGGATAATTCCGTCCATTTTCCTTCCCCTTTCTTTCATTTTTGTTTATCACTATTTCCGTACCCTCTTCTCTTATTTCATGCTTATTATTGTTCCTATATTTCCCTCTTTCTGTAACCATTCCCCTTTATTTTCTTTTTTTTTCACCCCAATTTTTTCCTCCTCTATTATTTCTTTAGGCATTTTATTTAACAACTGCGTTATATTTGTCTGTTTGCTTCCCCATCTTTGTTTAAGCTAACGGCAGTTTGTACAGATAGTTTTCCCTCAGCCCGTATTCTATTTTTCGTCTTTCCTCCAATTTTATTCCTTATCTGTCGTTACATATTCCCATATCTTTATGAATAAATACATTCATCTAACGCTCAGTACGTCTTCTTTTTGTATTATTTCACTTTCGGTCTCGTATTTGTGATCTGATGTTAATTTCAAGCATTTTATTTGCGGTTTACTTATTTTCCCTGCATATGTTTTTCTAGCCATTCCCCATGCCTGAATTCCATATCTGATTCTCGATTCCACTAGCGCATGATACACCATTTTTAATATTTGTTGCATATTTCTTTAAAGTGTATAATGCTGGTAATGTTGCCCTAATTTTCTTTGCAATGTATTCCGTATGCCCATTCCATCTTACGTGTTGGTCCACCATTAATCCCAAATATTTATATTGGGTCACTACTTCTATCTTCCGGCAGTTTATCTTCTCGTAATTATTAAATTTGGACAATATTCATCATAGCTATCCCTTTTCACACGTAGTACCAATGCTTTAGTTTTAGATACATTAATTCCTAGATTTTTATCGTGTGCCTATTTACTACTTATTGTGATTAGATCTTTTTGCATTTTCATTTATGTCTCCTTAATATCTGTATGTGCTGTAACTATTGCTATATCATCCGCGAACGGGTATATATCGCTATATTTTAATTCCTTGTATAAAACGTTTGTATATACAGTGAGTCGCATACATATTCGTACATCAACGAGAAAAATGTAAAAGCGTCCATAAAACAACGAAAAACAATTTTAATGGCAAAAAATACATATGGATACTCGTAGGTATGACTTCCTGTGAAGCATAATGAAAGACAAAAAATAAAAAAAGGATCACATATCACGCTTGTATACAGATGAAAAAGAAAAGAGTGGAAAAGAACACGTCACAAAAATATTTCTACAACGGAACGCAGTGCGCAATGTTGCATTTGGGGTTTTCCAAAAACGAATGATGAACACCCGGCTGTGTCCGGACAGCGTACAGAACACTGAGTCGTAATTTCACGACAAGCGATCGTACCGTGTGCGAGTTACGAGTGCAGTGCATAAAGTGCGAGTAAAAATGCCGCGAAAGTGTCGAAATACGTCTTTGGAGATGTGAAAACTGGCCATTCATCACTATACAAAAGGTAAATCATTAAATGCAATAGCTCTGCTACTCGAACTACCCCGCAGTACCATTGACATTATCCGTCGATATATACAGGAGAATCGCATTGAGTCAATTCCACAAAAGAGCAAACCAAGGAGGCCTTCCGCGTGTAACGAACGGTAATGTCGGTAAGGTTGACCGGAATCCACAACTGAGTGCCCCAAAACTATGCTATGGGGAATAAAACAGTTTCCGTCGAAACAATTTGTAGATCGCTAAGGGAATATTCATGGGAGAACCGCTAGAAGGAAACCGTCCATAAGTGAACAGAATAAGAGAAAGCGGTATCAGTTTGCGGTGAAGTATCAGGCAGTTCCCGTCAGTTTCTAGAAAAACATTACGTTCAGCGATGGGTCTAAATTTAACTTTTTTAGTAGAAGTGGGCGACAGAAAGTATGGCGCAAATCGGGATGGAATTAAATCCTCAGAATCTTATAGCAACTGCGAAACATGGAGGCGAAAGAGTAATGGTTTTGGGGCTCTTTCTCACCATATGGGGTAGATTCACTCGTCTTTATTGATGGCCGGATGAATAAGGAAATGTATGTTTACATTTTACGTAATAATTTACTCCCAAGTGCAGAAAAAATTGGAATTGTGGACTCCTTTTATTATTACCATACCGCACTTTATACACGTGAATGGATGATCTATAATTGTCCCCATGTTACTCTTGCTCAGTCCCCAGACTACAACCACATCGAACATGTGTAGGATTACCTCAACAAGGAACTTCGTGAATCACTAGTTCAGAACATCAGTCAAATGAAAGAACGTCTCTTAGCCGAATAAAAGAAAATTCCCGTGGAATATTGATAAAAATTGGTGTCATCCATGCCACGTTGGTTGGCAGCAGTGATTAAGGCCCAAGGTCTTCATACGAAATATTAAGGACATTTTTTTGGTGTTATACGAATATTTTTGTGACGTGTTCTATTCAACTCTTTCTTTTTAGTTCCATTTACAAGTATGATGTACGATCTTTCTTTAAACTTGTTGTCTTTCATTATGTTACACAGAAAGTCATACCTACGAGTATCCTTATGTACTTTTTGTCATTAAAATTGTTTTTCATTGTTTTATCAACGCATTTGCGTTTTTCTCGTCGGTGTACGAATATTTTTGTGACTCACTGTATAATAAACAATATTGGTGCTAAGTTACTACCTTGCGGAACTGTCACATTTAACTCCTCTTTTTCACTTTGTGCTGTTAATACATTTACACATGTTTTCCTTCGGTTTAGGCCATTTTGGAACCACTTTTTAACACCGTGCGTTATTCCTATCTCCTCTAATTTATTTATAAGTATTTTATGGTCAATCGTTTCGAATGCTCTAGTTAGATTTATGAATGTGTTATCAGTACCTTCTTCTCTTCTTCAAAATTTCCCCTTATTTTTTTTGTAAACTCACCGAGCGCTTTCAATGTTGATTTGTCCTTTTGAAACCCGTATTGTATTCTATCAATTATACTATTTTCCTGTAAATAATACGTTAAACTATTGGCTACATACGTTTTCTAAGATTGTTGCAATTACATTACATACTGTAATTGGTCTATAATTTTCTTTTTTTGTATATTCGCCTCGTTTTTGACATTTTTAGTCCATCTGGTATCCTTCCTTCACTTAGAGTCATATTTATCAGTTTCGTTATTTCTTTTACTATATACAGTGAGTGACATTAATCGTTGAACAGCGCGCACCAAGTTTGAGAAAGTCCCATACATTGGTAATAGCTGAATGAAATATGCGATTGTTGTGTGAGACGAAAGAGAATATATCGAAGTCTAAGTCACCAAAATTTAAGCGAGTTCAATGCAATAGAGGTCGGAAGTTAGAGCAGTACGTATGAAAATGCGAACATTAATCGTTGAACACGTAAGAATGGCCGAGTGCGAAGCAATAGGCTTTTCCGGAGTGCGTCAGATTCATACAGAGCAAGTCTACCTATGTAGGAACCAGTGCATGAAAATATTTCGCCGTAAAATAGTACAGATTCGTCACGATTCAAAAAAGTGTGCTTGATATTCGGAAAAATGTTGCGTAAAAAACAACATACCCCTCTTGCGGTCCGTAAACTTGTAATTTCAAATCGTGAGGAAGTTTTATCAGGA
Organism: Icerya purchasi; assembly: GCA_039619475.1. NCBI lineage: Eukaryota > Metazoa > Arthropoda > Insecta > Hemiptera > Monophlebidae > Icerya > Icerya purchasi. The sequence goes on along the minus strand of CM077115.1, from coordinate 189,090,608 downwards.
GGTCAAATATCGAAGTTACTAAATATTCGGCGAACCACCGTATAAGCGATTTTGCGGCGCTTCAAACAGGAAAATCGCATCCATTCAATTCTGCAAAAAGGAAACCGAGAAAATTAACTGAGGCGGCAAATCGCAAAAACCCCGAAGGTAAGTGCACCGCAATTAAGTCGTGAACTAGCCCAAAGGACAGGTGTGATGATTTCAGCCGCAACTGTACGCCGAGCGGTCAAAAGGATAGTCTACTTTTCGCGAAAGGCTCGTAGAAAACCCTACATTAGTGCAGCGAACAAACAAAAGCGTCTCAAGTTCGCAAAAAAGTATCAGTTCAAACCGGAAACATTTTGGCGTGATGCCCTTTTAACGGATAAATCGAAGTTCAACCTGTTTGGCAATGATGGGAAAGTCAGAGTATAGCGTAAACCCAATACAGCACTGGAAAGTAAAAACTTAATTGCCTCAATAAAACACGGCGCCGGCAATATTAAAGTATGGGGTTATTTTACCATGAGTGGCGTAGGTGCATTGGAGTTTATCACGGGGGAATATGGATGCTGCTGTGTACGGAAAGATCCTGAAAAAGAATCTACACTCCAATGCGGAGAAATTGGAAATCCTAAGTTCCTTTCGCTTGTACCAAGATAATGACCCAAAGCACACGGCTTATCGTAAGCGTGAGTGGCTCTTATAAAACTGGCCGAAGGTCCTCAAAACACCACACGGTCCCCAGGTTGTAATCCAACTGAGCTCCTGTGGAATTATTTAGACCGCAAAGTTCAAGAGAGGCCAGTCTCGAACAAGCATGAATTAAAAGATCGTTTACAAGAAGATTGGGCAAAGATTCCGGTACAGTGCCAAGAGAAGTTGGTTTTTTCCATGTCGCAAAGACTTAAAGCCGTTGTGGAGGTCAAAGGTGGTCATACGAAATATTAAATTCCCATTTGCTGTCCCAGAATGAAGAATTTTTCCATGATTTGGAATGTATTCAACGATTAATGTAACGCGTGATTTCGCCATTTTTGTGTTCTTCATAACCGATGCTGTGTTTAATTTTTATTTTCCTACTTTTTTGTTTCTGTACATGTGTAAGAGATTCTTCGTTTTGTTATTCGCCTAAAAAATTTAAGAATATAACTTTTTTTCTTTCATATTTTTGTGTATTTTTGTTCCTATCCCGACTGTTCAAAGATTAATGTCATTCACTGTATGTGTTTTTATTGTCTTTATATCTTTTATTCTTATCCCATCTAGTCCTGTGGCCTTTACGGTTTCAAAGTCCTCTCATCATGTGTGTGAGCGTGTGGGTGCAGTCTTCTTTTCCATATTGTTATAAAGTTAATAACTTTTAAATTATTTTCTGCAACATATTTACGTCAATAATAATCGTAAATTGCATTTCTTATAGCTATTAAAATTTATTATTTTATTACAAAAAAAAAAGCGTAATGGCCACATTGAAGTGTATAGTAGTTAACATCAATTTAATGAATGCAAAGATTAAAAAATGGAATACGCTCTTTAGTTGGTTTGAATAAATATTTTGCATTAACTCGATTGACAATTATTAAAAATTCATCAGATTTTTAACGTTATTCATATTCTACTAAATTTTGTAACTAATTAATTCTGTTTAAATTAATAGAAATTAAATAAAAAAGTGTACTAAAATTAATTGATCTTTAAAGTTTATCATGGATTTGTGTTTCATTGATTAAGCGGGGAAAAAAAACAATCAATCATTAAATATGTTAATTCGATTGTTGTTTAAAAATACATTTAATTATCCAATAAACCTGACTGTGTGAGTACGCTTTGAAACTAGAACGCCTGATCGATGGATGCCGTCTGGCGTCTGTCTCGGCGATCCAGTAGTTTGTTTTGTTTTGTATACAATTGTACATTGTACTAGTATTAGCAGAATGTTGTGGTTTTGCGTTGTTTAGTTTTTTGGGTCGGAAATTTCAGTAGAGAAACTTGAATTTTTCGCTTTAAGAAAAAAGAAAGAAAATCTAACGATGGAAACTGAAAGTGTATTTAGGCTGGATATAAATAAAGACAACAAAAGTAGTGGTTTAGTAGACATAAGATCGTGTAACAGACCGACTGAAAAGGTATTTTTAATTCTTACTGTTTCAATATGTAGTTTATAAAATTTTGCTGTACACTGATATGGGCTTTAGAGTAGGACAATAAATAGTTTGTATTTGGGATGAAGTTTTTTATAGTTACTTCTAATTTTGTGGTGCTTAATTTGCTGCCTGTTTTATTTGTGCTATTATGTTTTGTAAAAAAGCAAAAAAAAAAAAAAAACATTCCGTAATCACGTTTGTATCCCATTAATTTTTTTTATAATATAATTTAAATGTAATCTTATATTTAACGCTTAACTGATTATTCTTCGACCTGTAGTTGAAAACTTATTTGAGTATTAAAAACGCAACGAAATATTTGCTTTAAATTATTTCAGGATGAACTCTATGTTTGAGTACGATTTTAATTTTTAAAATATAAAATTTAATATTGCTTTATCAATTTCTGTACTATAGCAATCTAGATATTAGCGTTTAGTATTAATTTCGATTTGACATAATTGCAAGTTTTCACTTCACGTAGTTTTGTTTAGTTTAAATATTATTTTATATGATTTCATTTAGAGTTTATATTTCATTTTAACTTTTTTAACAGTATCTGTGTAGTTTTATTGCCTGCTATTCGGCTCACGTGGAAGGTATGTTTTAATGCCAGTTTTTAATATTATTACCTAGTTATTCGGTGTATTAATATCCCCCCCTATTTCGCAGTTACTGATTATAAAGGTTTTTACGAGCCACACCGTATACGTTTGCATAATACCTTGTTTTTGTTTTGTTTTTTTAATACATGTTATGCGAGAGCTGTAATACTATTCTATGTACTTTTTCAACTAACGTTATTAAAACTAGTTCCTCATTGTTATTAGAGAAAAGGTATATTAAAATTAATTACAATTTACATTCTTAAAATAAATATGCAATTAAAAATACACCTGTTCGAACATTGAGCTCTTGTCGCAGCATTTATTAAAAATCGTTATCCTTGTTAGATTTTATATGTAAGGGGAATATATCCATTTTTTTTTTTTAAATATAATGCGTACTTTTAAAGAAAATGTATACTTCGTGACAAATAAACCCTGGATGTTGAAGTTTCCAATTTTGATAAATCTGAAAATGGGCTTCCATAAATAAACACCATCTGTTGATTGTCTATTATAGACAAATTTTTAAATTATAATGTCGATTAAATAATTATTCATTAAAATTTATCTACAATTAAACACTATGTATAATTTGTCTCTTTCAGCTTAAAACGAATGTTTTAACCCATTGCAATTTTATTTTATAAATACTTTCACATCTTTAGTACATATTTTTTCGGTATTTAATCTAGAAAATCCCACGTTTATGCACACATTACGTTTGACGACACATAATATTCGGATGATATAAAAGTTAATAGCGATCTTTAGAAATCGCGCAATAAATACATAGGAACGTTTATAGAAATATTTCATTTGTCAAAAAACAAGCGAATATGGTGATCTGAAGCGAAGGTGAAGTAAAGTTACGTTGAATTCTTATAAGTATATTTTTTGTCAGAATTAATTTCACATTTTTCTATGTATCTTTTTATAACCTCGCATTATCTTATGCGCTTATTTATCTATCAGTTGTATCTCTTTTTATTCTAGATTGGTTTTCTGTTGATTTCTAGTTACACAGGTGATAATCAATTAGCCTATTATTAATGATCTGTATTTTGAAACATTCTTAATTTATAATATTCGTCCGATCTGAATTCCGTTTTCAGATTTCAAATATCTGTTCCCTCATTCTCAATTTAAATTTTCATTTTATTCGTGTTATAGATTTTTTTCCTTTTTTAAAATGTATATAGTTTTAATTTTCCTATTGCTTTTTTTCTTCTTTACTTCTTTTTATATCGTGTTCTAATATTCTTCTTTTTGTGTAATTTTAATCATATCTTACTACTGATCTTATCTGTTTACCGATTATTTAGTCTTTGCGATCCGTGTGGGAATTATTGGTTCTTCCTTCGTTACATTAGTTTTTCAGCGACTTTGAAGTCAGCGGTGCCTCGCTTTAATTGTCTGTTGACTCTGTTTTTTCAGTATACATAGTTTTAGGCTGTGTATAATTTTAATAAATGTTTTTGCAACGAGTGAAAAGTATTCTACTTTTTCTTTTTGATTTCAGCCCCCCCCCCCCTCGAATCAGACAGTAGTTGATTTTTGATATATGACATTCTTAGTAACTGGACATTATTCGCTGTAACAGTTTTGGAAATTTTTGTTTCGGATTTGTGGTAAGGTTTTTGTTATTATCAGTCGTATTCTTATCGAGTCGTTTCAGAGGTTTAACGTCTAAAAAACGTTTCATAAGAAAGAAATGATAAGGTTTCGGAAGGATTAAATATCGTCGTAATCAGGGGAATTATGTTTACATTGTTAAATATTTACGTCTACTTTGCGTTTAAATGTTTTCGTAGTAAAATATACACTATTTACCGATTGACTCGAAGGTCGGTTATTTCGGTCTCAGTTTCTTGACAAATAAATGTTTGTTCCGATTCAGTTATTTATTTGCATTATTCGCGAAAGGTCAAGTCCCTCTATTAGTCCTTTAATATTAAACGGAGATGTAATAAGGGACATATTTCGATTAACTCTATCGCGGAATCAAAGGGAAAAAGCGCAACTAATATTTTATTCATAGAATGAAAAACCTTAAATGTATGTAAGGCAAATTTTAAATACGGTACAGATACCGCCTATTTCGGTCAAGTTAGGATTATTCGAATTTTTAGTGTAATAAACGAAAATTGTATTATTCCAAAATTGTACTTAACTAATCAAATATAGATTGTTTTTTGTTTTTTTTTAAATTTTATAAGAAAATAATTTCTGATTTAGTTGTGATTTTGGGATAATTTTTACTAGACTCCTTCCCACACATATACACTCGCGCGCGCGTGTACCTATGTTTTTAGGGGATAAAGTTTCATTCGAATGCTGTTTATTTAAAACTTCACTAGTGATTCAGTTCGAGAGTTAGTATGGATGTTATTTACATCCTGAAGTAGATATGAAAGTTAAAATTGGTTCTTTTTGAGGAAACATGTTAAAAAAACAATTCTAAAAACAACAGTATCTTCGAATCCCTTCTCTTTTTTTTTTTTTTTTTTTTTTGGAAATTAATTTTCTACCAGCCAATCTGTTAATTGTGCATTAGATTCGAACTGGTCTGGTGTTTAATTAAATAGATGTTGCGATAAATTTTCTAACAAATAAGTAAGAAACCTGTTGCTTCGAGATTGTAGTACATTTCACTGTGCGTATAATTATTTCAATGAATACTCTCTGGCACTGTTTATTGAAATGATGTAATTTAATTGCGTTGTTGATGCTTAAGGAAATAATCATGTAAAAAATTGTAGTCTATTTAAATAAGAAAAAAGAGAAATATATATATATATATATACATACATACACACACACATATATATATATATATATATATATTTGATATCAGTTTTATCTGTTTAGAAATGCGGTGGAAGGTAGAATGTATATAAAATTGTATATTAGTATGTAGAATAATTGCATCTTTTATTTTAGGGGGGGGGGGCGATAATATAGATCCTATGACTAGAAGCAATATGGAGGGGAGAGAATCAACAATTAAATAACAATTCGGTCAGAGATGAAAATAATATAAAAAAAATAAGAAGAGGGATGACGGATAAAAAAGGGAATGGCAAGATATACAAAGCAGCACACAGTAAGGAGCAGGAATGTCAGATGCTAGAAGTTAAATAATAGAACGTAAGATAATCACGAGTTCGATTGTATATATAGAACAGAAGGAAGGGAGTCTAAAGAATTCAGAGCAGTGATTAATTTCCGGGAGAATAAAAGATTCTCCAACTCAACCAAAAACGCCCGAACCGTCAGTAAAGATATATTGAGGGGTACAGAAAATAAGAAATTAATATTGTTATGGAATTCCTGCATGGCGATGGTTTAAAGATTCGAACCGTAAGGACAGGCAAAGAAGCTTAGGGGAATGCATGAGATTAAGTCAAAGGAGAGAAGTAAGGAAAGTTGGAGGAGAGGATTACATAAGGAAAGTAAGAACTAAGTCGCAAGGAGATGTGAGCAAGGATAGGAATTTTCTTTTTGGAGTAAAACGTCAATTTATTTATGAAATGGATGTAGGAAGAAAGGAGTTTGAAAGACGTTAGCGATAAGTGTTTTGCGAGGAAACTATATATTCTAAATAGGATCTAACGGTGAACAGGAGAGACGTGTTTTATTCAGCAAGTATTGCTGAAATTGGAAAAGACTTAATCGCACCAAATATATATGTACATCTTTGTATTTAGTTTTTTGAAATCAATGTTCTTTTTTTCTCAGCCTTTCATTGCTTTTGTCAGTAACATTCTTCTTTCAAAATTATATTTCAAGAAAAGCAGTAAATTTACCTCTTTTTTTTTTTTGTTTCGAACGAATTATAAATAGCGATATAATATTAAAAGAATTTACATTATAGCGAATTTTTTTTTTTATTTTATTTAATTTTTCGCTAATCGTAATAAGTCTTGGTAAACGTAAATAAAAGTATTTTCACTGGTATTTCATATTTTTTTTTTGGTCGGCTTAGACATCCGTTTGTAATCTCGTTTGTGACCGGAATAATTAGGTGCAGTTTCCGTTTTGTTGTGTACATTTGCTAGAAAATAGTCTTTTGCATATTTCTAGGAAAAAGAGACGAATTTTTTTTTTTTTTACGGAACTAAAATTATAGGGAACTGTCATTGAATAATGGGAAAATTCTTACTTTAGCGAAAAGTTGAACTCGAAGTGTACTTATAATTCTTCCTGAATGGGAGTTAACAAATGTCACTTGTAAAGATGTTACAGAAATAACCCTTTTTTTTTTCTTTATTTTTTTCGCTTGACCAAAACGCGCGATGCTTAATTTTTTTGTGTGACTTCGAAGAAATTCAAAAAGAATCTGCGTCGAAATTATCTCAATACCGTTCGTATAAATGCGTGCAAGTTTATTAAAACTGGGAGGGGGGTTGGAATGACTCATAGTCAACATGCTAAAATTACTCAGTGTGAACTTATGACACGTGGTTTTTGAATGAATTGCGTTATTACGCGTACTATTGTTATATTAACCTTTAACCGACGTTACAATAAATTAAACTTGTTGCGATACAACTGGTTGTAAAATAGAACGAATGCGATTTACAACAATTCGCTATTATCGTAATTTTTTCTATGTTTTTTTTTTTGTTTTTTTGTTTTTTTGTTTCTTCTTCCATTGAACGAAAACATTGTGTGTCGTTTGTCTCTGTCGGTATATTTTTCACTTCCGATTACGACGAATTAATTCTTCGGGCATGTTCAAAAACTTCTATTAACAACTTCGTCGTCTCACTCGTTTAAATAGGATTGCCGCGAACTTCGACTTCATTTGAAAATTGCCGTTATTTTGAACGATACTCGACGTCTTCGTTTTATTACGATGTTCACGATAATAATAAGTTATATAAATGTAGAAAGTAACAGGAAGTATTGCTGCGAGCAGCCGACTATAACCGTGATTGCTGTTCCGTAAAGGAATTTTTGTAAATTACTCTCTAGAAAGCGTTATCGAGACGTATATTTCTGCTCCGACTTAAATTAACATATTTTTTTCTTCGCTATTAATAATGCAGAAAAAAAAAAAAAGAATAAATTTTTTTCTCGTCTCAGTTCATTTTTGTACGTTTATACGTAAGCAACGAAGATCGATAATTTCGTCTAGGATCTATACCATTTTATTTGTGGACAACGAAATGGTCACAAAACGCTCGGGGCTCTAATGGGTTTTTAAATTTCGTCTGCAACGTGTAACACTATGTACTGGAAATAAGCCTTCAGACATGGGTAAAATGTGAATTTGTAATTTAACTGAGGAAATATTAATTAGAGAATTATTCAGGAGTGCGCGTCGTTTCTAGTTTATATTAAGCGATAATGGAATTATGTAACTTATTAGCAGCGACAGTTTTTCTAATGGGAGCGATGTGTAGATAAAATATATTTCGTAATTCTCGCAAAGAAGGTAATATACCGGCGAAGAGGTTCTTTTTATTTTTTCTTGACGGATAAAGATATATATTTATACATAAATGAAGAACACACACACGTATATTTGAGGTAAAGCATTGCGAGTGTTTTTCTCGGAGGTTTCGAAATATTTTTTATATCTATCCGTTGTTAGGTAACGAAATGTTACACTGTTTTTAATTAAACGAACATTTAGGAAACAAAAAACAAAAAAACGCTGGATTCGTACATATATTTTTCTTTAAAATATTAGAGCAATTATTTCTGTTACGTTTTAAATTGAATGCTTTTATGAACATCATCCCCTCTTCCGATTATATAATACTTCTTATACTCTCATTCACGGTCTTTTCCTCCTTTACTCGATGGAGATCGATCTTTTGCGGTTCCAGGTTTCATTTAGCCATTGAGCGTAAAGAAATTAGTGAATATTCATTTGGTGCGTTCTTCTCAGATGATTTTTGGCTACAATTTCAGCTCATAATATGATTACTCTTCTTTCCTTAAATGGCTTATTTCAGACTATGGTTTAACTCTTATTCTAATTCTGCCTTCTTTCACCATTTAGTCATCTCTTCCTCTTCGCCCACGGTTTTCTAGCTTAAACGCTGCACAATGTCAGCTATTTGTCACCTTCGCTTTAATTATAGTCTCCTTCCTGCGTCATTTTCATTCGATTTTGCATCTACTCCGTGTGGTGCTTTTCACTTCCTTCTAGTTACTTTCTTTGTGATCGTGATATCATGTTTTATTCGAATGTTCGGCCTTTTTCGGTTGAACAGTCATCCTTTTACTCTTCTATCTATTAAAGCTTGATTATAGTGATGCTTATGTATTCTCTCATTTCCTTCCGCTTCTGTTATTCTACCTGCCCTTAAATTTCGAGTATTTTAAATTCATTTTCCCCTTCTGCCTATTTCTTGAGCTAATGTCCTCTCGTCGACAAACCTACTAAATAAGGGGGGGGACAGTATACACACGTTTACTAGCTTTTCTTTTGCTAGCCTGGCCGAATACTGAACTCGTGTAAACATTTTCGGTTTTCAAAATGGAGCAGAAGAAGTTTTTTTTTTGGTTTTTAAATAGTAATTGTCTTTTTTTGGAGTAAAATATCATCACATAGTCCGGTTTCGTTAAAACTATTATTACACTCAATAATTCTTCGCACACTGCGAAACCCTTCAATTCTTTGGGCACTGCCATTACTGGTACGACTCGAAAAGTATTACTATTTAGGACATCTTTTGGAACACCACCCTGCCAGTGCTCTGTCGTCCGAACTGTGTCCCGGCTTAATACAGTATAATATGTTTCAGCCGGCATATTCCACGAAATTATAAGAAATATTTTTTCTTCGCGTTTTTATTATCGATTTTTCGCAATAATGAAAAAGAACAAAAAAAGACGATCTTCCGCTTTACGTTTGGGGGGGGGGGGGTAATCACTTTCTTCTGTGCGTTTACGTTTGCTGTTTCTCATAATTTTATCAGATTATTCCTTCGAATTTATTTTCGAAAATATTCGACCTGCTCCAATAACACGGAATAGGATGTATACACTGGCAGAAGAGGGACTAGGATTGTTTTTTCATTCTGAAAGTTTGAGGGACACGAAGATTTTTTTTTATTTTTAACTAATGTAGAAATTTGAAATGACTCGTTTCTCTTAAGCATAAATAGCAGAGTCAAGTTAAAACGGTGTTTGAACTGTACATTAACAATTTTGCTCGATTTCGTATTTCCTCACAACGCGTCTTTTCCAATTGTTTAATTATCTGCGATTCCATATGTGCTCTCTAAAAGCCCCATTTCTTCTTATTTTCTGAGGGGTCACTCCTTTTTTTTTATGTGATGTATTTCAATCGCTAGAATTTCGGGAAAATACAAGACCTCCGAAATTTTAAAATTAAAGGGAACAAATTTTGAAAAATAATTTAAGCGTAAAAATTCTGAAATAATTGTAGCGATGGTCAACAGTGACTTTTTAATATATTAATGCTTATCTTCTAATAAAAAAAAAAAAAAAAAATCATTTCATTTAAAAAAATAATCACTGATAATATCTTACTTCAGAAAGAATTAAATTTAACATAGTGTGTAGCGAGTTCAGTATTTTAGGTATTTTAATCTAAATTTCACTTTTATTATTGACGTATTCAAAATATAGGCTGCAGTCTTAATGAAAATTTACAAAGTAAAATAATTTGAAGTAAACGCGGCCAGCGATACCAATCCCCTAGCATATGTATATTTCTAAACGTCCTAGACTTCGCAAGTTCTCGCATATTTATTTTTATTTTGTTCTTTTTTTTTTCCTTCTAACAT